>CM038677.1:577662535-578261408 GCA_021605205.1 Aegilops longissima | reverse complement strand
AACAAATAAGAACCTCACAACCAACGCGATAAAGGGGTTGTCAATCCCTTCACGGTCACTTACGAGAGTGAAATCTGGTAGATATGATAAGATAATATTTTTGGTATTTTTATAATAAAGACTAAAAGTAAAGAAAGCAAAATAAACGGCGCTAGAAATAGCTTGTTGATAGGAAATTAATATGATGGAAAATAGTCCCGGGGGCCATAGGTTTCAGTAGTGGCTTCTCTCAAGAGCATAAGTATTACAGTGGTTGAACAAATTACTGTCGAGCAATTGATAGAATTGAGCATAGTTATGAGAATATCTAGGTATGATCCTGTATATAGGCATCACGTCCGTGACAAGTAGACCGACTCCTGCCTACATCTACTACTATTACTCCACACATCGATTGCTATCCAGCATGCATCTAGAGTATTAAGTTCATAAGAACGGAGTAACGCTTTAAGCAAGATGACATGATGTAGAGTGATAAACTCATGCAATTTGATATAAACCCCATCTTGTTATCCTCGATGGCAACAATACAATACGTGCCTTGCTACCCCTGCTGTCACTGGGAAAGGACACCACAAGATTAAACCCAAAGCTAAGCACTTCTCCCATTGCAAGAAAGATCAATCTAGTAGGCCAAACCAAACTGATAATTCGAAGAGACTTGCAAAGATAACCAATCATACATAAAAGAATTCAGAGAAGATTCAAATATTGTTCATAGATAAACTTGATCATAAACCCACAATTCATCGGTCCCGACAAACACACCGCAAAAGAAGATTACATCGAATAGATCTCCACGAGAATCGTGGAGAACTTTGTATTGAGATCCAAAGAGAGAGAAGAAGCCATCTAGCTAATAAATATGGACCCGAAGGTCTGAGGTAAACTACTCACACATCAACGGAGAGGCTATGGTGTTGATGTAGAAGCCCTCCGTGATCAATGCCCCCTCCGGCAGGACGCCGGAAAAGGCCCCAAGATGGGATCTCATGGGTATAAAAAGTTGCGGCGGTTGAATTAGGTTTTCATGGATGCCTCTGATGGTTTGGGGGTACGTAGGTATATATAGGAGGAAGAAGTACGTCGGTGGAGCAACATGGGCCCCACAAGGGTGGAGGGCGCGCCTGGGGGGGTAGGCGCGCCCCCTGCCTCGTGCTCTCCTCGTTGATTTCTTGACGTGGACTCCAAGTCCTCTGGATCACGTTTGTTCCAAAAATCACGTTCTCGAAGGTTTCATTCCGTTTGGACTCCGTTTGATATTCTTTTTCTGCGAAACACTGAAATAGGCAAAAACAGCAATTTGGGCTGGGCCTCCGGTTAATAGTTTAGTCCCAAAAATAATATAAATGTGTATAATAAAGACCATTAAACATCCAAAACAAAATATAATATAGCATGGAACAATAAAAAATTATAGATACGTTGGAGACGTATCAAGCATCCCCAAGCTTAATTCCTGCTCGTCCTCGAGTAGGTAAAAGATAAAAATAGAATTTTTGATGTGGAATGCTACTTGGCATAATTTTCAATGTAATTCTCTTAGTTGTGGTATGAATGTTCAGATCCAAATGATTCAAGACAAAATTTTAATATTGACATAAAAATAATAATACTTCAAGCATACTAACTAAGCAATTATGTCTTCTCAAAATAGCATAGCCAAAGAAAGTTATCTCTACAAAATCATATAGTCTGGCTATGCTCTATGTTCATCACACAAAGTATTTAATCATGCACAACCCCGATGACAAGCCAAGCAATTGTTTCATACTTTTGGTGTTCTCAAACTTTTTCAATCTTCATGCAATACATGAGCGTGAGCCATGGAAATAGCACTATATGTGGAATAGAATGGTGGTTGTGGAGAAGAAAAAAAGGGATAAGATAGTCTCACATCAACTAGGCGTATCAACGGGCTACGGAGATGCCCATCAATAGATATCAACGTGAGTGAGTAGGGATTGCCTTGCAACGGATGCACTAGAGCTATAAGTATGTGAAAGCTCAACAAAAGAAACTAAGTGGGTGTGCATCCAACTCGCTTGCTCACGAAGACCTAGGGCATTTTGAGGAAGCCCATCATTGGAATATACAAGCCAAGTTCTATAATGAAAATTTCCCACTAGTATATGAAAGTGACAACATAAGAGACTCTCTATCATGAAGATCATGGTGCTACTTTGAAGCACAAGTGTGGTAAAAGGATAGTAGCATTGTCCCTTCTCTCTTTTTCTCTCATTTTTTTTCTTTGGCCTTTCTCCTTTTTTATGGCCTTTCTCTTTTTTTAGTTCGGAGTCTCATCCCGACTTATGGGGGAATCATAGTCTCCATCATCCTTTCCTCACTTGGGAAAATGCTCTAATAATGATGATCATCACACTTCTATTTTCCCACAACTCAATACTTAGGACAACAATATGACTCTATGTGAATGCCTCCGGCGGAATACCGGGATATGCAATGAATCAAGAGTGACATGTATGAAAGAATTATGAACGGTGGCTTTGCCACAAATACAATGTCAACTACATGATCATGCAGAGCAATATGACAACGATGGAGCGTGTCATAGCAAACGGAACGGTGGTAAGTTGCATGGCAATATATCTCGGAATGGCTATGGAAATGCCATGATAGTTAGGTACGGTGGCTGTTTTGAGGAAGGTATATGGTAGGTTTATGATACCGGCGAAAAGTGCGCGGTATTAGAGAGGCTAGCAATGGTGGAAGGATGAGAGTGCGTATAATCCATGGACTCAACATTAGTCATAAAGAACTCATATACTTGTTGCAAAAATCTATTAGTTATCGAAACAAAGTATTACACGCATGCTCCTAGGGGGATAGATTGGTAGGAAAAGACCATCGCTCATCCCTGACCGCCACTCATAAGGAAGACAATCAATAAATAAATCATGCTCCGACTTCATCACATAACGGTTCACCATACATGCATGCTACGGGAATCATAAACTTTAACACAAGTATTTCTCAAATTCAAAACTACTCAACTAGCATGACTCTAATATTACCATCTTCATATCTCGAAACAATTATCAAGCATCAAACTTCTCATTGTATTCAACACACTCATAAGAAATTTTTTTCTTTACTAATCTGAGATGCCTATCATAATTAAAGCAAATTACCATGCTGTTTTGTAGGACTCTCAATCTAAGAGAAGCATGAGAGAACAATAGTTTCTATAAAACAAATCCACCACCATGCTCTAAAATATATAAGTGAAGCACTAGAGCAAAAACTATATAGCTCAAAAGATATAAGTGAAGCACATAGTGTGTTCTAACAAATTCCGAATCAAGTGTGTCTCTCTCAAAAGGTGTGTACATCAAGGATGATTGTGGGAAACTAACAAATAAAGACTCAAATCATACAAGACGCTCCAAGCAAAACACATATCATGTGGTGAATTAAAATATAGCTCCAAGTAAATTTACCGACGGATGAGGACGAAAGAGGGGATGCGTTCTGGGGCATCCCCAAGCTTTGGCTTCTAGGTGTCCTTAGATTATCTTGGGGTGCCATGGGCATCCCCAAGCTTAGGCTCTTGCCACTCCTTCTTCCATATTCCATCAAATCTTTACCCAAAACTTGAAAACTTCACAAGACAAAACTTAACAGAAAATCTCGTGAGCTTCGTTAGCGAAAGAAAACAAAACACCACTTCAAGGTACTGTAATGAAATCATTCTTTATTTATATTGGTGTTAAACCTACTGTATTCCAACTTATCTATGTTTTATAAACTATTTTACTAACCATAGATTCATCAAAATAAGCAAAACAACACACGAAAAACAGAATCTGTCAAAAACAGAACAGTCTGTAGTAATCTGTAACTAACGCAAACTTCTGGAACACTAAAAATTCAGCAAAAATAGGAAGACCTAAATAATGTGTTTATTGATCTACTGCAATTGGAATCAATATTATATCACGTTCTGGTAATTTTTAACAATTGTTTTCGTGAACATAAAGTTTCTGGAATTTTCAGCAAGATCAAATAACTATCATCCAAGAAGATCCTATAGGTTTAACTTGGCACAAACACTAATTAAAACATAAAAACCAATCTAAACAGAGGCTAGATAAAATATTTATTCCTAAACAGAAGCAAAGAGCAAAAAACTAAAAATAAAATTGGGTTGCCTCCCAACAAGCGCTATCGTTTGACGCCCCTAGCTAGGCATAAAAGCAAGGATAGATCTAGGTATTGCCATTTTTGGTAGGCAATTCTTCAATAAGACACCTATAACCCTTAGGAGTTTCTTTCTTTCTATTAATTATCAAACTTCTAGGCACGAAATCGAAAAAATCGTTTGTAGCAAATGGTTCCTTAAGGATAGCAAAAAGATTGGGATGAACACCTATTGATTTGAGATCCGCAGTTTCCTCATTAGAGGATTCACCCTTATTTTTAGGAACATACATAAGCTTGGCAATTTTGGTAGGAGGATTTGAAGTGTTCTTTATGGAAGAAAAGGCGGTCCCCAAGTTGGTAATGATGCCCTCAAGTTTATCGATTCTAGTGGAATCTTGATTTATTCTTTCATTAACCATGGGTTCCTTTTCTTTAAAAAAATTCAAAGTGACTCCTACCTTAGATCCATATTCGGTAATTTGGTTGTGGATCTTTTTATCCAAATTTTCAATTAAGTCTACGGTAGCAACTTTATTTTCAATAATTTCAAGTCTTTGCATCACATGCTCCAAAGTTAACATAGTTCCATTAACCAAAATAGGTGGTGGGCCAAACAAATCTATCATAGCATTATAAGAATAAAAAGTATGGCTACCCAAGAAATTTCCTCCGGTAATGGTATCAAGAATGTATCTATTCCAAGGAGTGATGCCTACATAAAAATTGCGAAGAAGAACGGAAGTAGATTGCTTCCTAGTAAATCTATTTTGCGCATTGCAAATTATGTACCAAGCATCTTTTAGATTTTCTCCCTCCCTTTGTTTAAAATTAAGAACTTCATTCTCGAGAGATAAAGGAGTAGATAAAGGACTAGCCATAACGATGAAGCAAGCAATCCAACACACTAGCAAACAAGAAGCGAGTGAAAAAGAGGCGAAAGGAAAAGAGAGGGCGAATAAAACGGCATGGGTGAAGTGGGGGAAAGGAAAACGAGAGGCAAATGGCAAATAGTGTAATGCGAGGGATAAGGGTTTGTGATGGGTACTTGGTATGTTGACTTTTGCGTAGACTCCCCGGCAACAGCGCCAGAAATCCTTCTTGCTACCTCTTGAGCACTGCGTTGGTTTTTCCCTTGAAGAGGAAAGGGTGATGCAGTAAAGTAGCGTAAGTATTTCCCTCAGTTTTGAGAACCAAGGTATCAATCCAGTAGGAGGCTACGCTCGAGTCCCACGCACCTACACAAAACAAATAAGAACCTCGCAACCAACGTGATAAAGGGGTTGTTAATCCCTTCACGGTCACTTATAAGAGTGAGATCTAATAGATATGATAAGATAATATTTTTGGTATTTTTATAAAAAAGACTAAAAGTAAAGAAAGCAAAATAAATGGCGCTAGAAATAGCTTGTTGACAGGAAATTAATATGATGGAAAACAGACCCGGGGGCTATAGGTTTCACTAGTGGCTTCTCTCAAGGGCATAAGTATTATGGTGGGTGAACAAATTACTGTCGAGCAATTGATAGAATTGAGCATAGTTATGAGAATATCTAGGTATGATCATGTATATAGGCATCACGTCCATGACAAGTAGACCGACTCTGCCTGCATTCTACTACTATTACTCCACACATCAACTGCTATCCAGCATGCATCTAGATTATTAAGTTCATAAGAGCAGATAGCGCTTTAAGCAAGATGACATGATGTAGAGGGATAAACTCATGCAATATGATATAAACCCCATCTTGTTATCCTCAATGGCAACAATACAATCGTGCCTTGCTGCCCTAACATCCTTTGGAAAGGACACCGCAAGATTAAACCCAAAGCTAAGCACTTCTCCCATTGCAAGAAAGATCAATCTAGTAGGCCAAACCAAAATGATAATTCGAAGAGACTTGCAAAGATAACCAATCATACATAAAAGAATTCAGAGAAGATTCAAATATTGTTCATAGATAAACTTGATCATAAACCCACAATTCATCGGTCCCGACAAACATACCGCAAAATAATATTACATCGAATAGATCTCCATGAGAATCGTGGAGAACTTTGTATTGAGATCCAAAGAGAGAGAGAAGAAGCCATCTAGCTAATAACTATGGACCTGAAGGTCTGAGGTAAACTACTCACACATCATCGGAGAGGCTATGATGTTGATGTAGAAGCCCTCCGTGATCAATGCCCCCTCCCAGAGACGGAAAAAGGCCCCAAGATGGGATCTCACGGGTACAGAAGGTTGCGGCGGTGGAATTAGGTTTTCGTGGATGCCTCTGATGATTTGGGGGTACGTAGGAATATAAAGGAGGAAGAAGTACGTCGGTGGAGCAACACGGGCCCCACGAGGGTGGAGGGCGCGCCCGGGGGGGGGGGGGGGTAGGTGCGCCCCTCTGCCTCGTGCTCTCCTTGTTGATTTCTTGACGTGGACTCCAAGTCCTCTCGATCACGTTTGTTCCAAAAATCACGTTCCCGAAGGTTTCATTCCGTTTGGACTCCGTTTGATATTCTTTTTCTGCGAAACACTGAAATGGGCAAAAAAATAGCAATTTGGGCTGGGCCTCCGGTTAATAGGTTAGTCCCAAAAATAATATAGAAGTGTATAATAAAGCCCATTAAACATCCAAAACAGAATATAATATAGCATGGAACAATAAAAAATTATAGATACGTTGGAGATGTATCTGCTGCCATCGAGGCCCTCCAGCAGGCGGAACTGGACGTCCTCGACTTGAACCGGGCGGTGCTCTCGTCCATGCAGAGCGCCCGCACGCTCTGCATGAACGAGTAGCTGGAGGTCGAGGACAACCACGGTGCGGAGACACACGTCGGCAGCTACGGCTGGTTCGCGCCTCCAGCCAAAGATGACGAGGCCGTCTCTTTCCGCGAGCAGTGATAGTTTTCCTTTATGTTGTTGTTTTTATGGATCTTTTGCTGTGTAAAAACATATATTGTTATGCAAGTCGCCTGACTTTGGTCAGTCTACCATTTCAGGCGGTTGGATGAATATCCTAAGTCTCCTAACCCTTCTTCCTCACCTCTTCTTCTTCCCCAACAGACCACCGCACGGGCCGTACGGATACTCCCCAACATGCGGTTGGATAAACATACTCTATGAACAAAAATTATGTGTCAGTGATAGGATGGCTGAGTTTGGTTTGTTCACATGCGATATGCGATGTCGATGGTGCGTTCCTTGGTTGGGTTTGCGTGCAGGAGCGATCTGTGTGAGGTGCGGTGCAACATGGCGTGCAGGAGCGACCGTGTGAGGTGCGGTGCGACGCATGACGACCGTCTTGCAAGTGTACCTCCTTTTCATTTTGAAAACTTTAGGCATTCTTGGCAAAAATGTGTGGCTAAGTATGGCAATGCAAGGCCTAGACCCAAACAGGATAAGTACGTACTACGTACTAGGAGTACTAGTGTTAAAAAAGAAAGGCGGGGTTTTCCTTCGTGGGATTAATCGATACAAATCCTCATTTCACGTGTCAATTAATGCGTATTTTTTCTCCAAAGCTCAAAGATCTAACCATCTCACTCCTCATCACTTGATTAATGCAGTGCCATGCAAACCAACCTTCTCACTTCCGCATGCATGCAGGGGATATTAATGTCCTGGGTTGCTAGTACGAGGCAAACCCCATCAATTTTGCCTCGATTAGTGTTAGTGGCCTTTGGAAAATTGTAATTTTGATATACTGGCCTTGTGTACAAAAAAATGGAGGTGGTAACTATATTTGACTTCCTTCCCCATTGCGGTGACGTTGACGATATCTCCAACGTTGTGGTTTGGCAAAGTGCGTTCGACGGAGAACACCATTGAGGGAGACCACAATAAGTCATTCGCAAGTGCCTCCTTCAAGCCAAGACAACCGCCTTATTTGCATCCAGGAAGTTCATTGAACCAAAGGACGCATAAATGTACTAGTACTACTTGTACACAATAGCGTCGTCCGTCCAGCTTAGTGCTGTGAGATGGTTTCTTGAAGAAGACGATGGAGAAGCGGAGTCAGCGAAGAGTGAAATGATGGTTGCTTCGTCCGTGCTTTGTGATTTGACGCCTCACTGCTTTGTGATTTGTGATAGAAGGGACAGGGGAGTAGACTCTCTTCTCTATACTGTACATTCGTCCAAGCACGGGAGAAAGAGGAGAGATGTTGCATTTTTCTAGTCCTTCAATCAATCAATCAGGGAGCTTCGGTTCCATCCTTTTGGCTTTGGCAACACCGTCAACAATGGTTCCCATGATGCCAAAAGCTATTTTCACATTTGGCTACACATTGTGGATACCCTTAACCGTACCACTTGGTTTTTCTCCTGTGTGCTATCTATACAAATCTTAATTATATTGATCTAAAAAATTATAGAATCAAGATTAGTAAAAAGGAGGTGATTTTGCCGCGCGGATGGCGGGGGAGGTTTCTTATTTTTAGAGGAAGTTGTCCTGGCTGTTTGATAACATGCGGTCCCACATGTCAGTGCTTTACCAAGCCGATCCGCTTCCCACATGAGGCAGAACAACGGCAGAAGCAACACGTGGTTAACTTGAAGAAGATGAGGGAGAAGCGGATTCAGCAACGAGTGAAATGATGGTTGCTTCATCCCTCCAACTTCTTTTTTGTAGCATTATTTCTTCGTCCCTCCAACTTAACTGCGGGAAAGGTGCAGCTTTGTGATTTGATGCCTCATTGCTCATTACTACGTCGGGCGCCATGATTTGGGTGCTTCACCCGGCTGCTCTGCCTTGTATTCGGTATGTACGTGGACCCGGTAGCTTGATGTCCCACATGTCGTGAAAGGGACTAGAAGATTTATGAAAGCGAGCGCTCCACTCTTACGATGGAGGAGTACACGACACAACGGCCCAGTGAACTTTCACTTGTACTGTATAGTACTATAGTTTTGCTGCTTCTCACGATCCATCGATACAAACCTGATTAAACAGGAAAGGGCGGGATTTTTCCCACGCAGTATATGATACTGGCCATACATTTCAAAGGCAATTTTAATGTATGCAAACTGAATAATTAAGTAACAATATGATATCTAGTAAAACTAAAAACACATATGATTTATTGTGTTAGATTGTAGTAGTAGTGCTGTATTGCATAGTTGTTAGATGTAACATGCGAGAACGTGTAGAGATGTAGTTTTGGAGGGCCTACAGAGAGAAAAGCGTAATACATTCACCGAACTTCAGAATAAGCTGATTACGGTCATTATATACATTTTGCGGTGATTATACGGTCACTTGCTCACGGTTCAGCATCGGATTGCACTCTGTTGACCGGCCAAATAGTCTGCGTGGCACCATGTTGACTAGTTAAATTGACCATGTTCCTTGTGGGTCCCACCTGTCAGTTCGCATAGGGAAAAGGTCAGATAAACAAAAATTTACGCAGGCGCGACAAGACTCCAACCCGTGCGCAAGAATCACCTGGTTGTGTATGTATGCATCGGGGGCTGATGTGTGCGCATGCGTGTAGGTTGAGCACTTGAGCGTGAGAGTGTGTGTTGGTCGTGTGGTGTACTGGTGTGTGCATGCATGCGTGTATGTGTGCGTGTGAGTGTTGCGTGCATGCGTGGCTGCGTGTGTACGTGTGAGTGTTGCGTGCGTGCGTGGGTGCATGTGTTCATGTGAGTGTTGCGTGCATGCAGTTTGTGTGCGTGCGTGCGTGTGTGTATAATCACCACACAAGCTCATGTGTGTTAAAATAGATGGCTCAGCATACCAATACAAGGCCACCTTGTCCGCTGTGCCCGCGGTCATGACTTCGAACCACCGTCCAATATTTTTTTGTCGTTTGTTTTCATTCTTACTAGCAAGATGCCCATGCGTTGCACGTAACATCAAGATGCATTTGTATGACTAGTTTATCTTGTGAGAGAAAAGGATGAACGAGGGAAGGCCTTATTTGCAAATGTGGAGAGGTGTGTGGGTACCTTTTTGCAAAATTGTCATAGTTTCTTTCCTATCCGTCAGATATAAATCGGACGGCCTATATTGCAGGATGGCAGGCACACCATCATCACCAACTCTGTTTTTTATAAGAGTGTATTTTATATTTTATATCAGTTTAGATGTAGAGTAGATATAAGCCGACAAGTGGGCCCGATGGTAGTGAGATAATGTGATGCAACACTAGAGGTGCCACGTGGAGCGTTTAACTGGTCAACTAGTCGTGTCTTGAGCAAATACAGAGTTGTACAGTGAGCCCGTGACTGTACAATAACCACAAAATGTAAATGGTGACCATAATGAGTGGATTCTGAAGTCCAATGTATGTATCGTGCTTTCGCTTCAAATACAATGACCGTCACTGTATATATCGCGAGAGAAAGATGAAACATGTGTGAATGTGCTGGGGGCTTACTTTTAAAGGACCTGGAGATAGTTTGTGTGCGTAGAGGGGGGTATGCGATGGAGAGAGAGATGCTCTTCGTTTCTCTTTATTATGACTAACTTTATATAGTATAAAAATATACAAATTCACAGTGCGGAATAAATATCATTGTGGGCAGCATGCAATGCAAATTAGCGTTCATACTCCTCCATATAAGTTTGTAATGCTGTGTATATGTAGAAATTTTGAAATAATTTTTTGGCCACACTTTATTCAAAAGGAATGTTGTATGCGAAATAAACGTGAAGAGAGGGCCTTTTAGATCAATGGGGTACATGATGTAACATGTGTGAATGTGCAGTTGATGCATTTGGCAGGGCCTAGAGAGGTATGTGTGTGTATTACGTATTCGAGAGAGGCATGATAGAGGGGCCGGTGGGGGCGTGGGAGAGATAGCACGAGAAATGAGAGTGGTCTAGAGAGAGATGAATATGACGTCGCGGCGAGAGATTCCCTTGAGTGTGTATATGCAAGGGGGGAGTGGATAGAGGCATCAGGAGAATATATTTTTTGTGTGGTGTCTATGTTGGTATGTGTGGGTGTGAGAATATAACGAGACGTGGGGGCAGAGGGTGTGTCACCGCGTGAGGTCCGGTGGGTCGAGGTGAGGCCCTTCGTTCACTTCCGTCCTGCGCCACATTGGTCGTCCCGTGACGCATTTAGGGAGACCCATGGATGACTAGTCGTACAAGACAAAGATAGCATAATTGTGAAGGACTCTGTGTCCACTGACAAAGCCGGCTAGGATTTGTAACCCTAGGTTCTCGAACTAAGGTAACCCCTTTATCTCTGATATTACTATTCATCCAACCTAACTTTAAGGGGCATCCTACAGAATGCTCTGCTAGAATCATACTGTCGATTAGGAAGAGAGGTGTGAGACAATGCGTGAGAGACAGGCCTAAAGATAATGTGCGTATAGGAGACACGTAGGCAGGTCTATGTATATAGAAAGGGTCGATGGGGATTGTGCGTGTGTATGCTTGCGAGAGGAAGAGTGCTTGTGATAAAGGTTAGTGAAAACAGTCGTAAATGGTTATGAGAGGGAGGGAGGGTTATATCGAGAGAATGTGTGCGAGAAAGACACCTCGGGAGAGAGTGTGCGAGCATGTGTGAGAGAGCACCGATGGAGAGTGAAACTACACGTAAAAGACTGCTGTACACATTGATTAAAGATATAAATTGTATCCAAATATTAGGATGGGATCATGATATTTGTAATTCGCGTAAGGAACGGTCATTGATCCATCAGACATCTAGATTCTATCGAATTTGAGCATGTCTATGTTATTATTCGACACAATTGATCCACATAGTTAGTATTTTGAACTCCAGACAATGCATCTTTTTAGCAATCGAATATAGACGTGAGTATAGTTCATGTTGTGTGTGTAAAGCACATTATACATAGGAAAGTTACACAATGAACATTATAAATAGCTACCTATGAACTAGCATACATTTGAATTCAACTTAAGGTGGTTTAAAAAATCGACTTCCACATGAAGTCCATTCAATTATTTGAATTTGATATCATGGCATTTGTAAATCATACCTAAATTACGGGGGCACCAATCTTTCATTTGATTTTGTACATAATAGCATATGTAGTCGTGTACAAAATAGATTCAAATTTTGCTCCTCCATTCCAAAATAATCGTAGTTATAGGATTTTCAAGTGTCCAAATTTAAAAAATAAGCGGATAATTTAATGAGGTTTTCAAACATACAAGGTCAAATTTAACGTTGTCTATTTAGGTCAATCCTCAGAGTTCAAGAGTACTCTAAACGTGAATGCTTGTGTTTCAAAATTTTGAACAAAGCGCCAAAAGAGCCTCTACTCGCCCGGAACCGTGTGAGACCAATGTTTGGTAGTACAAGGAAATTACTTATCTAATAACTCCGACCCGTGAAACCTACCGGCCCGACGTCCAAAGGTCTAAACCGGGGTAGGTTTGTAGCTTCATCTATACGCCACGCAACCGCCTCCGAAAAACATTCATACACAATGGCCGCCTAAGCACACATGCGAGCGGCTGAAATCCTCCCCGACACTGTTTGGGACACAGGATTACCATCCTACCCCGACCCCATGATGGGTCCGAAATTTAAGAGGGGCAAAGTTTGTACTTTCCCAAATTTCAAACAAGCGCGTCCCATCTTCTGTTCAAAAAGCCAAAAACAAGCGCGTCCTAGACGAAACATGGTTCTCCCCTCCCCGCCCACCCGTCCGATTCCCCATTAAAGACGCCATGGGCGCAAAAACTACCTCTCCACCAGCCGCGAAACCCCGACGTCCTCCGTCCGCCACCCCATCCCACCCATCAACCGCCGCCCTCCTCCATCACGCCGGAGCCGATACCCCAATGTCGTCGTCCACCACAACCTCAACCGCAACGACCTCCATGGCTAGTAGTTGAAGCCGAGGCCGAGCCGTCCGTACCCGAGCCAGTTCAACCACGCCATCCTGCGCCTCACTGTTGCCGCTCCAACTTCGCCACCCTCCACCGCACCGGAGCTGTTCCTGCTACGCTATCCTTCGCCGCCTCGGATCTGCTTCCCCTCCGCCGATATACGACCATGGCAACACAGTCAACAATTTGGCCATGGGTTTGTCCAAGGATCCACGGTTCTCCAAAACATCGGTTACCCCGGGAGAAAAAATAAGATCGCCGCGACATATGGAGGAGACCACACTGGCAACCGATAAGGGTACTCCTCTTCCCTTATTCGTCCAAATCTTACGTGTCTGCTTGCATGGTATTCATCCCACAGAAGACACTAGTTGACCGCTTCTTCTTGATACTAGATGTTCCTAGTAACTCGCGATGCACAAGGTTTCTCCTCATATACTATTTCACCTTAGCTAGAGGTCTGTCGCCCCCCTGAATTTCAATTCCTGTCAGTTGATTCCCAATTACAAGAAGCATTCCCCGGTGTAACAGGCGCTAGTCCGCCTATTACACCGGGGAAGCAGCTCCTCGGTGTTTATCTTAGGGGCGTGTGGGGCCTAGAGCTACTGGCGCCCGATCTGGAGGTCGACCGGGATTAAATGGACGGCCTGGGGGCGCTGCCAAGCAAGGTGGTGGTGTGAGGTCGAGGGGAGGGCGGGGTGGCGGAGGCAGGGTGCGGGCGGTGGTCACTTGGCGGTTCGAGAAAGATCGTCAACTTGATGATGGCGGGAGGTAGACCGAAGGCCATCTGCCCGTTCCTTATAGATCGGACGGTTCATTAAAAAAATCGACTAACCTATTTATTTTCAGTTGACTGTTATCTTGATATGACCACATGTGGTGGTGTGCTGGAGGAGTACCTGCATTTCCTGTGCTCATATATTAAAAAATCATACGGAGTAGAATCTAATTTTTTTTTGCCATGCAATGTTGTAGAGCTATCATATGCCTCCTGTCATTTATTTTTCAGCCACCTGCTATCTGCTACTTTTACAGTGCACTAGTTCTACACACACTTCACCCATACTCTCACTATTGTGTTTTTATGCAAGGGTATTTCAGAGTCTGCCTCGAGAGAAGCAGAAAAGAAAAGAGAGAAGTTGCTCCAGCTTTCTACGCGGGTAAGCACTGCACATTACAGCGCTATAAAGGGTGCATTCTTAGCAGATGGAGACGGTAAACGTAGCTATGGAGTTGATGACCTTGCTCACAGTGAACCACCATCCCAGGTGCTTGCTTTAACTTCACGGTGTCATATGTAGTTGCATGTTCCATATGGTGTCTAGCTTGTATTTGAAAGGCCGAAGTCGGTCTTTATTAAGATAAGGAAAGATATTTTCACATTAACCACCATCCCGTGAGCACCAGAAGACAAATAGCTAGTCAGGGCACTGGCCGAGCCAGTGACAAGCCCAGCAAAGACAGGCATCACACGGAAGCCAACTAAAAGCCGTGATTACGGTGAAGCAGCCCGCCTCCCACAGGCTCTCGGGTCCTAGATGATCATGCTCACCACTCCGGCCGAATGTCTAGCTTGTATTGCTTCCAATTTGGTTAAATTGCATCTGCTTAGCTGACACATTATACCTTTGAATATGACATGCCTTTCTGTTTTTGGTACATACTAGTACATCTATGTATTAACCATGTTCTTACATCAAACTAATGTTCTTGTGTATCCCTCGTCAATCACTTATGATGAGGCAGTCAGGCAAGTGGACTACTCCTCATTTAAAGAATGCAGCGTCAGCCTCTCGACATGATTCTCAAGAAACAACTAGCCTAGATGAAGATAGGAACGTAGCTCTGTAGTTGATTACCGCATTTCCCCTACACTAGCATCACAGGTGCTTGCTCTAACTTGGCAGCGTGATATGTGGTTGCATGTTGCATATGGTGTCTAGATTGTAATTTCTTCCAATCTGGTTAAACTGCGTGTGCTATTCTGCTTAGCTTATACATTATACCTGTTAATGTGACATGCCTTCCTGTATTTAATACATAGTACATCTGTCTATTAAGCATGTCCTTACACAAAACTATTGTTTTTTTATATCCCGCATCAATCAATATGACGAGACACCTTTAGTATATGCAGTGCGATATTAGTTGCATCTTTCATATGATTTATAGCATGTGCTGCTTCTAATTTGTTGAAATTCCATTTATGATGGGACACTTTTAACTTGGCAGAGTCATATTGGTTGCATCTTTCATGTGGTGTCTAGCTTGCATTGCTTCTTATTTGTTGGAATGGTTTCTGCTTAGTTTACACAAACAGTTGTGAACATGCCATGTCGTCCTGTTTTTCGTACATATTGCATCCTGGCATCATGTGTTTGCCTTACATAAAAGTAGTGATTGTCACTATCATGCATGAATGAGTTCTGAAGAGAGAATTTTATTGCTTTTTCTCGTCGGTTTTACTTGACAATTCAAAATAAATAAAGCGGAAGGAAGTTAGCAAGGCAGCGGATAAAGGTGCTCCTTCCAAACGGAGGGCCTCTACAGTTTCTACTCCTCCATCCCCCCAAGATGATTTCCAAGAGAACACATGCATAGACCCTCAACGTAGTTGTGTTTATGATGAGCACGTCTCTGAGGGAGTCCCGGACTAAGGGGTCCTCGGGCGTCCGGCCTGTTATCCATGGGCCGGACTGATGGGCTGTGAAGACATGAAGGCCGAAGATTGCACCGTGTCCGGATTGGACTCTACTTGGCGTGGAAGGCAAGCTTGGCGACCGAATATTCCTTCTTATGTAACCGACTCCATGTACACCCTAGATCCCCTCGGTGTCTATATAAACCGAAGGGGATAGTCCGGAAAGGACAGATACATATACTCATTACCATATTCACATAGGCTGGACTTCTAGGGTTTAGCCATTACGATCTCGTGGTAGATCAACTCTTGTAATACTCATATTCATCAAGATCAATCAAGTAGGAAGTAGGGTATTACCTCCATAGAGAGGGCCCAAACCTGGGTAAACATCGTGTCCCCCGTCTCTGTTACCATCCTAGATGCAGTTCGGGACCCCCTACCGAGATCCGCGGTTTGACACGACATTGGTGCTTTCATTGAGAGTTCCTTTGTCTTTGTCGACAAAAGTCGATGGCCCCTTCAATCGTCAATAATGGCGTTGTCAGGAGGAACCTTCCCGGACAGATCTTACGATTGGCGGCCGTCTGCGGGCCAACTCGCAGCCATCTGGAGCAGATCGATAGCTACGCCCTTGGCCATCAGGTCGGATTCGGAAGCTTGAACTACATCACGGATATCCGTGGAGACTTGATCTTCGAGGGATTTGAGCCCGCGGCGATCGCTCCCCCTCACCCCGACGAACGTGACTTAAATCTGTCATCAGATCACACCCAGGAGATGGTTCCTGTGGCTGCAACGGCCTTAGAGCCGAAGCAGATCGGGCCATCCGAGGCCGCAGAGTTCGCGGTGTTGGAGCCGCACATGGACTCAACGCCCTGCAATATTCACTTTAACGGAACTTTGAACTTGTCTCCGGCTATAAGTTTCGGACTGTGTACGCCCGTGGGTACCGAGCTAGATCGGTTATCGATCTTTGAGTTCAGCGCCGCTGGCGTTTTCCAGCACTCTCCTTTGGGTGACGTGCTAAAATCTTTAAAGAATTTGTCCTTGGTGAAGGACTCACAGCCGAACTATTTCCGGTTCAAGCTAGAGATGGATGATGAGGAATTTTGCTTCCCACTCGCCACCCACTTCATAGCCACCGTCGATGACTTAATCGACGTGCTTGACTATGGCTCCGAAGACATCGACGGTATGGACGAAGATGCCGACAAGGAGCAAGGCCAAGACCCGCCATTCACTGGATGTTGGACGGCTACCTCTTCGTACAACGTGTACATGGTCGGTACACCTAAAGAACTGGCGACGACAAAGAAGAGCCAGATGTGAATAAAACCTCCGAGACGCAGTCCAAGCGTCGGCGGCCCAAACGCCGCTCTAAGCCCCGCCGCTCAAAGGACGACAACACTGGCAACAGAGAAAATAGTACTCCGGGCGACGCCGAAAACAATGAAGACCCTGTCGGGGCTACATCCGAACAGGAACACGACAACAGGCAAGACAACCCTGACGAACATGCCATAGAAGATGACTCGGAGGATGATAGTTACCGTCCACCCTCCGAGGAGGAGACAAGCCTTGGCAACGAAGACTTCATCGTTCCTGAGGATCCTCTCGAGCAGGAGCGTTTTAATCTTCAGCTCATAGCCACTGCAAGGAGCCTGAAAAAGAAACAACAGCAGCTTCAAGCTGAACAAGACCTGCTCGTCGATAGATGGACTGATGTCTTGACAGCCAAGGAATACGGCCTCAAGCACCCAACCAAGAGCTACCCGAAACGCAGACTGCTACCTCAATTCGATGAGGAGGCGTCGGAGCACATATCACCCTCGTGTAATGCGGACCGACCACCACGTGGTCGGGATAGGGCGGCTGAACGGCCACCCCGCGGTCGGGATAAAGCGGCAACTCAGGACGAACAGCAGACCACCCCACCACCCCGCCAAAATAGGGACGGAAGAGTCCGGAGTCATATGTACGACCTCCGACAGACCCTGGACAGTAGAGCAGGACACACAAGATCGATCTACGGATCAAGAGAGACGTGCCTCGAGGCACGACGACGGCTACCTATTTGGATGTGACAAACCTAACCACGCACGGGCCGAATGCCGCAGATGGACTCCATCAGAGCTCCGCCATGATGCGGCCCGATATAGAGGCGCCGCACACCCGCTCTGCTTCACAGATGAAGTACTGGATCATGAATTCCCCGAGGGGTTCAAGCCCGTCAATATCGAATCATACGACAACACAACCGATCCTGCAGTATGGATTGAGGATTTCATTCTCCACATCCACATGGCCCGAGGAGATGACCTCCACGCCATCAAATACCTCCCATTAAAGCTCAAAGGACCAGCTCGGCACTGGTTAAATAGCCTGCCTGAGAACTCCATCGGCAGCTGGGAGGACTTGGAAGAGGCTTTCCTCGACAACTTCCAAGGAACTTATGTCCGGCCACCAGATGCCGATGACCTAAGCCACATGGTTCAACAACCTGGAGAATCAGCCAGAAAATTCTAGACTAGGTTCCTAACCAAAAAGATCCAGATCGTTGACTGTTCGGATGCCGAGGCCCTAGCACCCTTCAAACACAGCATCCGTGACGAATGTCTAGCACGCCACCTCGGACAAGAAAAGCCGAAGTCAATGGCAGCCCTTACGGCACTAATGACCTGCTTTTGCGCAGGTGAGGATAGCTGGCTGGCTCGTTGCAAAAACACAGCCAGCGAGGCAGGCCCCACCGAGGCCAAGAACAACACTGGCAAGCTCCGGTGCAATAGACACAAACACCGAAGCAATGGCGACAACACCGATGAAAGCACAGTCAACGCCGGATTTAGTGGCTCCAAGTCCGGCCAACGGAAGAAACCTTACAAAAGAAACAACGAAGGACCTTCCAGCCTGGACCGCATACTCGACCGTCCGTGCCAAATTCACGGCACCTCGGATAAGCAAGCCAATCATACCAACAGGGATTATTGAGTCTTCCAGCAGGCTGGCAAGTTAAATGCCGAAAACAAAGAAAAGGGAACACAAAGTGAGGACGAGGATGAAGAGCCCCGGCAACCGAACACCGGGGACAGAAGAAATCCCCCCCAAGTCAAAACAGTGAACATGATATACGCCACGCACATCCCCAGAAAGGAGCGCAAACGAGCACTCAGGGATGTCTACGCGGTAGAGCCAGTCGCCCCAAAGTTCAATCTGTGGTCGTCATTTCCGGTCACCTTCGATCGTCGAGATAATCCGACTAGTATCTGCCACGGCGGTTCGGTCGCACTGGTCCTTGACCCAATCATCGGCGGATTCCGCCTAACACGAGTCCTGATGGATGGTGGAAGCAGCCTCAACCTGCTGTACCAGGATACAGACGGAAGATGGGCATTAATCCCTCACGAATCAAACCAACAAAGACTACCTTTAAAGGATTCATACCAGGTGTAGAGGCCCGTTGTACGGGCTCAATCACGCTGGAGGTGGTCTTCGGTTCTTGGACAACTTCCGAAGCGAAGAGTTAATCTTCAATGTTGTCCCCTTCCGCAGCAGCTACCACGCACTGCTCGGATGAACCGTGTTTGCTAGATTTAACGCAGTGCCACACTATGCTTATCTCAAGCTCAAGATGCTCGGTCCACGCGGCGTTATAACATTCAATGGCAATACGGAACGCTCCCTCCAAATAGAGGAGCAAACAGCCGCCCTAGCAGCAGAAGTATAGAGCAACCTTCTCAAGCAGCATTATAATCCAGCTGCCGAGCCCCTGGACACCATCAAGAGGGTCCGGACTACACTGCAACAGGACAACGCGGCTCGTCAAGAGCTCGACTAGCAATTCGGCTTCCGTCCCAGCCCCAATGAGGTAGTGGCATTCGTACCATGCGTACACAATTACACACTCAAAATTCCATGGACATCGACGGAGGCACGAGATAACCCGGGGTCTACAATTCGGCCAGACCTATCCCGGACACACATACTTTTACTTCTTTTTCTTGTTTCAGGCACCTTTTTCGCGGGCCTGATATCAAGTCCTTTAGAAGGACTAGAATACAACGGAGGCAAGCAGCACAGGTGTGTAGGGTAACCTTTGTACGTTCTTCTTGACGGTGTTCATACTTATTTCTCAGGACCCGCACGCTGCGCCCTATTAATTCCGGCATGTTAAATGGACGGATACTTCTCGCACCATATGTACAAGATACACCTTGACGTATCCATCCAGTTATAATAAAAATGGTTCGTGGCCTAGTTTCTGTTGTTTTCGCTTCTTACTTCGTTTTACTTCGATCTGCTTATTTGCTGCATCGACACTCTTTTACGTTTCATATTCGCCAGGGATACCTGTCGCCCCACAATACGGCGGCACAGTCCGAACACTTCTTATATATAAGTTCGGCACCCCAAATTTAGCATTATATGCATTGGCTCTGAATCATGTCTTTGGTCAATAGTTGGGTTGCCGGGCTCCTATGCTTGCTACCCTAGGTTCCGCTCCATCGGCTAGGGTAGTAAAGGGAGAACTACTGCGATTGTGCCATGGATTTGACTAGATGAGCACCTTAGTAGAGAAAGCCGAAAATTGACTGTCATGATATGGCGAGAGCCGGTCAGCTACTCGAGGGTTACAAATCGTTGGAGATTTTTTCCGCGTTACGCGAGAGATCGGCACTTCCCGGTCAGATGCTGACAATACTCTGGTTTAAACCAGGGGCCGCGCCCATGCTTTATTATAAAACTCCTATGGCTAAGTGAGGGCGTTCAAGCCATAAAGTCTGATTGCCTTGTTCGTTGCGCTAAACAACTCCTTCAAGGACCATGTAATTGGATCAAGATTGTTTAGATTCCATCCTGAACACCTCCGTACTATCTACGTGAGGGCAGAAGCCGATGACTGGCCTACCCTCAGATTACACACAACACGGCCGCACAGGAGGAAACAATTCAAAGCATAATAAAATTACTTTACAAAAACTGGCTTTGTTCCCATAATACAAGACAAAGGCAACATGAATACATTTATTAAAATACAATGTCCTGCGAACATTGCGCCGCTACAAGTCGAGACCCTTCTACGACATCCTCGAAATATCGCTCGGGTGTACTATGCTCCTTGCCCTCCGGCGGCCCGCTGGCAACTTCAACAACGTTCATCTTCGCCCACCACATCTTGCAGCGAGCGAAGGCCATACGAGCACCTTCAATACAGACGGGGCGCTTGATAACATCCAGCCGAGGACAGGCGTTCACCATCCACCTCACGAGTCCGAAGTAGCTGCTAGGCATAGCTTCGGCTGGCCACAGCCGGATTGTCAAATTCTTCATGGCTAATTCGGCCACCTTGTGCAGCTCCACCAGCTGTTTCAGCTGATCGGTGAAGGACACGGGATGCTCTAACACTGCATATTGCGACCAGAAGAGCTTCTCCGTGGAACCCCCTCCTTCGGCTCGATAGAACTCCATGGCGTCCGACACACTGCGTGGTAGATCAGCAAAAGCCCCTGGGGAACTCCGAACCTGGGTTAGTAAAAGGTACCGCTTCTCCGCATACTTGCTTTGCATCTTAAAAGCCTTACCCACTGTGATATTCTTGGCCTCCTGGATCTCCTGGAGGGCGGCCTGGCCCTCATTCCGAGTGGTCTCTGCACTCTGACGAGCCTTGGTGAGCTCAGACCCTCGAGTTGATGCATCATTCTCCAAGGTCTCACATTTGTTAACCGCATCCTGGAGCTCCTGCTGGACTTCTTTGACCCAGGCCTCTAGCTTCTTACGGGTGGCTTGCTGCTGGATAGCCTGCTCCTCGGCCTTGCCCAGGGCCTTCCTCCGGGCCTCGACCTCGGTCGCGGCTTCTACACATATCGCAATACCGCTGTCAATATACAGCAGTTATCCTTTCCGGAACATATAGCAGGTCGTTCCTCACCTTGCTTCTCTTGGATCCGAACCTTAACCTCGCTGAGCTCATTCTCGGTCCGCTCCAGAATCCGCTTCAGCTCAGATACCTCGGCAGTATGCGAGGTCGCGGCCAACAGGGACGCGTGCTTATCGATACATATTCAGTCAGCCTCTTATAATTAAGGATTGATCCCCTGTCCGGTTCTCCTCGCCAAACACCGGACAGCGTCTCAGGGGCTACGGACTATACGGGTTTTTTCTCTTTCTTACCTCGAAACCTGTTAACAGGCTGCTGTAGGCTTCATTCAGTCCGCTCTTGGCGGACTGAACCTTCTCGATCACCGCACCCATAAGGATACGGTGCTCGTCCACGACGGAGGCGCTTCGTAGCGCCCCCATCAGGTCATCTGGCGCTCCTGGATGGACAGGAGCCACCGGTGGAGGCGACGCACCCCCCTCTTAAAAGGGGGATGCTCGCCCGACTCCGGAGCCATATGGGTCTCCGGAATCGTGTTGGTGAGGCCGAGGCTGGATCTGACCCTCTTTGCCAGTCTCCAAGGGGATTGGCTCCCCCATGTGTCCGGCAGTGGAGGTCCCGCCTTGTGGTGCCTCCCGGACAACGTCCTGGGCTCCTCCCTTTGGAGCGGTCCTCCGGGATAACACTTCGGTGTCGTCCCTGGCCCCGGGGGAGTAAGCAGGCGGTGGCGACATGCTCGCCATCTCTGACGGAGCCAATGAACCTCTAGATGAGGATCGCTGGATAAGGTCACGGGCCGGACTGCAATAGTGTGGATTAACCATGTTAGAATAATAAAAAGAAAGGGCTGGATATGCGCATAAATAAGCCATGTCACTTATGATGCGGCCTGGGGCTTAGTGTGGGGGCATCGTTCCGGACTACTGTCAACGTCCCACGCGGTGTTGACCGCTGGGGTGCCCTTGCCCTTTTTGGGAGCTTTCGCCTCCAGATGTGCCGAGGCACCCTTTTCTTCTTCTTCTCCTCGGGAGGAGGGTTGTTTTCCTCCTCCTCCTCCTCTTCCTCGTCATTGTCCTCAGGGACAGCGGAATGGGCCTCGTCGTCTTTGGACATGCGTCCGAAGTGCCCTTGCGACGGGGGCCACTCTTGGCCCCCTTGGCCTTCTTCTCCGGCGCCGTATATGGCACCGGCACCAGCATCTGCGCCAGGCGCGGGATGACCGGTTCTTCGGGCAACGGAGCCGGACACTGGATCCGCTTCGCCCTCTCCACCCAGTCCTGAGGGAGCAACTCAGACATCATCCTTGAAACATTTAAGTTGGGAATACGTCAAAAAGTAACATACCTCGTTGGCAGTGTGTTTACAATCGTGACCATGGTTTGAGTCTGTGGCCGGTGGCTTCTCGTTGCCCTTAAAGAGAAACTTCCAGGCCCCTTCGTGAGAAGTCTCGAAGAGCCTTTTCAAGGTCTGGTGCTTCTTCGAATTGAACTCCCACAAAGGGCGGCTTTGGCGCTGGCACGGAAGAATCCATCGGACTAGCATCACCTGGATAACGTTAATGAGCTTGACGTTCTTGGTCACCATGCTTTGAACGCGTGTCTGCAGCGCTATCAGCTCGTCAGGTGAACACAAGTCCGGACTCTTCTCGACCCAGGAGGTGAGTCGCATGGGAGCACCGGAGCGGAATTCGCAGCTGCGGCCCAGGTGGTGCCGCGAGGTTCTGTGATGTAGAACCACTGCCTCTGCCATTCCTTTACTGTCTCCACAAAGGTGCCTTTGGGCCAGGAGACGTTGGATAGCTTGCTCACCATGCCTCCTCCACACTAAGCGAGCTAGCCATCCACCACATTTGGCTTCACGTTGAAGACTTTGAGCCATAGCCTGAAGTGGGGATGGATGCGGAGGAAGGCCTCGCACACGACGATAAACACCGAGATGTTGAGGAAGGAATTCGGCGACAGATCATGGAAATCTATCCTGTAACAATTCATCAGTCCGCAAACGAAAGGGTGGAGTGAAAACCCTAGCCCGTGGAAGAAATGGGGGATGAATACTACCCTCTCTGTGGGCTCCGGCGTGGGGACGACTTGTCCCTCAGCTGGCAGACGATGGGCAATCTCCTTCGCCAAATATCCGGCCGCCGGAGCTCAGTAATGTCCTCCTCCTTGACGGAGGAGACCATCCACTTGCCCTGACCACTGGATCCAGACATGGTTGCTTGAGTGGAAAGGAGATGAGAACTTGGGCGCTGGAGTTTGAGATCGGAAAGGCGGAGACAGAGAGAGAGCGTGAGGAGAGGAAGAGGGAATCCTTATCCCCTTATAAAGGCAGAAAATATTAAACGCCTCCTCACTCGCCTTAGGATTCGCCTGTCCCCTAGGGCTGTACAAATGGCACGGTTGGGTTACCCATGCCTGCATTGATGAGAATCCCGCAATAACGGGACACGATCTCTGTTTCGACAAGATGTGCCAATAGCAACCGCGTCTCAAAACGTGGGATGGCAGAAGAAAAAAGGTTCAAAATTATAACCGGACAGACGCGATGTCGTGTTGGAAAGAAGCTATCAACAGATTAGATTCGTGCAAATATTATATTCTCTCTGCGCTTGTGTATGGTGTGCGTAACAGGTCCGGATACAATCATTGCATCCGAAGACTATCTTGGAGTTCGGAGAAAGGGGAACCCGCCTTGCAATGCTGAAGACAATCGATGCTCCAGACTCCTCGTCATTGAAAGCCAGGTTCAGGGACTACTGAGGGAGTCCCGGACTAAGGGGTCCTCGGGCGTCCGGCCTATTATCCATGGGCCAGACTGATGGGCTGTGAAGACATGAAGGCCAAAGACTGCACCGTGTCCGGATTGGACTCTACTTGGCGTGGAAGGCAAGCTTGGCGACCGAAGATTCCTTCTTATGTAACTGACTCCATGTAAACCCTAGATCCCCTTGGTGTCTATATAAACCGAAGGGGATAGTCCAGAAAGGATAGATACACATACTCATTACCATATTCACATAGGCTAGACTTCTAGGGTTTAGCCATTACGATCTCGTGGTAGATCAACTCTTGTAATACTCATATTCATCAAGATCAATCAAGCAGGAAGTAGGGTATTACCTCCATAGAGAGGGCGAACCTGGGTAAACATCGTGTCCCCCGTCTCCTGTTACCATCGATCCTAGACGCACAGTTCGGGACCCCCTACCCGAGATCCGCCGGTTTTGACATCGACAGTCTCCCCTAGTGCACCATCACCGGTGCTCCCTCTAACTTGGCACTGTTATATGTGGTTGCATGTTATGTGTGATGTCTAGCTTGTATTGCTTCTAATTTTGTTGAATTTTCATCTGCTTACTTTACAAATTATACTTGAATAAGACACGTGTTCCTGTTTCTAGAACATACAATATCTGTCTATCACACCATGTTCTTACATCAAATTACTACTGTTGTGTAACCTGCAACAATCACTTATCATAAGACACGTTTGACTTCGGAGTGTGATATAGGTTACATCTCGCATTCTTTTCTATCTTGTACTACTAATTTGTTGAAATGGCATTTATGACGAGACAGTTTTAACTTGGTAGAGTGATATTCGTTGCATCTTTCATATGGTGTCTAGCTTTCATTGCTTCTAATTTGTTGAAATGCCTTCTCCTTAATTTACACATCATAAGATGTGAATATGCAATGTTGTGAATATGCAATGGCACTAATGACGAGAGACCTTTAACTTGATAGTGTGATGTTGCTTGCATCTTGCCTATGATTTATTTCTTGTACTTCTTCACATTTGTTTAAACGGCATTTATGATGATACATTGTTAACTTGGCAGAGCGATATTTGTAGCCTCTTTCATATGGTGTCTACCTTCCATTGCATTGCTTCTAATTTAGTGAAATGTCTTCTGCTTAGTTTACACATCATAGTTCTGGTTATCTCATGACGTCCTGTTTTTTTTTACATATTACGTCCTCCTATCATGTGGTTGTCTAACATCAAAGTTCAGTCCTTCTGTATCACGCATCAATTTGTTCTGAAGAACTAAATTGTTATTCGTTTTTCTTGTCGACTTGACTTAACATGGCACAGAGAAAGAGGAAGCAAGACAGAACGACAGGGAAAGGGAAGCGGAAGAATCCTGCAGATTCTGCTGATGCGATGGTGCAATAGAAAGTCAAAGTCCAGAGAAAATTGTACCGACGGGGTATCCCGTGCTACGAGCTGGAGAACAAGCCAAGCAGAAACAAATAGCTGCCACCAAACAAGCATAGACAACCCTAGTTGTTGCAACACCTTCCACAGTACCACCAGGTGCACGATTTACTCGTTGGTCAACTCAGCTAGCAACACGTTCCCAAGCTCCCTTGCCACGACACTACTTCGAAGCACTCTTGACACAAGATGAGTTGGCAAGATCAGATGAACTTTGTGAGCTTCAACAGCAAGAAGGTAGTTCTTTGAGTCAAATTCTGATTGCATGCTTCTTTATATGTAGTCTCACAGTTTGATGTACACTAACACTTCCTATGTTTGTTGTTGGACTAGCACCTAGGCGCAGAGGAAACAAACATCGGAGATAATGCTCGATAGGTTAACTAAATCTAGAGGAGGAAGAATGGAGATCCGTTTTGAGGCAGGTTTAAAAGGCCACGTGATGCTCTGAGTCAGCCAAGTTAGTATCGAGGCAGCGGTTCTTTGTTAGGTGTCATGTACGTATCCTCCCAACATGGATTGATACAAGAATGACAAAGACGAAACCCAGTTCAACACCTTCCTCGACCATTTATCTGTAAGTATGGTTATGTATGGAAAACTAGTAATATCGTCTTGCTCTGTCCAATACTTTCTAGGTTGATGACAATGAGACTCCCGTAATTTTCAACATATGAGGTTCAAGTTGGATAGCCAAGATGATGCAACCAGACAAGCTTGCACCCATGTTTTCAAGTCTGCTCTGCGATAGTATCGGTATAACTTGAGGAAAACTCACTTTGAAGGCAAGGCTAACAGTGAATTTGCCTAAACATCTCCAGTGGAAAATATATCTGATGAAGACTGGAGAGGTCTCGTTAAACACTGGTCCGATCCGAAGTATCGGGTACAATATATATATGTGATCAGATCACATGTTGAAGTCCTATTTACGCATGTGCCACACAAATCTATCTTCTTGTAGGTGAACTGTTCAAAGAACAAGGCCAAACGTACGAAAGTGAAATTCCAATAGATGACAGGATCTCGTAGCTATATTGCACACTACGAGGCTCTTGTAATTAGCTGTTGTTTCACTCTTTTCGATGTACCATATTATCAGATCTATATTGACTTGTTCCAAATGCAGAGAAAGCCCGCAAGGACCAAAAAGTACCTGAACCAAATGCTGTGGAAATCTTAAAGGACTGCCACACCAGCAAGAAGAAGGGCATGACTACACCAGTCAATGCCATTGTTGTAAGTCCTTAATCCTCATGCCTTTTAACTACTATGTACTCTCACTTGTGCCTTGAACTACATGGTTTGCAGCCAATGTTTATTACTCTTTTCAATTTTATACACAATTGTCTTAGCGTATCATTGCACCTTACAAGGTTTAAAAGAGAGGAGTGATGTTCCTTTGATCTTGACCTGTAATCTAGTTCTATGCTGGACTTGCGCACACAACGTTACAATTGCCTATTTGTCTGTTCTCAGTTGTTTTGTGATATGAATGATGTCATACTATGCTTACCGTATTATAAACTTCGTCTCTTTATCCTTAGCCCTCAATACAATGTGAAGAAATAGACAATACATTAGCGATGGTACATGGTCATATGTTTGGAACCTGGTATTATTATGTACTTTGCAATAAAATACAACTAATATTTTACATGGGTTCACCAGAATAAGTTCTGTATATAGACCAAAGTTATTTTGTTTGGTTTTGCTGCCTCCTTAATATCTTCTGTTCTGGTACTACTAATGTAAAACCTCAACTTTTCCGCAAGCTATGGAAAAAATGGTGGAACCGCCACCTTTTGAAGGTGGCGAGGCAACTATAACCGCAATGTCAGCTCTTGCTGCACTGGGTCAGTACCTGTCCACTAACAGTGCCAAAAGCACGTTCCTGCGTAATACTGGGTTGGTTGTTAAGGCAATCTCGTCCAAACTACCTCATGATCAAGATATGCAAGCTGAAAACAATGTTGTATCTGCGCTCCAGACACAAGTCCATTCCCTAACAGTGACCCTTTGTGAAACAAGGAGAGACATTGTTTGATGTTGTCAAGATATGCATGGTTTTGAAACCAGACTATCAGACATTTGCTATATTGTTCAGGAGCCTAGGAGAACTGAAGGCGAAGGTTATGGTGATCCATCAGACAATACAGCATGAAAATGTGACATTCAGGTCAAATGAACTGAACTTCTGAACTTCTGGTGGTGCATTTATCTGCTAGAGTGTTAACTTTTATGCCAACCTTCCTTTTGTTTTATAGTTGTAATTTGTTTTGGTGTGATACAAAATTTGTTCTTAACGTGCAGCCACCGGCTGAAGAAAACACCAAGCCATTTTTGTATAGTGTAGGGTGTTCCCTATATTTGCACTGGTGGCAAACTTTGATGCCTAGTGGATGTAATAGCCGTGATATCCTAGTGTAAGTTGCTTGCTTATTTATTTCCTTATTGTCTTGTTTATTTGTTTTCTTGTAGTCAGTGAAGTTCTTTTTCCACGGTTTGCTAGTGGCCGCAATAACCTAATTTTTAAAACTAGGCCAGATTAACCATGGGCTACACATTTACTATAATTAACATGGGCCTCCAACGGGCCATAGAAACAATGGGACTTCTAAGGGCCATAGAAACAATGTGCCTTCTACGGGGCATAGAAACAACGGGCCTTATACGGGCCGTAGACACAATGGGCCTTCTACGGGCCGTATCATCAATGGGTCTTCTACGGGACGTATGATTGGTTGGCCAAACATGGGCCAATAAGAGACCATATTATGGCCGTAAATGGGCTAGAGTTGAAATCTGTTCATGGGCCGACCATAACGGGCCGTCGTTAATCGACCGTATTTGATGACGCTACGATAACGGCCCAACGTATTAACAGGCCACAAACGGGCCGATCTGTAACCACGGGCTGAATTTGGCCCACAAGCGAAAATAGCGATGTGGTCGTAAGTAAGCGAATCTGAAAATGAGACCAGAATAAATGGACCACGAGAAGACCCAAAGATAACATGGGCTGAAAGCATTAGCGGAATAATGGGCCGTTAAGGGGTATAAAGTGATACTTTGTTCATTACGGCCAGCTTTACCATGGGCGTTAAGGGGCGAGGTTACTAAGGGCCTCATATGGGCGAAGAGCGTCATGGGCCATACATGGGCGGAAGTTAAAGCAATTTGGAATTAGATTGGGCGGCCCGGATAGCGCTCTTGGGCCTAATTGGATAGGCCGTCGCGGGCCCTGCGTTAGCAGGCTGTAAATGGGCTATATGCGAGCAGGCCATTAACGAAGCTTGCAGGTGGGCGCCCACCACCTTTGACCAAGTCAAACGGGCCGGCCTTTTCATAGGAATGGGCCTCTGTTGGGCCGTGCCACGTGTCGACGTATCATTGGCGCTTTGGGTCCAATGAGTGGATGATATATGTCCCAATAGTGAGCCGGCACATGTTTCCTCCAGCCAATGATGATTTTACACGTGGAAAATCCCCATTGGTCGGGGTTGTTAACGGGTTATCGGATCCAAAACCAGACCCGATAGCTTAACAGCGTTCCGTTATGGTGGATGCCACGTGTCGGTCACCCTTGACGAAAGCACTTCTGTGACGCGCGATTTATCATCATGGAAGTGGACACTTCCGTGATGATAATTTTGGTAATGTCATGGAACACTTCTCTGACAAAGACGGTATGACTATCTTGATTCTGTCATACATTTGTCATGGATGTACATTCATGACAGAAAACGTGACCTACTATGACAAACACGTATCATCAAGGAAGTGTATTTTTTTGTAGTGAATATATCTTAATGCTATGGTTGGGTTTTACCTTAATGAGCGTTAGTAGTTGCGGATGCTTGATAATAGTTCCAATCATAAGTGCATAGAATTCCAACTCAGGGATGACATGCTAGTAGTGGCCTCTCCCACATAAAACTTGCTATCGGTCTAGTAAAGTAGTCAATTGCTTATGGATAATTTCGCAACTCCTACCACCACTTTTTCACACTCGTTGTACTAACTTTATTGCTTCTTTACCTAAACAACCCCTAGTTTTTATTTACGTGCTCTTTATATTCTTGCAAACCTATCCAACAACACCTACAAAGTACTTCTAGTTTCATACTTGTTTTAGGTAAAGCGAACGTTAAGCGTGCGTAGAGTTCTATCGGTGGTCGATAGAACTTGAGGGAGTATTTGTTCTACCTTTAGCTCCTCGTTGGGTTCGACACTCTTACTTATCGAAAAAGGCTACAATTGATCCCCTATACTTGTGGGTTATCAAGACATTTTTATGCCGCCGTTGTCGGGGAGTTATAGCGTGGGGTGAATATTCTCGTGTGTGCTTGTTTGCTTTATCACTAAGTAGTTTTTATTTTTTGCTCTTGTTTTCTATCTTTAGTTATGGGTAGGAAACACAAAATACCAAAAAAATTAGTTGTACGTACTATACCAATGGTTGAATAACACTCAAAATCAATCACGCTCCTGAAGCTTTTTACTTGGATCATCTTCGATCCCTATGTGCTCGGGCTGAAACCCCAACTAGCTTAGTTGAGGGAAAATCTTTAGATGAGCATGCTTGTTATGTGCGACACCGCATATCTAAAAAAGGGAAACTTTTACTGGATCAAATTCATCGTTTGCAGTTCTATGCTTGGAATTTATGTGAAATATATGATTGTACTTGTTGTTCTAAAGACCCTAAGAAACACCTTCCTTACCAATGTGAGTTTAGTGATAATGGAATCGTATCTTCGTATACTAAGGGTGTTTATAATTACTATGATGTTCGACAAATTGAATAATTTGTTGCTTTTAGGGGTACTTGTGAAATTGCTTCTTTTATTGAAGAGTGTGATACTACTCTCTACAAATCTGAAAATTTGGCCATACTTAAATACTGCTATGATAATTATGCTTCTAATCCTTATATTAAACCATATATTGAGGACTCCTCCGTTGTCCAAGAAGAGACTAATAGTTTGCAGGAGTCTATGGAAGTAGGAATTGATGAAACTGTGGGCTCATTGGATGAAAAAGATGATGAGGAGAGCGAAGAACAAAAGGAGGAAGATCGGATTAGCTACCCGTGCCCACCTTCTAATGAGGGTAACTCTCCAACTCATACATTATTTAATGTCCCTTCGTTCTTCCCGAAGGATGAATGCCATGATGATTGTTATGATCCCGTTGACTCGTTTGAAATATCCCTTTTTAATGAACTTGATGTCTGCTATGCTTGTGGCCAAGATGCCAATATGAATTATGCTTATGGAGATGAACTTGCTATAGTTCCTTATGTTAAACATGAAATTGTTGCTATTGCACCCACGCATGATAGTCCTATTATCTTTTTGAATTCTCCCGACTACACTATATCGGAGAAGTTTGCCATTATTAAGGATTATATTGATGGGTTGCGTTTTACTACTACACATGATGATTTTGATGAATATAATATGCATGTGCTTTCTTCTCCTACTTGCAATTATTATGAGAGAAGAACTACATCTCCGCCTCTCCATGTTTCCAATATGGTAAAATTGCAAGAAAATGTTTATAATATGCATTGGCCTTTACTATGTGTGCATGAATTGTTCTTTTATGACATGTCGATGCATAGGAAGAGAGTTAGACTTCGTCATTACATGATATATTTTACTTTGTGCTCACTACTAAATCACAAATCATTGTTGATTCTAATTGGCTTTGATATACCTTGGGATCCGGGTGGATCCATTACTTGAGCACTATATGCCTAGCTTAATGGCTTTAAAGAAAGCGCTGCCAGGGAGACAACCCGAAATTTTTGGAGAGTCATTTATTTCTGTTGTGTGCTTTATAAAGTTTAAAAATAAAATCAATGTGCCAAGATTTGCCTTTAGAATGTTTACATTGCTTGTTGGTTTGTGCGGTGCAAGAAAGAAACTTTGGCTGTAATGCACGATTTTACATTTTTTACTGGAACGTCAAACGGATCTGAAACTTTTTGCACTGTCTTTCTATATAAATTTTTTATTTTTCCTCATTTTTTCAGAATTTTTGGAGTACCAGAGGTATGGTGAATGATTAGATTACTACAGACTGTCCTGTTTAAGACAGATTCTGTTTTTGATGCATAGTTTGCTTGTTTTGATGAAACTATCAATTTCTATCTGTGGATTAAGCCATGGAGAAGTTATATTACAGTAGATACAATGCAAAAACAAAATATGAATTGGTTTGAAACAGTACTTAGAGTAGTGATTTGCTTTATTATACTAACGGATCTTACCGAACTTTCTGTTGCGTTTTGTGTGGATGAAGTGTTTGAAGATCGAGGAGGTCTCAATGTGAGGAGAAGGAGGAGAGGCAAGAGCTCAAGCTTGGAGATACCCAAGGCAACCCAATTAAATATTCAAGGAGACTCAAGCGTCTAAGCTTGGGGATGCCCCGGAAGGCATCCCATCTTTCTTCAACAAATATCGGTACGTTTTCGGATTCGTTCCGTTTATGCGATATGTGCAAATCTTGGAGCGTCTTTTGCATTTAGTTTTCACTTTTATTTTATGCACCATGCTGGTATGAGATAGTCCATGGTTTATTTATAGAATTCTCATTGCACTTCACTTATGTCTTTTGAGTATGGCTTTATAGAATGCTTCATGTGCTTCACTTATATCATTTGAACTTTGGATTGCCTGCTTCTCTTCACATAGAAAACCGCCATTTGTAGAATGCTCTTTTGCTTCACTTATATTTGTTAGAGCGTGGGCATATCTTTTGTAGAAAGAATTAAACTCTCTTTCTTCACTTATATCTATTTGGAGAGATGATAGGAATTGGCCATTCACATGGTTAGTCATAAAATCCTACATAAAACTTGTAGATCACTTAATATGATATGTTTGATTCCTTGCAATAGTTTTCCGATATAAAGATGGTGATATTCTAGTCATGCTAATGGGTAATTGTGGATTGTAGAAATACTTGTGTTGAAGTTTGTGATTCCCGTAGCATGCACGTATGGTGAACCATTATGTAACGAAGTTGGAGCATGAGGTATTTATTGATTGTCTTCCTTACAGTGGCGGTCGGGGAGACGGCGATGGTCTTTCCTACCAATCTATCCCCTAGGAGCATGCGCGTAGTACTTTGTTTTGATGACTACTAGATTTTTGCAATAAGTATGTGAGTTCTTTATGACTAATGTTGAGTCCATGGATTATCGCACTCTCACCCTTCCATCATTGCTAGCCTCTTGATGCGTGCATTGCCCTTTCTCACCTCGAGAGTTGGTGCAAACTTCGCCGGTGCATCCAAACCCCATGATACGATGCGCTCTATCACACATAAGCCTCCTTATATCTTCCTCAAAACAGCCGCCATACCTACCTATCATGGCATTTCCATAGCCATTCCGAGATATATTGCCATGCAGCTTCCATCATCATCATATACATGACTTGAGCATTTATTGTCATATTGCTTTGCATGATCGTAAGATAGCTAGCATGATGTTTTCATGGCTTGTCCGTTTTTTTGATGTCATTGCTACGCTAGATCATTGCACATCCTGGTACACCGTCGGAGCCATTCATATAGAGTCATATCTTTGTTCTAGTATCGAGTTGTAATATTGAGTTGTAAGTAAATAAAAGTGTGATGATCATCAGTATTAGAACATTGTCCCATGTGAGGTTATCAAATAAAAGTGGCCAAAGAAGCCCCAAAAAAAGAGAGGCCAAAGAAGCCTACAAAAAAAGAAAAAAAGAGAAAAAAAAGAGAAAAAAATAAAAAATAAAAAATAAGAGAAAAGAGAGAAGGGACAATGTTACTATCATTTTACCACACTTGTGCTTCAAAGTAGCACCATGTTCTTCATATAGGCAGTCTCTTGAGTTATCACTTTCATATACTAGTGGGAATTTTCATTATAGAACTTGTCTTGTATATTCCAACGATGGGCTTCCTCAAATGCCCTAGGTCTTCATGAGCAAGCAAGTTGGATGCACACCAACTTAGTTTCAGTTTGAGCTTTCATACACTTATAGCTCTAGTGCATCTCTTGCATGGCAATCCCTACTCCTCGCATTGACATCAATTGAGGGGCATCTCCATAGCCCGTTGATTAGCCGCGTCGATGTGAGACTTTTCCCTTTTTGTCTTCTCCACACAACCTCCACCATCATATTCTATTCCACCTATAGTGTTGTATCCATGGCTCACCCTCATGTATTGCGTGAAAGTTGAAAATGTTTGAGAACATCAAAAGTATGAAACAATTGCTTGGCTTGTCATCGGGGTTGTGCATGATTCGAATATTTTGTGTGGTGAAGATGGAGCATAGCCAGACTATATGATTTTGTAGGGATAACTTTCTTTGTCCATGTTATTTTGAAAAGACATGATTGCTTTATTAGTATGCTTGAAGTATTATTACTTAATGTCAAATGATAGATTATTGCTTTGAATCACTCGTGTCTTAATATTCATGCCATGATTAAATTACATGATCAAGATTATGCTAGGTAGCATTCCACATCAAAAATTATCTTTTTTATCATTTACCTACTCGAGGCGAGCAGGAATTAAGCTTGGGGATCTTGATCGTCTCTGTCGTATCTATAATTTTTGATTGTACCATGCCAATATTATACAACTTTCATATACTTTTAGCAACTTTTATACTATTTTGGGACTAACATATTGATCCGATTGCCGATGCAGTTCATGTTTGTTGCATTTTTGTTTCATGAAAACCCATATGAAGCGGAGTCCAAAGCGGGATAAAACTGGCGGAGATTTTTTGGAATATATGTGAATTTTGGGAAGTGGAATCAATGTGAGGCGATGCAGGGGTCCACGAGGGTGAGAAGCGCCTTGAGTCGAGCACGCCCTGGGCCCTCGTGGACACTGCGTAAGGCGGTTGGTGCCCTTCTTTCGCCGCAAGAAATCCAATATCCGGATAGAAATCGTGTCCAAATTTCAGCCCAATCGGAGTTACGGATCTCCGGGAATTTAAGAAACGTTGAAAGGGTAGAATCAGAAAGCACAGAAACAAAGAGAGGCAGAGAGACAAATCCAATCTCGGAGGGGCTCTCGCCCCTCCCATGCCATGGAAGCCAAGGATGAGGGGAAACCCTTCTCCCATCTAGGGAGAAGGTCAAGGAAGAAGAATAAGAAGGGGGGCTCTCTCCCCCTCTCTCCTGGTGGCGCCGGAACGCCGCCGAGGCCATCATCGTGCGATGGCGATCTACACCAACACCTCCGTCATCTTCACCAACATCTTCATCACCTTCCCCCATCTATCTACAGAGGTCCACTCTCCCGCAACCTGTTGGGGATATAACTACTAGCATAACCCGCCGAGGAGGGGCCGAGTTACGCCTATGGCGATTCACCATATGAATCCCATGATGATTCTTGAAGATGACGGTTCAGTTAAGGGCCCAAAGCCCATAAACCACCATGATGGCATAACTTGTATTATAAGGCAAGATTAACTAGTCACCGAGCCGGACACTGTTTATGAGCCGGCCGGGATTCTGTAGGCCGCAGGGCGTCAACCCGTGTATATAAGGGAATGACCCAGCGGCGGCTTAGGGCAAGGAACATCAAAATCGAGAGCCAGGCAAGCGGATTCGCTCCCTAGCAATTCCACCTCAGCTGGATTAGGCTTTTACCTTCACCGCAAGGGGTCGAACCGGTATAAACCCTCGTGTCCTTTGTCCCGTTTTAACCCCTTTAAGCTTCCTAGTTGCGATGGCTCCATGACTAAGTCCTTTCACGGGGACATCTGCCGTGACAATTCCACGACAGTTGTCGCCTGAGGGAGTCATGGATTAGGGGGTATCCGGACAGCCGGATTGTGTACAACGTCCGGACTATTGAAGCTCGAAGATACAAGACTCAAGACTTCGACCCGTGTCCGGATGGGACTTTCCTTGGCGTGGAAGGCAAGCTTGGCGATCCGAATATTATATTTCCTTCCTTGTAACCGACTCCATGTAAACCCTATCACCCTCCGGTGTCTATATAAACCAGAGAGTTGGTCCTTAGAAGGCCGATCACAATTACAATCATACCATCATAGGCTAGCTCTTAGGGTTTAGCCTCTACGATCTCGTGGTGGATCTACTCTTGTACTACCCATATCATCAATATTAATCAAGCGAGGAAGTAAGATTTTACCTCCATCGAGAGGGCCCCAACACAGGTAACATCGTGTCCCTTGCTTCTGTTACCATCAGCCTTGGCCTTACAGATCGGGACCCCTACCCGATATCGCGGTTTGACACCGACATTGGTGCTTTCATTAAGAGTTCTGCCGGTGTCAAAACCGCGAGATCTCGGTGAGGGGTCCCTGACCTGTGCGTCTAAGCAGATGGTAACAGGAGACGGGACACGATGTTTACCTGTGTTGTCCTCTCGATGGAGGTAATACCTACTCCTCGCTAGATTAATATTGATGATATGGTAGTACAAGAGTAAATCTACCAGATCGAAGGCTAAACCCTAGAAGCTAGCCTATGGTATGATTGTTGTTATATATGTCTATCGACTTAGCTTTGGCCTTGGTTTATATAATGCACGAGGCCTAGGATAACAAGAGTCCTAGCCGAATCGCCGGTGGGAGGAGTCCTTGTCTTGATCGCCAAGTCTTGTGGAATCTTCCTTGTATCGGCAACTGTCCGGACTGGCCCATGAGTATCTGACCATGGGGTCCTCGGCCCAATCCAGCTGATCGGGAGCGACATGGTGAGTACCCCTAGTCCGAGGACACCGTAAGTAGCCCCTCGAACCGGTCTTCAAGTTAGGGACGCTCCTCGATTCTTCCGAACTGTTCTTCATCTTCGGTCGTCGGTCTTGAAAACTGGTTCAACAAATCTTCTCATCTTCGATCTTGAGGATCGCCGAAATGCATTCGACGAGTTTACACGTCGGGTATCCAAGGAGCCCCTTTAAGTTTACGGCCTTTATCAATGCCTTGTTATTTTTATGCCACACCTCTGGTTTGAAGTTATTCCCGGGAGGCAGTGTCCTCTTGCGTCCGAGCTCTAACGTCGGACTGCATTCGAGGTATCCTTTGCAGCCGAGCACCAACGCCTAACTGCTTCCCAGCTCTATCGCCGGACTATGTATCCGAGCTCCAACGCCGGACGGTATCCGAGCTCCAATGTCGGACTATGTATCCAAGCTCCAACGCCGGACTGTATCCGAGGTGTCCTAAATCACCTTGGTTCAAAGAAGTTTGAAGGAGTTTAGACGAGCTTAATGCCGGAAATGCCCTCTATGGAGCCAGCCACTAGCGCCCGAGGTTTATGCCGGACTGCTTCCGAGGTGGTGCACCACCCCGGATGTGGGCGGATTTTTGTCAATATTTTTGATTGGTGCGATTTATTCTCTGCCGAGATACATAGCCAGTAGCCCTCAAGGTGGGTATCGGTCTAAAACCTGAGATGCACGTGAAGGATGACATAAAACCGCTGATCCCCATAGCGCGAGACTCAAGGTTGATTTGCAAAATCGAGTCGAGGATCAAGTCTAACTTCGGCAGAATACTTGAACACAAAAAGTGGCGTGCTCAGTCTTGAGACTCGGGTTGGGTGCGGCCGACCAACTTTGAGATCAAAATCTCTAGGAAGCTGTATTGCACTTAAAATTTTCGGCATAGAACAGGCAATGCAGTAGCCCCGAGACACTGGTCGGGTGGCAACACCACATCAGGGGATTGATGTGCCCCTTTAATATTTGTAAATAATAAGCCTGAAGCCCAGTAGCCCCCGAGCCTTAATGCGGGCACGGGTGGCCGAATTAAGTATCAATATCCATAGTAAAATCACAAATTATGTGTAATGACTCAATGTATCCAAGTACTTTATGTCATTAATGCTCGAATCCGCATTGTACAAAACTTTGTTGACCGACCATCGGCTTCAACCTCCTCGGCCCGATGAGGCGAGTGTTTGTCCTACTTTATAAAGCCTTTATGAGGGCAAATATTTACGACAAACAAGGCAACCTGGCCATACGGTTTTATAAACAAAGGTACGCAGAGAGATATGTTATATTACTGTTTAACAGAAGTCTTCCAAACAAAATAGTCCCGCTATCGGTTCCTTTCTTTGGGTTGTCATGCTAAGAATGATCATGAAACCTCAGCTCCAATGTAAGAGCAAAATATTGAGGATTAAGTTTGGAGGCGAGTTACTAGCCCCGGTAGTGTTGGCTGACAGTCGAGGTCAAGCCGAAACACTTGACCAATGTTATGAATGGCCCGTCATTTAATATAGTCATCGGATCGCTGACCAGTTTACACCTATTGTGACGGATCGGTTTCGGCTTTCTCCTTGAGGTGCTTGACCATGCAGCTGGAAGCACAATCGCAGTGGTTCTCCCTTGCACACCTAGCCGAACAAAGCGGGCGTAGGAGGCAAGCGGGAGCTGGGCAACCCAACTATTGACCGAAGACACAATTGGCTGATGCATATATAGCAATATCCGAGAATGTTTTTGCGAATCTCTAAAGGTGTCGGCGTTGCCTTTGTGAGACTTGTGCTGAAAACACACAAATAGTTTAAAAGTGCCAAAAGCTTGGAAAACCAAAAAGCGTCGATAAAAACATGATGTCGAACAAGATCAAGTGTTTGATGCCAATCCGAAAATTGGACTTTAGAAAAAAGTGCTTCTGCCGTGCTTTAACATGACACATCCTATCTCAAGACTTCAAGCGGGTCAGCCCTGACTTCGGTCTCCCATCTGAAGGCGGAGTACTTCTCATTAGGCCAGTTTAGAAAACTAAACTCTAGCGGTTTTGAGAGAGAAATTAGGCTCCCGGCTAGTGACCGCACACTCGTGTTGAAAAAAGAGTGATGAATAAAAACTTTGCAACGACTAAGAATAAAAACACTTAGTATAAAAGCGGCTCAAATAAACATAAGAGCCCCAAGTGACTTGGGTAAAGTTGACTATATAATGTAAGGTGACATGTAAAATGCCTTCTAGCGGATTGTAGATCATTTGTCATAGCGGACCTTTTAAGCTTCAACCTCTGGACCAAATAGTCCGGAGTGTGTCCGAATACCCTCATGGTTATAAAACCGGGGCATGCGTGGAGACCAGGCGTAGGGGTCATTAGTGCTTTATCGAGACAAGTGCCCAACTAGTTATGTTATATTACATGGTTAGTAGAAACATCTTCGGGGAGAATAGTTACGCTAAGGGTTCCTTTCACTGGGAGGCATGCCCTAAAGTGCATGTCGGACTGCGAAAAAAGCGAGAAAAACATCTGGGGCAGGTAAATGAATAGGTAAGAAATCATCTTTTAATTCACCGACCGAGTATTCCCTTAAGAACGCTAGCTTCGGCTTCACCGGTCGAGGTACACATCCGGTGACCTAGCGGTAACAATCGCAGAGGTGCTCCCTTTACCACCTAGCCGAACAATCGGGAATGTAGGGGTAAGCACAGGAGCCAGGCAACCCAGCTTGGCCAAAACTTAAGTCATATCGATGCATATAATGGTGAATAAAAGGTACATGCGAAAGTGTGACATATGTGTTGGGCATAAAGCCTGAATTAATAAGCTTCTATTAAAGAGGCCCCCAGGTATAATGAGCGCGGGTAGCGCATCAAGTGTGTGCGAACAAAGTTTCGACAAGGAAATTTTTTACAAGCAACTTTTTTCCAAAAAAGTATAATGCTTGGTCGAACCGAACACAAGATAGAAATTTAAAACTTTGAGCATGAAGGCAACTTAGCTGGTTAATGTGTTCGGTATTGACGATGCGGTCCGAGCTTGATGCGGGACAGGGTTCCATCCCCCAAGACGGTCCCGAGGTGGCGGAGCAAAGAGCTTGGCTCTGTGAAGTGGTGACATAGCACGGTCAATGCAGGACGGCAGAGTGATGCCGAAGTCCCTGGCATGGGGTAATGAAGCGTTGACGAAGCCCCCCGTCCAGCGAGGTGGCGTCAAAGGATATAGTCCGGTGGATCATTTTCACATGCACAAAAAATAGTGCAAACCAGAGATAATAGTAAAAAATCGTTGTATAATAAATAATTTATGCAAAGTGAGTAATAAAAGAAATATGGCTGGCGCGAAGTCGATGTCGATGCAGGTCGTCGGCGTAATGCAATAAAAGGCGTGGAAAAGCACGGATTCACGGTCGGTCCGAGTTCGGATCGGCGTTAGCGGACTATGTAAGAAGCGGCCGAACCATCATGCGACCGTCGATAATCGGCCACCATTTGATAGACCTGTGTACATATGATGGACAAACCAAAGTAATAATTCCTTGGGAAAAATTAACCCAAACAAGCAAAAAATACTAGGATTAATAGCTTTGGTTTATTTGTTGTAACAATCGAAGGAAGGTGATTCCCAAAGTTGGGACTCGATCCGCGCACCCATTGCCTGGTCGGCTAGTGGCTTGAAGTGTTGGAGTAGGTTGATGAAGAGATGGTGAAGCCCGGTCTAGCCGAGATATCGAAGTAGGTCGCGTGATGGACTCGGCTTGAAGAAGCAATAGTGCGACCTGCCGTCTTTGAGTCGTGGCGTGGTCGATGCGGCTTGATGAAGCGACCGTGCGGCGATGCGGTATGTCCGCTCTGTGTAATCCGTGGGCGGCGATGTCGGTGATGATTTATCGCCAGCGATGCGGACTCTTGTTAAACTTGCGAGATGATGATCCGAAGAAGTTGAGCTCGGCTCAACAAAGTGACGACGTGTCTAGCGGTCGGCAGCCGTGGAGCAATATTGCGGACTGGTTTGACACCATCATGATGTTGAAGATCATGTTCAAAAGATCTTAAAGTTAGTGGGATGTGTTGGAAACAAAACACAATACCCCATACAAAACTTCCTTCAAAAGGATGTCGAAATCCCGTTCATAAAAAAGCGAACTCGGGTCGGATTCGTTTTCGAAAACTGATCCGAAAAGTGATGCACTAATCGGAAGGTTCCCGGAGTTTGGGCGGTCGGTTCGAGCTGAAATTTTGGGGGTGGTAGATATAGGAATTCCGCAGCCGATCAGCGGTTGGATCTTCCAAAGGAAGTCCGAGCTAGAAAGATGGACACCACGCCCTAAACTCGTCCGGATTCTCGTCAGATTCAATGCGGCTCAGGTATACGGAGATTGCGAGATTCCTCCGCCGAACTCGGCGAAATTTTTCAGGGTTGTTGTAGACTCAATTCCACACAATTCCACGAAGCAATCGTCAAACCGGCCTTTCGAGGAGGCAGTGACGGCGGATGCAAGTTCGCTGTCGTAAAAAACAACCGATGCCTCGAGGGCAATGTTGACGTTGAGCCCCGGGCTCCTGGATGATTCCTCCATGATCTTGATAGAGATCGGAGCTGATGTTGATGAAGGCCCTCATCCGAACATGACGATCGGAGGAAGGGCACAGTCCTTGGTCGAACCAAAGCGACGGTCGAGTGGTGACGAATATGCAAGTCGCGCTTGATCTGCGGCGAGCCATCGACCTTTGCCGAACACACAGAGAACTCTCAATGAAAGCACCAATGTCGGTGTCAAAACCGGCGGATCTCGGGTAGGGAGTCTCGGACTGTGCGTGTAAGGAGGATGGTAACAGGAGACAGGGGACACGATGTTTACCCAGGTTCGGGCCCTCTCGATGGAGGTAATACCCTACTCCTGCTAGATTAATAGTGATGATATGGGTAGTACAAGAGTAGATCTACCACGAGATCAGAGAGGCTAAACCCTAGAAGCTAGCCTATGGTATGATTGTTGTTGTATATGTCTATCGACTTAGCCTGGCCTCGGTTTATATAATGCACCGAGGCCTAGGATAACAAGAGTCCTAAGCCGAATCGCCGGTGGGGAGGAGTCCTTGTCTTGATCGCCAAGTCTTGTGAAATCTTCCTTGTATCGCGACAACTGTCGGACTGGCCCATGAGTATCTGGCCATGGGGGTCCTCGGCCCAATCAAGCGATCGGGAGGCGGCGTGGTGAGTACCCCTAGTCCGTGACACCGTCGGATCCTACGTATGTCGTTGCTCTGGGCTCGATGGCTCCTTCAACCATCGCCAATAACACGGTATCGGACGATCGACGGCAGCATGGCTTAGAACCTGCTGTCGGATAAAGCTGAGGTATCACCCTCGCGGTAGCCTCGGACCTAAATCCGGAGCAGGCTGCATTGCACGAGGGCGGAGGGCTGGACCCGCCCGCTGACGTCGCGCACTCATCGGCGTTGGGCGAACACGGCCCCACCTGTGGTGGCACAGGACTGAACCCCGACCAGATTCGGGTGATGAGTCGGTCGCGCACTCCGAGCCGGTCGAGCCAAGTTGGGCTCGGTAATGGAGTTCATCGCGGACATCTTTTCAAAGACTCGCCCTTTGGCGACATCTTTGAACCCGTTGAAAACTCTCTCTTAGACAGAAATTTCTGGGCCAAACTACGTCCGGTTCGGTGGGAAGCGGCGACGAAGAATTCGTTGCCCACCCACCACCCACTTCATAGCCACGGTTGATGATTTAACCGGCGTGCCTGACCGACTCGAGGACATCAGCGGTATGGGCGGCGATGGAGGAGAAGATGCGGAATCTATGGGCGCGGACTTCCCCTCGTCACGACATATACATGGTGGATCGCCCAAAGAGGACAAAGGCGACAATCCGGACGATAAAACCCGGACAAAAGCTAAAGCGACGGCGCGACGCCGTTCTAAGTCAGCAGATAGTAAAAATAGTGACAAGAGCGCCGGAGGGATCGATACTACAATCAACTCGAAGGCAACAAAGACCATCTGGACCCAGCGATGGAGCGGGGATTTAACCAGGTCACCACGAACACGTTCGGAGCGGATGCCCGAGGACAATGATCCCAACGGACGAGGTCATCCAAGCGAACCAACACACAGAAAACAGTCCGTATAATGATGCAATCCGGAAAAACATGTGGAGCGAGATAACCTCCACGTAAAGCTTATGGCCACCGCAAGAAGTCTAAAGAAGCGAAGCAAGCGGCTCAAGGCCGCATAGAAACGCTCAACCGCAGATGGAATAAAGTGCTAGACACTGAACAAAGATACGGCGATGATCGTCATACAAAGAGCTATCCAAAATGCAAGCTACTGCCAAAATTCGACGACGAAGCTGTACCACTTCATAACCGCAACAAAGCGGCTATCGATGCCACGAACGATCCACATGAACACCTGCATAAGAAAGCTGGCGCGGCCAGGTCCATTTACGGATCCAAAGCACGCACCCCGGCGAAGGACTATGCTCGCCAAAACGATTACACCAATCGAATACCAGTTCGGAATAAACACCGGACACAACAACAGTCGACGGCATGCCACAGCACGTCCAGATACAGAGGGGCTGCTCACCCCCTGTTCTTTACCGATGAAGTACTGGACCATGAATTCCCACAGGGCTTTAAACCTGTGAACATAGAGGCATACGACGGAACGACAGACCCATGGGTCTGGATCGAGGACTTTATCCTGCACATACATATGGCTCGTGGGGATGACCTTCACGCCATCAAATACCTCCCCCTCAAACTGAAGGGACCAGCTCGGCACTGGTTGAAAGTCCTCCCCGAAAATTCAATTGGGAGCTGGGAGGAACTCGAGGATGCTTTCAGGGCCAATTTTCAAGGGACCTATGTCCGGCCTCTGGATGCTAACGACTTAAGTCACATAGTCCAACAGCCCGGAGAATCCGCCCGCAAGTTTTGGAACAGATTCCTCGCTAAGAAGAATCAAATTGTTAACTATCTGGATGCCGAAGCCTTAGCGGCATTCAAACACAGCATCTGTGACGAGTAGCTTGCCAGACACCTCGGCGAAGAAAAGCCAAGGACAATGGTAGCCCTAACAGGCCTTATGACCCGCTTTTGCGCGGGAGAAGATAGCTGGCTAGCCCGTAAAGGCACCAGCGACCCCAGCACATCCGAAATAAGGGATGGCAACGGGAAGCCACGGCGTCATAAAAACAAACGCCAAAACAAGGACGAGAGTCCGGGTAACACGATGGTTAATGCCGGATTCAGGGGCTCTCGACCTAATCAGCAAAATAAGCCATCTAAAGGCAGCAAAGAGGGACCGTCCGGTCTGAATAGATTCCTAGACAGGCTATGCCAAATTCATGGCACCCCTGACAAACCTGCAAACCACATGCACAGTGCTGGGTCTTCAAGCAGGCCGGCAAATTAAATGCCGAACACAAGGGAAGGGAAACACCAAGTGAAGACGAGGATGAACCTCGACAGCCTAACAACGAAGGGACGAAAAAATTCCCACGGAGGTTAAAATAGTGAACATGATCCACGCGACTCACACATCCATGAGGAGGCACGAACGCGCGCATAGAGACGCGCTCGATATAGAGCCCATCGTACTCACACCCAACCACTGGATGCCTTATCCGATCACTTTCCATAACTCGGACGACCGAACCAGTATTCAGCACGGAGAATCAAAGGCCTTAGTCCTTGACCCAATAATCGACGTATACCGTCTCACCCGTGTCCTTATGGACGGCGGTAGCAGTCTCAATTTAATATATGAGGACACTGTCCACAGGATGGGGATAGACCCATCCAGAATTAACCAAAGCAACACCACCTTTGAAGGGGTGATACGAGCGTTGAAGCCCATAGCGAGAGGCCGTCACAGACCGAGGTAACATTCGGCTCCAGTAACTCGAGCGAAGAACTACTTCATCATCACACCCTTCCAGCGACTATCACGATTGCTTTCGGAAGAACGGCCCGCCCGCTTCAACGCATTGCCGCACTATGGCTACCTTACACTTAAGATGCCGGTCCACGGGCGTCATCACCGTTAAGCGGAATAACAGCGCTCGTCACCTGCAGAGGAACATAGCGGCCCTCGCGGTCGGACTATAAGCGACCTCCAACATCAAAAAATATGACCGGTCGTTAAGACCAGGGACACGGTTAGACGAGTCCGGTAGCCAAGATCGAACCAGGGCACCGTATATGTAATCCTATAGTGGACACTAGGGGCTATAAATACTTAATACAGCCCCACACTTGGCTCAACCTTATGGGCAGGCCAACATCTTACACTTTTATTATCCATCGCACACTTACGTTGTACTCACTTACGAGTTCTCCTTTTTCCACAGACAACGTTCGCGCGATGGCCTTCCAGGATAAGGCACAACGGAGACAAAGGCGCAGACATGCAGCATGGCCCCGTTCAACAGGTTTCTTTTTAGATTAAGCCCCTGTGTAAACCTTTTCTATTGCCTCTTGTTGTTTAACTATCCCATGGGTTCCATACCCACAGAGGATACTGCCGTTTTTGGCATCTGGCCACGACAGATTAACGCACGTACCTGGAAACACAGGTTTATAATGAATGGGCATTCTTGAGCCCATCGACTATTATAAAGTCGAATACCTTCGGAGTGTTCCAATCCACGAGTTTGGCCTTATATGCATCAGCTCGAACCATGTCTTTGGTCAAATGTTGGGTTTTCCGGCTCCCGGTTTGCCGCCTTTACGCTCCGCTATTATCGGCTAAGGTGGCTAAAGGAGAACTACTGCGATTGTGCCCTGGTTATTCGGATTTAGCACCTCAAGAGAGAAAGCCAAAAACTGACTGTCATGATACAGCGAGAGACTGTTCAACCACTCAAGACTTATCGAATCTTTAGGATTCCTCCAAGATAACGAAGGACCGTTTCGGTCATGTACACACGCGCCGTATTCGGATACACGAAGGTACCGGGGCTACATAGTAGCCCCAACATTAGATTCCCATGGCTTAGCGAAAGTGTTACAGCTATATAGTCCGGTTGCCTAGTTCGACGTGCGATCACCTCCTTAATGGACCAAGATGTTGGATCGGTGTGATTAAGCATATTTTTCGTGACACCCCGCATTGTCCGCGTGGGGGTTGAAATAACGATCGCTATCTTTGGACTACATTCATATATATATATATATATATATATATATATATATATATATATATATATATATATATATATATATATATATATATATATATATATATATATATGTGTGTGTGTGTGTGTGTGTGTGTGTGTGTGTGTGTGTGTGTGTGTGTGTGTGTGTGTGTGTGTGTGTGTGTGTGTGTGTATGTGGCCGCGACAGGGGACACAATAATACTTTCGGGCAAAAATTATAAATATAAGCCTTATAACCAAAATAACATTGTTCTTACAGTGATTTGATTCATCACTCGAATAAGACATTCTTCGAGCACTGCGACTCTATTAGGCGGGCACCTTCTGTGACATGCGCCAAGTAGTGCTCGGCCGGATATTGGGCCCCCGCCGGATCTTGGGTCAATATAATATTGGCCTCCATATCCGTCCAATAGGCTTTAACGCGGGCAAGAGCCATCAGTGCACCCTCTATGCACGCCGACCTCCCCATGGCGTCGATCCGAGGCACGGCCCCAAGGAATTGCTGCACCAAGCCAAAGTAAATGTCCGGCTTAGGCCCTTTCGGCCAAAGATGGTCTATCACAGACCGCATTGCAAGACCGGACAGCCTATGAAGCTCCGCTACAGCAGCCATCTTGTCACTTAACGGCAGCGGGCGAGTGGGAGCATTGAATTGCGACCAAAAAGCTTCTCCACCTCCTTATCACCCCGACCCTCGAAGAACTTGGCGTCGGTCGTACTCTTCGCCAAAATCTGCATATGCGTCCCAGGATTCAGCGCCCATCAAGGGCGTGCCGGATCGAAAACTTCTTCGTAGCAAGTAAGAACCTCCAGCCACGATTTTACCGCCTGTTGAGCTCCTCCAGCGCACCCATGAGCTCGGTCCGTATTTCCTTGGTGGCATTGCGTGCCTTGTCCAGCTCGGCCAAGCTATCCTTATGCTCCTTTTAAGGAGCTCACACCGATCAGCGGCATTTTTAACTCAACAGCCATTTGGCTATATTTTCCTAGCCAGTTGATGAGCAGCCTGTTGGCTCTCGGTTCTCGGCCGCCTTTAGGGCAGCCGCATTGCTAACTTTGAGCTTGTTCCTTGGCTTGGACAAGTTCTGCCCTCAGGGCCTCCACGGCAGCAGCACCATCTGTAGTCCGAACATATTACATTAATATCATGCTGCCTCCATATTCTCCTATACAAAGGAAGGCAGAGCACATACCTTGCGATTTGTCCAGCCGCTCGTTCACCAACGTGATATCGGCATCAATCGATCCAATCTGCCTGGTTAGTTCGGCAACTTCCACGGACTGGTCTGCGGCCGGACCCGCAGGTACCTACAAGTGTTTACAGCGCAATCATTGATTTATGATCCCCTGTTTGCTGCCTAGGGCGGGCAACCAGAGTCTCAAGGGCTACTATCTATATGGAGCACACCTAACGCGTGCCTCACAGCCAAAAATAGTGTATTCTTCACTACATACCTCAAAGCCTCTGAGCAAACTTGTAAATGCTTCATTCAAACCGCTTGTAGCGGAGGAAATCTTCCTGAGCACCGCGCTCATTAATGAGTAGTGCTCCTCGAGGCGCAGCTCGCTCCGATGAAACTGTCGATCGTCCGGCGGACATCGAACTATGTTGGACCCTTCCCATCGCCCTCGCGGAGCCAAACGCTCGAGGCTCGTGGCGGGTGACACGTGGCTTTCCGGCTTGGCAGATCCGGACTCCTCCATGACGACACCTCGGTGTCGCCCGCTTCATACAAATGGAGAGGTAGGTGGGTTCTCGCTCTCCATCATCTCCGGAGGAAGATCCCCCGAAGACGAACTCTGTTGAGAAGGGCTGCTAGCCGGACTGCGAAAGGCGAATCCTGGTTATTGATCTAGGAGGAACGCAACATCTTCGAATTAAAAATTAACTTACAGCTCGGTGGAGGGCTGGCCTGTTGGTGGGCACGATGCGGTGAGGGTGCCCGTCGGGGCAGAGCCCCCAGGAGTTGTTTTTTCCCCCTAGTTTGGGCATCTCCGCCTCCAAATCTCCGGAGGCGACCCTCTTCTTCCCGCGCGGGGAGGAGGTCTTAGCCCCCCCTTCCCGACTATCCTCCTTAGGGGAGGCAATAATTCCCCCGGTTCGGATGCATAGTGTGTGGAGTTCGGTTTCTTCGTTCTTCCCCTTGTCTTTCCGTGAGGGCATTCTGCTGTGTACCCGGTCAAGCATCTTGGCCATGATGGGACCATGATTCTCTCCGCCTTGTTGAGCCATTCCTGGCCACGGGTGATTTTCGGGATAAACAATTACGATAAATACAAATCTTTTAAAAAAAAAATTTTTGGGGGGGCCCCCCCCGGGGGGGGCAAATTTTTTTTTTTTTTTTCCCCCCCCAAAAATTTCCCCCCTTTTTTTTTAAAAAATCCCAAAAACCCCCGGGTTAAAAAAAATTTTAAAATTTGGAACCGGGGCCCCCAAAAGGGTTGGTTTGGGGGGGCCCCTTTTAAAAAAAAAAACCCCCTTTTTTTTGGGAAAATTTTTAAAAACCTTTGGGGGAAAATTTCCGGGTTGGGTGGTTTTTTTTAAAAAAAAACCCCCGGGGGGGGGCCCCCGAAAAAACCCAAAAAAAAAAGGGGAAAATTTTTAAAAAAAAGGGTTTTTTTTTTAAAAAAAAAAAAAAATTTTTGGGGGCCCCCCAAAAAAAGGGGGCCCGATTTGGGAAATTTTTTTCAAAATTTTTTCCCTTTAAAAATTTAAGAAAAAAATTTTAAATTTTTTAAAAAAAAGGGGTAATTTTTTTAAAAAAAAAAAAATGGAAATTTTTTTTTTTTTAAAAAAAAATTAAAAAAGGAAATGGGGGAAAAAAAAAAAGGTTTCCAATTTTTTTTGGGGGGGGAAAAAAAATTAAAATTTTAAAAAAAAAATTTTTTTTTGGGGGGTTTTTTAATTTTAAAAATTTTTTCCGAAATTTTTAAAAACTTTTTTCCCCCCCAAAAAAAAAGGGGGGCCCCCGGGGGGAAACCCAAAAAAAAAAAAGGGGCATAAAAAACCCGGGTTTTTAATTTTTTGGCGGCTTTGGGTTTTGGGAGACCCCCCAAAAAAAACCCCCAAAAAAAAAAGGGGGAAAAAAAACCCAAGGGCTTTTGGGCCCAACCAAAAAAAAAAAACCCCTTTTTCCCCCTTTAAAAATTGGGGGGTTTTTCCCCAAAAAATATTTCCAAAAATTTTAGAAAAAAAAAAAATTTTTTGGGAAAAAAAGGGGGGCCCCCCGGTTTTTGGGGGGGTTAAAAAAAACTTTAAAACCAAAAAAAATTTTGGGGGTCAAATTTAAAAAAATGGGGAAAAAAATTTTCCCCAAAATTTTGGGAAAAAAGGGGGAAAAATTTTTTTTAAAAAAAAAAAAATTGGGGAAAATTTTTTTTTTGGGGCCCAAATTTAAGGAATTTTTTAAAAAAAAAAAAGGGGGTTTTTGGGAAGGGGGGGGGGAAAAAAAAAAAATTGGGGCCCGGGGGGGGGGAAAAAAAAATCCTTTTTAAAAAATACCCCCCCCCCCGGGGGGGGGTTCCCCCCCGGGGGGGAATTTTTTTGGGGGGGGGGCCCCCGGGGAAAATTAAAACCCCCAAAAATTTTTTAATGGAAAGGGAAAATTTTGGGGCCCCCAAAAAAAATTTTTTTGGGGGGGGTGGGGGGCCAATTTTTAAAACCCAAAAAAAAAAACCCCAAAAAAAATTTTTTGGGGGGGGGCCCTTTCCCATAAAAAAAAGGGGGTTTTTTTTAAAAAACCCGGGGGGGTTTTTTTCCCCAAAAGGGGGGGGGGGGGTTTGGGGGGGGGGGAAATTTTGGGGGGGGGGAAAGAATTTGGCCCCCTGGGGGGGTTTGGGGGAAAAAAAAAAAAACCCCCAAAAAAAAAGGGAAATTTTTTCCAAATTTAAAAAAAACCCCCCTTTTTGGGGGGAATAAAAAGGGTTTTGGGGGGGGGGGGGCCCCCTTTAAAGGGCCCAAAAACCCCCCGGGAAAGGGGGGTTTTTAAAAAATTTGGCCCAAAAAAAATTAAAAATTTTTAAAAAAAGGGGGGTTTTTTTTTTTGGGGAACCGGGGGGTTTCCCCGGGTTGGGGGGCCCCCCCCGGGGGGGTGGGGTTGGGGGGGGGAAAAGGGGGGGGGGTTGGGGGAAAAGTAGGCCCCCCCCCCAAAAGGGGGGGGGGGGGGCCCCCGGGGGCCCCACCCGGCACCCCCCTTTTTGGTTTCCTTGGGGGGCCCAAAAAGGGGGGGGGGGCCCCCCCAAAAAACCCAAGAAGTTGAGGGGGGAAAAAAAAAATTTTTTTTGGGGGGTTTGGGAAAGGGTTTGGGAAAACCCAAAAAAAAAAATTTAAATTTGGGGTTTGGGGGGAAAAACCCCCCTAAAAAAAAAGGGAAAAAAAAGGGGCCAAAGGGGGGGAAACCCCCCCCCCGGGGAAGGGGGTTTGGGGGGGTTTTTTTGGGGGTTTGGAAAAGGGGGGGAAAGGGGGGGGGAAAAAACCACCCAAAAAGGGAAAAAACCCCCCCCCCTTTTTTTTTTTGGGGGAAAAGGGGGGCCCCCAAAGGGAAATTTTTAAAGGGGGCCCTAATTTAACAAAAAAAAAACCCCCCCCGGGGAAGGGGGGAAAAAGGTTTTAAAAAAAAACCCCCGGGGGAAATTTAAAAAGGGGGGCCCAAATTATTTTCCCCCTTTTTTAAAGGGGCTTTTTCCCCCCCAAAAAAAAGGGGGGGGGAACCCCCGGAATCTTGAAGACAATCGATGCTCCGGACTCCTCGTCATTGAAAGCCAGGTTGGGGACTCCGAGGAGTCCGGACTAAAGGTCCTCGGGTCCGGCCTATTATCCATGGGCGGGGATGGGCTGTGAAGACATGAAGGCCAAACTGCACGGTGTCGGTTGGACTCTACTTGGCGTGGAAGGCAAGCTTGGCCAAGATTCCTTCTTATGTAAGCTCCATGTAAACCCTAGATCCCCTTGGTGTCTATATAAACCGAAGGGATAGTCGAAAAGGATAGAAACATACTCATTACCATATTCACATAGGCTAGACTTCTAGGGTTTAGCCATTACGATCTCGTGGTAGATCAACTCTTGTAATACTCATATTCATCAAGATCAATCAAGCGGGAAGTAGGGTATTACCTCCATAGGGGCCGGAACCGGGTAAACATCGTGTCCCCGTCTCCATTACCATCGATCCTAGACGCCATTGGGACCCCCTACCGAGATCCGCGGTTTTGACATCAACGTCTCCCCTAGTGCACCATCACGGTGCTCCCTCTAACAACCATTATATGTGGTTGCATGTTATGTGTGATGTCTAGCTTATTGCTTCTAATTTTGTTGAATTTTCATCCCTTACTTTACAAATTATACTTGAATAAGACACGTGTTCTGTTTCTAGAACATACAATATCATCTATCACACCATGTTCTTACATCAAATTACTACTGTTGTGTAACCTTGCAACAATCACTTATCATAAGACACGTTTGACTTGGTGTGATATAGGTTACATCTCGCATTCTTTTCTATCTTGTACTAAATTTGTTGAAATGGCATTTATGGGAGACAGTTTTAACTTGGTAGAGTGATATTGTTGCATCTTTCATATGGTGTCTAGCTTTCATTGCTTCTAATTTGTTGAAATGCCTTCTCCTTAATTTACACATCATAAGATGTGAATATGCAATTTGTGAATATGCAATGGCACTAATGACGAGAACCTTTAACTTGATAGTGTGATGTTGCTTGCATCTTGCCTATGATTTATTTCTTGTACTTCTTCACATTTGTTTAAAAGGGCATTTATGATGATACATTGTTAACTTGGCGGGAAGCGATATTTGTAGCCTCTTTCATATGGTGTCTACCTTCCATTGCATTGCTTCTAATTTAGTGAAATGTCTTCCTTGGTTTACAATCATAGTTCGGTTTATCTCATGGCGTCTGTTTTTTTACATATTACGTCCTCCTATCATGTGGTTGTCTAACATCAAAGTTCAGTCCTTCGTATCACGCATCAATTTTTACGAAGAACTAAATTGTTATTCGTTTTCTTGTCGACTTGACTTAACATGGCGCAGAGAAAAGGAGGCAAGAAGAACGACAGGAAAGGGAAAGCGGAAGAATCCTGCAGATTCTTTGAATGCGATGGTGCAATAGAAAGTCAAAGTCCAGCGAAAAATTGTACCGAAAGGGGTATCCCGTGCTACGGTGGAGAACAAGCCAAGCGAAACAAATAGCTGCCACCAAACAAGCATAGACAACCCTAGTTGTTGCAACACCTTCCAAGTACCACCGGTCACGATTTTCGTTGGTCAACTCAGCTAGCCCGTTCCCGCTCCCCTTGCCCGACACTACTTCAAGCACTCTTGACACAAGATGAGTTGGCAAGATCGATGAACTTTGGAGCTTCAACAGCAAGAAGGTATTCTTTGGAGTCAAATTCTGATTGCATGCTTCTTTATATGTAGTCTCACGGTTTGATGTACACTAACACTTCCTATGTTTGTTGTTGGACTAGCACCTGGGCAAGAGGAAACAAACATCGGAGATAATGCTCGATGGTTAACTAAATCTAGAGGAGGAAGAATGGAGATCCGTTTTGAGGCAGGTTTAAAAAGGCCACGTGATGCTCTGATCAGCCAAGTTAGTATCGAGGAGCGGTTTGCTTTTAGGTGTCATGTACATCCTCCCAACATGGATTGATTACAAGAATGACAAAACGAAACCAGTTCAACACCTTCCTCGACCATTTATCTGTAAGTATGGTTATGTATGGAAAACTAGTAATATCGTCTTGCTTTCATCCAATACTTTCTAGGTTGATGACAATGAGACTCCGTAATTTTCAACATATGAGGTTCAAGTTGGATAGCCAAGATGATGCAACCGGACAAGCTTGCACCCATGTTTTCAAGTCTGCTTTCTGCGATAGTATCGGTATAACGAGAAAACTCACTTTGAAGGCAAGGCTAACGGTGAATTTGCCTAAACATCTCCGATGGAAAATATATCGATGAAGGCTGGAGGTCTCGTTAAACCTTGGTCCGTCCAATATCGGAAACAATATATATGGATCAGATCACATGTTGAAGTCCTATTTCGCATGTGCCACACAAATCTATCTTCTTGTAGGTGAACTGTTCAAAGAACAAGGCCAAGCGTCCGAAAGTGAAATTCAATAGATGACGGGATCTCGTAGCTATATTGCACCTCCGAGGCTCTTGTAATTAGCTGTTGTTTCACTCTTTTCGATGTACCATATTATCGATCTATATTGACTTGTTCCAAATGCAGAAAAGCCCCAAGGACCAAAAAGTAAGAACCAAATCTTGGAAATCTTAAAGGACTGCCACACCGGCAAGAAGAAGGGCATGACTACACCAGTCAATGCCATTGTTGTAAGTCCTTAATCCTCATGCCTTTTAACTACTATTACTCTCACTTGTGCCTTGAACTACATGGTTTGCAGCCAATGTTTATTACTCTTTTCAATTTTATACACAATTGTCTTAGCGTATCATTGCACCTTACAAGGTTTAAAAGAGAGGGTGATGTTCCTTTGATCTTGACCTGTAATCTAGTTCTATCTGGACTTGCCCACAATTACAATTGCCTTTTATGCATTCTCGTTGTTTTGTGATATGAATGATGTCATACTATGCTTACCGTATTATAAACTTCGTCTCTTTATCCTTAGCCCTCAATACAATGTGAAGAAATAGACAATACATTAGCGATGGTACATGGTCATATGTTTGGAACCTGTATTATTATGTACTTTGCAATAAAATACAACTAATATTTTACATGGGTTCACGAAATAAGTTACGTATATAGACCAAAGTTATTTTGGGTTTTCTTTCCTTAATATCTTACTTACGGTACTACTAATGTAAAACCTCAACTTTTCCAAGCTATGGAAAAAATGGTGGAACCGCCACCTTTTGAAGGTGGCGAGGCAACTATAACCGCAATGTCGCTCTTCGCGGGTCGATACTTCCTTAACGATTGCCAAAAGCACGTTCTGCGTATCTTGGGTTGGTTGTTAAGGCAATCCGTCCAAACTACCTCATGATCAAGATATGCAAGCTGAAAACAATGTTTCTGCGCTCCGGACACAAGTCCATTCCCTAACTGACCCTTTGTGAAACAAGGAGAGACATTGTTTGATGTTGTCAAGATATGCATGGTTTTGAAACCAGACTATCGGACATTTGCTATATTGTTCAGGAGCCTAGGAGGCGGGAAGGTTATGGTGATCCATCGGACAATCAACATGAAAATGTGACATTCGGTCAAATGGTGAACTTGAACTTCACGGTGGTGCATTTATCGCTAGAGTGTTAACTTTTATGCCAACCTTCCTTTTGTTTTATAGTTGTAATTTGTTTTGGTGTGATACAAAATTTGTTCTTAACGTGCAGCCACCGGTGAAGAAAACAAAGCCATTTTTGTATAGTGTAGGGTGTTCCCTATATTTGCCTTTGGTGGCAAACTTTGATGCCTAGTGGATGTAATAGCCGTGATATCCTAGTGTAAGTTGCTTGTTATTTATTTCCTTATTGTCTTGTTTATTTGTTTTCTTGTAGTCGGTTGAAGTTCTTTTTCCACGGTTTGCTAGTGGCGCAATAACCTAATTTTTAAAACTAGGCCAGATTAACCATGGGCTACAATTTCTATAATTAAATGGGCCTCCAGGGCCCATAGAAACAATGGGACTTCTAAGGGCCATAAAACAATGTGCCTTCTACGGGGCATAGAAACAACAGGCCTTTGGGGTGAACTTGGGCCTTCTGGGCCGTATCATCAATGGGTCTTCTACGGGACGTATGATTGGTTTAAAAACATGGGCCAATAAGAACCATATTATGGGTTAAATGGGCTAGAGTTGAAATTGTTCATGGGCCGACCATAACGGGCGTCGTTAATCGGCCGTATTTGATGGCGCCTACGATAAGGCCCAACGTATTAACGGCCACCGGGCCGACGTAAACGGGCTGAATTTGGCCCTAAGCGAAAAAAATAGGGATGGTTAAAATGGCGAATCCGGAAAATGAGACCAAGAATAAATGGAACCCGAAGACCCAAAGATAACATGGGTGGAACATTAGCGGAATAATGGGCCGTTAAGGGGTATAAAGTGATACCTTTGTTCATTACAGGCCAGCTTTACCATGGGCCGTTAAGGGCGAGGTTACTAAGGGCCTCATATGGGCGAAAAAGGCGTCATGGGCCATACATGGGCGGAAGTTAAAGCAATTGGAATTAGATTGGGCGGCCGGATGGCGCTTCTGGGCCTAATTGGATAGGCCGTGCGGGCCCTGCGTTAGCAGGCTGTAAATGGGCTATACGAACAGGCCATTAAAGGCTTGCCGGTGGGGCCCACCACCTTTGACCAAGTCAAGCGGGCGGCCTTTTCATAGGAATGGGCCTCTGTTGGGCCGTGCCACTGTCGGCGTATCATTGGCGCTTTGGGTCCAATAGTGGATGATATATGTCCCAATAGTGGCGGCACATGTTTCCTCCGCCAATGATTTTTACCGTGGAAAATCCCCATTGGTGGGGTTGTTAACGGGTTATCGGATCCAAAAACCAGACCCGATAGCTTAACGGCGTTCCGTTATGGTGGATGCCGTGTGGTCACCCTTGGCAATTCGTAGGCGATTTATCATCATGGAAGTGGACACTTCCGTGATGATAATTTTGGTAATGTCATGGAACACTTCTCTGACGACCGGTATGACTATCTTGATTACTCATACATTTGTCATGGATGTACATTCATGACGAAAAGCGTGACCTTTGACAAACCGTATCATCAAGGAAGTGTATTTTTTGTAGTGAATATATCTTAATGCTATGGTTGGGTTTTACCTTAATGGCGTTAGTAGTTGCGGATGCTTGATAATAGTTCAATCATAAGTGCATAGAATTCCAACTCGGGGATGACATGCTAGTGTGGCCTCTCCAATAAAACTTGCTTCGGTCTAGTAAAGTAGTCAATTGCTTATGGATAATTTGCAACTCCTACCACCACTTTTCACACTCGTTGTACTAACTTTTTGCTTTTTACCTAAACAACCCCTAGTTTTTTATTTCGTGCTCTTTATATTCTTGCAAACCTATCCAACAACACCTACAAAGTACTTCTAGTTTCATACTTGTTTTAGGTAAAAGGAGCGTTAAGCGTCGTGAAGGTTCTATCGGTGGTCGATAGAACTTGAGAAATATTGTTCTACCTTTAGCTCCTCGTTGGGTTCGACACTCTTACTTATCGAAAAATACAATTGATCCCCTATACTTGTGGGTTTATCAAGACATTTTTATCCTTGTTGGGGGAGTTATCGTGGGGTGAATATTCTCGTGTGTGCTTGTTTGCTTTATCACTAAGTAGTTTTATTTTTTGCTCTTGTTTTCTTTTTAGTTATGGGTAGGAAACACAAAATACCAAAAAAATTAGTTTACGTACTATACCAATGGTTGAATAACACTCAAAATCAATCCGCTCCTGAAGCTTTTACTTGGATCATCTTGATCCCTATGTGCTCAAATGAAACCCCAACTAAGCTTAGTTGAGGAAAATCTTTAGATGAGCATGCTTGTTATATGGACACCGCATATCTAAAAAGGAAACTTTTTGGATCAAATTCATCGTTTGCAGTTCTATGCTTGGAATTTATGTGAAATATATGATTGTACTTGTTGTTCTAAAGACCCTAAGAAACACCTTCCTTACCAATGTGAGTTTAGTGATAATGGAATCGTATCTTATATACTAAGGGTGTTTATAATTACTATGATGTTCGACAAATTGAATAATTTGTTGCTTTTAGGAATACTTTGAAATTGCTTCTTTTATTGAAGAGTGTGATACTCTCTTACAAATCTGAAAATTTGGCCATACTTAAATCTTGCTATGATAATTATGCTTCTAATCCTATATTAAACCATATATTGAGGACTCCTCCGTTGTCCAAGAAGAGACTAATAGTTTGCAGGAGTCTATGGAAGTAGGAATTGATGGCTGTGGGCTCATTGGATGAAAAAGATGATGAGGAGGCGAAGAACAAAAGGAGGAAGATCGGATTAGCTACCCGTGCCACCTTCTAATGAGGTAACTCTCCAACTCATACATTATTTAATGTCCCTTCGTTCTTCGAAGGATGAATGCCATGATGATTGTTATGATCCCGTTGACTGTTTGAAATATCCCTTTTTAATGAACTTGATGTACCTTTATGCTTGTGGCCAAGATGCCAATATGAATTATGCTTATGGAGATGAACTTGCTATAGTTCCTTATGTTAAACATGGGAAAATTGGTTGCCTATTTCAACCCCGCAATTAATAAGTTTCCATTAATTTTTTGAATTTCGACTACACTATATTTGGAAATTTTGCCTTTTTTAAGAATTATTTGAGGGTTTCCCGTTTTTTCCAATATGGTTTTGAAGAATTTATAATATGCATTGGCCTTTCTTTTCTAATTGCAAATTATTATGGAGAATTAACTTCCGCCTTCCATGTTTTTTAATTTGGTAAAAATTACCTTGTTGATTCTAATTGGCTTTGATTACCTTGGGATCCGGGTGGATCCATTACTTGAAACACTATATGCCTGGGCTTTAAAGGCCTTTTTAAGTTTTATTTCTGTTGTGTGCTTTATAAAGTTTAAAAATAAAATCAATGTGCCAAGATTTGCCTTTAGAATGTTTACATTGCTTGTTGGTTTGTGCGGTGCAAGAAAGAAACTTTGGCTGTAATGCACGATTTTACATTTTTTACTGGAACGTCAAACGGATCTGAAACTTTTTGCACTGTCTTTCTATATAAATTTTTTATTTTTCCTCATTTTTTCAGAATTTTTGGAGTACCAGAGGTATGGTGAATGATTAGATTACTACAGACTGTCCTGTTTAAGACAGATTCTGTTTTTGATGCATAGTTTGCTTGTTTTGATGAAACTATCAATTTCTATCTGTGGATTAAGCCATGGAGAAGTTATATTACAGTAGATACAATGCAAAAACAAAATATGAATTGGTTTGAAACAGTACTTAGGTAGTGATTTGCTTTATTATACTAACGGATCTTCCGAACTTTACATTGCGTTTTGTGTGGATGAAGTGTTTGAAGATCAGGAGGTCTCAATGTGAGGAGAAGGAGGAGGGGCAAGAGCTCAAGCTTGGAATGCCCAAAGGCAACCCAATTAAATATTCAAGGAGACTCAAGCGTCTAAGCTTGGGGATGCCCACATCCATCTTTCTTCAACAAATATCGGTGCGTTTTCGGATTCGTTCCGTTTATGCGATATGTGCAAATCTTGGGCGTCTTTTGCATTTAGTTTTCACTTTTATTTTATACCATGCTGGTATGAGATAGTCCATGGTTTATTTATAGAATTCTCATTGCACTTCACTTATGTCTTTTGGTATGGCTTTATAGAATGCTTCATGTGCTTCACTTATATCATTTGAACTTTGGATTCTGCTTCTCTTCAATAGAAAACCGCCATTTGTAGAATGCTCTTTTGCTTCACTTATATTTGTTAGGCGTGGGCATATCTTTTGTAGAAAAATTAAACTCTCTTTCTTCACTTATATCTATTTGGAGAGATGATAGGAATTGGCCATTCACATGGTTAGTCATAAAATCCTACATAAAACTTGTAGATCACTTAATATGATATGTTTGATTCCTTGCAATAGTTTTCCGATATAAAGATGGTGATATTCTAGTCATGCTAATGGGTAATTGTGGATTGTAGAAATACTTGTGTTGAAGTTTGTGATTCCCGTAGCATGCCGTTGGTGAACCATTATGTAAAAGTTGGAGCATGAGGTATTTATTGATTGTCTTCCTTACAGTGGCGGTGGGGACGGCGATGGTCTTTCCTACCAATCTATCCCCTAGGAGCATGCGCGTAGTACTTTTTTTGATGACTACTAGATTTTTGCAATAAGTATGTGAGTTCTTTATGACTAATGTTGAGTCCATGGATTATCGCACTCCACCCTTCCATCATTGCTAGCCTCTTGATTGCGTGCATTGCCCTTTCTCACCTCGAGAGTTGGTGCAAACTTAGCGGTGCATCCAAACCCTTGATACGATCGCTCTATCACAATAAGCCTCCTTATATCTTCCTCAAAACAGCCGCCATACCTACCTATCATGGCATTTCCATAGCCATTCGAGATATATTGCCATGCAGCTTCCATCATCATCATATACATGACTTGAGCATTTATTGTCATATTGCTTTGCATGATTAAAGATAGCTAGCATGATGTTTTCATGGCTTGTCCGTTTTTTGATGTCATTGCTCACGCTAGATCATTGCAATCCTGGTACACCTTGAACCATTCATATAAGTCATATCTTTGTTCTAGTATCGAGTTGTAATATTGAGTTGTAAGTAAATAAAAGTGTGATGATCATCAGTATTAGAACATTGTCCCATGTGAGGTTATCAAATAAAAAGTGGCCAAAAGCCCCCAAAAAAGGGCCAAAAGCCTACAAAAAAGAAAAAAAAAAAAAAAAATAAAAATAAAAAATAAGAAAAAGAGAAGGACAATGTTACTATCATTTTACCACACTTGTGCTTCAAAAGTAGCACCATGTTCTTCATATAAGGATCTCTTGAGTTATCACTTTCATATACTAGTGGGAATTTTCATTATAGAACTTGTCTTGTATATTCCAACGATGGGCTTCCTCAAATGCCCTAGGTCTTCATGAGCAAGCAAGTTGGATGCACACCAACTTAGTTTCAGTTTGAGCTTTCATACACTTATAGCTCTAGTGCATCTCTTGCATGGCAATCCCTACTCCTCGCATTGACATCAATTGAGGGCATCTCCATAGCCCGTTGATTAGCGGTCGATGTGAGACTTTTCCCTTTGTCTTCTCCACACAACCTCCACCATCATATTCTATTCCACCTATAGTGTTGTATCCATGGCTCACCCTCATGTATTGCGTGAAAGTTGAAAATGTTTGAGAACATCAAAAGTATGAAACAATTGCTTGGCTTGTCATCGGGGTTGTGCATGATTCGAATATTTTTGTGGTGAAGATGGAGCATAACCGGACTATATGATTTTGTAGGGATAACTTTCTTTGTCCATGTTATTTTGAAAAGACATGATTGCTTTATTAGTATGCTTGAAGTATTATTACTTAATGTCAAATGATAGATTATTGCTTTGAATCACTCGTGTCTTAATATTCATGCCATGATTAAATTACATGATCAAGATTATGCTAGGTAGCATTCCACATCAAAAATTATCTTTTTATCATTTACCTACTCGGTACGAGGAATTAAGCTTGGGGATCTTGTCGTCTCGTCGTATCTATAATTTTTGATTGTACCATGCCAATATTATACAACTTTCATATACTTTTAGCAACTTTTATACTATTTTTGGGACTAACATATTGATCCGTTTGGATGCGGTTCATGTTTGTTGCATTTTTGTTTCATGAAAAACCCATATGAAGCGGTCCAAAGCGGGATAAAAACGGCGGAATTTTTTGGAATATATGGAATTTTGGGAAGTGGAATCAATGTGAGGCGATGCAGGGGTCCACGCGAGGGTGAGAAGCAGGCCTTGAGTCAGGCATACAGGGCCCTTGAACCTGCGTAAAGCGGTTGGTGCCCTTCTTTACGCCAAAAATCCAATATCCGGATAGAAATCGTGTCCAAATTTCAGCCCAATCAGATTCTGGATCTCAGGGAATTTAAGCGTTGAAAGGGTAGAATCGAAAACCGAAAACAAAGAGGGGAAGACAAATCCAATCTCGGAGGGTCTCGCCCCTCCCATCCATGGAAGCCAAGGATGAGAAACCCTTCTCCCATCTAGGGAGAAGGTCAAGGAAGAAAGAATAAGAAGGGGCTCTCCCCCTCTCTCCTGATGGCGCCGGAGCGCCCCAGGCCATCATCGTTCCGATGGCGATCTACACCAACACCTCCGTCATCTTCACCAACATCTTCATCACCTTCCCATCTATCTCTGAGATCCACTCTCCGCAACCTGTTGGGGATATAACTACTAGCATAACCCCCCGAGGAGGGGCGATTCGCCTATGGCGATTCACCATATGAATCCCATGATGATTCTTGAAGATGGCCGGTTATTAAGGGCCCAAAGCCCATAAACCACCATGATGGCATAACTTGTATTATAAGGCAAGATTAACTAGTCAAGGCGGACCTTTGTTTATAGGCGGCCGGGATTACCTAGGCATGACGCCCGTTATATAAGGGAATGACCCAGGGCGGCTTAGAACAAGGAACATCAAAATCGAGAGCCGGGCAAAAGGGTTGCTCCCTAGCAATTCCACCTCAGCTGGATTAGGCTTTTACCTTCACCGCAAAGGGTCCGAACGGTATAAACCCTCGTGTCCTTTGTCCGTTTTAACCCTTTAAGCTTCCTAGTTGCGATGGCTCCATGACTAAGTCCTTTCACGGGGACATCGCGTGACAATTCCACGGCGGTTATGCCTGAGGAGTCATGGATTGGGGTATCCGGACGGCGGATTGTGTACAACGTCCGGACTTTTTGAAGTCAAGATCAAGACTTAAGCCTTGGGACCCTTGGCCGGGAAATTGGGACCTTTTTTCCTTCCTTGGAAGGCCCAAGCCTTCATCGGTTTATATTTCCTTTCCTTGAACCGATCCAAATTAAACCCATACCCTCCGGTGTCTTATTTAAACCCCGGGAGTTGGTCCTTTGAACCCAATCCAATTAACAAATAATTTACCCCATCAAGGGCCCAACCTTGGGTTTAGCCCTTCTTCCGACCTCGTTGGTTTGGATCACCCTCCCTTGGGTTTACACCCATTTCTTTAATTCAAGCCGAGAAAAGGGAACCTCCAAATGAGAGGCCCCAACAAACAGGAAAGGAAACGTGTTTTGTTCTGGTTCCTCAGTTTTGGTTTACAAAGAATCGGGAAACCCTAACCCGATATTGGGTTTTAACACCGACATTTGGTTGGTTTATTAAATTCACAGGTGGAAACAATCCTAGGTCCCGGTGGGAGGTCCGGCGAGAACGTGGTTTCCTTGATCCCCGATGGGGTGGATTACTGAATGGGTTAAATAATACAAAATGGGAATCCCTAGTCGAAGGAAAACTAAACCCCTAAACCTTTAAGTTATTATTCTTCGAACTTTTACTTTGGCCTTGGTTTAAAAATTTCCCACGAACCTTAGGATCCCAAATCCTGGCCGAATTTCCGGTGGGAAAGGCCCCTTTTTTCGGCCAAATCCTTGTTAATTTTTTATGGCCAACCTTGGTTTTTCCGGGAGGCCCGGTTCCCTTGGGTCCCGGCCCAATCGGCTGATTGGGAGGCGACAAGGTAGTTCCCCTTATCCGGGACAGTAAGAGCCCCCCAACCGGTTTCCAAGTTGGGGCCTTCCTCCAACCGAACTGTTCTTCATCCCTTTGGTTCGGTTTGAAAATTTAACAAACTTTAATCTTGAATCCCTTAGGAGCCAAACCATTGGCCGAGGTTTACCGGCGTTCCGGGGTACCAAACCCCAATTTGGGCCTTTTTGCCTTTATTTTTGAATTGGTTTGGAATTTATTCCGGGAGGCGGTGCCCTCTTGGGTTCCGGTCTAAAACTGGATGCTTGAAGGATCCTTTAAACGGCCCCAAGCGTAACTTTTTTCCAAATCATGCGGGATAATCCAACTCCGGCGGAATACCGAACCAAAATGGCGGCTTAATCCAATCGGGGCGGCCGGAAACTTTGAGGTTCAAAATCCCTTGGTTTCAAAAAATTTTGGAAGGAGTTTAGGAGCGAGCCTTTGGGGGAAACCCTCGGGGAGAGGCCCCTTTAAATTTTTAATGCCGGAAGCCCGGTGGGCCCCACCCGGAGGTGGGCGAATTTTTTCCAATAAATTTTTTTGATTGGTTCGATTTATTCTTAATCTCGAACCCTTTCAAAAGGTTGGAATCGGCTTAAAACCCTTGGCCCGTGAAGGATGCATTTATAAACCCTTTGAAATTTCCCCAAGGCCCTGGCCTCGGGTTTTTAAAAAAGGTCGAGGATAAGTTTTTCGGCGAATCTTAAACAAAAAGTCCGTTCGGTTCCTTTCTTTGGGTTGGGTCCCGGGCCTTTGAAGATCAAAACCTCAAAGCTTAATTGACAAAATTTTGGATTAAACCGGTTACTAGCCCCGGAGGTTTTACAGTCGGGGTGGCCAAACCACTTGAAATTGATGTGCCCCTTTAATATTTGGAAATTAATTTAACCTTTGGAAGCCCGGTTTGCCCCGAGGGCCTTAATGCGGAAGCCGGGGTTTTGGCAATTAAAACAAACCTAGGAAAATCAACCCAAATTATTTGACCAAGACCAATTACTTTATGCATTAATGCCAAATCCGAGAAAATTTTTTGCCGAATCCTTAAATTCGGCCCGTTGGGCCTTTTTGGAACTTTTAAAACCAACAAATATTTAAAAAAGGCCAAACCTTGGCCAAAACGGTTTATAAAAAAGGTGCAACAAGATAATGTTTATTCCAACCGAAAATTCTTTAAAAAAATTAGTTCCCTTTCTCCTTCCTTTCCTTCATGCCTTTGATCCCATTGAAACCTACTTCCAATTAAAAAAAATAAATTAAGGGTTTTGGAGGGAAATTAGGCCCCGGTAGTGAAGACAGTGTTGAAAAGAGTAAAAAAAACTTTTAATGTTAAGAATAAAACATTTAATATAAAATCAAATTCCCCAGTTATTGGGTTTACCTTATTGTTAGGGTGAATTTGAAAATCCTTTAGGGTTGAACCATTTGTTGGGAAATTCAATTGGAAAATTTTCCTTTGCCAACCCTAGGAAAAAACCCGGGGCCATGGCTAACCGGGTGGGGAAATTTGTTTATCAAACAAAGAATGTTTTGAATTAAAATGGAAAAAAACTTTAAATGTTAAATTCCTTTATGGGGGCCCCAAAGTGAAAAAAAGGAAAAAAATTGGGGCAAGGTTAAATTTGGTGAAATCATTTTTAATTTCAAGGGACCAGGTTTCCCTTAAAAGTTTCTTAATTGAAGGTTAAATTCCATGGTAAAATCGCAAAGGGTTTTCCCTTTAATGGCCGAAAAACGGGAAAATGAGGGGTAAACCACAGACCAAACAACCCAAAAAACTTAAGTCAATGATCATAATTAATGGTGAATAAAAGGTACATCAAATGTGACATATGTTTTGGGCATAAAGCCTGAATTAATAAGCTTCTATTAAAGAGGCCCCGGGTATAATGGTAGCGGGTGGCGCATCAAGTTGTTTGAACAAAGTTTCGACAAAAATTTTTACAAAACTTTTTCCAAAAAAGTATAATGCTTGGTCGAACCGAAACACAAGATAGAAATTTAAAACTTTGAGCATGAAGGCAACTTAGCTGGTTAATGTGTTCGGTTTGGCGTCGGTCGAGCTTGATCTGGAGACGGGTTCCATCCCCAAAGGCGGTCGGAGGTGGCGGGCAAAGAGCTTGGCTCGTGAAGTGGTGACATGCCACGGTCTGAGGGCGGAAGTGATGCGAAGTCCAAGGCATGGGGTAATAAGGTTTGAAGCCCCCGTCCGCCGGTGGCGTCAAAGGATATAGTCCTTTGGATCATTTTCACATGCACAAAAAATAGTGCAAACCGAGATAATAGTAAAAAATGGTTGTATAATAAATAATTTATGCAAAGTGAGTAATAAAAAGAAATATGGCCTGGCCGAAGTCGATGTCGATGCAGGTCGTGGCGTTAAACAAAAAGGCGTGGAAAAGCACGGATTCCCGGTCGGTCAGGAGTTGGATGGCGTTGGGACTATGAAACTGGCCGAACCATCATCGACCGTCGATAATCGGACCATTTGATAGACCCTTGTACATATGATGGACAAACCAAAGTAATAATTCCGGGAAAATTAACTTAAAAGCAAAAAAAATACTGGATTAATAGCTTTGGTTTATTTGTTGTAACAATCAAGGAAGGTGATTCCCAAAGTTGGGACTCGATCCGGCGCACCCATTGCCGGTGGCTAGTGGCCGAAGTGTTGGGTAGGTTGATGAAGAGATGGTGAAGCCCGGTCTAGCCGAGATATCGAAGTAGGTCGTGATGGACTCCGGCTTGAAGAAGCAATAGTCGACCCTGCCGTCTTTGGTTGGCGTGGTCGATGGGCGATGAAGCGACCGTCGGCGATGCGGTATGTCCGCTCCTTGTTCCGTGGGGCGGCGATGTCGTGATGATTTATCGCCAGCGATGCGGACTCTTGTTCGGCTTGGAGATGATGATCCGAAGAAGTTGGCTCGGCTCAACAAAGTAACAACGTGTCTAAGGGTCGGCGGGTGGGCAATATTGCGGGACTGGTTTGACACCATCATGATGTTGAAGATCATGTTCAAAAGATCTTAAAGTTAGTGGGATGTGTTGGAAACAAAACACAATACCCCATACAAAACTTCCTTCAAAAGGATGTCGAAATCCCGTTCATAAAAAAGCGAACTCGGGTCGGATTCGTTTTCGATGACTGATCCAAGTGATGCACTAATCGGAAGGTTCCCGGAGTTTGGGCCGGTCGGTTCGAGCTGAAATTTTGGGGGTGGTAGATATAGAATTCCGCAGCCGATCAGCGGTTGGATCTTCCAAAAAGTCCGAGCTAGAAAGATGGACACCACGCCCTAAACTTCGTCCGGATTCTCGTCCAGTTCAATGCGGCTCGGTATACGGAGATTGCGGAGAATTCCTCCATCGAACTCGGCGAAATTTTTCGGGGTTGTTGTAGACTCAATTCCACACAATTCCCGAAGCAATCGTCAAACCCGGCCTTTCGAGGAAGCGTGGCGGGGATGAAGTTGCTGTCGAGAAAAACAACCGATGGCCCGAAGGGCAATGTTGCGTTGAGCCCCGGGCTCCTGGATGATTCCTCCATGATCTTGATAGAGATCGGGCTGATGTTGATGAAGGCCCTCATCGAACATGCCGATCGGAGGAAGGGCCAGTCCTTGGTCGAACCAAAGGGTCGGTTGGTACGAATATGCGAAATCGCGGTTGATTGCCAGGCGAGCCATCGACCTTTGCCGAAACACGGGAACTCTCAATGAAAGCACCAATGTCGGTTGTCAAAACCGGCGGATCTCGGGTAAGGAGTCTCGGGTTGCGTGTAAGGAGGAGGTAAGGGGAGGCGGGGACACGATGTTTACCCGGGTTGGGCCCTCTCGATGGGGAATACCCTACTCCTGCTAGATTAATAGTGATGATATGGGTAGTACAAAGTAGATCTACCACGAGATCGGAGAGGCTAAACCCTAGAAGCTAGCCTATGGTATGATTGTTGTTGTATATGTCTATCGACTTAGCCGGCCTCGGTTTATATAATGCACGGAAGGCCTAGGATAACAAGTCCTAGCCCGAATCGCCGGTGGGGAGGAGTCCTTGTCTTGATCGCCAAGTCTTGTGAAATCTTCCTTGTTGCGGCAACTTCGGACTGGCCCATGAGTATCTGGCCCATGGGGTCCTCGGCCCAATCAACGATCGGGGAGGCGGCGTGGTGAGTACCCCTAGTCCGGAACACCGTCGGATCCTCAATTCGTTGCTCTTCTCGATGGCTCCTTCAACCATCGCCAATAACACGGTGTCGGACGATCCACGGCAGCATGGCTTGAACGCTGTCCGGATAAAGCTGAGGTATCACCCTCGCGGTAGCCTCGGACCTAAATCCGGGAGGCTGCATTCACGAGGGCGGAGGCTGGACCCGCCCGCCGTCGGCGCACTCCCGGCGTTGGGCGAACACGGGCCCCTTGGTGGCACAGGACTCTGAACCCAATTAAATTCCGGGTGATGAGTCGGTCGCGCACTCCGGCGGTCGAGCCAAGTTGGGCTCGGTAATGGAGTTCCTTGCGCGGACATCTTTCCAAACTGCCCTTTGGCGACATCTGAACCCGTTGAAAACTCTCTCTTAGACGAAATTTCTGGGCCAAACTCGTCCGGTTGGTGGGAAAGCGGGACGAAGAAGTCGTTGCCCACCACCCCACTTCATAGCCCCGGTTGATGATTTAACCGGCGTGCGACCGACTCCGAGGACATCAGCGGTATGGGCGGCGATGGAGGAAGAAATCGCGGAATCTTGGGGCCGGACTTCCCCTCGTCACCCGACAATACATGGTGGAATCGCCCAAAGAGGACAAAAGGCGACAATCGGGACGATAAAACCCGGACAAAAGCCAAGCGCCCGCGAGGCGTTCTAAATCGGCGATAGTAAAAATAGTGACAAGGCGCCGGGATCGATACTACAATCAACTCGAAGGCAACAAAGACCATACGGACCCAGCGATGGGCGGGGCCGAACCGGTCACCACGAACCAATTGGGCCGGATGCCGAGGACAATGATCCCCGGACGAGGTCATCCAAGCGAACCAACCGAAGGAAAACAGTCCGTATAATGATGCAATCCGGAAAAACATGTGGGCGAGATAACCTCCACAAGCTTATGGCCACCGCAAGAAGTCTAAAGAAGGAAGCAAGCGGCTAAGGCCCGGCAACTCAACCGAGATGGAATAAAGTGCTGAACCTTGAAAAATCTGGCGATGATCGTCATACAAAAACTATCAAAATGCAAGCCTTGCCAAAATTCGACCGGGTATGCCACTTCATAACCGCAACAAAAGCGGCTATCGATGCCACGAGCGATCCACATGAACACTGCATAAGAAAGGTGGCGGCCAGGTCCATTCCGGATCCAAAGCCGCCGGCGAAGGACTATACTTTCCCAAAAGCAATTAACCAATGAATACCAGTTCGGAATAAACACGGACACAACAACGTGGCGGCATGCCCGGCACGTCCGGAATCTGGAAGGGCTGCTCACCCCTGTTCTTTACCGGGTAAAATCTTGGACCATGAATTCCCACGGGGCTTTAAAACTGTGAACATAGAAAGGCTCTGACGGAGCACAGACCCATGGGTCGGATCGGGTTTATCCTGCACATACATATGGCTCGTGGGGATGACCTTCACGCCATCAAATACCTCCCCTCAAGCCCGAAGGGACCAGCTTCGGCCGGTTGAAAGTCCTCCCGAAAATTCAATTGGGAGCTGGGAGGAACTCGAGGATGCTTTGAGGCCAATTTTCAAAGGACCTATGTCCGGCCTCTGGATGCTAACGACTTAAGTCACATAGTCCAACAGGCCGGGAGAATCCGCCCGCAAGTTTTGGAACAGATTCCTCGCTAAGAAGAATCAAATTGTTAACTATCCGGATGCGAAGCCTTAGCGGCATTCAAACCACATCTTGTGGAGTAGCTTGCGGAACCTCGGCCAAAAGGACAATGGTAGCCCTAAAGGGCCTTATGACCCGCTTTTGGCGGGAGAAGATAGCTGGCTAGCCGTAAAAGGCACCGGACCCTGACACATCGAAATAAGGGATGGCAGGGGCCTGGCGTCATAAAAACAAGCAAAAACAAGGGCGAAGTCCGGGTAACACGATGGTTAATGCGGATTCGGGGCTCTCGACCTAATCAACAAAATAAGCCATCTAAAAGGCAGCAAGAGGACCGTCCAGCGAATAGATTCCTAGGCAGGCTATGCCAAATTCATAGCACCCACGACAAACCTGCAAACCCATGCCGGTGTGGGTCTTCAAGCGGCCCAAATTAAATCCGAACACAAGGGAAAGGAAACACCAAGTGAAGGCGAGATGAACCTCGAACGAACAACGAAGGGCGGAAAAAATTCCCGGAGAGGTTAAAATAGTGAACATGATCCCGCGACTCACACATCCAAGGAGAGCCGCAGCGCAATAGAGGCAGGCTCGATATAGACCCATCGTTACTCACACCCAACCCGGATGCCTTATCCGATCACTTTCCATAACTCGGGGCCAACCGAACCATTATTCACCACGGAGAATCAAAGGCCTTAGTCCTTGACCCAATAATCGGCGTATACCGTCTCACCCGTGTCCTTTGGGCGGGGTGCGATCTTAATTTAATATAGGGACATGTCCAGGATGGGATAGACCCATCGAAATTAACCAAAACAACACCACCTTTGAAGGGGATACGAGGCGTTGAAGCCCATAGCGAGAAGGCCGTCGCCTTTGGAAGGTAACATTTCCTCCGGGAACCTCGAGCGAAGAACTACCTTCATCATCACACCCTTCAGCGACTATCACGCGATGCTCGGAAGGCCTTCGCCCGCTTCAGCGCATTACCGCCTAAGCTGCCTTACTTAGATGCCGGTCCGTGGCGTCATCACCGTTAAGCGGAATAACAGGCGCTTTCGTCGCGCGGGAACTATAGCGGCCCTCGCGGTCGGACTATGGCGACCTCAACATCAAAAATATGACCGGTCGTTAAGACCAGGGACCGGTTGAGCGAGTCCGGTGCCAAGATCGAACCGAGCACAGTATATGTAATCTATAGTGGACACTAGGGGCTATAAATACAATACAGCCCCATGGCTCAACCTTATGGGCGAGCCAACATCTTACACTTTTATCCGCCGCTTTTGTACTCACTACGAGTTCTCCTTTTCCCACAGACAGCGTTCGCGATGGCCTTCGAGATAAGGCTGCGCGGAGACAAAGTAGCGAGACATGCAGCATGGCCCCGTTCAACAGGTTTCTTTTAGATTAAGCCCTGTGTAAACCTTTTCTATTGCCTCTTGTTGTTTAACTATCCCATGGGTTCCCTTACCGAGAGGATCTTGCCGTTTTGGCATTTCGCCACGACGATTAACATACGTACGGAAACACAGGTTTATAATGAATGGGCATTCTTGAGCCGCCGACTATTATAAAGTCGAATATACCCAGGAGTGTTAGGCGTCCGAGTTTGGCCTTATATGCATCAGCTCGAACCATGTCTTTGGTCAAATGTTGGGTTTCCCGGCTCCTGGGTTTCTGCCGCCTACGTTCGTTATTATTATCGGCTAAGGTGGCCAAGGAGAACTCTTGGGATTGTGCCTGATTATTCGGACGAGCACCTCAGTAGAAAGCCAAAGCTGCATCTCATGATACAGCGAGGCTGTTCAACCACTTTCGAAGACTTATCGGAATCTTTAGGATTCCTCGCATGAACGGACCGTTTCCGGTCATATACAGCAACGCCGTATTAGGATGCCGCGAAAATTGCAGGGGCTACATAGTAGCCCCAACATTAAATTCCATGGCTTAGCGAAAGTGTTACTGCTATATAGTCAGGTTGCCTGGTTCGACGTGCGATCACCTCCTTAATGGACCAAGATGTTGGATCAGGTGTGATTAAGCATATTTTTGCGAACACCCCGCATTGTCGCGTGGGGGTTGAAAGCTAACACTGCTATCTTTGGACTACATTCATATATATATATATATATATATATATATATATATATATATATATATATATATATATATATATATATATATATATATATATATGTGTGTGTGTATGTGTGTGTGTGTGTGTGTGTGTGTGTGTGTGTGTGTGTGTGTGTGTGTGTGTGTGTGTGTGTGTGTGTGTGTGTGTGTGTGTGTGTGTGGACACAGGGGACACAATAATGCTTTTCGGGCAAAAGTTATAAATATAAGCCTTATAACCAAAATAACATTGTTCTTACAATGATTTGATTCATCCTTTCAGATAAGACATTCTTGAGAACTCTGCGACTCTATTGGCGGGCACCTTCTGTGACTTGTCGCCAAGTAGTGCTCGGCGGATGTTAGGCCCCGCATGGATCTTGAGTCAATATATTGGCCTCCATATCAAATCAATAGGCTTTACTTGGCGGGCAGAGCCATCGATTGCACCCTCTATGCCTGAGCCTCCTCATAGGCGTCGATCAGAGGCTGACCCCCAAGGAATTGCTGCACCAAGCCAAAGTAAATGTCCGGCTTAGGCCCTTTCGGCCAAGATGGTCTATCCGCAGAACCGCATTACAAGACCCGGACAGCCTATGAAGCTCCGCTACGGCCAGCCATCTTGTCACATAACGGCGTGCGAGGTGGGAGCATTGAATTGCGACCAAAAAGCTTCTCCACCTCCTTATCACCACGACCCTCGAAAGAACTTGAGCGTCAGTCGTACTCTTGTAAAATCTGCATGTCGTCCATGAACTCGGCCCCATCAAGGGCGTGCTTGGATCGAAAAACTTCGTCGTAGCAAAGTAGAACCTCCAACCACGATTTACCGGCCTGTTGAAGCTCCTCCAGCGCACCCATGAGCTCGGTCCGTATTTCCTTGGTGGCATTCGTGCCTTGTCCAGCTTCATTGAAAGCTATCCTTCTGCTCCCTTTTAAGGAGCTCATCTTTAGTCCAGCTGACATTTTTTAACTCAACAGCCATTTGGCTATATTTCCTAGCTTCGGTGATGAGCAGCCTATTCGGCTCTCGGTTCTCTGACTGCCTTTAGGGCAGCCGCATTATAACTTTGAGGTTGTTCCTTGGCTTGGACAAGTTACGCCCTCGGGGCCTCCACGGCAGCGACACCATCATGATCCAGACATATTACATTAATATCATGCCTCCATATTCTCCTACAAAAGGAAGGCCGAGCACATACTATGCGATTTGTCCGGCCCTTTCGTTCTGTAGCGTGATATCGGCATCAATCGATCCAATCTGCACAGTTGGTTAAATAACTTCCACCGGACATGGTGCCTTGTTTAGGACCCATGAAATACCTACAAGTGTTTGCGCAATCATTGATTTATGATCCCTGTTTTGCTGCCTAGGTAGGGCAACCGGCAGTCTCAAGAGGCTACTATCTATATGGAGCACACCTAGCGCGTGCGTCTCCTGCCCAAAATAGTGTATTCTTCACTACATACCTCAAAGCCTCTGAGGCAAACTTGTAAATGCTTCATTCAAACCGCTTGTGCGGAGGAAATCTTCTGAGCACCGTGCTCATTAATGAGTAGTGCTCCTCAAGGGCGCAGCTCGCTCGATGAAACCTGTCCGATGCAATCAGGCCGGACAGTGGCTATGTTGGACCCTTCCCATCGCCCCTCGTGAGAATAAGCTCTCAGGAGCTCAGAGCGAAGTGCCCGACGCATTGGCTTCGGCCCAGCAGATCCGGACTCCTCCATGGTGACACCTCGGTGTCGCCCGCTTCATGACTGGAGAGGTGGGTGGGTTCTCGCTCTCCATCATCTCAGGAGGAAGATCCCCAGAGCGAACTCTGTTGAGAAGAGCTGCTAGCCCGGACTGCGAAAAGCCGAATCCTGGTTATTGATCTAGGAAGAGCATAACATCTTGAATTAAAAATTAACTTACAGCTTTCGGTGGAGGGCTGGCCTGTTGAGTAAGGCACGATCACGGTGAGGGTGCCCGTCGAGTGAGAGCCCCGGGGTTATTTTTCCCCTAGTTTGGGCATCTCCGTCTCCAAATCTCAGGGCGACCCTCTTCTTCCAGCGGGGAGGAGTCTGCTAGCCTTCCCGCCTATCCTCCTTGGGGAGGCAATAATTCCCCGTTCGGATGCATAGTGTGTGGAGTTCGGTTTCTTCGTTCTTCCTTGTCTTTCCAGTGAGGGCATTACAGCATCATGTGCCGGTCAGACATCTTGGCCATGATGGGACCATGATTCTCTCCGCCTTGTTGAGCCATTCCTGGCCACGGGTGATTTTCGGGATAAACAATTACGATAAATACAAAATACGATGTCGGTATCAAGTTTACTTACTTGGGTATCTAGGCGTTGCAGCTTAGGCCGCATCCTCGGTGGTGTCCAGGACACTTTACTTTCGATCGAAGAATAATCTGCACATCCCTTGAGCTTTAGGCGAAGAAGTGCTAACGATCTGTGGACCCTCTGGGTTGAACTCCCACATCCGGAGAGGCCCGGCCTTAGCCGCACAACATCCAGTCGGATTAACATCACTTGCATTATACTAACAAGGTTAATGTCCCTCTCAAGAAGCTCTCGTATGTGGCTCTGCAGGACTATTACATCACCAATGGGCCCCAATTCCGTCGCGTCGGTCCACGCCAGTTTACCAGTTAACGGAGGCCCAGCGGAACTTCAGAGGCAGCCACCCACTTTGTGCCTCGAGGCCGTGACATAAAACCACCTCTGTTGCCATACATCGGATACTTACAGGAAAGAACCCTCACGGCCATGGGGCATCAGGCGTTCCTGTTATTATAGCACCTCCGCACTCCGCGTGTCGCCCCTCGATCATCTTGACTACATTGAAGGTCTTGAGCCCTAAGCCAAAGTGTGGGGTGGCGTGGAGGAAGGCCTCGCACACTATAATGAGCGGCCAGATGTGGAGGATAAGCGTCTGGAGCCAGATCAGTGAAGATCCAGCCCATAATAGAACATAGGCCCCCTCACAAAGGGATCGAGGGTGAAGCCCAAACCCATGAGAGGGTGCGGGACAAAAGCAGCAGCACTCATTAGGCTCCGGTGTGGGGATGACCTGCCACAGAGGCGGGCTTGCTTGATGTTGGATGTCGTGGTCGGTATCCGACCTCCCTAAGCTTCGCAATGTCGTCCTCTTGAATTGAGGAGGCCACCCACTGGCCTTGAGGGATCTGGGGGGATGAAGCTTGGGTTTCGAGTGCTAGAACTCGAGATGTGAGGAGGCGCAGGGAAGGTGGAATAGAGGTATAGGCATCAACCCTTTTTATAAGGCGGATGAATATCAGGAGTCCTTAGTGTGGCCATTTCGAGGCTTACCTAAAAACACGCAGGGGTAATACCAACGGCCGTTGTGGGGTCGCACACGCTCGTATTGATGGAAAGTCCCGTAATAAGAGGAACGATCTCTGCCTCGGCGGGCGTGCCAATAAAACCGCCTCTCGTAACACAAGTCGTTGTGGGGTAGGAAACACCGGTCAGCGTTGGACCGAGCCCGCGATCACAAAGGCATGGCCTTGTTAAAGATTGCCGGCGTGTCGGGTTTATGCTAGGTGAAGATTATCTTACAGGATCCGGACAGTCTCGTGTTCGATAATTACTATGGAGTATTTGGAGGAGGAACCGCCATGCAATCACCGAGGAACAAATGTGCCTTGGCGCTGGATCGCCATAAATCAAGCACGGTTAGAGAGGCTCTTGAGGGAGTCCTGGATTAGGGAGTATCCGGACAGCAGGATGTAGTACAACGTCAGTACTATTGAAGCGTGAAGATACAAGACTCAAGACTTGACCCGTGTCCGGATAGGACTTTCCTTGGCGTGGAAGGCAAGCTTGGCGATCAAGTATTATGTTTCCTTCCTTGTAACCGACTCACATGTAAACCCTAGCCCTCTCCGGTGTCTATATAAACGGAGAGGTTGAATCCAAGAAGATCGATCCACAATACAATCATACCATCATAGGCTAGCTCTTAGGGGTTTAGCCTCTTCGATCTGCGTGGTGGATCTACTCTTGTACTACCCATATCACCAATATTAATCAAGCGGGAAGTAGGTTTTAACTCCGTGAGAGGGCCGAACCTGGTAACTTATATGTGTCCCTTGCTTCTGTTACCACAACCTAGGCCTGGTCAGGACCCCCTACCGAGATCACTTGGGTTTGACACACAAGCATGCAAGTGGGGCCAGCATACGTGGATTTGGATTCTTGAAGGCCGAAGGGCTCAAGGGATCGCTATGGGCGGATGACCAAGAGTCGTTCAGCAGCCGCTCTATCGACAACGCCAGCTCAATGGTCTGGTATCGGGTCCCCTTGGCCCGAATCCGTCTTCATTGGAGATTGGCGGCCGGGCCACAGAGCAGGACATCTGCATCGACATCATCGAAGGTAGCAGCTCAACGCGAAGACCTCCGGGCTCAGCCGCCATAAGCGATACCTTCCGTGGGATTTGCATCCATGGAGGAACTTTCACGAAGGATCCGTAGATGGCGGTGAAGACGGCCGTCTACTCGATGGTGAGTCGTCCCTTTGGTGGAGCCGGTTCGTTGTATCAATTATAAGGGGCCTTGGGGGCTGTTGATGGGTGATATTCCGGACCTTTGAGCCACCGGCGAGTAAAGGGATCTTCATGGTGGCACTCAACCGGTCAAATTCTCCTGGCGGCCTCCCGGTCGGGAGCATCCGGGGGGAGGCCCTGTGCCCGCCGGCTCAGTCTTGATAGATCTCATGGACAGATTGACAACCCTGTTAACGCCCACAGTTTTCCGGGGATCAGGGAGCATAATCTCGGAAGGCCAGTTCGTGAGGGAGGTAGCCAGCCAAAAGCCCTAGCGGTGGGACACTAGATTGGTTGCGGGGGCGGCTTTAGATGCTCGAGCTCGGTAGAATCGATCGAGCTTTCCAACAATGAATCTGAGCGTGTCTAATGAGGTGATGAGGAGGAGGCACGAAGGCTCGATCCCGTCGCCTCCGGTTTATGATCCTCGGAATCTTACCTTTTGGGCCGGCCCTAGTAACCCCCGGGGTAAACCGATTTTAACACCGGAGGCCGGCGCGGTTCATCCGAGTGATGGAACCTCCTCCCATGAATACTGCCCCCTTCGCTACATACCAACACCACGGGTCATTTTCTAACCCTGGAGAACTTGATAGCTGCGTCGGCGTGTTTGGGCTCTCCCGGTGGATGGCGACTCTCCAACAGCGGTTGAGACACGAAGGTCGAGAGAACTTCTTGAGGCGGCTGCCGGCCGGGGAAAGGCTTATTCTTATAGTCGAGGCGAGATTCATTGAATCCCGCCCAAGCCAACCCAAATTCTGGGACATATGGATTGGCGGCCGTATCAGCGGCCTTAGGTAATCAGCCAGGTGGGCATAACCCGGCATAGGACAGGATACGTCAAGAGGCTGAGTGGGCGGCTCAGCAGGCGGCTCACCAAACCTTCCCGGCTTATCCGACGACTTCTATTGAGGCAGGCATAGCTATGAGAACCGGTGGTGTTCCTTGTTTGGTGTTGGCTCTGCGGAATGAGCGCTTGCCCAAGGATTTCAAGGGACCTCGAAAGGTGCCAAATTACACAGCTGATTTACAGCCTGGGGCGTGGATTGAAAGCTATGAGATGGCAATGGAGCTGTTGAAGGTCAGTGATGCGGTGATGGCCAAATACTTCACCATGATGTTGGATGGAACGGCCCGCACTTGGCTGAAGGGGCTGCCGCCTAATTCCATTGGTTCACGGGCAGAATTAAAAGCTCGGTTTATCCAGAACTTCAAAGACACATGCAAGCAGCCCATGTCAATTGTGGATTTGAATAATTGCAAGCAAGAGGAAGGTAAGTCCACGACCCATTGGGTGCATCGGGTCAAGGCCATAATACATTCATCTGATAAGACGGATGCCGACTCTATAGTTTTAATGTTGGAGAAAAATTTCTGTTTTACGCCTCTAAAGCAGAAGCTGGGGCGGCTCAAGCATGATTGTAATGACATGGGTCAGCTCATGGCGGCTCTGGTCAAGTACGTCGATTCTGATAGTACCAAGGATCCCGAGTCTGATGAGGATAAGATAGGGAAGGGAAAGAAGAACGGCAATGGAAAGGGTCATCAGCATAACCAGCGAATCGGGGAAGGCAATAAGCGTAAAGGGTGGCGGTAACCGGAGTTTGGCTAATACCAATTCAGGGGCAACAATCAATGGCATGAAACCCCCCACCCCCAGATCAGCGGGAGTCCCTACTCTTGAGCAATTGCTTAATGAGTTCTGTCCAAAACATGGCACTCAGGAGAAGCCGTCCACTCACCTATGGAGGGATTGCATGATCATGAAGGCTTTCAAAAATTCTAACATGTTCGATGGCAACCATGGGCCGGCGGCCACTCGGTGGAAGCGGTTTTTCCCTGACCGGGGCGGCTCCAAGTTCCCAAGGAAATCAAAATGGTTATAATCAAGGATGCGGCCGGGAAGGTCCAACAAGCTGTCGGGTTATCGAGCAATCCAAAGCAGCGAATAGTGGGCCGTATCATGTGTTCACCACTAAATCATTCAAATGAGACCATAAGCTTCATAAAAGGGTTGTGAATGTTGTTGAGCAGGTCCCTCGTTATTTGGTGGTTGAGCAGCGTTGTGTGGGCGGGAAGATCACCCTCCCGGTTGACAATCCGGGTGGATTAGCTCTGAGTAGTGGCACCTCGGGTTGGTGGATATAAATTCCTAAGGTGCTCATGGATGGAAGCATAGCATCAATATCCTCTATTATGAGACCTTTAAATAATTATGGGGTTGGTGATAAAATCTCAAGACATCTAAACTTTTTTTTCCATGGGTGGTGCACAGTAAATCGGCATACCCGGTTGGTAAGATTGGGGAGGTAGCCTTCGGAGATGAGCATGATTCCAAATTGAAAATTAACCTTTAAAGTGGTCAAGATCAAGAGCCCATATCACGCCTGTTTGAATGGCGGCTTTACGCCAAATTCATTCGGCCGGTTCTATGTTTACTTGCAGCTCAAGATGTCGGGTCACAAGGGTACCATCACCGTCCATGGAAGGAAGATAGCCTTAGAGTGTAAGGAAGGTGATCTTGCTTATGCTGAATCTGTCTATCAGCGGAAGGGTTGAAGTTCTATAAAGACAATGTTGACCGGCGGACAGGCGTCCTTGAAGAAGCCAACCACGGAACACGAGCGGTGATGAAATTTAAATCGACCAATGACACCAAGCTTGTTGATTTTGTTCGAGCGACTGAGGAGTCCTAGATTAGGGGTATCCGACAGCCGGGTTACTACGTTCACGGACTATTGAGCGTGAAGATACAAGACTGAGACTTACCCATGTCCGGATGGGACTTTCCTTGGCGTGGAAGGCAAGCTTGGCGATCCGGATATTATATTTCCTTCCTTGTAACCGACTCTGTGTAAACCCTAGCCCTCTCGGTGCCTATATAACTGGAGGGTTGGTCCTAAAGGCCGATCACAATTACAATCATACCATCATAGGCTAGCTCTTAGGGTTTAGCCTCTCCGGTCTCGTGGTAGATCTACTCTTGTACTACCCTTATCATCAATATTAATCAAGCAGGAAGTAGTGTTTTACCTCCATCGAGGGGCCCGAACCGGGTAAACATCCGTGTCCTTGCTTCCTATTCCCATCAGCCTTGGCCTTTTATCGGGACCCCCTACCGAGATCCGCGGTTTTGACACGACATTGGTGCTTTCATTGAGAGTTCCTGCATGCCGTCATTTTTGGGCTCGATGGCTCCTTCAACCATCTCCAATAACGCGTCCCGGGACCAGTCATGGGAAAGGCAGCCTTTTGGCGGATGAAGCTGAGGTGTCATCCCCGTTAGCCTCGGACCTAAATGGGCGGGCTGCGGTTGCCCTAGGGCGGAGGGCTGGACCCGTCCGCGGTGTGCACTCATCGGCGTTGGAGGCCAAACCGGGCCTTACCTCTAGGGTGGCCCATGATTTGAACCCACAGATTCGTATCCGGATGTTGAGTCCGGTCCCACGCCTCGAACCCGGTCGAGCCAGGTTGGGCCGGTAATGGAGTTCCCGCGCGGACATTTTTCGGCACTTCGCCCTTTGGCGACATCTTTGAATGGTTGAAAACTCTCTCTTTCCACAGAAATTGCTGGGTCAAACTTCGTCGGTTCGAGGGGAAGCGAGCAATGAAAAATTCATTGCCCCCACCACCCACTTCATAGCCCGATTGATGATTTAACGGCGTGCCGACTTTGACTCGAAGACATCGGCGGTATGGGCTGACGATGCGGGGAAGATCACGGAATCTATGGGCCTGGACTTCCCCCTCATCACCCGGCGTATACATGGTGGAATCGCCCAAAAAGGACAAAGCGACAATCCGAATGATAAAACCCCGGACAAAAGCCAAAGCCAGCGCGAGAACGTTCTAAGTCCGGCCGGTAAAAATAGTGACAAAGGCGCCCGGATCGATCTACAATCAACTCGAAGGCAACAAACCAACGGACCAGCGATGGAGCGGGCGAACCAGGTCACCACGAACACGGTTAAGACCGAAGCCGGAATGATCCCGACGGACAAAGGTCATAAAAGCGAACCAGGCGGAAACAGTCGGATAATGATGCAAGCCCGGAAAAACCGTGGAAGGATAACCTCCATAGAAAGCCTATGGCCACCAAAGAAGTCTAAATAAGAAACAGCGGCTAAAAGGCGGCCAAAAAAGCAGCTCAACCGTAGATGGAATAAAGTGCTGAACAAGAAGAAAGATCTGGCGATGACCGCCATACAAAAGAGCTATCAAAAGCGCAAGCTCTTGCCAAAATTGGCGATGAAGCTGTACTACTTCACAACCGCAACAAAGCGACCGATCCACATGAACACCTGAATAAGAAAAGTGGCGGCCGGGTCCATCTATGGATCAAAGGGCCACCCGGCGAAGGACTATGGTCGTCAAGCGATTATGCCAATGAATACTATCGGAATAAGGGCCGAATACAACAACGATCGACGACATGCCCGGCCGTCCGAGGATCTGAAGGGCTCCCCCCTCTGCTTTCCGGATAAAGTCTTTGGACCACAAATTTCCACGGGGCTTTAAACCTATGAACATAGAGGCATCTGACGAAGCAGCGGACCGAAGTGCGGATTGAGACTTTATCCTGCACATACATATGGCTCGTGGGGATGACCTTCACGCCATCAAATACCTCCCCCCTCAAGCTGAAGGGACCAGCTCGGCCTTTGGTTAATAGGCCTTCCCAAAAATTCAATTGGGAATTTGGGGAGGAACTCGAGGGGCGCTTTAGGGCCAATTTCCAAGGGACCTATGTCCGGCCTCCGGATCTTTGGCGACTTAAGTCACATAGTCAATAGCCCGGAGAATCCGCCCATAAGTTTTGAACAGATTCCTCACTAAGAAGAATCAAATTTTTATTGTCCAGGATGCGAAGCCTTAGCACATTCAAACCCGCATCCGTGCCAGTGGCTCGCCGGACACCTCGGCCAAGAAAAGCCAAGGACAATGGCGACCTTGACAAACCTTATGACCCGCTTTTGCAGCGGGAGAAGATGGTAGCTAGCCCGTAAAGGCACCATGACCCCAGCATCGAAATAAGGGATGGCAGGGGAAGCCATAGCATCATAAAACAAGCGACAAAACAAGGAAAGAGCCGGATAACCACGATGGTTAATGCTGGATTGGGGCTCTCGACCTAATCAACAAAACAAGCAATCTAAAGGCAGCAAGAGGACCGTCCGGTCTTAATTGGGTCCTAGATAGACTATCTAAATTCACGGCACCCTGACAAACCTGCAAACCCTGCAGGGGAAGTCTGGGTCTTCAAGCGGCGGCAAATTAAATGCGAACACAAGGAAGGAAACACCAAGTGAAGGCGAGGATGAACCTCGCCCGGCCCGAACACGAAGCGAAAAAATTCCGCGAGGCTAAAGATGAACATGATCCCGCGACTCACATCCATGAGGAAGCACGAGCATACGCATAGGAGGCCCTTTCGATATAGAGTCCATCATACTCCACGACTAACCCTTTGGATGCCTTATCCAATCACTTTCGATAACTTGGATTGCCGGTTTGAGTTGAAGACCCTCTAGATTCGAACTACGGGGTACCGGAATCGCACCTCCAACCTACCTCGTCTAAATCGCCTCGCAGGATCTAAACTACACAAAGAATAACACAAAGGGACAGGGTTTATCTTTGGTTCGAGGCCACCATTTGGTGTAATACCCTACTCTAGTTTGTGGTATGGTGGATTGCCTCGGGGGTGATGATGAATAGTACAAGGGAAGAACAGCCTCGCGGGTGTTCTTGAGTGAATGCGATGGCTGCTTGGGTGAGTTCGATCGCCTCTTTCTCTCTGCTAGGGTTCTCTCACATTGATCCTCTCTCTGATCGATCCCCTTCTCTCCTTCTTTTCCTCTCTTGATGCGATCCTCTCTCATCGATCTTCTCTCTCCCTCTCTCTCTCTCTGGATGCGATCCTCTAGATGCCAATCCTCTACCCTATGGGTGGCTAGTCCTTTTATAGGGAGGCCGGGCCTCTCCCAAATTGGCGGGAAGGGGCCAATTAAGGCCATTTGAAGGGAACATCTAGTACACTTATCGACTAAAGTCGGTCCTCCTTTGCCAAAGACTCGGCGGTTGGGCTTGGGCTCCACGATGACCTCCTTCTGCCCGTTCTGCCGATCTTGGTCTTGTTGCACCGAAATGGTTGCCTTTGCACGATGCCTTGGCCTGCGCTTGCCTCCTTTGCCCAAAGGGAAATGAGGGACAACTTTGGCGGGGGCGTCCCCGGCGCCCTCGGTCATCATGGCTTGCGTCATGGGCACCTCGTGAGGTACCCGCCTTGATCTCTCTGCCTCCTCCGGAGCTAGCTTTGAGGAGGCCGTGCATCGAAGGCTTCTGTCGTCCGCCCGTGAGCTTGGCCCTTGAGGTCTTGAGCTTGTGTTGATGAAGATGGGCCGTACCAGGCCACCCTTTGGAACCCCGGGCCCGCAGTGGAGCAAGTCTGGGTACCCCATTCCCGGGCCGGTAGCCCCAGACCCAAGGCGCTGGACTTGGCTTGGGAGAAGGCGAAGGGGCAAGTCTTGGAAGTGCCTTGAGCCCCAACAACCTGAACCTTGGGCGGCGTGGGGTTGATTAGACATGGCGTCCACTTCCCACCGCCTTGGCAGCTACTTTGACAAAGAGAGTACCCGTCTAGGCTTTACCTTCTTTGCCTTCTCTAGTCATTGCCCAGATCCCTTTCTCCTCTTCCTTCCTGCTTACAAATCCCCGGATCTACTCCAACCCGCCCGGTGTCCTTGGTGCCTCGCAAGACCCCGGCCGGAACTTGGTTCTCGCCCGCTTTGGATTCTCGAACATGTGGGAGAAGAGCCTTGCAGGCCCATGATGGTGGCGCAAGGCAGCAAAGGGGCGGTGCTCAAGGTTTATCCGCCCTTCCCGAGGACCAAGGAAGCACCTTCTACCGCTCTTCATGGCGCCATTACCGGATCTGGTGCCTCCCTTTTGAGTTCTTCTTTTCATCCTCCGCCATTACAACCTGCAAGCTCTGCACCTCCACCCCAACTCTGTTCTTCTCCTAGCAATCTTAGCCTACTACTAGGCTCATGCCGGGGTGCAACCCTCAGTGGTTGTTGCACCTTACTTCTACCTCCGGGTCTCTGGGCCCCATCACCCGCTGCCTTGAGCTTTTCGCGTATGGCAGCTCTTGGCATCTCGGAAGGGGAAGAGAAAGAAGCTTGGGACAAGTGGGTCATGGTGGATCTTTGGGCGCATCCATCCCAGCTGGTTTTCGGAGCAGCCCAAGTCTGGGCGCTTGGTCTCGGGACCTCGTTGATCCCAGCCTTGGCAGGGAGGATGGGCCCGGGACCGTGGTGGGCAACATGGTGGCCAGCGAAAGGCGGCAGGGGTGTCGCTCTGAGGAGTTCCGGAGCACCCGGTGGCCCCTTTGCAATCTCCTCCGGTGGAGGCTTCACCAGCCTCGTAGTCGGCGGCCAAGGATCGGCGCGGTCCTCAAATCCTTGGTCGGGAGGCGTGGCGGCTGGAGGTGCTCTTGTGCCCTGTTCCGGGATGATTGGGAGCAGGTGGTGAACTCCATGCCCCTTTGGCGGGGCGGGCTGTGCCAGCGGAGGTTCCAGGACACAGCCAGCCCCAAGCGGGGGGGGAAAGGGGGGGGGGGGGAAAAAAAAAAGGGAACCCGGGGGCCCCCCCCCCCGGGGGGGGGAAATTTCCTTTGGGAAGGAAGGGGGGGGGGGCCGGGAAAAAAGGGGGGGGGGGGGAAAAAAATTTGGGGGGGGAAAAAAACCCCCCCCGGGGGGGAAAAAACCCAAATTCCATTTTTTTGGGGGCCGGGGGGCCCCCCGGGGGGGGGGGTTTGGGGGGGGGGGGTTTTTTAAAGGGGGGCCCCCTTTGGGGGGAAAACCCCAGGGGGGGATTGGGGGGGGGGAAACCCCCAAACCCCCCCCGGGAAACCCCAAATTAATAAAGGTTTTTTCCCCTTTTCCCTTTTTTGGGGGAAAACCTGGGCCCCCGGGGGCCCCCCGGGGGGGGGGGGGGGGCCCCCCCCCTTTTTCCCCTTTTGGGGCCCCCCCCCCGGGGGGGGGCCCCGGGGTTGGGGAAAACCCCCCGGGGGGAAAGGGGCCTTTGGGGGGGACCCTTCGGTTCCCCTTTAAAACCCCCCCCCAAACCCCCCCTTTTAAAGGGGGAAAGAATTTCCCCCCCCCCCTTTTTTGGGAAAAGGGGCCACCCCGGGGGGGGGGAAATGGGGAAAAAAGGGGGGGCCCCCCCCCCCTTTTTCCCCCCCCAAAAAAACCGGGCCCCCAAAAAAAAGGGCCCCCCGGGGGGGTTTAAGGGCCGGTGGAAAAGGGGGCCAAAGGGGGGGTTTAAAAAAAAAATTTTTTTAAAAAGGGGGGCCCAACCCAAACCCTTGGGCCCCAAAGGAAATTTTGGGGGAAACCCGGCCCCGGGGGGGCCCCGGGGGGGAAAAACCCCCCCCACCCAAATTCAAAAACCCCGGGGGGTTTCCCCAAAGGGAATAAAGGCAACCGGGAAAATTGGGGGGAAAAAAAAAATTTTTGGGGGGCCCCCCCCCAAAAATTTGGGGGCCCCCCCCAAAAAAAAAAGGGGCCCTCCCAAAAAACCCGGGGGCCCCCCGCCCAAAAAAAAACCCAAAAAAAAAAAAAAGGGGGGGCCCCCTTTGGGAAGGGCCCAAACCCCTTTTCCCCGGGAAAGGGGGGAAAAAGGGGTTTTGGGGGGGGTTGGGAAAAGGGGGGGGAAAAAACCCCAAAAAAGGCCGGGGTTTTTCCCCCAAAAAAAAGGGGGGGGGAAAAAACCCCCCGGCCCCGGGGCAAAGGGAAAAGGGGGGAAAAAAAGGGCCCCCCCCCTTTTTTTAAAAAAGGCCAAAACCCCCCTTTAAATTTCCAAAAAAAAAAAAGGTTTTTTTCCCCCCCCTTCCCAAAAAAAAGGGGGGGCCCCCCGGGAAACCCCAAAAAAAAAAACCCCCCGGGGGGAGGAAATTCCGGGGAAAAAAACCCCCCCCAAAAAAAATTTAAAGGGAAACCCCTTTAAAAAAAAAAAAAGGGGAAAACCAAATTTTTGGGGGGGGGCCAATTAAAAAAGGGCCCAAAAAACCCCCCCCCCCGGGGGGGGCCCCAAGGGAAAACCCCAAAAAAACCCTTTTGGGCCGGAAAAAAACCCCCAAAGGGGGGGAAAAAAAAACCCCCGGGGGGGCCCCCAAAACCCCAAAAAAAACCCCCCCCCCCGGGGGCCCCGGCCGGTTAAACCCCTTAAAATTTTAAAAAAAACCCCTTTTTTGGGGAAAAAACCCCCCTTTGGGCCCCCCCCTTTTTGGGCCGGGGAAAAAAAAATTTCCCCGGGGAAAAAAAAAAAACCCCCAAAAGGGTTAAAAAAACCCGGTCCCTTTTAAAGGGTTAAACCCCCCCCCCCCGGGGGAAACCCCAAAAACCCGGGCCCTTGGACCCCCTTTTTGGGGGGGGAAAAAAACGCCGGGTGAGGTGGAAGCGGTGGAGCCATGAGTCGCGATGCTCGTACCCCCTTTAACGTGCAAGCGTCATTATGAAGGAAGAGGGTGCCGTGGACATGCATCAAATAATGAACATGATGGGTCAAACGACGACCGAATAAACGCCAAGAGGGATACATGCCACGGGTCTCGACCCGGGTGGTTTGGGGATAATGCACCGAGGGCGCCCCAATAAAGTAAACTAGAAACATGAATCGTAAGGATACATGCCACAGGGACGGACCCACGCGGCTCGGGAATGATGCAGCCGTGGGGCGCCCAGCTGAAAATTAAACTTCGAAGGACGCCACCGGTGATGTTGGAGATGGCGATCTGCAAGTAGCGAACGTCGTGCGCTGTGGAAGACGATCTTCTGAGCCCCAGTGCCTAGGAGCCTCGGGAGGCTCGAGGCGCTGGTGGCTCCTCGCGACCATTCCATCTCCGCCAGATCATGAACGCCTCGCCACTTGAGCCTGTGATGCTCCTCATGAAGGCCGCGCTGGCTGCAGCCGCTGCTCGCAAGCCGTAAGGCATGCGAACATAGCTGTGGTGACCTTCAGCGCCCCCATCCATGAGGGCGAGGCGCCCCGAGAGGCAGCTCGGTTGAGCCTCGTATGTCGATGCAGACGCAGCCCACCATCTCGCCGGATGGGGAGCTACGGCGTAAGCGGCGGCGGCCGCCACTCATGACTCTTGACTCCGCAGCCCTGAATGATCTTGTCGATTTAACTCCACGAGGGTTTGGCCCCCTTGCCTTGCTCCTTCCTGAGGGAAACATGCTTTGAAACACGCCTCCAAGTGGTGCCCGAGCGCCTCCTCGTGATCTTAGCAAAGTCGGTGGCCCTCCAGATAGCCCCGAGCCTTGCTCGAAGAGGCGTCGGCCGCGCTTTCCTATGCGACAGAGGAGGTGCCTCTAACAGCGCGCGACTTCGAGGGCCTGCCTCCTGAGGAGTCGGGCCAGCGATGTCTTCTTCTTCTTAGGAGCAGCCTCTGGAAGCCTCCGCCCCTGTGGATCTGGTCTTCAATTGATGCGGCTTGGAAAGCACGCCCTGCAGAACACACCGTGTCTCGCCTCTTCACAAGGCACCGTGATGACTCCACCGCTCTCGGCATCTTGAGGACATCAGAATGGATGAGTCACGGCCATGAATTTGGCCAGAGCTAGGTACCCGAGGATGGCATTGTACGGCAGCGTAATGTGAGCAACGTCAAGTCAATGAGCTCGCAGCGGAAGTTGTCGCAAGGTCCCGAAGGTGACAGGAAGGCGGACCTGCCCTATCGGAACTGTGGAACCATCAGTGACCCTGGAGAAAGGCTTGGTTGGTTGAAGCTGATTGTATGGCACTTGGAACTTGTTCAATGTCTCGACGGACAGGACATTGAGCCCTGCTCCGCCATCGATGAGGGTCCTGTGACTTGCATGGTCGATGATTGGGAACAAAGCATCGGGAGGACTCGGCTGTGGCTACGTGACTTGAGCTGATCCGCTGAGCTGAATGTGATGGCGCACGCTGACCACCTGAGGGGGCATGTGGCTTCGAGCCTGGGGAGGACTGCATTCACTTCACGGGCGAACTACTTGAAGATGCGCTGAGAGGCTGGGGCTTGAGCTCCGCCCAGGATGCAAGCGATTGCGCTGCTGCCCCGAAAGCCCCCAGCCCCTCGCCCCGATGATGGTCTTCATTTCTCCTTGGCTGCGTGCAGAGGAGGAGGCCTGCATTGCCTTAGGCGATCCTCGCGAGGCTGATCCTCCAGCCTCCTCTGGCGGGTCCCAGCCGATCCTCGCGAGGTCTGGCCATGCCACCTTGGCGAGGGCCACGGTCTTCCCATCGTCCTCCACCTCTTCCTCCTCCTAGGCCATAGCCCTCGCTGCGCTTGGGCGCCGACCGGGCACGCACGCCCACACGGCCCTCGAGCTCTTGGCATTCATTGGTGTTGTGGGTGTGGAGGTCATGGTACGCAAATGATACCGACGCCCTTGGATGACTCTCAGCTGATCCTTCCTCGCTTGGTGTCCGCTCACAAGCACGACAGCCCCTTTGCGCTTCACGCCCTTGACCTTGGGCTTCTTCTCTTCGGTCGGGCGCCGCAGCTCGAGAAGGAAAGGTGTCCTTCCTCAGCCCTCGTGCACTTGGTCGCCAAGTTGAACAGCTCCGAGGGATGTGCACAGTGTCTTCATGGATCGCGAGCTCTTCCTTCATCTTGACTTCACGACACCGTCGGAGAAGGCTGAGATGATGGCCTCCTCGCACACCCCTGGGATCTTAAGGCGACGTTGTTGAAACGTTGATGAACTTTTTGTGGTCTCCCACGACCGCTGCTTGATGCGCCAAGTCACTTATGGTCGGGGCGATCAAGGGTGCCTTGGAAGTTGGCGGCGAATCGGTGCGATCTCGTTCCAGAGGAAATCGGGCGGGGAGCCGTGTTCAGAGCCAGTGCGGGCACTGCCCTTGAGCGCCATGGGAAACCAGTTCACCATGACCTTCTCGTCCCGCTATGGCGGCGATGCCCAGCTCATAGAGCCTGGAGGAACTCCAGGTCAGCCGTGCCATCGTAGCGTGGGGGCGGGGCTGGCTTGAACTTGTTCGGCCAGGCCACGCCACGCAGCTCGGCGATGAAGGCACGGCAGCCTCAAAGGGCCACGGAGGCCTTTTGGTGATGGAGGGCTTGATCTTGGAGGTCTCCGTGCGCTGCCGCCAGAGGGAACACTAAGTGAAGACGAGGATGAACCTCGCCAAATTAACACCGGCGACGTAAAAATTCCTCCAAAGGCTAAAACAAGGAATATGATCCACGCGACTCACACATCCATGAGGAGGCACGAACGCCGCGCATAGAGACGGCGCCGACATAGAGTCCATCGTACTCACGACTAACCACTGGATGCCTTATCTGATCACTTTCGATAACTTGGATTGTCGGATTTCGGTTCCGCAGACCTCTAGGTTCGAACTCTGGGTGCACGCGGAGATCGCACCTCCAACCTACCACGCCTCGTGACCTCGCAAGATCTAAACTACACAAAGAACAACACAAGGGACACGAGGTTTATATCGTTCAGGCCACCATTGTGGTGTAATACCCTACCCAGTTTGTGGTGTGGTGGATTGCCTCACGGCCGATGATGAACAGTACAAGGGAAGAACAGCCTCGCGAGGGGCTGTTCTTGAGCTGGTGCGATGAACTGCTTGGGTGAGTTCGATCGCCTCTCTCTCTCTCTGCTAGGGTTCTCTCACATTGATCCTCTCTCTGATCGATCCCCTTCTCTCCCTTCTTTTTCCTCTCTAGATGCCGATCCTCTCTCTGATCGATCTTCTCTCTCCTCTCTCTCTTCTCTCTGGATGCCGATCCTCTAGATGCCGATCCTCTATCCTGTGGGTGGCTAGTCCTATTTATAGGCAGAGGCCCTGGGCCTCTCCCCAAATATTGAGCAGGAAGGGCGCCAACAATTGGCCATTTTGAAGGGGAACATCTAGTACACTTATCCTGACTAAAGTCGGTCCTCGCCTGCCAAAGAATCTGACGGTGACGCCGGCTTGGGCTCCACGATGACCTCCTTTCCGCTGCTCGTCTGTGGTCTTGGTCTTGTTGTAATCAAATATTTGCCTTTGCTCGATGCCGTGGCTCGCGCTTGCCTCCTTTGCACCAAAGGGAAATGAGGACACTCACATGGGCTGGCGGCCGCCTCGGCGCCTCGGTCGCCATGGTTGCGCCATGGGCACCTCGTGAGGTACCCCGCCTTGATCTCTCCGCCTCGCGAGCCAGCCTGAGGAGGCCATGCATGAGGAAGCTTCTGTCGTGCCCGCCTCATGAGGCTTGGCCCCTCGCGAGGGTCTTGAGCTTGTGTTGATGAAGATGGGCCGCACTGGCCACCCTTGAGCCACGCCAAGCAGGTCAGCAGTGCAAGTCTGGTACCCCATTCCTAACGCCAACATGGATGACCGAACTAGTACTCGGCGCGGAGGATCAAAGGCCTTGGTGCTTGACCCGATAATCGATGGATATCATCTCACCCGCATCCTTATGGACGGCGGCAACAGTCTCAATTTAATATATGAGGACACTGTCCGCAGGATGGGAATAGACCCATCCAGAATTAACCAAACCAACACCACCTTTGAAGGGGTGATACCAGCGATTGAAGCCTACAAAGGCTCGTCAAGACCGAGGTAACATTCGCCCGCCAAGCTACCTGTACAAAAATCTACTCTTCATCATCGCACCCTTCCAAAGTGACTATCACGCAGTGCTCTAAGAACAGCCTTCGCCCGCTTCAACGATTGTCAAGACTATGGCTACCTTACACTTAAGATGCCCGTCCACGGTGTCATCACCGTTAGCGGACTAACAGAGCGGTCGCCACGCCGCAGATTTAACACGCGACGGCCCTCGGCCGACTATAAGCAGCCTCCAACATAAGAAAACATGACTAGTCATTAAAGGCCACAGACTCAAGCTAGACGAGTCCGGTCGCTCGGATAAAATTGAACCAGGGCACCGTGATATGTAATCCCATAGTGGACACCAGGGGCTATAAATACTTAACACAGTCCCATAGTTGGCTCAACCTTATGGGCAGGCCAACATCCTACATTTTTATCATCCACCGCATACTTACGTTGTACTCTTCTATGAGTTTTCCTTTTTTTCACAGACAACATTCGCGATACCCTTCCGTGATACGGCACAACGGAGACAAAGGCGCAGACGCGCAACAGGCCCCGCTCAACAGGTTTCTTTTTTAGATTAAGCCCTCGTAAACCTTTTTATTGCCTCTTGTTGTTTAACCATCCCATGGGTTCCATACCCATAGAGGATACCGCTGCTGGCATCTCGCCACAGATTAACGCACGCATTCTGAAAAACAGGGTTTGTAACGAATGGGCATTTTTGAGCCCATCGACTATTATAAAGTCCGAATACCTCGGAGTGTCCGCGCCATGAGTTTGGCCTTATATGCAGCAGTTCAATCATGTCTTTGGTCAAATGTTGGGTTTGCCCGGCCCGGTTTGCCGCCCACGCCTGCTACTATCGGCTAAGGTGGCTAAAGGAGAACTATCGCGATCGTGTCCTGGTTATTTCGGACGAGCACCTCGGTAGAGAAAGCCGAAAACTGGTTGTCATGATGTAGTAAGAGACTGTTCAACCAATCAAAGACTTATCGGAATCTTTAGGATCCCTCTGCATTAACGAAGGACCGTTTCCCGGTCATGTACACACGCGCCCGTATTCAGATGCACGCGAAGGTACCAGGGGCTACATAGTAGCCCCAACATTAGACTCCCATGGCTAAGTGAAAGTGTTACAGCTATATAGTCTGGTTGCCTAGTTTGACGTGCGATCACCTCCTTCATGGACCAAGACGTTGGATCAAGTGTGATTACATATTTTTATAACACCTCAAGATTGCCTCATGGGGGATGAAGCCAACGATCGCTATCTTCGGATTATATATATATATATATATATATATATATATATATATATATATATATATATATATATATATATATATATATATATATATATAACGCTTAGTTGAGTAGAATAGCTTATTCTACACCCCTAGTAACGCCTACACAAAATATAGTAACATAACATGTAAAATATAGTAAATTTTTGACCATGTAAGAAATCAAAACTTGGATAGTAAAAAAATATCTCATAATTACTACATTTTACATAGCGTTTTACTAGATTTTGTACATACTGTTACTGGGGTGTAGAATAAGCTATTCTACACTCACACTTAGAATAAGTAAACGGCCACACAGGGGACACAATAATACTTTCGGGCAAAAAGTATAAATACAGCCTTATAACCAAACTAACATTGTTTTTTACAATGATTCGACTCATCACTCGAATAAGACATTCTTCGAGCACTGCGCCTGTATTAGGTGGGCACCTTCGGTGACCTGCGCCAAGTAGTGCTCGGCCGGATACAGGCCCCCCGCCGGATCTTAGGTCGCTATAATATTGGCCTCCATATCCGTCCAATAGGCTTTAACGTGGGCAAGAGCCATCCGTGCACCCTCTATGCACGCCGACCTCCTCATGGCATCGATCCGAGGCACGGCCCCAAGGAATTGCTGCACCAAGCCAAAGTAACTGCCCGGCTTAAGCCCTTCCGCCAAAGATGGTCTATCATGCATCGCATTGCAAGACCGGACAGCCTGTGAAGCTCCGCTACGCCATCTTGTCATTCAATGGCAGCGGCGAGTGGGAGCATTGAATTGCACCGTAAAAGCTTCTCCGCCTCCTTACCACCCTCGACCTCAAAGAACTTGGCAGCGCCAGCCGTACTCTTCGCCAACTGCGATAGGCGCCCGCAGGACTCCAGCGCCCATCCAGGGAGCGATTGGATCGAAAAACTTCGTCCGCAGCAAGTAGGAACCTCCAGCCATGATTTTACCGCCTTTGTTGAAGCTCCTCCCCGCACTCGAGCTCGGTCCGTATTTCCTTGGTGGCATTATGCGTCTTTGTCCAGCTTGGCTGTTATCCTTATGCTCCTTTTCAAGGAGCTCATACCGTCACGGCATTTTTAACTCAATAGCCATCTCGCCATCTTTTCCTCGTCATGGCGATGAGCAGCCTGTTCGGCTCTCAGTTCCTCGGCGCCTTTAGGGCAGCCGCATTGCTAACCCGAGCTTGTTCCTTGGCTTGGACAAGTTCTGCCTCAGGGCCTCCACGGCAGCAGCACCATCTGCAGTCCGAACATATTACATTAATATCATGCCGCTTCCATATTTTCCTATACAAAGGAAGGCGAGTACATACCTTGTGACTTGTCTAGCCATTGCTCACCAATGTGATATCGGCATCAATCGATCGAATCTGCCTGGTCAGTTCGGAAACTTCCACGGACTGGTCGGCGGCCGGACTCACAGGTACCTGCACATATTTATAGCGCAATCAATGATTTATGATCCCCCGTTTGCCCCCTAGGGCAGGAAACCAGAGTCTCAGGGGCTACTATCTATATGGAGCACACCTAACACGTGCCTCACAGCCAAAAACAAAGGTATTCTTCACTACATACCTCAAAGCCTCCGAAAGCAGACTTGCAATTGTTTATTCAAACCGCTTAGAAGCGGATTTAAATCTTTCGAGCACTGCGCCATTAATGAGCGGTGCTCCTCCGAGAGCACAGCCTGCCCCAAGAGGGCCGCCAAGATGTCCGGCCGACATTGAATGGTGTCGCACCCTTCTCATCGCCTCAAGGAGCCAAACGCCCGAGCTCAGGCGGCTAACGCTGGCCTCCGGTTTGGCAGATCCTGACTCCTCCGTGACGACACTGTGTCGCCTGGCCATGAGCCGGAGAGGTAGGTGGGGTCTCGCCTCCATAAGCTCCGAGGAAGGTCCCACGAAGACTAACTCTGTTGAGAAGGGCTGCTAAATAACTAATAAAGACTAATCATGGTTATTGATCTAGGAGGAACGCAGACCTTCAATTAAAGATTAACTTACAGCTCGATGGAGGGTTGGCCCGCTGTTGGGCACGATGCGGTGAGGGTGCCTGCTAAGGCAGAGCCCCCGGTGATATCTTTTTCCGTGGTTTGGGTGTCTCCGCCTCCCAGTCTTTGAGGCAGCCCTCTTCTTCCCGCTGGGAGAAGGCCTTAGCCTCCCTTCCCGACTATCCTCCTTAGGGAGGTGACAATTTCCCGGTTCGATGTGGCGTGTGGGGTTCGGATTCTTCGTCCTTCCCCTTGTCTTTCCCTGGGGGCATCCTGCTGAGTACTTGGTCAAGCATCTTGGCCATGGTGGGGGCGGGCGAGCCTTCGGGAAGTGGCGCCGGACACCTAATTCTCTCCGCCTTGTTGAGCCATTCCTAGACGCGGATGATTTTTAGAATAAACAATCATAATAGATACAAAACACGGTGTCCGGTATCAAGTTTACTTACTTGGGTATCTAGGCGATTGCAGCTTAGGCCCGCATTCTCGGTGGTGTCCGGACACTTTACTTTCCGTCCGAAGAATAATTTGCACATCCCTTCGAGCTTCAGGCCGGAGAAGTGCTTGATAGTCCGCAGACCCTCCAGATTGAACCCCCACATCTGGAGAGGCCGCCGTTGGCATGGCAACATCCGCCGGATCAACATCACTTGCATTATGCTGACAAGGTTAATGTCCCTTGCAAGAAGCTCCCGGATGGGATTCTCGCAGATCGGTATATCACCGCTGGTCCCCAATTCCGCCTTCGTCGTCCAAGACGCCACCTGTGACGGAGGGCCCGAACGGAACTCGGGGCAGCCAAGACTTTGTGCCTCGGGAGCCGTGACATAGAACCACCTCCGCTGCCATACATCGGATACTTCGAAAGAACCTTCGCCACGGGCATCGCTGCTCCTGCTTATTACGGCACCTCCGACTCCACATGTCGCCGATCATCTTCGGCCACATTGAAGGTCTTGAGCCATAAGTCAAGTGTGTGGTGATATGGAGAAAAGCCTCGCACATGATAATAATCGACGAGATGTGGAGGATAGCGTCAGGAGCCAGATCGTGAAAATCCAACCCATAATAGAACATGAGCCCTCATGAAGGGGTCGAGGTGAAACCTGCATCACAAGGAAGTGTGGGATGAAACGACACACTCATTGGGCTCCCGTAGGGATGACCTGCCCGGAGCAGGAGCCTGTGCCGGATATCCGCGGTCGTGCATCCGACCTCCCTAAGCTTTGCAATGTCCTTCTTCAATCGAGGAGGCCACCCACCGCCTTGAGGGTCGATCTCGTCAGGACCCCGATTCCAAGTCACATCGATCTAGCCGGTAACACCTCATATCACTTTGCGGCCTCACGCACGGTATTCTCACGGTGTCGCCTTACCATGGCTCGGGACCGCTTATGCCTTTTGGCTCACGATATGATAGTGTCGCTAGCATCCATATGACAGAGAACCGGGCCGACATGGCTAGCCGTGAACCCAAAGCGGCACTAACCCATGGGGACAGCATACATGAATCAACTTCGAGCATGTCGGTCGCCAGAAGCGTAGAATCCGGGCTGTAGCACTGGCTAACAGGACTCCGGAACCCGGATGTAGCAGTTAGGCAGACTCGGATGTCACCGCGTGACATTTCAAGGGATGCATACAGGAACGGTGAAACACATGCCGCCACCAAGTGTCCCGAAAGTAGAGTGCTAAGGTGACTCCGTGAACCGGGCAGAAGCGACTACTATGGCTCAAGGAAGCATTGACTACATTTCCCCATAAGAGAGGCTGCCAAGGATAAACAACTAGATTGTCGGATCCCACACATACCAAGCATTTCAATCAAACACACAATATGCTCGATATGTGCAAATACAACATGGCATCACAACAAGACTCTATGACTCAAGTATTTATTCATTAGGCTCCGAGGAGCGAGATATTACAAACATGGGTCTCATGACCCAACATTGCAGAGCATACAAGTCAAAGCACAAACGGAAGCTTAACATGTCTGAGTATAGACATCTACAAATGAAAAAGGGCTTAGAAGCCTGACTATCTACCAGATCATGCCGAGGGCACAAGATCGTAGCTGAGGTATCAAGCTAAACGTCGAAGTCCACGCGGAACTACTAGCGAGACTGACGTCTCTCTCTGCAAAACATAAAATAGGAAAACGTGAGTACAAATGTACTAAGCAAGACTTACATCAGAACTATCTACATATGCATCGGTATCAATAAAGGGGTGGTGGAGTTTGACTGCAGCAAGCCAGCTTTGACTCAGTGGCTAACCTGAACTACGACTACAAGTAACTCTTTTGAGGTGGCGCACTCGAGTCCACATATTCACCATATCAATACACCACTATGGATCCGCTCCCGTCTCCCTACGAGAACGCCATCCATAGCACTCACGCTTATCTTGCGCATTTTATAGTATCCACTTTCACTTGTCTATGAACTGTTATAGGCAACCAAGAAGTCCTTTTCCGCGGACACGGCTATTCGAATAGATCATATTAACCCTGCAGGGGTGTACTTCTTCACACACGCTCTCGCCACTTACCGCCATGTACATGTCATGTATCTCGGCAACCTTCAAGCGAAAGCCTGGCGAGGGAGTCGGCCACGACCTGACTAACCACACAAGTCTCTAGTCCAGGTTTGTCGCCTATTCGGGTTCCATCCGCGAGGAGATCCGGCCGGGGTGTCGCTCACGGCCCCAAACGATGAGAGAAAGGTTCCCGAGGCACCAAACGGGCGTCCCGGTACACCGTGCCTCGTGTCTCTACCGCAACGTAGCCCACCCTTAGGGTCAGCTCTACGCACGGCCCCCAACACATATCCTATAAATACCAGAAACTAGTTGCAACTCCTGGACAGAGATCGAGTTGATTAATAAGTCGAGAGGGGCACTTAAGCATTCCAATGCGTGGTAGTAGTTGTTCATGGATCACAAACACAGAACTCAGTTCCTGAACACAGCTGCAATGAGACAACCCACCATGTACTCCTACATGGCCTCTCACCGCTACCTTTACCAAATCGTGTTCACACACTTAGCTCTCAACAGTAGGACATGTTCACACATTCCAATTCATCCTCGATGAATCGACTGACTCAACTCTAAGCAAGAGCAGTGCATGACAAACAAGCATGAATGAGTAGGCACATCAGGGCTCAAACAACTCCTACTCATGGTAGTGGGTTTCATCTATTTACTGTGGCAATGACAGGTCATGCAGAGGATAAAGGGGTTCAGCTACCGCAGCAAGTCACAGATGAACCGTTGTTGTCCTAATGCAGTAAAAGAGAGCAGGAGCGAGAGAGTAGGATTGTATCGGAATGAACAAGGGGGTTTTGCTTGCCTGGCACTTCTGAAGATAGTATAGTTCTTCATCGGTGTCATCGAACTCATCGTCGGTACGTCGTCTATTGAGAGGGGACAAATACCGGCAACAAGGAAGAACACAATCAATGCAATGCAACAATATGATGCATGATCATTACATGGCAATATGTTGTGGTTTGAGCTAATGCAAATAGAAACCACATTAAATGAAGTTGGTTTGAACCAAGGGTTCAAATTCAAACTCCATATGTGCTTATTTAAATGCCAATTAATTGAATTGTCCTAAACAGCAACTTTAAGTTGTTCCTACATGCATGAAAATGGTACAGATGGATAGATTGCATTTTTCTGCTAATTTTTCATATATAAATTATTTCATTTGGAGTTACGGTTGATTTTCTATGATTTTCTGAAGTTTATAGCATTTTCTGGAATTCCTGGATTATTTTTAATCCAGAAAAGGATTAAACAGCGTCAGCATGACGTCTGTGTGACATCAGCAGGTCAACTGAGTTGTTCTGGGTCAAAACAGACCAATGGACCTTCGGTCGCTGACACGGTCTTGGCAGTGGTCACGACAGTGAGCCTTGGCCAACGTTGACTAGGCCAAAGTCAAAGTTGACAAGTGGGGTCCGCAGATTTAGCACTAATCTAAACGGAAAATTAGACTAATCTAAGAAGGCTCAGGGGCCCACATGGCAGTGGCTCTAGGAGATTAATTAGTGGGTATTAGTAGCTATCCACCCCACCACGTCATCATCGCCGGAGATCAACCGGCGTCGAACACAGCCGACGGCGGAGGATCGCCATGCTCTCGCTACAGGGCACCATTCCACGTGTGGTTTGTGACTACGAGTTCCTGGGGTTCTCGCGCATCCGATGGGACAAGTGGCATCGCTGGAGATGGCCTAAATCGACGGCGGTGTCCGTTTGCGCGGCGGCCGAAGTTCGGCAAAGACGGGTTCGGCGTTGCAGCTCACAAACGAACCAACTAATGCGCTAGCTAAGCTCTACGTGCGGCCATGAGCTCGTTGGACGCTTGCGCATGACCAAATGGTCACCGGAGTGACACCGCGCCGAAGCTGCGGCGGGCGGCGCTGCTTGGCTCCAGATGAACGCGACGGCTATATGACGAGAAAGATGCGGAAAGAGAGGGAAATGCGGCAGAGCTCACCGGGAGGTCGCTGAGCAGCTCAAAGGGCCTCGAGGAGATGGCGGAGACGGTGAATCGGGCGGCGGCATCCGCGGCCGTGGACGGGAAGAAAGGTCGCGACATCGTTTTGGGGTCCTCCGCCTTGCGTGGATCGGCGGAGAGGTGCGCGGCAAAGGCGGAGCTCGTGGGCTAGCTAGCTGGGCGTGGGGATGTCGGTGTCCCCTGTGGTGTTTGCCGCGTGCTTCGGATACATACGGGGAGAACGAGGAGAGAGACAGAGGAGGGGATGGGTGCGGGAAGAGTCGAGAGGGAGCCAGGGGTAGCGTGGCCATCCGGGTCGCCAAGGCGCGCGTGAAGCAGGGGTGGCTGGGGCGGGCGGCCACGCCCCGCCCTTCCGGGCGAGGGAGAAAGACGACAGAGGAGGCGGTCGTGGGCTGGGCCGGCCAGCTGCAAGATCTTGGGCAAGTTGGTGGCGCCTGTAAGTTAGGTAGGCCTCTGCTCCTTTTTAATTTTTCTTCTGTTTTGTTTAATTTACTTCCTTTTGCCACTGTTTCTAAATAAAACAAATTCAAATACAAAGGACAAAATTTCTAACATTTTATTTAGCACAATGGAATTATACCAAAGCACATAAAATTGTTTCATTATTTGAACATATATTCAGATATATTTGAATATAAGTTCAAATTCAAAAATAGTATTGATTTAAATTCAAAGTCCCAAAATAATTCCTTAAAAAGTTCCTAAATTTTGGTTTGATATATAGCTCTTGCCAAAATTCCAAAAGGACATCTTGGAACAAAGAATGAGATTTCTAGGGTTCTTTGCCCTTCTTTTAATTAAGTTTTTGAGGCTTTCAAAATTCCTCAATTCAAGTTTAAGAAATTTAGACATGATGCATGGGTGCAAAGCCACTATTTACAAACATTATTCTAGGGCAGTGACAGATCCGGACATATTGGAGGATTCCGGAGGGGTGGAGCTTAGGTTTTGGGTGTTAGAACTCGAGGTGCGAGAAGGCGCGATGAAGGTGAAAAAGGAGGCGTAGGTCTCGACCCCTTTATAAATAGGGTGAATATCAAGAGTTCCCGGTGTGACCGCTTGAGGCTTATCTAAGAAAACACATGGGTTATACCAACAGCCGCCGTGGGGTCACGCGTGCTCGTATTGATGGAAAATCCCGTAATAAGGGGAACACGATCTCTGCCTCGACAGGACGTGTCAATAAAACCGCCTCGCAACAAGAGTCGTTGTGGGGCAGGAAACGTCGGTTCGCGTTTGACCGAGCCCCGATGCAAGGGCATGACGCACGAAGATTGCCAGCAAATCAGATCTATACCATACGAAGTTCATCTTGCAGATCCGGACACGGTCTACGTGTTCGATGACCACTTTGGAGTATTCAGAGGAGGAACCCGCCCTGCAATGCCGAAGACAAGACTACGCGCCGGACTCATCGTCATTGAAGCCTGGTTCAGGGGCTACTGAGGGAGTCCTGGATTAGGGGGTATCCGGACAGCCGGACTGTGTACTACGTCCGGACTATTGAAGCGTGAAGATACAAGACTCGAGACTTCGGCCCGTGTCCGGATGGGACTTTCCTTGGCATGGAAGGCAAGCTTGGCGATCCGGATATTATATTTCCTTCCTTGTAACCGACTCCGTGTAAACCTCGCCCTCTCCGGTGCCTATATAAACCGGAGAGGTTGGTCCTAGAAGGCCGATCACAATTACAATCATACCATCATAGGCTAGCTCTTAGGGTTTAGCCTCTATGGTCTCGTGGTAGATCTACTCTTGTACTACCCATATCATCAATATTAATCAAGGTGAAGTAGGGCTTTACCTCCATCGGAGGGCCCGAACCTGGGTAAACATCCGTGTCCCTTGCTTCCTCGTTACCATCAGCCTTGACACACGATCGGGACCCCTACCCGAGATCCGCCGGTTTTGACACCGGATGCACTCATCCAAGCAATTCAAGATCGCGCCAACTGATCCCAAATAGGAAAGCGCTCTCATCGAGTTCATCCGTGAGAACCGGGACATCTTTGCATGGAAACCTTCTGACATGCCGGGTGTACCGAGAGAACTCCCTGAGCACACTCTTAATATTGACCCAAAGTTTAAGCCGGTCAGGCAGTTTCTTCGGCGGTTTAACGAGGAGAGTCATAAAGCTATAGGTGAGGAGGTGGCCCAGCTCTTGGCGTACGGGTTTATTTTTGAAGTTTTTCACCCGGAGTGGTTGGCTAACCCGGTGCTTGTACTAAAAAAGAACGACACCTGGCGTATGTGTGTGGATTACACGGACTTTAACAAGGCTTGTCCGGCTGATCCTTTCGCTCTCCCCCGTATTGATAAGATCATTGATGCTACGGCGGGTTGTGAGCATTTGAGTTTTTTGGATGCTTATTCTGGTTATCATCAGATTAAGATGGCAGTTAAGGACCAGGAGAAGACGGCTTTCATCACTTCGTTTGGAGCCTTCTGTTATGTGTCTATGCCTCTTGGGCTTAAAAGTGCCTAGGCGACTTATCAGCGATGTGTGCAGAACTGTCTCCATAATCAGACTGGGCGTAATGTTCATGCTTACGTGGGTGATATTGTGGTGAAGTCCAGAGAGAACGAGACCTTGATAGATGATCTGAAGTAAACCTTTGATAATCTCCGAGTCTACAAAATGATGCTTAACCCGGCCAAGTGTGTATTTGGCGTGCTAGCACGCAAACTTTTGGGTTTTCTGGTTTCTAACAGGGGCATATAGGCTAACCCGGAGAAGATCAAGGCAATCACCTCTTTGGCTAAGCCGGCGAGCGTCAATGATGTTCAGCGACTGGCAGGTCGTATCGCTGCTTTAAGCTGGTTCATAAGCCGGTTAGGTGAGAAGGCTATACCGCTGTATCAGATGATGAAGAAGACAGACAACTTTGTTTGGAGTGATGCCGCTAACGCTTACTTTGAAGATTTAAAGATACAGTTATCTGAGCCGCCGGTCCTTGTTGTTCCCATTGATAAGGAACCCTTGTTACTGTATGTAGCTGCTAACTCATGTGTTGTTAGTGTTGCAATTGTGGTGGAGCGCAAGGAGGCTGACAAGGAGCATCCAGTTCAACGGCCGGTTTACTACATCAGTGAGGTGCTTATTGAGTCTAAGCAAAGATATCCACATTGGCAGAAGCTCGTTTATGGGGTGTTCATGGCGATCCGGAAGCTTAAGCAATACTTCCAGGGTCACCCCATTACTGTGGTAAGTTCTGCTCCTTTGGGAGACATCATTCAGAATAGAGAAGCCACAGGACGAGTCGCCAAGTGAGCCATTGAACTTGGGCCTCATGGCTTAAAGTATATGCCACGCACTGCTATTAAGTCTCAAGCACTGGTGGACTTCATCAACGATTGACAGAGCTGCGACATCAAGAAAAGCCGGACAACACATATTGGACTATTCACTTTGATGGGTCTAGACAATTGGAGGGCTCGGGGGCTGGAGTTGTTTTAGCTTCCCCTCGAGGTGACAAATTTTGTTATGTGCTCCGGTTGATGTTTCCCTATACTAACAATGCAGCTGAGTATGAGACCTTGCCCCATGGTCTTCGGATGGCTGAGGAGATGAACTTAAGTCGGGTAAGGTGCTTTGGCGACTCAGATTTAGTGGCTCAACAGGTGTCAGGCAAGTGGGATTCTAAGGATCCTCTCATGGCGCCTTATCGCCGTGAATTTGATGCTATCGCTGGACACTTTAAAGGTTATCAAGTGGAGCACATTGATCAAAGAAAGAATGAGGCGGCTGATGCTTTAAGCCGTCTGGGATCTCAGCGTAAGCCGGTGCCACCTAACACTTTCTTAGATATTCTGCATAACCCTTCTGTTAAGTTACCCACAGAGGAAGACTTAGTTGTCCCAAACCCAGAAGTGCAATTGGTGGTGGCTCTTCACATCATCCCAGATTGGAAAGTGCCATATTTGGCTTACATGACCCAGGGCGAGTTGCCTGAGGATGATACCTTGGCTAGACAAATCGTCCGGCGGTCTAAGTCGACAACAATTGCTAATGGTGAGTTGCATCATCGCAGTGTTACTAGGGCATTTCAACATTGTGTTTCACCTGAGGAAGGTCAAGAAATTCTTCGTGAGATCCATGAAGGCGATTGTGGTCATCATGCCGGTTCAAAATCTCTTGTGGCCAAAGCTTTCCGTCATGGTTTTTATTGGCTGACGGCTCATGCTGATGCAGAGGATCTGGTCAGTAAATGTGATGGTTGCCAGAAATTCTCACGACGAGCTCATGTGCCGGCTCAATAATTGAGGATGATTCCAATTAGTTCGTCGTTTGCAGTCTGGGGGCTTGACATGGTTGGGCCTTTCAAAAGGTCCAAGGATAAAAAGACACACCTCCTGGTGGCGGTTGATAAATTCATGAAGTGGGTTGAGGCAGAGCCGGTTAGTAAGTGTGATGCAGCCACGGCGGCTCAATTCATGAAAAAGGTGATCTTTCGTTTTGGCTTTCCACACAGCATCATAACTGGCAATGGTACTAATCTGTCCAAAGGTGCCATGGAAGAGTTCTGTCAACATGAGCATATCCGGCTCGATGTTTCATCAGTAGCTCATCCTCAATCCAATGGTCAAGCTGAAAGAGCCAATCAGGAGATCTTGAAAGGCATTAAGCCCCGGCTCATGGTCCCTTTACAACAGACGCCGGGTTGTTGGGTGGAGGAGTTACCTTCGGTGATATGGAGCATCAATACTACACCTAACAGGTCTACGGGTTATACGCCTTTGTTCATGGTTTATGGAGCATAGGCGGTCCTACCAAGTGACATCCGTCATGACTCATCCCGTGTGGTGGCTTACGTTGAAGCTAATAACGAGCAAGCCCATCAGGATGGACTTGACTTGTTGGATGAGAAGCGTGACTTAGCAGCAGCCCGCTCAGCGATTTACCAACAGGACCTGCATCGTTATCACAGCCGCCGGGTTAAGTCCAGAACCTTTCAAGAAGGTGACCTAGTGCTCCGGCTCATCCAGGACCAGTCTGATGCGCACAAGTTATCCCCGCCTTGGGAAGGGCCCTTTGTGGTCAGTAAGAATTTACACAACGGGTCATATTACCTCATAGATGTTCGAGAGCACAAAGACTCACCTAAGTCGGAGGAAGAGACCCGTCGGCCATGGAATATCGCTCATCTTCCGCCTTACTATACTTGAGCCACCGGCTCTCATGATGTACATATTTTGACGATGTATCTATTATGATAAGTAATAAAGAAGGACCTCTGTCCTTTTCATCCTCAAAAGTTTATATGTCTTCATTATTATATCACTAAAACGACTGACAGGGAGCTGATCATATTTGAATCCGGCTCTCCTTTTGGTCCGGCTCATGATCGTGTTCGAATCTAGCCATTAACTCTCACGATCACTAGGGGGCTTCCTGTTCAAACATCGGTCGTATTCGAACCAAAGAGAACATAGCTGTCGGTACCCTTTTGATTGGCACACTGCCAAACCCACTAGGGGGCTTCTTGATCGTATCCGAATCATAGCTCAACCCCTTTGGGTCCGAGGTGGATCGTATTCGAATCAGTGTCGTTAAACAACTCTCAAGGTCATTTGGGGGCTTCCTATTTAAACATAGTGTCACAGCCCCAGAGTTGGTTGTAATTAGTTGCATTGCATCCATGCATCATGTTTAAATTTCAGGAAACTTGAAATGGGGATTGATCCAAACCCTAGTACCAGATCAAATCAAACTAGGTCCAAATAAAATATTTTCTCAATGACCCAGAATGCCCTTTGGAAATGTTCATGACTTATGATAAAGGTGAAAACCTCTTCCAAAAATGATGAACATATTTTATAGGTCATTCCTGGAGTTTTGAATTAAATCTTAAACTATTTGACTTTGGGCATTTAAACACTATAAATAATTTAAATGCTCAAATAATGTTGGAAGTATTTAGGCCACCCAAATAATTCAGAAAGTGCTCATGAATATTTTCAGGATTTATAAAGTTGTTCTGGTTTTAAAACTGGATCAAAACAAACTACAAAAATAGAAAACAAAACAGAAGAGAGAGAGGCTCACTGGGCCACTTACAGCTGCCAGCCACTGGCGGCCAAATTGGCAGCCCAGCCAACAGCCCAGCCCACTGTGGGCAGCATCTGTCTTCTTCCTCCTGCCAGAGGAGAAGCAGCTGCGTGTCCGACGCCGCCAAGCGCCACCTCCTGCCTGCCTGCCGCTCTCCCGACGCTGCCACGGATGCCACGCACCCCTCAGCTCTCTCGACTCCCTCCCGTGCTCATCCCTTCCTCCTGCTCTCCTCTCGCCCAGACTCGGACCCGAACGGAGCCGCCGCCACCGACGAGCTCCACCACGGCCGCAGCCACTCCTCGCTCTCTCTCCAGATCCCTAAGCTCCACCACGACCCGTGGAGCCACACACCCGACGACGCGACTGTGAGGATGCCCCGGTCGGCGGAGCATCGCTGTCTTCATCTCCGGTGCCGGAGATCGACCCCGCCGATCCGCCTCGCCCAGAAGCGTCTCCGAGGTCGCTGACCTACCCTGCCGCATCCCTGTGAGCTCCTGCACCTCCCCCCTTGCTCGCCCCTCCATTCCCGTCCCCCAGCCCCGTCCTCCGACCACGGCCGAGCTTGCCGCCGCCGTGCCATGTCGTTGTCGTGGCCACAGTCGCCCCCGCCCGTTTTTGAGCGTGCCTCCGTGCTCACCGAGCTCCCAGGAGCCGAACACGACCAACACCGGCCCCTGCCGTGCACCGTAGCTCCTTCTCCCCTCCCCGCCGAACTCCGGCCGCCGCCCAAGTGGACGCCGCCATCGTTCTAGGCCACCTCCGGCGAAACCAACGGCACTAGTCGATGCGGTCGAGCCTCCTTGTCACGTAGATGGTCTCCATCGTTGGTTTGGTCGCCGGAGACGCAATCCCACAGCCCTCCGCCGTCTCTGTCATCGCCGGCGACGAGCCGTTGACCTGGTCCGGCGGGTTTGACCCCGTTTGACCGGGGTTTGACTTTCCCCCTGACTCACTGACATGAGGGCCCCAGGCCACTAACTAAACTAGGATTAGTATTAGCTTAGCAGAAACTAACTTTAGTTAGTTAACTAACTACTGACCAGTGGACCCCACTGGTCAGGTTTGACCTGGGCCCGCCTGTTGACCCGCTGAGGTCAGCATGACCTAATGCTGACGCAATAACTCTTTTTCTGGATTTATTTTAATTCAGGAAATTCCATAAAATATCCTAAACTTCTAAAATTCATAGTAATTCAACCGTAGCTCAGATTGAAATAATTTATATATGAAAAATTATCAGAAAAATCCAATCTATCCATCTGTACCATTTTCATGCATGTTTGATTAAGTTAACTTCACTGTTTAGGATGAAACATGAATAGGACAACCTTGATAATAGTTTTGGAGTTGGGATTTGATGTAGTTTTGAATTCCACTTCAATCAAAATGACTTGCTGTTGCATTAGCCCAAATAACAGCATATTGTCATGTCATGATCATGCATCATATTGTGGCATTGCATTGATTGTGTTCTTTCTCAGTTGCCGGTGTTTGTCCCCTCTCGATAGACGTGGTTCCAACGATGAGTTCGATGACACCGATGAACAACTATAATATCTTCAGAAGTGCCAGGTGAGCAAAACCCCCTTGTTCATTCCGATATAATCCCACTCTCTCGCTCCTGCTCTATTTTACTGCATTAGGACAACAAAGACTCATGTGTTACTTGCTGCGGTAGCTGAACCCCTTTATCCTCTGCAAGACCTGTCATTCCACAGTAATTAGATGAAACCCACTAGCATGAGTAGGAGTTGTTTGAGCCCTCACAGCCTACTCATTCATGCTTGTTTGTCATGCCTGCCATCGCTTAGAGTTGAGTCAGGTCCGATTCATCGGGAATGAATTGGAATGGTGTGTGAACATGTCCTACTGTGTGTGAGCTAAGTGTGTGGACACGATTTGGTAAAGGAAGCGGTGAGAGGCCATGTAGGAGTACATGGTGGGTTGTCTCATTGCAGCCGCCCTCGAGAACTGAGTTCTGTGTTTGTGATCCATGAAACAGTTACTACCACGCATTGGGCCCGAAACCAATGGACCTCTCTCGCTTCTTAACCACCCTTGTTCCTGTCCGGAGTTGCAACTAGTTTCGTGTTTGTAGGATATGTGTTGGAGGCCGTATGAAGGCTGACCCTAGGGGTGGGCTATGATGCGGTAGATACACCGTGGGCCGGTGTATCAATGCCCGCTTGGTATCTCGGGAACCCTGCACACATCGCTCGGGGCCGTTAGTGGAAACCTCGGCCGGACTCCTGCGGATGGAACCCGAATAGGCGATAAACCTGGACTAGGGACTTGAGTGTTTAGGTAGGCCGTGGCCGACACCCACGCTGGGCTTCCGCTTGAAGGTTGTCGAGTACATGTCGTGTAAACGGCGGTAAGTGGTGAGAGCGTGTGTGAAGAAGTACACCCCTGCAGGGTTATAAATGATCTATTCGAATAGCCGTGTCCACGGAAAAGGACTTCTGGGTTGCCTATAACAGTTCATAGACAAGTGAAAGTGGATACTCTAAAATGCGCAAGATAAGCGTGAGTGCTATGGATGGCGTTCTCGTAGGGAGACGGAAGCGGGTCCATAGTGGTGTGTTGATATGGTGAATATGTGGACTCGTGTGCGCCGCCTCAAAAGAGTTACTTGCAGTCGTAGTTCAGGATAGCCACCGAGTCAAAGCTGGCTTGCTGCAGTCAAACTCTACCACCCCTTTTGTTGATTGATGCATATGTCGATAGTTCTGATGTAAGTCTTGCTGAGTACATTTGTACTCACATTTGCTTATTTTATGTTTTGCAGAGAGACGTCAGTCTCGCTAGTAGTTCCGCGTGGACTTCGACGTTTAGCTTGATACCTCAGCTACGATCTTGTGCCCTCGGCAGGATCTGGTAGATAGTCAGGCCTCTAAGTCTCTTTCATTTGTAGATGTATGTACTCAGACATGCTAAGCTTCCGCATGTGCTTTGTTTTTGTATGCTCTGAATGTTGGGTCATGAGACCCATGTTTGTAATATCTCGCTCCTCGGAGCCTAATGAATAAATATTTGAGTCATAGAGTTATGTTGTGATGCCATGTTGTATTTACACATATTGAGCATATTGTGTGTATGTTTGAAATGCTTGGTATGTGTGGGATCCGACAATCTAGTTGTTTATCCTTGGCAGCCTCTCATATGGGAAATGTAGTCGGTGCTTCCCGAGCGATAGTAGTCCGCTACAGCCGGTTCACCGGAGTCCTGCTAGCCCAAAGACTACCGCTCGACACTGACCGGGCCGCATGTGTTTCACTTCATTCTGTGTCTGTCCTTCGGGAAATGTCACGCGGTGACATCCGGAGTCCGCCTAGCTGCTACAGCCGGGTTCCCTGAGTCCTATTAGCCCAAAGTGCTACAGCCCGGATTCACGCGCTCGATCGACATGCTCGATGTGATTCATGTATGCCTGTCCCCATGGGTTAGTGCTGCTTTGGGTTCACGACTAGCCATGTCGGCCCAGGTTCTCTGTCATATGGATGCTAGCGACACTATCATATATGTGAGCCAAAAGGCGCAAACGGTCCCGGGCCATGGTAAAGCGACATCCGTGGGAATACCGTGCGTGAGGCCGCAAAGTGATATGAGGTGTTACCGGCTAGGTCGATGTGACTTGGAATCGGGGTCCTGACACATAGGTCGTATTCGAACCAAAGAGAACATAGCTGTCGGTACCCTCTTGATCGGCAACGCCAAAGCCACTGGGGGCTATATGATCGTATTTGAATCTTAGCTTAACCCCTTTGGAACGGTTTTCTGATCGTATTCGAATCAGAAGCCTCAAAATTTTTGAAGTCTCTTTTTGCAACAATTTTTTGGTTTTTACTTGAAGTTTGTTTGATCATATCTAAAGTATATATGAGTGGTTTATATTTAACCCGGCTTGACTTTAGACGATAAGTCGCCAGCTTATGACAATCATCATCTATGTGGAAGCACTGGTTTCTACAGGATTGGATCATCACCCTTATTGTTCGGGTTATATAAACCGGCAGTACAAGTTCAAGAGTCACAGGTATGATATTATAGTAATGTTTCAAAGCTATAATGGATAACAAGTTTATCTATGATTCTTCTTCATGTTCCGGGTTTTATGTATGATATATAACCCGTCCTGCAGTAAGCCGCCAAGGGCCTTGTGAATTATTTCTATATGCAGGACAGTTTAAAAGTGTTCTTCAGCGTAAGGAAAACAGATGATAAGTATAACACGGGTGAATATAACATGGAGGTTTAAACAGTGTTGAGCACCAAACACGTGCACGATGGCACGACAAAACCAAGTGTTTTTTCTACCCTATTACATGACTCCCCGAGTCCAAATGATTAACATTGTTTTTCAGCAAAGCATAAATATGAGCCGCCCGACGGATCAATTGCGTTGTTGGCCTGAAGCTTCCGGATCACCCCTTTCCGCTCCTCCATCTTGTTCCCTGTCCTGGAAGGTTGATGATGACCAGTCAATGCCACTCAAAGCTTCAAATTCAGCTTCATCATCAATTAATCCGGCCGGGCCAACTTCAGGGGCGAAGGTATGCTTATGAATTGGAGGGAGCAGAGTGATCACTTCATAATGCGGCGTTGGAATCCTCCAATTTTCGGTGTCATAATCCGGATGATACTTGGTAAGATCCGTGTCATCAGCAATCAGGGTGGCCACAGGGCGTATCTCTTTAACACAAGTGGTGAAGTCTTCCTGTCCAAAAGGTGTGTCGTCCTCCTTTAGGCTTGGATACCCAATGGCGATGTCGGCCGGGTCTAGCTCTGGTAGCGACGCCTTGGCCCGGCTTAATGCAGCTATGGCTCTGGCTCTCTCAGAAGATCGACTTAGTTCATTCAACCGCTAAGGTAGCACAGCAAGCCGCTTTAATACATCTGACAGGAGGGTGGGAACTTCATTCGATAGGGCCACTGCGGCTAAGGCACGCTGACCCGGTGTAGAGTTGCTCCTCCAGCGCGTAAACCGCCTTCAGCTTTATCAGCATGCTCTGGTTAAGGTTTGAGCTCCTGGGGCCTGCGTTACAATGTCAGATGAGTTGATTACAGTTGATATGCTTAAAGATTCAAATATCTAACACTTACAGAGTGACTTACCAAAGATTGCTGAGACCATCCGAGATATATGGTGTTTTAAACCAGATAATTCGGCGGTTCTTCTGCAAGAGCCACCTCTGCCTTCTCAGCCTGGTTTATCAAGGCGATCTTTTCATCAGCCCAGGCTTTCTTTTCCACTTCAAAGTATTTTTTCAGTTTTTCTTGTTCAGATACGCTGAACTCAAATTTGGAGTTGGCTTTTTGGGTTTAAGTCTCCTGTGCTTCCAGGCGATTCTTCAAGTCAGATATTTTTGATTCAAATTGACTATTGGTGTCCTGTACAAATACCGGGTCAAAAAGTCAGGATTATCATGCTGCAATATTAAGTCCCAAGTCTTTTGCAAGCAATAACACTTGGCACTTGGGGACTAATGTGTGCTGAAGAATTTTTGTTTAAAGTGGCGGTTCATGACAGTAAGTCCCAATCACTTTGCAAGCAAGAGTATTTGGCACTTGGGGGCTAATGTATATTGTTGTTTAAAGCCTTTTAAATAGTTTGTTCTGTGCAATCATATGAAGAACCGGTTCAATCATACAGATTAAACCGCCCCTTGGGGACTATGGAGTAAGCCGTACTTCTTCTGTATTTTAATTCAACCATGTTACTAATATTGCTAAGTTTATTTCTAAAGTCTACAGCATATTCATCATAAGCAATAGACTTGGGGGCTGGCATGGTAAGGATAAATGAATATGGAAAAAAGATTGCACCTCAAACTTCTGGTGCATCTGCTTCACCATGTCAATTTCTATGTCACGGCTGCTGTGCACTTGGCTCATATAGCCAGAAAAGACTTCTCCAATACTCATATGAGTATAATCAGCAACATCAAGTTTAGTTCTGCGGCGTTACAGAAGTTCTTCCTTGGCAGAACACTTGGCCAGCACGGTTGGTCTCCCCGGCTCAACAAAGCTGGTCTTAGTGATTTCAACATCAAGATCTTGAGGGTCATCCGTCTTGGTCGGGCTAGGGAATTCCGGATTATCAGAACCACTGACGGCTTGTTCGACAGGCAGGTCAGTAGTGGGTGTTGGTATATCATGAGCCGGCTCAGGTGGCAGCTCATGAGTGGAGGCTTCAGGTGCAGTTGTTCCAAGCTCTAGCTCATTTACGACCGGCTCTTTGGTCGGCTTGTTCTTCTTCGCCCTCTTGCTGGGCTTTGCTTGTCCACTGCATAAAATCGAAAGGTCAGTACAAGTGCAGCAAGTTGAAATGAGCACAAATTAAGCAGGTTATCATTACCCTAGAGCGGTTTTAAAAGCTGGCAAATTGGACTGCATTGACTCGCCGGAGGAAGGTGAAGTTTCCTGATAATTTGAGTTAGAAGAATTGAGTGGTTGACGAGTGAGACCCGCCAAAGGATAAAAGGAATATAAATTGGAGGTGATCTTGTTCTGGCGTTTTCTTGTTACATTGGGTAAGCCGGAGGAGATTTCCGCATCTTTACTGGTCCGGGTCTGCCTCTGGCTCTCGTGCATCTATTGCTTCAAAAGAAATTGAGGATATTGGTAAGCTAAAGGATGTGAAAATCTTACTTTCTGGGTTACTCTTTGGACTTCCTGTCTTGGCAAAGGCTCAGAGTCGGAGGAAATAATAGTTACCTCTTCAACCACTGCATGACTCGCTCATGTATCCTCCTGATGATAATCAATGTCAATAAGATAGTTAAAAAAGGAGCCTAGAGAATCAAGAGCTACCTCTGACTCAGAGGTATCCTCTAGTCGAAGCATGTCTGAGGCGCTGGGTTTATGTCCTTTCTTCTTAGCGGCGGCTTTCTTAGCTTTTCTGGCCTTCTTTGCAGCTTCATGGTCATATTTGGCTTTCCAAAATTCGTCGGTGGCCTGTGAATTTCAACAGAGTTTTGAGTAAAGGTAAAACCTCAAAGATGAGAGTAAAAATGCTTAAATTACTAGCTTACTGCTGGAGCGGGGTTGGCTTTGCAGAAAGGACTCAAACCTACTTTGCCACAGTCTGTTAGGCTCTCATTCAGGAGTGACTTTGTCATATCATCAATGATGTCATCAGGTAAATCATCAAGACTGTGCCGCAGAGGATCATTCTTCTGGCCTGTATAGTCGCACATCAAACCAGGGCGGCGGCTCAATGGAATAAGCCGCCAGGCCAGCCAGACCCGGACCAAATCGATGCCATTTAAGCCATTCCTCAAAAGAGCCTTGACTTTACTCATGTGGGGACAAGCTTCTGGCATTCAGCAGGAGATAGCTTATCTGGTAGAGGATGTGTGGACTCGAGGCGTAGGGCGCGAAAGCCGGGCAGAGGGTTTTCACCAGCCGGAGAAGTATCTTGACAATAGAACCATGTATGGTTGCAGTCTTTGGGGTGACTCGGTGGATCGGCATACGGAAAAATGCAGTGTCTCCAACACTGGATTGAGGTTCCACCAAGTTCCAAGCTAGGCCCGTTGGCACGTTCATTCTGGCGGTTCAAGTAAAATAATTCTCTGAAGGGCAGCAAGTTGGGTTCTTCTCCATGGTACACCTCACAGAACACTTGGAAGTTGCAGATGTTAGACACAGAGTTGGGGAGGTCAGAGATCAAAAAAGTGCAGGACGTCTCTAAAAAACTTTGGGCCGGGTGGAGAAAAACCCCAGTTCATGTGATTAGTAAAGACGATGACTTCCCCTTCTTTGGGTTGAGGTTTTTCCTCTGTTGGATCAGTAGCACGGTAGGACATGACTTCCTTCTTTGGCAGATAGCCAGTCTTCACAAAATCAGCAAGAGTGCTTTCTGTGACGATGAATTTTACCCAATTGCATGTAATAGGTGCTTTGGGTGCTTTGGGCGGCATTGTGAAGACGGAAGCCTAACAAAGAGTGAAATTGCCGGCTTAAACTTAAGCCGGAGAACAAGAATTACCATACATATTCAAATGGCAGCTTACAAAGGGGCCTAATGGTATATGGCTAATTATGTCAGATTATTCAAGCCGCCACGAGAGTCATAAGCAGTTAAGTTATCTAAACCGCCATGGGTGGTCAGGATTATCGATTGAGCATTTCCATTTTTAAACCGGTGATAAGAGTCGCCATGGCTAGGTGGATCTAACAGATACAGTTTTTTCCTAAGTTTTGCACAAACAAGTTTCACAGGTTGCATGTCAGGACCCCGATTCCAAGTCACATCGATCTAGCCGGTAACACCTGATATCACTTTGCGGCCTCACGCACGGTATTCCCACGGGTGTCGCTTACCATGGCCGGGACCGTTTGCGCCTTTTGGCTCACGATATGATAGTGTCGCTAGCATCCATATGACAGAGAACCGGGCCGACATGGCTAGTCGTGAACCCAAAGCGGCACTAACCCATGGGAACAGCATACATGAATCACATCGAGCATGTCGGTCAGCAGCGTGTGAATCCGGGTTGTAGCATGGGCTAACAGGACTCGGGAACCGGGCTGTAGCGAGCTAGGCAGACTCCGGATGTCACCGCGTGACATTTCCCCGAAGGGACAGACATAGGAACGAAGTGAAACACATGTCGGCCAGTCAAGTGTCCAGAGCAGTAGTGCTGGGCTAGCAGGACTCCGGTGAACCGGGCTGTAGCGGACTACTATCGCTCAGGAAGCACTAGACTACATTTCCCCATATGAGATGCTGCCAAGGATAAACAACTAGATTGTCGGATCCCACACATACTAAGCATTTCAAACATACACACAATATGTGTAAATATGTGTAAATACAACATGGCATCACAACATAACTCTACGACTCAAATATTTATTCAATAGGCTCCGAGGAACCAAGATATTACAAACATGGGTCTCATGACCCAACATTTAGAGCATACAAGTCAAAGCACAAGCGGAAGCTAAACATGTCTGAGTACAGACAACTATAAATGAAAAAGGCTGAGAAGCGACTATCTACCAGATCCGCCGAGGGCACAAGATCGTAGCTGAGGTAACAAGCTAAACGTCAAGTCCATGCGGAACTACTAGCTTAGACCGACTCTCTACAAAACATAAAATAAGCAAACGTGAGTACAAATGTACTCAGCAAGACTTACATCAGAACTAACTACATATGCATCATTATCAACAAAGGGGGGTGGAGTTTGACTGCAGCAAGCCAGCTTTGACTCGGTGGCTATCCTAAACTACGACTGCAAGCAACTCTTTTGAGGTGGTGCACACGAGTCCACATATTCACCATATCAATACACCACTATGGATCCTCTCCCGTCTCCCTACGAGAACGCCATACATAGCACTCACGCTTATCTTGCGCATTTTAGAGTATCCACTTTCACTTGTCTATGAACTGTTATAGGCAACCCAAAAGTCCTTTACCGCGGACACAGCTATTCGAATAGATCATATTAACCCTGCAGGGGTGTACTTCTTCACACACGCTCTCGCCACTTACCACCATGTACACGCCGTGTATCTCGGCAACCATCAAGCGGAAGCCTGGCGAGGGAGTCGGCCACGACCTGACTAACCACACAAGTCTCTCATCCAGGTTTATCGCCTATTCGGGTTCCATCCACAAGGAGATCCGGCCGGGGTGTCGCTCACGGCCCCAAACGATGTGAGCAGGGATCCCGAGACACCAAACGGGCGCCCGGTACACCGTGCCACGGTGTATCTACCGCAACATAGCCCACCCCAAGGGTCAGCGCTACGCACGGCCCCCAACACATATCCTACAAACACCAGAAACTAGTTGCAACTCCTGGACAGAGATCGAGTTGATTAATAAGTCGAGAGGGGCACTTAAGCATTCCAATGCGTGGTAGTAGCTGTTCATGGATCACAAACACAGAACTCAGTTCCTGAGGATGACTGCAATGAGACAACCCACCATGTACTTCTACATGGCCTCTCACCGCTACATTTACCAAATCGTGTTCACACACTTAGCTCTCAACAGTAGGACATGTTCACACACCTCCGATTCATCCCCGATGAATCAGACCTGACTCAACTCTAAGCAGTAGCAGGCATGACAAACAAGCATGAATGAGTAGGCACAACAGGACTCAAAGAACTCCTACTCATGCTAGTGGGTTTCATCTATTTACTGTGGAATGACAGGTCATGCAGAGGATAAAGGGGTTCAGCTACCGCCACAAGTAATAGACGAATCGTTGTTGTCCTAATGCAATAGAAGAGAGCAGGAGCGATAGAGTGGGATTGTATCGGAATGGACAAGGGGGTTTGTGACGCCCCAAGACCGGAGCTTCAGTTGCCTTCCAGGGTTTCCGAGTTTTGCCATGTGATTTGTTTTGTTTGTGCATTCATCATGTCATCTCTTGCATTGCATCATCTCATCATGCCATCATATCATTAATTTTAAAAACTCAACTAAATAAATTGTATGGATTTTTCGATCCATTTAAACCGAGGGATTCACATGGTGACTTCTCTTTATAACATATCCTCCCAATATTAGGGAGCTATATTAAAATATTCCATTGTTTTGGAATCACCATAACCCACTTGCATAATAAATCCCATGCCTTTTCTGCTCCGAGTTGACCTCAAAACCTTGCCAATATTATTTCATCATTTTCGGAGCTCCACCAAAATCCTTGGGCCATTTTGTTAAATTCTTCATATTTTTGTGAGCCCGGAAAATTGTCCTCGCTTCCAAATTCTTTCCCTAACCCTCTCTTTCTTTTGTCTCTCTTTAATGGTTTTTCGCTAAGTAATATAAGAGAGGAGAGAGAGTGCCTAGCCGGCCTCTTAGGCCCAGCCGCCCCCGGCCATTCTCCTCCACCAGCCGGCCTAGCCTTCCGAGGCCCAAGGCCCACCAACCCCTCTAACCCTAGCCGCAAGGGAGAGCTCAGCCCGATTCCCATCTCCTCCTCTCGTCCTCCCTCCGGCAGCTCAGCCCGATCCCCATCTCCCTCGTCCTCCCTCGTCGCCTCGCTCAGCCCGAACCCCGCTCGATCCCTCGGCCTCCTTCCTCTCCTCCATGGCGCCTCCTCGCCGCCCGGCGCCTTCTCCCTCGGCCTCCTCCTCGGCGCCTCCACTCCGCCTCCCATGCCCCTCGCCTTCCACCTCCGCCGGGCGGCCACAGTGCGCCGCGCCTCAACTCTCCTCCTCGCCGCCGGCAGCAGCAGTAGCTGCTGCACCCTCTCGCTGCCGCCGGCCTCTGCTTCTCCTCTCCTCCGCGACGCTCCCGCCGGAGCCCCGCAGGTCCGCGTCGTCGCCTCCTTCCATGGCCACACCTCGCCGTCCGGGCTGCTGCTCCCGTCGGCCCTGCCATTGCGCCTCCTCGCCGAGGCCACCTGGTTCCTCCTCCACGCCATGGCAAACCCGACCCCAAGCTCCTGCTGCAGCCGCTTCTTCCCAGCTCCGCCCCTACTTCTCGGCCGTCCTCGATCGGACAAAGATCGACCAGCCCGCCTCCAACGCCTGCAATTCCGGCCCTCCTGCAGCACTCTTACACGCACCCCTCGTTGGCCTCCGATCCCTGCTCGACTCCAAGACCGCAGCTCCATGTCCCGTGGGCGCCAAGTTAAATCTTCCACTATCATCTCCGAGGATTTCTCCAAGACCAACCGAAACGCTAAGTACCGACACGTGGATTAGCCAAGTACACCACCACCAAGTCCGCACGGAAGCCCGAATGACTACTTCCATGATGATGCGACAAGTACCCCGACGATACACCAAGTACCTCTACCGTCGTCTCCGGAAACGCCAAGTACCCCTACGCATGAAGACGCTAAGTCCGTTTCGGGATTCACCAAGTTCCTCTACCGTCGACCCGAACATCTACGAAAACGTGTACCACTACCGTCGACCCTCGAAGACCCCGTGGACCCCGAACATCCACGGGACATGAACGACTACTTCCCCCTACGCCGTGTACGACTACTTCCCTCTACGAAACGCGAACCGTCCCGTTTGAACGATCCGAAGGTATAACCCGAGACGACCGCGAGGAGATGCCCTTGCATGTATGAGATGCACGATATGTTTGCACCGTGTCCGAATTGTCCTTGCGATGCCCTCTTTGCCATGCCACCGTTCCGTGGGAACCCGTAATCGGAGCACCCCACCATCCTCGCATGACTCGCTCCGCCCACACTTCCTTTTGCACGGTATCTCGGTGAGCTACCGGAACCGATATGTTTTCGTGGCATCATTTTCGGGTATGTTGCCGTGGCACCATTTTCGTTTTCGCCGCCGTGGCACCCTTTTCGTTCCGCCACGGTGACATAATGCTTCATAACATGCTCATGTTAACGTTTTCATAAAAATTGCTTAAAACTTGCACATGTCATCCGCATCATGATAACAACATTTAAATGGTTATAATTGTTGTTTGCTTTATTTTGCATAAATGCCATGCTAAAATGATTTATTTCATAACTAAATAACCGTAACTCGGTTTTAAATAAATTATATATGTAAATGGGGTAGAAAAATGCATAGATTAACATGGTAGCATTACTTTGCATGTTTAACAACTCTAAAATATGCTTTAGGTCAGATCAGTACCAAATTCGAAATATGGACATGAGGATTTTCCGGAATTGTTGTTGTTGTTTCCGGCCTCATTTAATCTTGCCTAAATAGTTAGTTTCATATGCTTCACCCCCCCTTGCCATGCTTAATAACATTTAATATTGTTGGGTAGCCTAAACAAGAGTGAACTAAATAAATGTTGTGAAGTTTCGTCAATATGCAATTCGTTGCATATTGAGCTCCACTTAATTTGTAGGATTGTTTGTGCATATTGCCATGCCATGCCTCATTAAACCGGACATGCATCATACTTGTTTGTGCATCATGACATGTTTATGTGATGGTTGTTTACCATGTTGTTTGCTTCTTTCCGGTTTGCTTCTCTCGTTAGCCGGTTTCGTTCGGAGTTGTGAGGATTCATTCGACCTCGTCCGTTTGTCTTCTTCATGGATTCGTTCTTCTTCCTTGCGGGATTTCAGGCAAGATGACCATACCCTCGAAATCACTTCTATCTTTGCTTGCTAGATGCTCGCTCTTTTGCTATGCCTATGCTCGATGCCTATCACTTGCTTATCATGCCTCCCATATTGCCATGTCAAGCCCCTAACCATCCTTTCCTAGCAAACCGTTGTTTGGCTATGTTACCGCTTTGCTCAGCCCTCTTATAGCGTTGTTAGTTGCGGTGAAGATGAAGTTTGTTCCTTGTTGGAACATGGAGATGTTGTTCCTTGTTGGAACATGTTTACTTGTTGGGATATCACAATATATCTTATTCAATTAATGCATCTATACACTTGGTAAAGGGTGGAAGGCTCGGCCTTATGCACGGTGTTTTGTTCCACTCTTGCCGCCCTAGTTTCCGTCATACGGTGTTATGTTCCCGGATTTTGCGTCCCTAACGCGGTCGGGTGATTTATGGGACCCCTTGACAGTTCGCTTTGAATAAGACTTTTCCAAAGCAAGGCCCAACATTGGTTTTACCATTTGCCTCACCTATGCCCTTTTTCCCTTGGGTTTCGGAGCCCGAGGGTCATCTTTATTTAGCCCCCGGACGGTGCTCCTTCGAGTGCTGGCCTGAACTAGTGTTGTAGGCGCCCCTCAAGGCAACTTGAGGTCTGGTTTTAGTTATACGGACTGCTCATCCGAGTGTGCCACGAGACCGAGATATGTGCAGCTCCTATCGATTTGTCGGCACATCCGGCGGCTTTGCTGGTCTTGTTTTATTCTTTGTCGAAATGTCTTGTAGCCGGATTCCGAGACTGATCGGGTCTTCCGGGAGAAGGATTATCCTTCGTTGATCGCGAGAGCTTATCATGGGCTAAGTTGGGACACCCTGCAGGGTTTTATCTTTCAAAGCCGTGCCCGCGGTTATGTGGCAGATGGGAATTTGTTAATGTCGGTTGTAGAAAACCGAAGTTGATCTTAATTAAAATACACCAACGCGTGTGTAACCGTGATGGTCTCTTCTCGCGGAGTCCGGAAGTGAACACGTGTTGGAGTTATGTTTGGCGTAAGTAGTTTCAGGATCACTTCTTGATCATAGTTGTTCGACCGTGCTTTGCCTCCTCTTCTCGCTCTCTTTTGCGTATGTTAGCCACCATATATGCTAGTCGCTTGCTGCAGCTCCACCTTACTACCCTGTCCTACCTTTAAGCTTAAATAGTCTTGATCTCGCGGGTGTGAGATTGCTGAGTCCCGTGACTTACAGATACTTCAAACCAGTTTGCGGTGCCGATGAAACCGTGCGGTGATGCACCGAGCTCAAGGAGGAGCTCGATGAAGATCTTGTTCATTGTGTTGTTTCGTTTGATTGATCGATAGTGGAGCCAGTTGGGACGATCGGGATCAATGTAGCATTTGGGGTAGTCTTCTTTTATTTGGTTCCGTAGTCGGACCTTGATTGTATCTGTATGATGTAATGCTTTCCTCATGTATTGTGTGAAGTGGCGATTGTAAGCCAACTATGTATCTCTTTCCCTTATGTATTACATGGGTTGTGTGAAGATTACCTCACTTGCGACATTGCTTTCAATGCGGTTATGCCTCTAAGTCGTGCTTCGACACGTGGGAGATATAGCCGCATCGAGGGCGTTACAGGGTTTTGCTTGCCTGGCACTTTTGAAGATAATATAGTTCTTCATCGGTGTCATCGGACTCATCGTCGGTACGTCGTCTATTGAGTGGGGACAAATACCGGCAACAGAGAAATAAACACAATCAATGCAATGAACAATATGATGCATGATCATGACATGGCAATATGCTATGATTTAGTCTAATGCAACTAGCAACAAGTTAAATGGAGCTGGTTTGAACACTAGGTTCAAATTCAAACTCCATGTAAGGCATTTCAAATCCCATTTATTCGAATTGTCTTATACAGCAACTTTAGGTTGTTCTAACATGCATGAAAATGGTACAGCTGGATAGATTGGATTTTTCTAATCATTTTTCATATATAATTTATCTTATTTGGAGTTGCAGTTGAATTTCTATGATTTTTAGAAGTTTGAAACATTTTCTGAAATAAATAAGTCATTTAAGATTTATTTAAATTCCAGAAAAGGATTACTGCGTCAGCCTGACATCATCATGACGTCAGCAGGTCAACGGGCACGGTCCAGGTCAAGCCCGACCGTGGGGCCTGCGTGTCAGTGGCTAACTAAACTAACCTAGTTTAATTAGAACTAACCTAGGTTAAACTAATTAAGTTAAAACCTAAACTGGATTAATTAGCCGGGCGGGGCCCGCATGTCATAGACTCAAGGGAGGTCAAATCACCTGATCAACCGGGGCTAACCCACCGGCGGTCAAAACTGTCAACCCGCCGGTGTTTAGCCGACGGCGACCAACCAGAGCGGCGGTGGGCTCGCCGGAATGGAGCTAGGGCAGCAGTTGGGCACGCTGAGGGCACCAGCAGGGAGCCCGTGCTCCCGCGCATCCAGGGGAGGCAGCAGCAGGTCGGCGGGAGCCCGAAGTCGACGACGGCGAGCACTTGGGCGGCAGCTGGAGCTCGACTGTGCACGGGGGCGCAGCTGCAGCGGGCAAAAACGCGAACTAAAGCGCGGGCAAGGCACTACGCGGTGCGGCGGGCGTGTTTGGCACATTGGCGCAACCAAATGGTCGCCAGAGCAACACCGGCGATGAGCTCTTGCGGCGGGGCGTCTCGGCTCCGGTGGAGGAGGCGGTTAGAGGGCGCAAACAAAGCAAAGAAGAGGGGGAGGCGGCATAGAAACTCACGGCGGTTGCGACGGCCGTCGAAACGGGCTCGGGGGAGGTCGGACGCGAGCAGAATGGCGGGGGCGATCTCTGGCGACCGGAGATGAAGACAGCGGCGATGGCGGCTCTCCAGGGCCTCCTGGAACGCGTGGCTTGACGGGGAGGTAGCCGGTGACATGGCGGAGCTTCTGGGCATGGTGACAGGGCGAGGGGAAGGTGGTGGCTGCGGTGGTTCTCGTCAGCGGCGACGGACGCGTTCGGTCCGGGCGAGAGAGAGGGAGCATGGGAGAGGATGAGGCGAGGGAGAGCGAAAGGGGCCCGGGGGTGCGTGGCGATGCCAGAGAAGTCCAGGGCAAAGAGGCAAGCAGGAGGTGGCCGTCGGGTTGACGTCTGGCGTCTTTGGCCTTGCCACACGCCCTCCGCCTTGGGCAGGAGGTTGAAAACGATAGGGAGAGAGGAGGAGGTGGGCTGGGCCTAGCTGGGCCGGTCCTATTGGGCCACCAGGTAAGTGGACCAGGCGAGTTTCTGTTCTTCCTTTTTATTTCAGTTTTCTATTTTTTTCTGTTTTGTTTTGATTTAGTAAAAATACTAAACCATTTGATAAAATGCTGAAAATAATTGTGGGCACTTATGAAATTATTTCCAACAGCCCTCAACCATTATCAGTATTATTTGGGCAATTAAAATATTTATAGGAATTAAATGCTCAAATGCAAATACTTAATGAATTAATTCAAAAATCCAGAGTGGCCTAGAAAATGTGCACCATTTTTGGCAGAGGTTCTAAACCAATTCAAAAATGATGAACTTTTCTGAAAAGCATTTTGGGTTCATTGAAAATATTTTATGGTTGATCCTATTTGATTTAATCTTGGTGCTAGGGTTTATCATCCCCATTTCAAGTTTCAAAATAATTTAACCATGATGCAACAGACAAGTGCTAGCCTAGTGCAAGATAAGGCTAGGGATGTGACAACTCACCCCCACTAAACAAGAATCTCGCCCCGAGATTCAAGTCGTGAGGTAAGAAGATAGAGGGGGCACAAGCTAACACGGTCTTCACGATCCAGGTTACACTTCATAGGAACGTTGACATGATCACCATCTCTGGGGCTGAGAGGCAAAACCTGCATCAGGAGCGACAGAAGAAACAAGTTGACGAGGGTTTCAAAGTAGCGAGGGAAATTGCCATGATTCCAAAACGGGGCACCTCAGGGAAGGTGACTCGAAGAACTATCCCCTTAAGCGGCAAAAAGAATTACTTTTGAGATCTAGATCATTGAAACTCTTCTCACCAGCCTAAGGCGATTTACAATTGATCGATTGAAAGAGCTCGAAGGAATGGCATATCCATATTCGGATGGATGATCTGGACTACCTTGTTGAAGACAACGCGATGGATGATTTTGCTTATCATCGGAAATGGATGGGACCCATGGTAGGACCACTTTTGAAGATGATCCTAAACAACAATTACCGAGAGGGCAGCCCATGGGAATTGGCACAATGGCGGTGCAAGCTAGGAACAAAATGCAACTATTGGGAATGTTCCAACCATCATATCTGCCTGAGATTCAGATCCGATTGGTGATAGGATACTTCAGACTCAACATGTCTGAAAGAAAGTTTGCAACACGATTCAACGAGATGGCGTTGCGAGATTCTCGAGGAATGAACTAAGATAGCAAGCTCCAAAACATGAGCGGGTTCTGCTAAACACATGTGAACATGCTGTCCCAGACAAGCATGACCACATGGTAGTCTTACAACAAAACACTACCGAGTTGGTGGGGAACCATAAATCGAGGATATCGAAGTCTTGTGCATTACCATGGATTAGCACTTAACTCCTTCTCCTATAACAAAGCAGTCAGTGGCTTGGTGTGCTAGGGAATACATATGGAGTGGAGGTAATTAATCTACCAAACAATAGAATACATTAGCACATGCATAATCGACAGGATGGTACGGAGGAAATAAAAACCATCTTTCTCGAACTCACGGCGGCAACTTGCACCAAATGCACATGAATTCGAGGAGGTCACTTCTTCCATCCAAGCATAAGCTTCATGAACGGAACACGAAGGCATTGCTTACAAAGTTTCCAACACTAGGTTGATGTTCAACATGAATCATGGGGGAGACAAAATGTTGCTGATGGATTCAACAACTCATCGGAATTTCCATATCACTGGACTTCCACCATCATGTGACCACGGTGATAGCATTGTTCAGACCAAAGGATGTAATGGTGTATGCTCGAGGGATCAACCACGAGCAAGACAACATTACGAACATCGTTGGTTCTGATTTGACTTGACGATAGCCCATACTCAAATCAAGGATTGGATAAGACAATAGCACCGACAACTGTTCACGAGGATCAATCAACGAAGATATGATCTTTCTTCAACACACACACACACAAGATATCTGTCGGTGTCAAAACCGGCAGATCTCAGGTAGGGGGTCCCGAACTGTGCATCTAGGCGGATGGTAACAGGAGACAAGGGACACGATGTTTTTACCCAGGTTCGGGCCCTCTCGATGGAGGTAATACCCTACTCCTTCTTGATTAATATTGATGATATGGGTAGTACAAGAGTAGATCTACCACGAGATCAAGGAGGCTAAACCCTAGAAGCTAGCCTATGGTATGATTGTTGTTAGTCCCACGGACTAAAACCCTCCGGTTTATATAGACACGGATAGGTTAGGGTTACTGAGTCGGTTACAATGGTAGGAGATCTACATATCCGTATCGCCAAGCTTGCCTTCCACGCGAAGGAAAGTCCCATCCGGACACGGGACAAAGTCTTCAATCTTGTATCTTCATAGTCTTGGAGTCCGGCCGTGACGATAGTCCGGCTATCCGGACACCCCCTAGTCCGGGACTCCCTCAGTAGCCCCTGAACCAGGCTTCAATGACGATGAGTCCGGCGCGTTGATTGTCTTGGCATTGCGGCGGATTCCTCCTTGAATACTTCATAGAAGGTTTTGAACACAAGGATAGTGTCGGCTCTGCAAAACAAGTTCCACATACCACCGTAGAGAGAATAACTTTTGCACAGATCTGCTGGCGTATTCCGGCGTGACATCACACCACGGCCAGGCCTTTATATGAATCGTTTTTGCTGTTCCACCTCGGTAGCGTTTAGCGAGGCGGTTTCCTTAGCACGTCTTATCAAAGCATAGATCATGCCCCTTATTCGGGATTCTCATCAATACGGGCGTGGGTAACCCATCCGCGCCATTGATTCTGCGCTTGGGAAATAGCGAGTTTTACCAGGCTGGTGGGGCGCATAGCCGTCCGTCCATATAAGGGATAAGGATCCACCCTTTCACCTCGCCTTCTTCCTCCTTTGCTTATCCATTTCCGCTTTTCGAGCTCCAGCGCCCAAGTCCGCACATCCCACCTCAACCTTCTCCAACCATGTCGGGAGGCGGGAGGCAGGTGGATGGCCTCCTCCGTCACGGAGGGCACATCACAAGACTGCGGGAGGCGGATACTTGTCCAGCGACATCGCGCCTGAGGCTGCCCGATGCTTGAGGCAGCTCATTCCAACCCGGGCCCCATGAGAGGTGGTATTTCTCCCCACTTCCTCCATGAGACTAGGTTTTCCACTTCACCCATTTATGCTGGGGGCTCATGTTCTACTACAGCACTGGACTTCCACGACCTGGCCCCAATTTCGTCCTCAACATCTCGGCGTTTATCGTGGTATGCGAGGCCTTCCTCTGCATCCAGCCCCACTTGACTTATGGCTGAAGATCTTCAACGTCCGGCCGAAGGTAGTGGGCGACCGTCAAGCAGTCTTGGGCGCCATGGTTGGCAAGATGGCAAGGTCCTATGGCTCGAGGGCGCCTTTGTGGATGAAGGAAATATGCCCTAGAGGCAATAATAAAGTTATTATTTATTTCCTTATATCATGATAAATGTTTATTATTCATGCTAGAATTGTATTAACGGAAACATAATACATGTGTGAATATATAGACAAAAGCAGTGTCACTAGTATGCCTCTACTTGACTAGCTCGTTAATCAAAGATGGTTATGTTTCCTAACCATGAACAAGGAGTTGTTATTTGATTAACGGGATCACATCATTGGTTGAATGATCTGATTGACATGACCCATTCCATTAGCATAGCTTTTGATCGTATAGTTTGTTGCTAGTGCTTTTCTTCATGACTTATACATGTTCCTATGACTATGAGATTATGCAACTCCGTTTACGGAGGAACACTTTGGTACTACCAAGCGTCACAACGAATCTGGGTGATTATAAAGGAGTACTACAGGTGTCTCCAAAGGCAGATGTTGGGTTGGCGTATTTGAGATTAGGATTTGTCACTCCGAATGTCGGAGAGGTATCTCTGGGCCCTCTCGGTAATGCACATCACATAAGCCTTGCAAGCATTGCAACTAATGTGTTAGTTGTGAGATGATGTATTACGGAGCGAGTAAAGAGACTTGCCGATAGCGAGATTGAACTAGGTATTGGATACCGACGATCGAATCTCGGGCAAGTAACATACCGATGACAAAGGGAACAACGTATGTTGTTATGCGGTCGACCGATAAAGATCTTCGTAGAATATGTAGGAGCCAATATGGGCATCCAGGTTCCGCTATTGGTTATTGACCAAGAATAGTTCTAGGTCATGTCTACATAGTTCTCGAACCCGTAGGGTCCCACGCAACAAGGTTTCGATGATGCGGTTATATTATGAGTTTATGAGTTTTGATGTACCGAAGGAGTTGAGTCCCGGATGAGATCGGGGACATGACGAGGAGTCTCGAAATGGTCGAGGCGTAAAGATCGATATATTGGACGACTATATTCGGACATCGGAAAGGTTCTGAGTGGTTGGGTATTTTGAGTGCGGGGAGTTACGGGATTACGGGAGAAGTAATGGGCCTTGATGGGCTTTAGTGGGAAGAGAAAAAAAAGGGCTGCTGCGCCCCCCCTCCCCTCTAGTCCGAATTGGACTAGGGAAAAGGGGGCCGGCCACCTTTCCTTCTCCTCCACTTCCTTCTCCCTTCCTCCCCTCTTGGTGGACTCCTACTAGGACTTGGAATCCTAGTAGGACTCACACTGGCGCACCTATTGCCTTGGCGGCCTCCTCCTCCTCCATCCTTTATATACGGGGGCAGGGGCACCCCAGGACACACAAGTTGATCTACGGATCGTTCCTTAGCCGTGTGCGGTGCCCCCTTCCACCAAACTACACCTCGAATATACCGTTGCGGAGCTTAGGCGAAGCCCTGCGCCGGTGGAACATCATCATCGTCACCACGCCGTCGTCTTGTGAAACTCTCCCTCAACACTCGGCTGGATCGGAGTTCGAGGGGCGTCATCGAGCTGAGCGTGTGCAGAACTTCGGAGGTGCCGTACGTTCGGTACTTGGATCGGTTGGATCGGGAAGAAATGCGACTACTTCCTCTACGTTGCGGCCAACGCTTCCGTTGCTGGTCTCGAGGGTGCGAGACAACACTCTCATCTCGTTGCTATGCATCACCATGGTCTTGCGTGATCGTAGGAAAATTTTTGAAATTACTCGTTCCCCAACAGTGGCATCCGAGCCTGGTTTTATGCGTTGATGTCATATGCGAGTAGAACACAAGTGAGTTGTGGGCGATACAAGTCATACTACCTAACAGCATGTCATACTTTGGTTCAGCGGTATTGTGAGATGAAGCGGCCGGACCGACATTACGCGACGCTTACGCGAGACTGGTTTCACCGCTGTGAGCACTCGTTGCTTAAAGGTGACTGGCGGTGTCTGTCTCTCTCACTTTAGTTGAACCGAGTGTGGCTCGCCCGGTCCTTGAGAAGGTTAAGCGGAGTCTATTTGACGAAATATCGTTGTGGTTTTGATGCGTAGATAAGAACGGTTCTTGCTCAGCCCGTAGCAGCCACGTAAAACTTGCAACAACAAAGTAGAGGGCGTCTAACTTGTTTTTGCAGGGCATGTTGTGATGTGATATGGTCAAGGCGTGATGCTATATTTTATTGTATGAGATGATCATGTTTTGTAACCGAGTTATCGGCAATGGCAGGAGCCATATGGTTGTCGCTTTATTGTATGAAATGCAAGCGCCATGTAATTGCTTTACTTTATCACTAAGGAGTAGCGATAGTCGTAGAAGCAATAGTTGGCGAGGCGACAACGATGCTACGATGGAGATCAAGGTGTCGCGCTACCGGTGGCGATGGTGATCATGGCGGTGCTTGGAGATGGAGATCACAAGCACAAGATGATGATGGCCATATCATATCACTTATATTGATTGCATGTGATGTTAATCCTTTATGCATCTTATCTTGCTTTGATTGGCGGTAGCATTATAAGATGATCCCTTATTAAATTATCAAGAAGTGTTCTCCCGAGTATGCACCGTTGCGAAAGTTCTTCGTCTTTGAGACACCACGTGATGATCGGGTGTGATAGGCTCTACGTTCAAATACAACGGGTGCAAAACAGTTGCGCCGCGAATACTCAGGTTATACTTGACGAGCTATGCATATAAGATATGACCTCGGAACACGGAGACCGAAGGTCGGCGTGAATCATATAGTAGATATGATCAACATATTGATGTTCACCATTGAAACTACTCCATCACACGTGATGATCGGTCATGGTGTAGTTGATATGGATCACGCAATCACTTAGAGAATTGAAGGATATTTTTCTAAGTGGGAGTTCTTAAGTAATATGATTAATTGAACTTTAATTTATCATGAACTTAGTCCTGGTAGTATTTTGCAAATTATGTTGTAGATCAATAGCTCGCGTTGTTGCTTCCCTATGTTTTCATATGTGTTCCTAGAAAATTGTATTGAAAGATGTTAGTAGCAATGATGCGGATTGGATCCGTGATCTGAGGTTTATCCTCATTGCTGCATGAAGAATTATGTCCTTAATGCACGCTAGGTGACGGACCTATTGCAGGAGCAGATGCGGGCGTTATGAGCGTTTGGCTAGCTCAATATGATGACTACTTGATAGTTTAGTGCACCATGCTTAACGGCTTAGAATCGGGACTTCAAAGGCGTTTTGAGCGTCATGGACCATATGAGATGTTCCAGGAATTGAAGTTAATATTTCAAGCAAATACCGAGTTGAGAGATATGAAGTCTCCAACAAGTTCTATAGCTAAAAGATGGAGGAGAATCGCTCAACTAGTGAGCATGTGCTCAGATTATGCGAGTACTTCAATCGCTTGAATCAAGTGGGAGTTAATCTTCCGAGATAAGATAGTGATTGACAGAATTCTCTAGTCACCATCACTAAGTTAGTAGAACTTCGTGATGAACTATAGTATGCAAGGGATGACGAAAAAGATTCTCGAGCTCTTGGCGATGCTAAAATCGCGAAGGTAGAAATCAAGAAAAACATCAAGTGTTGATGGTTGACAAGACCACTAGTCTCAAGGAAAATGGCAAAGGGAAGAAGGGAACTTCAAAAGGAGCGGCAAGCAAGTTGCTGCTCGGTGAAGAAGCCCAAGTCTAGACCTAAGCACGAGACCGAGTACTTTTGCTGCAATGGAACTGGTCCTTTGGAAGCGGAACTACCCCTGAATATTTGGTGGATAAGAAGGATGGCAAAGTGAACAAGGTTATATTTGATATCTGGTTATTGATGTGTGCCTTACTAGTGTTTATAGTAGCCCCTGAGTATTTGATACTGTTAGGTTGCTAAGATTAGTAACTCAAACAGGAGTTCTGAGAATAAGCAGAGACTAGTTGAAGGGAAGTGGCGATGAGTGTTGGAAGTAGTTCCAAGATTGATATGATCATCATCGCACACTCCCTATACTTTCGGGATTAGTGTGGAACCTAAATAAGTGTTATTTGGTGTTGAGCATAAATATGATTTGATCATGTTTATTGCAATCTGGTTATTCATTTAAAGAGAATAAATTGTTGTTACATTTACATGAATAAAACCTTATATGGTTACACACCCAATGAAAATGGTTCATTGGATCTCGATCATAGTGATACACATATTCATAATATTGAAACCAAAAGATGCAAAGTTAATAATGATAGTGCAACTTATTTGTGGCACTTGCCGTTTAGGTCATATTGGTGTAAAGCGCATGAAGAAAACTCCATCTTGATGGACTTTTGGAATCACTTGATTATGAATCACTTGATGCTTGCGAACCATGCCTTATGGGCAAGATGACTAAAGACTCGTTCTCGGAACAATGGGCGAGCAAATGACTTATTGGAAATAATACATAATGATGTATGCGGTCCGATAAGTGTTAAAGCTCGTGGCAAGTATCGTTATTTTCGACCTTCACAAGATGATTTGAGCAGATATGGGTATATCTACTTGATGAAACACAAGTCTGAAACATTTGAAAAGTTCAAAGAATTTCAGAGTGAAGTGAAGAATCATCGTAACAAGAAAATAAAAGTTTCTACGATATGATCGCAGAGGAAAAATATTTGAGTTCTGAGTTTGGCCTTGATTAAAACAATGTGAAATAGTTTCACTACTCCGCCACAGAACACCACAGCGTTATGGTGTGTCGAGCGTCGTAACCGCACTTTATTTGATATGGTGCGATCAATGATGTCTCTTACCAATTTACCAATATCGTTTTGAGGTTATGCATTAGAGACAGCTGCATTCACATTTAAAAGGGCACCATCTAAATCCGTTGAGATGACACCGTATGAACTATGGTTTAGCGATAAACCTAAGCTATCGTTTCTTAAAGTTTGGAGTTGTGATGCTTATGTGAAAAGGTTTTCACACGATAAGCTCGAACCCAAATCGGAGAATGCGTCTTCATAGAATACCCAAAAGAAAATGTTGGGTACACCTTCTATCACAGATCCGAAGGCAAGTTTTTGCTAAGATGGATCCTTTCTAGAGAAGAAGTTTCTCTCGAAAGAAGTGAGTGGGAGGAAAGTAGAACTTGATGAGGTAATTGTACCTTCTCCCTTATTGGAAAGTAGTTCATCACAGGAATCAGTTCCGGTGATTCCTACACCAATTAGTGAGGAAGTTAATGATGATGATCATGAAACTTCAGATCAAGTTGCTACTAAAACCTCGTGGGTCTTCGAGTAAGATCCGCACGAGTGGTACGGTAATCTTATTCTAGAAGTCATGTTACTAGACCATGATGAACCTACGAACTATGAGGAAGCGATGATGAGCCCAGATTCGCGAAATGGTTTGAGACCATGAAATCTGAGATGGGATCCATGTATGAGAACAAAGTATGGACTTTGGTTGACTTGCCCGATGATCGGCAAGCCATTGAGAATAAATGGATCTTCAAGAGGAAGGCGGACAACGATAGTAGTGTTACTATCTACAAAGCTCGACTTGTCGCAAAAGGTTTTGACAAGTTCAAGGTGTTGACTACAATGAGATTTTCTCAATTGTAGCGATGCTTAAGTCTGTCGAATCATGTTAGCAATTGCCACATTTTATGAAATCTGGCAAATGGATGTCAAAACTACATTCTTTAATGGATTTATTAAAGAAGAGTTGTATATGATGCAACGAGAAGGTTTTGTCAATCCTAAAGAGCTAACAAAATGTGCAAGCTCCAATGATCCATCTATGGACTGGTGCAAGCATCTCGGAGTTGGAATAAGCGCTTTGATAGTGTGATCAAAGCATATGGTTTTATCTGAGACTTTGGAGAAGCCTGTATTTACAAGAAAGTGAGTGGGAGCACTCTGACATTTCGATAAGTATATGTGAATGACATATTGTTGATCGAAATAATGTAGAATTATTCGCAAAGCATAAAGGAGTATTTGAAAGGAGTTTTTCAAAGAAGGACCTCGGTGAAGCTGCTTACATATTGAGCATCAAGATCTATAGAGATAGATCAAGGCGCTTGATAAGTTTTTCAATGAATACATACCTTGACAAGATTTTGAAGTAGTTCAAAATGGAACAGTCAAAGAAAGAGTTCTTGCCTGTGTTATAAGGTGTGAGATTGAGTAAGACTCAAAACCCGACCACGGCAGAAGATAGAAAGAGAATGAAAGTCATTCCTATGCATCAGCCATAGGTTCTATAAAGTATGTCATGTTGTGTACCAGATCTATTGCATACCCTACCACTAAGATTGGCAAGGAGTGCAATAGAGATCTAGGAGTAGATCAATGGACATCGGTCAAAATTATCCTTAGTAGAATAAGGATATGTTTCTCGATTATGGAAGTGAAAAAGGTTAAATCGTAAAGGTTACGTCGATGCAAGTTTTAACACTAATCTAGATGACTCTGAGTCTCAATCTGGATACATATTGAAAGTGGGAGCAATTAGCTAGAGTAGCTCGTGCGAGCATTGTAGACATAGAAATTTGCAAAATACTTACGGCTCGAATGTAGCCAGACCCGTTGACTAAAATTATCTCACAAGCAAAACATGATCACACCATAGTACTCTTTGGGTGTTAATCACATAGCGATGTGAACTAGATTACTGAATCTAGTAAACCCTTTGGGTCTTGGTCACATGGCGATGTGAATTATGGGTGTTAATCACATGATGATGTGAACTATCGATGTTAAATCACATGGCGATGTGAACTAGATTATTGACTCTAGTGCAAGTGGGAGACTGAAGGAAATATGCCCTAGAGGCAATAATAAAGTTATTATTTATTTCCTTATATCATGATAAATGTTTATTATTCATGCTAGAATTGTATTAACCGGAAACATAATACATGTGTGAATATATAGACAAGCAGTGTCACTAGTATGCCTCTACTTGACTAGCTCGTTAATCAAAGATGGTTATGTTTCCTAACCATGAACAAGGAGTTGTTATTTGATTAACGGGATCACATCATTGGTTGAATGATCTGATTGACATGACCCATTCCATTAGCATAGCTTTTGATCGTATAGTTTGTTGCTAGTGCTTTTCTTCATGACTTATACATGTTCCTATGACTATGAGATTATGCAACTCCGTTTACGGAGGAACACTTTGGGTACTACCAAGCGTCTGGCGTAATCTGGGTGATTATAAAGGAGTACTACAGGTGTCTCCAAAGGCAGATGTTGGGTTGGCGTATTTCGAGATTAGGATTTGTCCTCCGAATGTCGGAGAGGTATCTCTGGGCCCTCTCGGTAATGCACATCACATAAGCCTTGCAAGCATTGCAACTAATGTGTTAGTTGTGAGATGATGTATTACGGAGCGAGTAAAGAGACTTGCGATAGCGAGATTGAACTAGGTATTGGATACCGACGATCGAATCTCGGGCAAGTAACATACCGATGACAAAGGGAACAACGTATGTTGTTATGCGGATCGACCGATAAAGATCTTCGTAGAATATGTAGGAGCCAATATGGGCATCCAGGTTCCGCTATTGGTTATTGACCAAGAATAGTTCTAGGTCATGTCTACATAGTTCTCGAACCCGTAGGGTCCCACGCTTAAGGTTTCGATGGCAGTTATATTATGAGTTTATGAGTTTTGATGTACCGAAGGAGTTCGAGTCCCGGATGAGATCGGGGACATGACGAGGAGTCTCGAAATGGTCGAGGCGTAAAGATCGATATATTGGACGACTATATTCGGACATCGGAAAGGTTCTGAGTGGTTGGGTATTTTCGGAGTGCCGGGAGTTACGGGATTACGGAGAAGTAATGGGCCTTGATGGGCTTTAGTGGGAAGAGAAAAAAAGGGCTGCTGCGCCCCTCCCTCTAGTCCGGGTGGACTAGGGAAAGGGGCCGCCACCTTCCTTCTCCTCCACTTCCTTCTCCCTTCCTCCCTCTTGGTGGACTCCTACTAGGACTTGGAATCCTAGTAGGACTCCACACTGGCCGCACCTATTGCCTTGGCGGCCTCCTCCTCCTCCATCCTTTATATACGGGGGCAGGGGCACCCCAGACACACAAGTTGATCTACGGATCGCTTCCTTAGCCGTGTCGGTGCCCCTTCCACCAAACTACACCTCGAATATACCGTTGCGGAGCTTAAGCGAAGCCTGCGCGGTGGAACATCATCATCGTCACCACGCCGTCGTCTTGTGAAACTCTCCCTCAACACTCGGCTGGATCGGAGTTCGAGGGGCGTCATCGAGCTGAGCGTGTGCAGAACTCGGAGGTGCCGTGACGTTCGGTACTTGGATCGGTTGGATCGGGAAGAAATACGACTACTTCCTCTCGTTGCGTCAACGCTTCCGTTGCTGGTCTCTGAGTGCGTAGACAACACTCTCATCTCGTTGCTATGCATCACCATGGTCTTGCGTGATCGTAGGAAAATTTTTGAAATTACTACGTTCCCCAACAGTGGAGACAATAAAGGGGTAGCAATCGGGGTGGTTCTACATCACCGAGCCACGCGACCCCGAATGGGTGGCGGCCCCCGAATTTAGATCTGGCTTCCCCACACGGCTCTCGTCATGGAAGGAGATGGGCCTGACGTGGGGGAATTCGGAAGAGCTATCCGGACTCCAAACATGCGTCCGAAACCTGGTGGACAAGAATCTCAGGCTTGTCGACGTAATCTAGGTGATGCTCATCCGCCGAATTCTCCCATGCCAACAACGGGCCTTTAACTTGTGGGAGTTCGATTCGGCACAGCACCGAACCTTGAGCCGGCTCTTCGACACTACGTACGAAGATGCCTGGAAGGTGTTGTTCAAGGGCGCTGAAGCCCCAACATCCGCTAACAAGGATCGCGGATACAGCTCGCGGCGTCCAGCCGGCGAGGTAAGTTATTTTTCCCTTTACGGGACTCTTTTTTCATAGATTGACTCTACGTGGGATCTAAAACTCCCTAATCTTTGACAGGACTGGCTGAAGACGTCCGGACAGATTAACTGTCCGGCTCCTTTGCCGGAAGACTCGGAGGACGCCCGATTGACGGGGCTGTTGGCTCCGGCGCCGCATGTGGTGCCGGAGAAGAAGGCCAAGAAGGAGGCCATGGGAACTCGAAGGAGCTCCCGACGCCAAGTGCTGTCAGATTCTGATGCAGAATCTTCTCCTGAGGACGAGGAGGAAGAAGAAGAAGCTCCTCCTCCAGCGGGGGAGGAGAAGAAAAGCAAGGCCGCCTAACCGGGAGGCGGAGGAATCAAGAAGGAAGAACCCTTCCTCCGGACTTCTCCACCAACGTCGACAACGACGAGGAGGATTGGCCTACAACGGCCAAGCCCCTGGCGAGATCGTAAGTGTCCGGGTACCCATGACTTTTTATTATTGCAGAGTGTTCTCTAATGTCAAACAACCGTGCAGCCCGCCTAAGGGCGAGTTCGCCGATTCATCGAGCGGGTCCCTGGGCTCGTCGAAAATGGAGAGTACTTCACTTCCGACCGCCTCCTCGCCTCACACTACGGACGACGCCGCGGTGGGCCCCCAAGGGGGGCTTGGTCAAGAGGAGGTAGCGCAGGAGGTGCCACAAGGCAACCTCCCGGACTCCAGGCGCGCGGGGGGCAAGTCCCCCAGGGGCTCTAAGCCCAACCCACGTCCGGACTCCATGCCGGAACCATCAGCGGTTCCGAAGTCCGGCCAGTGGATCCTTTGCAAGAAGGGTAAGACGCCGGTGTCCTCCGTCCAACCGGAGGCACCGGATAGCTTACTGGAGGCGCTCAACAGCGCTTCCATCGAGGAGGAGCACCGCCTTTGTTATGAGTGCGGTGATCCGACGATTCAGTCCGCCAAGAGCGGATGACCAAGCTATACCAGCCTTCTAACAGGCTTTGAGGTAAGTTTAGAATATGTAAAAATATTACCGCATAGACAGTAGCCCCTGATGCTTAGTTCGGTGTTGGAAAGAAAAGCTGGACTAAGGATCTAAAAGATATCGCAGGAGTCTAACATAAGTATGTCAATATGGGAATGCAGTTCTTGCTGCTGACCTCTGCCGCCTTGAATGCGGAGGTCAATGCATTGAAGCAGAACCTCGGCGGTCCGAGAACGAGCTCGGACAAGCCAAGAAGCAGCTCGAGGACAAGGAAGGTAAGTAATACCTTATTAAAGAAATACCTTATAGAAAAGGTTTTGGTTGCAAAAATAACAGGAATAACTTGGGTACTACGGGGGCCACGAGCGAGGTGGCGACCACGAAGGAAGCGGTGTCCATGGTCAAAACAAAGCGGCTCTTGAGCGCACCGAGCGAGAGAAGGGGGGCGCAGCTGGCCAAAATGCGGCAAGAGCTCCAAGCTCTCATGGAAAGACACGAGAGTTTGGGCGTGACTCAAGACTCGAGAGTCCGAGCTCGCCTCGGCTCTTGAGAGTGCCAAAGCTGCTAAGGCCGAGGCCCAAAAGCCCTCAAGAAATTGAGTTATTAAAGAAGATAGCGGCGGGTAAGGCATTCTTTATGCAAAGCAAGCATGTGAAAGTGAGTTACCTATTACTTACCTAGATTCGGAGCTCTCCGGGAGCATTCGCAGATTTGCCCGTGGTGTGTGCGATCTTTGCCGCATTCTACCGCGCCAAGGAGGGAGCTCGGCGGAAAAGGTGTTACGGTCTCGGTATCTTCGAGGCGAACGTCGATGCCGCTGGCGACCAGTGAAGCAGCTGGTCGAGCTTCACAAGGTCGCCGAACAGTCCATGAAGGGCCTTATAGCATGGCTGTGGCCATTGGAAGCCATGCACAGGAGCTACTTGGCTTGGTGTAGCGGGTGGTGGGCCTTTGTCCACGGATTGAAGTCATCAGCGCTCCGTCTGCATTGAAGGTGTCCGTCGGGCCCTTGCCCGTGCTAAAGTGCTGCTGGGGCAAGCTGGATGTGGAGAAGCTTGTGACGGACGGGCCACCGAAGGGCCATGAGCATCGCACGCCCGAAATGTACTATGAGGGCCTCCTGAAGGGTGCCCGCCGAATAGCGGATGAGTGCTCCAAAGATGTAATTTTTGAATAGGCTCGCATTTGTTATCCTGTACGCTGAAAACTTGTTCATATGCGCTAAGCAATGCTTGTTAATTTAAAATATTACCTTCTGTGCGGCCGTTTATCAAATTTGAGAGATGGCAAGTCGTTGGCTTCAGCCCCCATGCCACAGTCTTTGGGATGTTGGGATAAACTTGAGTACTCTTGTTCCCATTCTTGGGTCCATCTAGGAGGCGCTCAACACAATGAACAAGGCAACCGGACTTATAATGCTTGAACACTCTCACTTAGCCATAGAATTCTATAATTTTAAATTTGGTGAAGCCCCTAGTATTCGAAAGACCGAGTTCGGGCGCTATCACGCCTTGGCGGACAATTCGGTTCCTCGCTCTAAGCGGCATAAGTCTTTAGGGACACGAAAAAACCTCTCGAACAGCGACCGGCTCTCGCCCTATCATGACGGTCAGTTTTAGCTTTCTCCACTAAGGTGCTCGATCCAGCTCAACTGGGGCACAATCGCATTGGTTCTCCCGGTGCTACCTTAGCCGATATAGCGGAGCGTAAGGTACCAAAACACGGGGCCAGGCAAACCCAACTATTGACCCAAGACATGATTCGGAGCCAATTCATATAGTGCTATAAGTTCGGGGTGCCGCACTTGTGAAAGTGTTCGGACTTATCACACCGTAATTTTGGGATACAAGCCCCTGGTGTATTGGCCGTACCAAAGTGTACGGGTGCAACATGTCATGAAATGAACATATATATGGATAGATAAAAGAGTGCAATAATAGGCAAAAGCTATGCATTGTTTATTCAAAAAGGTACTGCAATGAAAGCAGAACGATACAAATAGTGCTATAAGCAAGGGATGGGACTATCTAACATGTCCCCCTCCAAGGGTAAGCTGCGGGATGGTATGTAAAACAGGTATAATGCTCGTAATAGAGACCACCTGAACATTCGACATGGCTTTCCGCTTCCCTGGCTGTTGCATCATGAGTTCGGCGATTCAAGTGCGGACAGGAATTCTCAAAGGCGGAGTCCGAAAGTAAGAAAAAGGAAGAAAAGGGAAAAAGAAAAAGAATGACACAATCGGGGCCCACAGTGCGGTCGAGCCGCATTCTTGGCGTGTCGTGGTCTTGCCCCTCCCCATATGCCCATGGTATCTCCAGGGCGTAATTATATACGCGTAATACTAACCAGCGATTTGCGAGGGCGGGGTTGGGGCGGATTACTCTGGCGTGCTTGAATCGTGCCAGGCGGTCTTGTTGTAGGTTACTTCGGGCGCCCTTGACAGCGTCCGGACGCTTAGTGGCCGGACTCGAGAATTGCTGTGAGAGGCTGCTTTGTACCTCCGCCATGAGACGCCGTGTGCTCCTCCGTTCGGAGAGAGCGTTCGGTGTTTCCATTGACCGTGATTACTCCTTGAGGGCCTGGCATCTTGAGCTTAAGGTATGCATAGTGCGGCACCGCATTGAACTTTGCAAATGCGGTTTGTCCGAGCAGTGCATGATAGTCGCTGCAGAATGGGACGATGTCGAAGATTAACTCTTCGCCGGAAGTTATCCGGGATCAAAGACCACTTCGAGTGTATGGCGAGCCCGCATAACTGGCCTCTACACCGGTATGATGCCTTTGAAGGTTGTCTTTGTAGGTTTAATCCTTGAGGGTCTATGCCCATTTTGCGACCTTGTATCCCGATAAAGCAGGTTCAGGCTGCTACCGCCATCCATCGGGACTACGGTGAGGTGAAATCCGTCGATAATTGGGTCAAGAACCAATGCGGCGAAACCGCCGTGACGGATGCTAGTGGGGTGGTCCTTGATCGAAGGTGATCGGCGGGAAGACCATGGGTTGAATTTCGGGCGATGGCTCCATCGCATATACGTCCCTTAGTGCATACTTCCGCTCCCTTTTGGGTATGTGGGTTGCGTATATCATGTTCACCGTCCGCACTTGTGTGGGAAAACCCTTCTGTCCTCTATTGTTCGGCGGCCGGGGCTCTTCCTCGTCATCGCTATGCAGCCCCTTGTTATTGAGTTCGGCACTTAACTTGCTGCTTGCTTGAACACCCAACAATCCTGTTGGTGTGATTGGCTCGTTTTCGGGGTGCCATGTATCCGCACAAGCGATCGAGTATTCGGTCCAAGTTGGACGGGCCTGGGTATTTCTTTTGAATGGCTTCTTCCGTGACGGGTTTAGAGCCTCTGAATCCGGCATTGACGGTCCGTATCTTGATATTATCGCCGTTAATGTGGCGCTTGTTTTTATTCGCGTCGCGACCTGCCATTGCTGTCCTTGGTATCCGAACTATCGGGATGTTTGGCCAAGTTGTTGCTTCGAGCTAGCCAGCTGTCCTCTCCCGCACAAAAGCGAGTCATGAGGGTTGTGAGAGCTGCCATAGATTTGGCTTTTCTGTCCTAGGTGCCGGGCAAGCCACTCGTCGCGGATGTTATGTTTGAAGGCTGCAAGGGCCTCTGCATCCGGACGATCAACGATTTGATTTTTCTTTGTGAGGAACCGTGTCGAGAATTGTCCGGCGATTCTTGGCTGCTGAATTATGTGGCTAAGGTCATCGGCGTCGGTGGTCGCACATATGTGCCCGAAGTTATCAAGGAATGCGGCTTCGGGTCCTCCCAACAACCAATTGAGTCTGCTGGCAAGCTGTTGAGCCAATGTCGAGCTGGTCCTTTAAGCTTGAGTGGGAGGTATTTGATGCCATGTAGATCATCACCGCGGGCCATGTGGATATGGAGGAGATAGTCCTCGATCCAGACCGCAGGATCTGTGGTACCATCATATGATTCGATGTTTACGGGTTTGAAGCCCTCGGGGATTTGATGATCCATTACTTCATCTGTCAAGCATAGTGGGTGTGCGGCGCCTCTGTATTGGGCTATATCACGACGTAGCTCATATGAGCTTTGTCTACTGTGTTCGGCCCGGCCGGGTTTGCTGTATCCGGCGTGACGGTGATCATCCCGCGTCGTTGGGCGCCCACGCGATCCGTAGATCGATCTTGTGTGTTTTGCCTTATCCTCCAATATATCTCGCAAGTCCGGCGCGTTTTCCCGTGCCTTGGTACTTTTTGAGCGGCGTCGGGGTGTGGCTTGAGCGGAGGGCCGATAGGCTTCTCTGTAGCGGCCACAGGGTGGCCGGTCTGCCATGTCGTGCGCTGGTGACTTGGGTGCTTCCTCCTCTAGTCGAGGCAACGGCCTGCGTTTGGGGTAGCTTTTGGAGGGGCGTTCGAGTTCATACTCTTCGGCTGCAAGGACTTGATCCATCCGTCACCTAGCAGGTCTTGATCAGCTCTAAGCTGTTGCTGCTTTTCTTGAGGCTACTTGCCGTGGCTATAAGCCTGCATTTGAAACGCTCCTGTTCGGCGGGGTCCTCAGGCACGAAAAATTCGTCGTCGTCGAGGCTTGCCTCATCTTCGGAGGGAGGCGATAATTATCGTCCTCGACCTCTCTTTCGCCCGACTTGTCATGCGGACTTGCTTCTCCCTCCTCCTGCGCTGAGTCCCTCTTGGAGGGGTTCTCTTGACCTTGTCAGGGTGTTATTATCTCCGTGCGGAATCACCGCTTTTATTGTGGAGGATTTAGGCGGCGCCCGACGCCGGGCGCTTGCTGTTTCTTGGAGGGTCATCCTCCGTTATTCCATCGTCATTCCCATCTTTTGGGGTGTCCACCATGTATATGTCATATGACGAGGTGGCCTTCCAGTGCCCTGTAGGCGCTGGGTCTTGGTCGTCTCCGGCGTCGTCGTCCATACCGTCGACGTCTTCGGAGTCGAAGTCGAGCATGTCGGTTAAATCATCGACAGTGGCTACAAAGTGGGTGGTGGGTGGGCGTTCAATTTCGTCGTCCATATCCCAACCTTCCTGTCCGTAATCCGGCCAGGGCTCTCCGGATAAAGAGAGAGACTTTAGTGAATTCAGGATGTCACCAAAGGGCGAGTGCTGAAAGATGTCCGCGGCAGTGAACTCCATGACCGGCGCCCAATCGGATTCGATTGGCGGGCGCGGAGGGTTGAGTCCGGAGAGGAGTCCGCACCACAGAGTCGAGGTCTTCACAAAGGACAGGGATGTAGTTGGCTCAATCGCCGTGAGATGGTAGCCCCGAGCGGTGTCCAACCACTCGTCCTCGATCGGGAAGCTGGCCCGGATTAAGGGTCGGGGCGGGTCTTTGGTGCGGCCTCCGAGGCACTGTTGTTCGCTGCAGAGCTAGATCATGCCCATCGAGGACAGTCGGCACGCTGGCTGAGGCTCGAATCCGTCGAAGATCAAGTCTCCACGGATATCGGCCGTATAGTTCAAACTTCAAATCTAACCGATGGCGGGCGTAGCTTCGATCTGCTCCGGATGGCCTGCGAATTGGCCCGTAGTGCAAAGCCGCCGAACACAAAGATCTATCCGGGAGAAAAGTCTCACCACCGACCGCGTCGCTGTTGATGATCGAAGAGCCATCAGGGCCTATCGGTGACGACGGAGGAACTCTCAATGAAAGCACCAATGTCGGTGTCAAAACCGCGGATCTCGGGTAGGGGTCCCGAAGCTGTGCGTCTAGGCGGATGGTAACAGGAGACAAGGGACACGATGTTTTTACCCAGGTTGGGCCCTCTCGATGGAGGTAATACTCTACTCTGCTTGATTAATATTGATGATATGGGTAGTACAAGAGTAGATCTACCACGAGATCAAGGAGGCTAAACCCTAGAAGCTAGCCTATGGTATGATTGTTGTTAGTCCTCGGACTAAAACCCTCCGGCTTATATAGACCTTTGGATAGGTTAGGGTTACAGTCGGTTACAATGGTAGGAGATCTACATATCCGTATCGCCAAGCTTGCCTTCCACGCCAAGGAAAGTCCCATCCGGACACGGGACGAAGTCTTCAATCTTGTATCTTCATAGTCTTGGAGTCCGGCCGTGACGATAGTCCGGCTATCCGGACACCCCCTAGTCCGGGACTCCCTCAATATCCCTTAAAATGAACTAAGTCGGACAAGCTTTTATCTTCCAACTCTCCAAGTTGTTATTTGGCTCAACCAACTAGCCCAGGGGTATCCGACGTAGATTCTTGGAGAAAGGGTGGTTCACAAGAAGCCAACTTGATCACGAGCTCAACATAACAGTCAGGTGACAACCTGGTAATACTTTCGAGAAGATATTCGGAAAATTACGAACCACCGGTATGTTACTAAGCTCGAGAACAACCTTGCTTTTCAGGGCAAGACGATGTGATCAAATAAACAAGGGATTGAATAATCCTAACTCATTGATCGAAGAGTGCACCGGAAATAAGGACTAAGTAGCACAATCTATCTTAGAATGATGATTCAATAACCAACACGCTAAGAATGAGAATATTGTCCATTTACTACCAAGAAAGGGGGTTGCTAGGCGTATTGATTTCACACATCATGATTCACTTGTCGGCGTTCCGGTTACAATAACATGGGAACCGAGGAATGAACAATGATGGCTAGAAGTATTACTGCGTCAAGAATTCATAAGAGGTGATGCAATTCTCATGACACTCTTGACATAAAGATGGTAACACTCCAAGGTAGAACAGAACAAAAACTGGATTGGCATTTTGATCTGTGGAATACAACTACTTTGACCCAATCCCAGATATGGACGAGGTACTGGAGTTTGTTTCTCCTAGTCATTCCGGAATAGAATGGCTTGACGGACCACAAGAGTAATAGTCATCGACGAACGAACGCACGCATACTCTTGATTATCAATTGATAGATGGAGGTCGGAAAACAACTAAAGAGGGACAACTCGAAGGAAGATATGTTTTTTTTTCTGAGTTGTGGATGCATAGATTAGTATGTCGAACAAAGTTCAACAAGTTTCTTCCAGGTAATCCATGCAGAGAGGTAGAACTGGCAGAATCACAATTTTGAATGGAGAACTCATCGAGGGCACTCCTGTTGTGATGTTTTGATCCAGCAACTTCTGCCATAAGTGGTTCATAGTATTTGGAAGAAGGAAATACCACGGACCTCGAGGACTATCACAAAAGTTACTAATAACCTAAAGGAACTAGCAAACGCTATCAACACAAGGTAAGTAGAGTGAATCTTGGGTCAAGAACCCAGGAGTCGAATACCTACTACTAAATGGCATCACGGAATGCTTTCGAGAATGACGGCCAGAATCATCACACTGGGAACACAAAAACATGGTCATATTACCAGGTGATCCTCTAAGATGCCTAGGGTCATAATACTAGTTCCAACATATATGTCAAGGCAAGGAGTACCTCAACTTACCGATTAGTGTGCTTATTCTGACCAAAAAGGACATCGGGAACGGAAAGAAAGGATTTGCAAATGCATCAGACTATTTAGAGACCTGGGATGACTCGGACAGCATAACGGCTGTAAATGCTCAAAATGATTTGAGACATCCTGCAAAAATGTTGGCATAACCACTCAACATCACAATAACAAGGTTCCGATATCAACAGTTAACATACAGAAATAGTAGGAACTGAACTGAGGCTTAAAACCGACAATCTTAAAGGTCTATGGATTAGTAACACGTCATCACGATAGATAGATGAGAAGCCTAGTTCTTAAACCCGTAGAAGAGAAGAGGATGACTCGGATCGAAGGCCATGAGGTATAAGGAGTAAAAAGATCCTTACGTTCCTTCCACAATCAATTCCCTTACATAACTAAAGCATTTCTAGACACAACTTCGACCGGTTTGGCTTGGTAGACCTCAGCAGTCGAGCTCGATACCAATGCTGTCGGGACCCGATTCCAAGTCACATCGATCTAGCGGTAACACCTCATATCACTTTGCGGCCTCGCATGCGGCATTCCCACAGGTGTCGCCTTACCATGGCCCGGGACCGTTTGCGCCTTTTGGCTCACGTATATGATAGTGTCGCTAGCATCCATATGACAGAGAACCGGGCCGACATGGCTAGTCGTGAACCCAAAGCGGCACTAACCCATGGGAACAGCATACATGAATCACATCGAGCATGTCGGTCGTGCGTGTGAATCCGGGCTGTAGCACTGGGCTAACAGGACTCCATGAACCCGGCTGTAGCAGGCTAAGGCGGGACTCCGGATGTCACGCGTGAAATTTCCCGAAGGGATGACACAGAACGAAGTGAAACACATGCCGCCATCAAGTGTCCAGAGCAGTAGTCTTTGGGCTAGCAGGACTCCGGTGTACCGGGCTGTAGCGGACTACTATCGCTTAGGAAGCACTAGACTACATTTCCCCATATGAGAGGCTGCCAAGGATAAACAACTAGATTGTCGGATCCCACACATACTAAGCATTTCAAACATACACACAATATGCTCAATATGTGTAAATACAACATGGCATCACAACATAACTCTACGACTCAAATATTTATTCAATAGGCTCCAAGGAGCCAAGATATTACAAACATGGGTCTCATGACCCAACATTCAGAGCATACAAGTCAAAGCACAAGCGGAAGCTAAACATGTCTGAGTACAGACAACTATAAATGAAAAAGGCTGAGAAGCCTGACTATCTACTAGATCCTGCTGAGGGCACAAGATCGTAGCTGAGGTAACAAGCTAAACGTCGAAGTCCACGCGGAACTACTAGCGAGACTGACGTCTCTCTGCAAAACATAAAATAAGAAAACGTGAGTACAAATGTACTCAGCAAGACTTACATCAGAACTAACTACATATGCATCATTATCAACAATGGGGGTGGTGGAGTTAGACTGCAGCAAGCCAGCTTTGACTCGGTGGCTATCCTAAACTACGACTGCAAGCAACTCTTTTGAGGTGGCGCACGAGTCCACATATTCACCATATCAATACACCACTATGGATCCGCTCCGTCTCCCTACGAGAGCGCCATCCATAGTACTCACGCTATCTTGCGCATTTTAGAGTATCCACTTTCACTTGTCTATGAACTGTTATAGGCAACCCGAAGTCCTTTACCATGGACACGGCTATTGAATAGATCATATTAACCTGCAGGGTGTACTTCTTCACACACGCTCTCGACACTTACCACCATGTACACGTCTTGTATCTCGGCAACCTTGAAGCGGAAGCCTGGCGAGGGAGTCGGCCACGACCTGACTAACCACACAAGTCTCTCATCGAGGTTTATCGCCTATTCGGGTTCCATCCGCAAGGAGATCCAGCCGGGGTGTCACTCACGGCCCCAAACGATGTGAGCAGGGTTCCCGAGACACCAAACGGGCGCCCGGTACACCGTATGTCACACCCTGATTTTCTTGGCACAACACTTAAGATGATAAATCATGATAAATTGTGGTTTGTCAAAAACTTTTTGTGTGTTTTGGTCTTTGCTTGATTTGATTTTGTCTATTGTTTGCTAGTGCTCCAAAAATCAAATAAATCCTCCAACTCTTATACTCCTTCTCCTTGATCCAAAACTTCTGCCCAATGATCATGCCATGTGTATAGGACATAAAAATAATTTCTTACAAAAATAATTTGGCCAAATAGTATTTTCAAAATTTTAGTTTTTCAAAACCCCCTGAATTGAGGTTTGCACTACAAGTACTTAATCAAGGGCAGTAAAAATCTCTCCAAAAATATATTTTACTCCTATTAGATATAGGATACCCAGAAACCACAAAAATATAATTTTAAAAGTTATTTTACTATTTTATTTAAAAGCTTTTTCTTAAGGCCAGAAATGGTCTTTAATAGGTTAAAATTATTTTTATGCTTTAAAAATATTTGTGAAAATTTAGAGAAACCCAGTGGACATATATTTCCCATATATAGGAGTTTCAACACATGGTCATGTTCAAAATATTGGTCAAATCCCTCAAAAACCCTTTCTGTATATTTCAAGCTTTTGAAATATTTACAAAGGGAATATTCTCCAAAAATTCCAAGAAAATTCTAGCATGTCACATATGACATGTTTGATGATCTGGACAAGTATCATGTCATGGAGAATAGTATAACCCCATGAAATCCCCTCAAAACCATTTCTGTCCATTTTGAAGTTTGAGCAACTTTACATTGCCAAACATGTCCAAATTCTCTCAAATCTTGTGTACATGCTCAACTGGTCTAATCATTCATCTAGACCAAATGGCACAAGTTGGAGAACAAGTTAACTTGATCAAAGAGCCCCAAAACCCTCTCTGACCAGAATCAAATTTGAACAACTTTGTACTACCAACTTTCTCTCCTTGACCCCAACTTTGGTGATCATGTTCACATGACCAAATAAGGCCACCACACCAAGTGGTGCATCAAGGAGAAGTGGTCTGCTCAACTAAATCTACACAAGTCCATCTAATTTCTAGGGTTTACAAAAGTTGCATTGGCAACTTTCCCAAATGAGCTCAAAATGGGAGGAAGGCCCTAATTACAAGTGCCATTTCACCCTGTGGAGTCTCATGACAAATGGAAATCATCTACTTGCCCAAACCTACATCAAACACCTTCAGGCAGAATTTCAAAATGCAAATTCCAGCCTCTTCCCCTAATCTCCTTGTGCCCCACTTTTTACCACAGCCCTCCTAGTCCCCCTCTACCTCTGGTGTGCTTCCCTGTCCGAGAAGCAATGATGAAGGGGGGCAGGGACCCATTTTTCTTCTCTGGGCAGCAGCATTATCCCTCTCTCTCGGCCTCTCTCTCCCTCCTTGGCATTCCAGAGCATCCAAGGCTCTCCTCGGCTTTGCCCATACCCCTGCAGCTGCCGGACAAAGTGGGCCTTGAGTGCTGTGCTGAAAAGCCGTGCATGCCCGGCCAAAGACGCTCTGGAGCACGCTACGCGGCCCCGACCGTTGACACGGCGCTCCCGTCCACCTCGAGCCTCCCCCTCGCGCCAGTCGAGGTGTCTCGACGTCCGCAACACGCCACCATCCTGGCCCCTCCTCTTTCCCTCTCTCTCACCCCCTGCGGCGAGTGCCCAGAGCCGCCCGGCTCGGCCAATGCCTGGCCTCGCATGCACGAGCACCAGGGCCTCGCCCCGCTCCCTTTCTCTCTTACTGGCACCCTGCGCGACTCCCACGAACGCCGTAGACAGCTCCTCTCCCTCCCTCCTGGCCTCCCGAGCCGTTGCCGCGACCACCCGTGCGACGCGTCCACGGTGAGCTATGGGTCGGCTATTTAAGGCCACCCCCGAGCCCCCTCTCGACTCCTTTGCCTCTCTCTCCCTCCCAGAGACCCCTGGACCAACTCACTCCTCTCCCCATGCCCTCCATCCATCACAACGGCCGGAGCGCCGCCGTCGAGCTCCGCCTAAATCCGGGCTATCCCGAGCCTCTCCTCTCTCCCTAGCCACTCATGTACCCTCATACCACCACCTTGAGACCCTCCATCACCGTCGTTCATCCCCGGGAACGCCACGCGCTCGTGGCCGAAGATGGCCGACAGCCTCCTCCGCGGCCACCCAGGCCATCGCTGCTGCAGCCCTCCATGGCGTGTGTGCGGCACATGGATGGGTGCGGCGTGGCCTCCTGAGCACGCCGGTGGGCGGAGCGTCGCCGGAGACTCTCTGTAGCCCCGGCAATCGCCGGCGGGAGCCTCTCCTCCCCGCGGCTGGAGCGCGCGCGGGAGGTTGAAGGCGACCTACAGCTGGGGCCCGCGCGTCAGCGACCCAGTGGGCGGGCCCCCGCCGTTTAAGTGGAAACGGCTTCGGCAAAGACGCCTTCGACATCGTCTGTCGTCCGCGTGGCCGAGCCGCTGGGCCGGCCCACGGTCTATCTGTCGCCCGTGCGCAGGATAAGGTTAAAGCCTTATTTCCTTTTTCTTTTTCCAGAAACTTGTAAAATCCATAAATCATTCAAATGGACTCCAAATTCGATGATTCAAAATTCTAGTGACTCTATAAATCATGTTCTACCTGGTGGTGCAACATGCACATTTTTCCAGAGACCTTTTCTTCACAAATATTTATCAAATCCTATTTCTCCTATTCCTGTGATGAATTTTAGAAAATCACAAAGAGCTCAAACTTGATCCAAATGCCATGATTCAAATTCCTAGATGCTTCTAAGGTCATAACTTAGTTTATAAACATTTTTCTTAGTACTTTCTGTACCCCACAAAATAATGAGCCATTTCTTCATATTTGTCAACTTTGCAAATCCATAGAATATTCATTTGAACTCCAAATCCAGTGAAACCAACTCCTAGATGCTTCTAAAATCATGGTTTTTTAAATGGGTACCTTTGCTCATTTTTCAAAAACATGTTTCTGTACACTTCTTGCAAATCCATAAACCCCTTGATTCCATCATATTGAAATGTTCAGAGATATCCATTGAACCAATTCCAATGAAACCACTCTGGTTATTTTTCATATAACTAGAGATGTCCTAGAAAAGTCAAATTAATATTTTTGGAGCACTTTTATTTTCTGCCTTCTTGTGTTGCTTATTATGCTTGCTTTCGACGATAGTTGACGAAGTAGACGGAATGCTCGGAGTTGGACCAGAGATATTTGAAGACCTCGAAGACTTTCTTACAACAGGCAAGCAGCCCTTTGACCATGCCCACGAAACCTTTTTTTATGCATGTCTTATAGCACTTGTTATTGTTGCATCGGAATCATGATGAGATGGTAAACCACGTTGGTTGGTTGCCTCTGTTACTTCCTCGTTGATACTTGCATTGTGCATGACCCTACCTTCCTATGAGGGTTATGCCGGTGGGAGTAGATAGGATGATAAAGTAGATGCTACATGGCTGGGGACGGTGTATGCATGGTGATGGAGACAAAAAATTCAAAAGACTTTTGAAAACCCCATCGGGTGCCACTTATGCCGGGGAGATGATGAGTTGGGTAGCCACTTGATGACGAAGTGGTGTACCGAGGCAAGGGTGTGTTGTCTTCAAAACGGATTGGTTTAAGTTGCGACCGTTATTCCAACCTTACATGCGCAACCACTCTACCCTTATATGGGAAAGGGCATTATTGATTACCTAGACCGATACTAGCTTGGAGCCCGCATTACTAGTGACGGGGAGTTGTTGGTGCGCTCTCGGGACGGAGTCGTGCTGTAGGGCGGCCATGACTGTTTTCACGTGGCACCGGACACACCGTTGGTACCCGTGCGGTGGTATGTGATAAATATGGGAGCAAGGCTCCACGAAAATGTTATGTGGAATGTGGTCACGGGGTTCTTGCTAATCGAGTGGACTCCATGTTAGTGTCGTCTAGGGAAAGATAGTGATCGGGTGCTTACCCCGAGTACTTGAGGTACCGCGGGTCGTGGATGACACGGAAGTTCCCCGGATCTGGTGGGTAAAGTGTGCAACCTCTGCAGAGTGTAAAACTATTCGAATAGCCGAGTCCACGGTCAAGGACAGTTGGGTAACCGCTCTTGGGCTACGTCCATACGTTTACGAAACCTGGTGAGTATGTATGGATGAGTGGAGAGAACTACATGGGTCAAGTCCAAGGACTTGACATGATTGAGTTGGGTTGGTGCCCACTCCATTTATGTTGATATATATAACTTGTCCTCAGGGATTATATGAATCCTCTTGATGCATGCTATGCAGGTTGTTGAACATGTCATTGCACTCAGAACTAGCTTTCTGCAAAAATGTACCTATATTATGCATTGTTGAATCTTGAACCAAAACATGGATTGCTTGCGAGTACATTCAAAGTACTCATTGGCTTGCCACTGGTTATTTTATTGGCCAGGCATGAAAGAACAGGATGTGATGAAGGACACTTTGGTGACGAACATGCGAGCTAGGACGCTTCCCAATCAGAATGCCTGTAGGGTTAAGGCAGATGCATGGGTCCAAGTTAACGACGAAGATTTCCGCTGCAATGTTATACTCAAGACCTGACCATAATGTTCCTACTTGTGTAAAACGGTATGTATGGATGTAAGACTCTTGTTATTCAGCTTCGTGTGTTCAAGTGAGCATTGATCTCGGGATCCTTGTACACGCGTGCATTCGATGATCTCGACTTATGAGTCGGGTCGCCCAGAGCTGATATCGAGCCATCTGATTGTAGGAAGCCTTAGTTAGCATGGTCGTTAGTTAGGGTAAAACTATTTTCAAAACTATCGCTAGTTTTCAAAAAACTGTCTATACTTCTCTTCCTTCTCAGTTTTCAAAAATTTAGGGTATACTTTCCCCATCAACCTCTTCCCTTCAAAACCTTTGGTCGCTATAAACCTTAAGCCCACGACCTTTGGATTCCTTGTAATCCTCGTGGATAATCTAGAAGAAAGATGCCTTGCAGGACATTCACCCACATCTCCGAACACAAGATTGGCGACATCACAACAAGACAATACCAACAGGAGATATATCCTCGAGGAATGAGGACCTGAAGACCCAGGAGATGGAGACACTCTTGACGCTGCCCCAGGATGATGCAACCTTGGCCTATGATGACCAGGGCATGGGATATGCAAGATCATGAAATACATCGCTAGTAGAGCAACCCTGTCCTTATCATTGTTGCATCGGCAACCACCGGTGGATGAGAACCTAGCCATTTGGTCCGCCTCACTATAGTGAGTAGGAAAACGGTTCTCTTCATCCCCCGCTCTCGGTGACGATACTGGCAACAGTATATCCGGCAGATTGGACCTCTACTATGCTTTGTTAGTGACATTACATAAAGTATTGCCTACCTGGTACACTCAGCGCCTTAGAAGGCAAAAGGAATCGTCATGATTAAGAAGACAAGAGGAGACCATGTCAATGCCAGCTACAAGGAGCCACCTTCACCCCATCACTCCAACAGGCGAGAAGTTGTTGAAGACTCTTCAAGCTCAACCGAGATCGTTTCATCGAACAACTACAAGAGACGTAACAACACCTGAGGAAAACCCGGAAGACTGCACGAGGCACAAGGCACGACTACTGAGTCCGAGGACCCCTAGGGTAGGATAAGTCGTGTACCCCCTATGCGCGGTCGAGTCCATATGATGGTTCGAATAGAACCATGATTGTGTGTTGCTTGTTTTTAATTGTATATGTTTTGATATCAGTCGCAACTTTTGCCCTAGGCAACAAGTACGTGACTATGTCACCTTCCTTACCTTGTTTCTTTTGTTTGGCCTTTCGGCACTTGTTTGTTTGCACTTGCACTATAGAACCCCCTTTAGGCAACCCACCTCCTCTATGCTACTTTTCCCTCTCATCTCTCTCCTCAACTGAAGACCGGTAAGGTAAGCTACACCAAGAATTCTACTTCAACAACCAACTAGCACTGGAGACTTTTGTTGCACCCTCCTCGACCAAAGTGCAACCCAGTAGCGTTATGTCTACTCCTCAGGATTAGAAGCCCATCCCTAGACCCTTCGATACTTCACGATATACCCCAGCTCAAATCCTTAACCATGTGCTTAACCAGCAAATTGCAAGAAAACCAGTTAAGCCTCCGTAACCTTGCACAACACTGGGTTCATTATGGAACTAGTGGACATAGTGAACAAGCACATTATCATCCTAATATAGCACCAAAACTGATGATGCCATAGGAGAGACCAATTTGGGGATATAGGAACGGAGGACAAATGACTTGATGAGTTTATATCAGAGACCCTGAGGAATTGACTGAGACTGTGGTAGATCACAAGGCTTTCATGTTGGTAGATGAACTTGGTGGGATCATGATTATAGAGTAGCATAGCTTTCATTACCCCTGAGTAAATTGGATTTAATAGGACAATTATGATCACAAGCTGAAATTCTTGGAAGTATAAGGATTTGACTTAGCCAGGGGATATTGATAGGGGATAGTAGATATTACGATAATGACTTGGGGGAAAGTGTGGAAACTCTCGCGGGACATCGGATTTGGATTAAATAGGTTACCCTAGTGAAGTATTGATGCAGAGTAATTTTACATGGTTCGGAGAAAATTGGATTTAGACTGATGATCCTGATCATGATACCATGTTTCTCGGTGGACAATAAACTAAGAGATTGGATTAATTGTCGGGATTTATTTAGGGATCTATATATGCTTGACCTTGGAGTTTACATGACCATGATAATGGAAATTGGTGGACTGACTATAGCAAGGTAGCCCTTCCAAGTATTTGGTGATTATAGGAGATTAGAAGATCATGTGGGACACCATAGACATTGGATTTGTAGGATTAAAGAATTATGTAGCTAATGGGCTTTTGGAGTTGACCTATGCAAGATGATACTTTCAGAGGTATAAGGTGATCTGTTTGGAGGACTAGATAGAACAATTGGCATCTCAGGAACTGTGCTCAAGGATGGGATGTTGAACATTCACTCGCACACTGGAATCCTTGAAACCCTCACGCCCTACCAAACCACAACATGGCCGGATCCTGACCTTGGGCTTTGGCTCTAGATCGATAAGACCTCGGCCAATACTCAACCGTGACCATCACCAATGCCTCAGCCCACTTTGCGTACCCCCATAGACTTCATGGAGTGCTTGGACAAGTTAGTTGTCATCTTTCTTTGATGACATACTCGTCTACCCGAAGACGGAAGAAAAATCGTTGAGCTGGTCAAGGAACATCTGAAGACTGTCATGTCTAATAGGAAGAACTACACCAGCCACCATCTTCAAGAAGTATACTTCCGCGTCAAAGACCATGTGTATCTGCAAGCCACTCCTCTCTAAGGAACCAAGCATTTCCATGACAAGGAGACCCACACCAAGATTCATCGCCCCTTCGAGATCACTCCAAGATTTAACAATCCCTCTGAGATCACTACGAGGCGAAGAAGCGATTCTGTTGGAGTTGCCACAGGTTACCCGATGTGCACTCGCTTTCCATGCATCACAACCGGAAGTGTTTCCAACTTCCTAACTTGCCCGATCTCTCTGAGGGCATTGACCACCGAGCCATCGACCCTAGCCCAATCTAACCTACCATGAGCTACCCATTAGCAACCTGGACCAAGTAGAACATTATATCTGAAGCCACACCATCAAGTACTTCAAGGATCAAAGGAGCACCACTCGGAAGCAGGAACAGTATGAGGACGTGAAGACCACCCCACTCAAAGTTTTTGTATTCCTTTCCGCGCCTAGTTTGGGAATCTCGGGGACGAGATTCTTGTAAGGGGGGTAGGTCTGTCACACCCTGATTTTCATGGCACTACACTTAAGATGATAAATCATGATAAATTGTGGTTTAGCAAAAACTTTTTGTGTGTTTTGGTCTTTGCTTGATTTGATTTTGTCTACTGTTTGCTAGTGCTCCAAAAATCAAATAAATCCTCCAACTCTTATACTCCTTCTCCTTGATCCAAAACTTCTGCCCAATGATCATGCCATGTGTATAGGACATAAAATAATTTCTTACAAAAATAATTTGGCCAAATAGTATTTTCAAAATTTTAGTTTTCAAAACCCCTGAATTGAGGTTTGCACTACAAGTACTTAATCAAGGGCAGTAAAATCTCTCCAAAAATATATTTGACTCCTATTAGATATAGGATACCCGAAACCACAAAAATATAATTTTAAAAGTTATTTTACTATTTTATTTAAAAGCTTTTCTTAAGGCCAGAAATGGTCTTTAATAGGTTAAAATTATTTTTATGCTTTAAAAATATTTGTGAAAATTTAGAAACCCAGTGGACATATATTTCCCATATATAGGAGTTTCAACACATGGTCATGTTCAAAATATTGGTCAAATCCTCAAAACCCTTTACGTATATTTCAAGCTTTTGAAATATTTACAAAGGAATATTCTCCAAAATTCCAAGAAAATTCTAGCATGTCACATATGACATGTTTGATGATCTGGACAAGTATCATTTCATGGAGAATAGTATAACCCCATGAAATCCCCTCAAAACCATTTATGTCCATTTTGAAGTTTGAGCAACTTTACATTGCCAAACATGTCCAAATTCTCTCAAATCTTGTGTACATGCTCAACTGGTCTAATCATTCATCTAGACCAAATGGCACAAGTTGGAGAACAAGTTAACTTGATCAAAGAGCCCCAAAACCCTCTCTGACCAGAATCAAATTTGAACAACTTTGTACTACCAACTTTCTCTCCTTGACCCCAACTTTGGTGATCATGTTCACATGACCAAATAAGGCCACCACACCAAGTGGTGCATCAAGGAGAAGTGATCTGCTCAACTAAATCTACACAAGTCCATTTCTGCTAATTTCTAGGGTTTACAAAAGTTGCATTGGCAACTTTTCCCAAATGAGCTCAAAATGGGAGGAAGGCCCTAATTACAAGTGCCATTTCACCCTGTGGAGTCTCATGACAAATGGAAATCATCTACTTGCCCAAACCTACATCAAACACCTTCAGGCAGAATTTCAAAATGCAAATTCCAGCCTCTTCCCCTAATCTCCTTGTGCCCCACTTTTTACCACAACCCCACCTAGTCCCCTCTACCTCTGGTGTGCTTCCTGTCAGAAGCAATGATGAAGGGGCAGGGACCCATTTTCTTTCTGGGCAGCAGCATTATCCCTCTCTCTCAGCCTCTCTCTCCTCCTTGGCATTCCAGAGCATCCAAGGCTCTCCTCGGCTTTGCCCATACCCCTGCAGCTGCCGGACAAAAGTGGGCCTTTGAGTGCATGAAAAGCCGTGCATGCCGGCCAAAGGCAGCTCTGGAGCACGCTACGCGCTCCCGACCGTTGACACTGGCGCTCCCGTCCACCTCGAGCCTCCCCTCGCGCCCGGTCGAGGTGTCTCGGCGTCGGCAACACGCCACCATCCTGGCCCCTCCTCTTTCCCTCTCTCTCACCCCCTGGCGCGTGCCCGAGCCACCCGGCTAGGCCAATGCCCGGCCTCGCCTGCTGAGCACCGTGGCCTCGCCCGCTCCCTCTCTCTCTTCACGGCACCTGCTGCGACTCCCACGAACACCGTAGACAGCTCCTCTCCCTCCCTCCTGGCCTCCCGAGCCGTTGCCGCGGCCACCCGTGCGCCGCGTCCACGGTGAGCTATGGGTTGGCTATTTAAGGCCACCCCCGATCCCCCTCTCGACTCCTTTGCCTCTCTCTCCCTCCCAGAGACCCCTGGACCAACTCACTCCTCTCCCCGTGCCCTCCATCCATCACAACGGCCGGAGCGCCACCGTCGGGCTCCGCCTAAATCCGGGCTATCCCGAGCCTCTCCTCTCTCCCTAGCCACTCTTGTACCCTCATACCACCACCTCGAGACCCTCCATCACCGTCGTTCATCCCCGGGAATGTCACGCGCTCGTGGCCGAAGATGGCCGACAGCCTCCTCCGCGGCCACCCAGGCCATCGCTGCTGCAGCCCTCCACAGCGTGCGTGCGGCACATGGATGGGTGTGGCGTGGCCTCTGAGCACGCCGGTGGGCGGGCGTCGCCGGAGGCGCTCTGTAGCCCGGCAATCGCCGGCGGAGCCTCTCCTCCCATGGTGGAGCGCCTTGTGGAGGTTGAAGCGACCTCTGGTGAGGCCAGCGCGTCGGCTGACCAGTGTGGCGGGCCCCGCCGTTTAAATGGAAGCAACCCGGCAAAGACGCCTTCGGCGTCGCTTTGTCGTCCGCGTGGCCGAGCAGCTGGGCCGGCCCACGGTCTATCTGTCGCCCGTGCGCAGGATAAGGTTAAAGCCTTATTTCCTTTTTCTTTTTCCAGAAACTTGTAAAATCCATAAACAATTCAAATGGACTCCAAATTCGATGATTCAAAATTCTAGTGACTCTATAAATCATGTTCTACCTGGTGGTGCAACATGCACATTTTTCCAGAGACCTTTTCTTCACAAATATTTATCAAATCCTATTTCTCCTATTCCTGTGATGAACTTTAGAAAATCACAGAGAGCTCAAACTTGATCCAAATGCCATGATTCAAATTCCTAGATGCTTCTAAGGTCATAACTTAGTTTATAAAAAAAATTCTTAGTACTTTCTGTACCCCACAAAATAATGAGCCATTTCTTCATATTTGTCAACTTTGCAAATCCATAGAATATTCATTTGAACTCCAAATCCAGTGAAACCAACTCCTAGATGCTTCTAAAATCATGGTTTGTTAAATGGGTACCTTTGCTCATTTTTCAAAAACATGTTTCTTTACACTTCTTGCAAATCCATAAACCCTTGATTCCATCATATTGAAATGTTCAGAGATATCCTTGAACCAATTCCAATGAAACCACTCGGTTATTTTCATATAACCAGAGATGTCCTAGAAAAGTCAAATTAATATTTTTGGAGCACTTTTATTTTCTGCCTTCTTGTGTTGCTTATTATGCTTGCTTTCGACGATAGTTGACGAAGTAGACGGAATCTCGGAGTTGGACCAGAGATATTTGAAGACCTCGAAGACTTTCTTACAACAGGCAAGCAGCCCTTTGACCATGCCCATGAAACCTTTTTTTATGCATGTCTTATAGCACTTGTTATTGTTGCATCGGAATCATGATGAGATGGTAAACCACGTTGGTTGGTTGCCTCTGTTACTTCCTCGTTGATACTTGCATTGTGCATGACCCTACCTTCCTATGAGGGTTATGCCGGTGGGAGTAGATAGGATGATAAAGTAGATGCTACGCAACTGGGACGGTGTATGCATGGTGATGGAGACAAAAAAAATTCAAAAGACTTTTCGAAAACCCCCATCGGGTGCCACTTATGCTCGGGGGAGATGATGAGTTGGGTAGCCACTTGATGACGAAGTGGTGTGCCGAGGCAAGGGTGTGTTGTCTTCAAAACGGATTGGTTTAAGTTGCGACCGTTATTCCAACCTTACATGCGCAACCACTCTACCGTTATATGGGAAAGGGCATTATTGATTACCTAGACCGATACTAGCTTGGAGCCCGCATTACTAGTGACGGGGGAGTTGTTGGTGCGCTCTCTCGGGACGGGGTCGTGCCAGGTAGGGAGGCCATGACTGTTTTCATAGGGCACCGGACACACCGTTGGTACCCCGTGCCAGTGGTATGTGATAAATATGGGAGCAAGGCTCCACGAAAATGTTATGTGGAATGTTATCACGGGGGTTACTGCCAATCGAGTGGACTCCATGTTAGTGTCGTCTAGGGAAAGATAGTGATCGGGTGCTTACCCCTGGTACTTGAGGTACCGCGGGTCGTGGATGACACGGAAGTTCCCCGGATCTGGTGGGCAAAGTGTGCAACCTCTGCAGAGTGTAAAACTATTCGAATAGCCGTGTCCACGGTCAAGGACAGTTGGGTAACCGCTCTTGGGCTACGTCCATACGTTTATGAAACCTGGTGAGTATGTATGGATGAGTGGAGAGAACTACATGGGTCAAGTCCAAGGACTTGACATGATTGAGTTGGGTTGGTGCCCACTCCATTTATGTTGATATCTATAACTTGTCCTCAGGGATTACATGAATCCTCTTGATGCATGCTATGCAGGTTGTTGAACATGTCATTGCACTCAAAACTAGCTTTCTGCAAAAATGTACCTATATTATGCATTGTTGAATCTTGAACCAAAACATGGGTTGCTTGCGAGTACATTCAAAGTACTCATTGGCTTGCCACTGGTTATTTTATTGGTCAGGCATGAAAGAACAGGATGTGATGAAGGACACTTTGGTGACGAACATGCGAGCTAGGACGCTTCCCAGTCAGAATGCCTGTAGGGTTAAGGAAGATGGCATGGGTCCAAGTTAACGACGAAGCTTTCCGCTGCAATGTTATACTCAAGACCTGACCATAATGGTCCTACTTGTGTAAAACGGTATGTATGGATGTAAGACTCTTGTTATTCAGCTTCTGTGTGTTCAGTGAGCATTGATCTTTGGGATCACTGTACACATGCATTCGGTGATCTCGACTTATGAGTCGGGGACGCCACACCGTACCACGGTGTATCTACCACAACATAGCCCACCCCTAGGTTCAGCGCTATGCACGGCCCCCAACACATATCCTACAAACACCAAAAACTAGTTGCAACTCCTGGACAGAGATCGAGTTGATTAATAAGTCGAGAGGGGCACTTAAGCATTCCAATGCGTGGTAGTAGCTGTTCATGGACCACAAACACAGAACTCAGTTCCTGAGGACGTCTGCAATGAGACAACCCACCATGTACTCCTACATGGCCTCTCACCGCTACCTTTACCAAATCGTGTTCACACACTTAGCTCTCAACAGTAGGACATGTTCACACACCTCCGATTCATCCCGATGAATCGGACTGACTCAACTCTAAGCGTAGCAGGCATGACAAACAAGCATGAATGAGTAGGCACAACAGGCTCAAACAACCCCTACTCATGCTAGTGGGTTTCATCTATTTACTGTGGAATGACACGTCATGCAGAGGATAAAGGGGTTCAGCTACCGCAACAAGTAACAGATGAATCGTTGTTGTCCTAATGCAATAGAAGAGAGCAGGAGCGAGAGAGTGGTATTGTATCAGAATGGACAAGGGGGTTTTGCTTGCCTGGCACTTTTGAAGATAATATAGTTCTTCATCGGTGTCATCGGACTCATCCTCGGTACGTCGTCTATTGAGAGGGGACAAATACCGGCAACAGAGAAATAAACACAATCAATGCAATGAAAAATATGATGCATGATCATGACATGGCAATATGCTATGATTTAGTCTAATGCAACTAGCAACAAGTTAAATGGAGCTGGTTTGAACACTAGGTTCAAATTCAAACTCCATGTAAGGCATTTCAAATGCCATTTATTCGAATTGTCTTATACAGCAACTTTAGGTTGTTCAAACATGCATGAAAATGGTACAGATGGATAGATTGGATTTTTCTGATCATTTTTCATATATAATTTATCTTATTTGGAGTTACGGTTGAATTCCTATGATTTTTAGAAGTTTGAAACATTTTCTGAAATACATAAATCATTTAAGATTTATTTAAATTCCAGAAAAGGATTACTGCATCAGCCTGACATCATCATGACGTCAGCAGTTCAACGGGGCACGGTCCAGGTCAAACTGACCAGTGGGGCCTGCGTGTCAGTGGCTAACTAAACTAACCTAGTTTAATTAGAACTAACCTAGGTTAAACTAATTAAGTTTAAGCCTAAACTGGATTAATTAGCCGGGCAGGGCCCGCATGCATAGACTCAGGGGAGGTCAAATCACCTGGTCAACCGGGGCTAACCCACCGGCGGTCAGAATGGTCAACCCACCGGCGTTTAGCCGACGGCGACCAACGAGGCGGCGGCTCACGGAATGGCGCTAGGGCAGCAGTTAGGCGGCGAGGCACCAGGGAGCCCGTGCTCCGCGCATCGAGGGAGGCAGCGGAGGTCGTGGGAGCCGAAGTCGACGACGGCGAGCACTTGGGCGGCGACCGGAGCTCGGCTGTGCACGGGGGCACAGCTGCAGCGGGCAAAAACGCGAACTAAAGCGCGGGGAAGGCACTACACGGTGCGGCGGGCGTGTTTGGCACATTGGCGCAACCAAATGGTCGCCGGAGCAACACCGGCGACAAGCTCTTGCGGCGGGGCGTCTCGGCTCCGGTCGAGGAGGCGGTTAGAGGGCGCAAACAAAGCAAAGAAGAGGGGGAGGCGGTGTAGAAGCTCACGGCGGTTGCGACGGCCGTCGAAACGGGCTTGGGGGAGGTCGGACGCGAGCAGAATGGCGGGGGCGATCTCCGGCGACCGGAGATGAAGACGGCGGTGATGGCGGCTCTCCAAGGCCTCCTGGAACGCGTGGCTTGACGGGGAGGTAGCCGGCGACGTGGCGGAGCTTCTAGGCATGGTGAGAGGGCGAGGGGAAGGCGGTGGCTGCGGTGGTTCTCGTCGGCGGCGACGGACGCGTTCGGTCCGGGCGAGAGAGAGGGAGCAGGGGAGAGGATGAGGCGAGGGAGAGCGAAAGGGGCCCGGGGGGGTGCGTGGCGATGCCAGAGAAGTCCAGGGTGAAGCGGCAAGCAGGAGGTGGCCGTCGGTTGCCTTGCAGCGTCTTGCACGCCTTGTGACCCACGCCCTCCCGCCTTGGCTTGGCAGGAGGTTGAAAACGATGAGGAGAGAGGAGGAGGTGGGCTGGGCCTAGCTGGGCCGGTCCTGTTGGGCCACCAGGTAAGTGGACCAGGCGAGTTTCTGTTCTTCCTTTTTATTTCAGTTTTCTATTTTTTCTGTTTTGTTTTGATTTAGTAAAAATACTAAACCATTTGATAAAATGCTGAAAATAATTGTGGGCACTTATGAAATTATTTCCAACAGCCCTCAACCATTATCAGTATTATTTGGGCAATTAAAATATTTATAGGAATTAAATGCCCAAATGCAAATATAATGAATTAATTCAAAAATCGAGTGGCCTAGAAAATGTGCACCATTTTTGGCAGAGGTTCTAAACCAATTCAAAAATGATGAACTTTTCTGAAAAGCATTCTGGGTTCATTGAAAATATTTTATGGTTGATCCTATTTGATTTAATCTTGGTGTTAGGGTTTATCATCCCCATTTCAAGTTTCAAAATAATTTAACCATGATGCAACAGACAAGTGCTAGCCTAGTGCAAGATAAGGCTAGGGATGTGACATTGCAGCTATTATTTTGGATCAAATGGCCGTTCAGAAAAGAAAATATTCTAGACCTAAAAAATCTCGTACAGATGAGTTCGTGAGTTCTAATGAGGCCTCTGTACAAGGAAAAGGGATCTGCTAGTATCAAAAATAGACATAAAACAATTACCGCAGGAGTATATGTTGCCTTTTGAATCAAAAGAGGCTGCGGTGGAGGAACTATGAAGAAACTGTGATGAACAATGAAGAACATAGAGGAACTTGGAAACTCTAATGCGGACCCGAGGTGCGGGAAGGCGAAGACTTACGACTGCAGATCTACTGCGGAGGGTCACCGCCGTTCTCTGGATCGACTCAGGTTGATGCAGCGGCCGAGGTTGAGGAAGACGAGGTGCTCAGCGGCGGCGGCGGAGCTCGAGTGGAAGTAGGGTTGCGAGAGGAAGAAGATGAGGAAAGGGAAGAATGAGGAAAGACCCGGCTGTGCCTATTTATAAGGGAAGACTGATAAAGTGGGCGTGAAAAACGAGGAGGCCAAACATGGTTATCCAGCTACTCAGACGCCTCGATTCTCAGGACGGTCATTAAGATAAGGATCTGTTAAGATACGTTGGACAAAACGTGTATTAATGACAGATGACGTCATGGCGGATTACCACGAATCCAAAGGATGATGTCATGGCGGGTTACAAAAAAATTTACGAGAGAAGAGCAGAAGATTTTTCTTAAGTATTGAAGATTGACATGAACCAATTCAAATCAATCTGGGGCCTAATGTTGGGGATATAACTACTAGCGTAACCCGCCCAGGAGGGGCCGGGTTACGCCTATGGCGATTCACCATATGAAGCCCATGATGATTCTTGAAGACGACGGTTCAGTTAAGGGCCCAAAGCCCAATGGCGACTTAAGGCCCGTAGTGATAAACCGCCATGATGGCATAACTTGTATTATAAGGCAAGATTAACTAGTCACCGAGCCAGACATTGTTTATGAGTCGACTGGGATTCTGTAGGCCGCAGGGCGTCAACCCGTGTATATAAGGGGACGACCCAGCGGCGGCTTAGGGCAAGGAACATCAAAATCGAGAGCCAGGCAAGCGGATTCGCTCCCTGGTCATCGAAACCCTAGCAACTCCACCTCAGCTGGATTAGGCTTTTACCTTCACCGCAAGGGGCCGAACTAGTATAAACCGTCGTGTCCTTTGTCCCATTTTAACCCCTTTAAGCTTCCTAGTTGCGATGGCTCCATGACTAAGTCCTTTCACGGGGACATCTGTCGTGACAATTCCACGACACAACCCATTGTACCCTCTACTTCAACATGGTGCTTTATGCTTCATATTATTATCCAATGATGTGTTGCCATCCTATGATGTCTGAGTAGATTTTCGTTGTCCTATCGGTAATTGGTGAATTGCTATGATTGGTTTAATTTGCTTGTGGTTATGTTGCTGTCCTTTGGTGCCCATCATATGAGCGCGTGCGTGGATCACACCATAGGGTTAGTTGTATGTTGATAGTACTATGTATTGGAGGGCAAGAGTGACAGAAGCTTCAACCTAGCATAGAAATTGATGCATACGGGATTGAAGGGGGACCAATATATCTTAATGCTATGGTTGGATTTTACCTTAATGAACGTTAGTAGTTGCGGATGCTTTCTAATAGTTCCAATCATAAGTGCATATAATTCCAAGTCAGGGATGACATGCTAGCAGTGGCCTCTCCCACATAAAACTTGCTATCGGTCTAGTAAAGTAGTCAATTGCTTAGGGACAATTTCGCAACTCCTACCACCACTTTTCCACACTCGCTATACTAACTTTATTGCTTCTTTACCTAAACAGCCCCTAGTTTTTTATTTACGTGCTCTTTATATTCTTGCAAACCTATCCAACAACACCTACAAAGTACTTCTATTTTCATACTTGTTTTAGGTAAAGCGAACGTTAAGCTTGCGTAGAGTTGTATCGGTGGTCGATAGAACTTGAGGGAGTGTTTTTTCTATCTTTAGCTCCTCGTTGGGTTCGACACTCTTACTTATCTAAAGAGGCTACAATTGATCCCCTATACTTGTGGGTTATCAAGGTGCTCTTCCAAGTTCTGGGGGTCGGCACGAATGGCAGCCATCGCGACCTCATCCACGCGTGCGGCCGCGATTTGCTTCTCCGCTGCCAAATGCTCCTTGAGATCCTGGCTATACTGCATGCACCATGGCTTAGGTCGGCGCTTATTTGGTAGAGGGGTTGGTGATTTGGGTGGAAGGTGTCGCGCCGACGGTCGGGGGCATGTGGGATGTGGAAGGAGGAGGAGGATGGGGGTCGGGTGTGGATTACCTGCCTGGATAGACGAGGCCGAGCAGCGTGAAGGAGGGTCGCCGGCGAGGAGGCGGCGCTGCAAGCAAGGAGCGAAGGTTTCAACTTTGAAAGGAAGGCGGAAACAGGGGAAATGTGGCTTTTGGTAAGGGGGAGGGGAGGGGAGGTAGGTATTTCCGCGGAAGCCAAAAATTTGGAATCGCTTCAGCGAAAAAACTAGCACGCAAAGTGTCATCAGACATGGTACCTTATTCAAAGCGGGTTGTGGACTGTAGCCATCGCACCTTCTCGCGTAAGCCGTATGCGTACTATACTCCGACCGTGCTCCAAGATATTTTGTGCTGCACCTCACACGGTTGGTTATAATAAACTGTGTGGGGTCTACTTGATTTTTCGTCTTGATTTGAATTACATAATGGGGTCACAGCGGCAATGGACGGTGTTTAAATTGCTAGACCTTTTATTTGCAGTGAACATGCAACTATACGTGTGTCGTAAAAGAATTGGAATTATTCAGGGTTCATTTGAACATTTTATACATTAAATAGGTTTTCTAGCCATTTCAGGAGCACAATTCAAAATTAAACTACATGCACATGCTCCGGTGCACCAACATGGGTTGTAAAATCGTATATGTGTCCATGGGTTTATGCTTATGTCCCATGCAAGAAATGGGGATGAATTTCGAACACCACGGCACTGTGGCTCTTCGGAAAACGTTGACGTACTTGCTTTTGTAATTCTAATAAATCCAAAAGTCGTCAGAAATTCATGAAATTTGGCATGCTATCATGGAGCGGCATCAACATGTCGTGGTAAAAAATTTGTCCCATTTGGGGCAGGTTTGGGTATAAGCTTCTCATAAACCAGAGCTTCTCACAACAAGTGTGATGGTTTCGATAGGGAACGTTTCACCTTTCTGGACGAAACGATATCCGTTGCCTCTTCCAAATTTCAAAAAAAAATCCTAGTGTCAACATAGAACAAAAGGAGTGTTCTGTCAATTTTTGGGATTTTTCGGGGTTCGCTTGGACATTTTTATACATTAACTAAGTTTTCTATGCATTCATGTGCATAATTCAAATTTGAACTACATGCACATGCTCTAATGCATATAAATTAGTTGAAAATTCAAATTTGTGTCCTTGGTTGCATGCTTAGGTCCCATGCAAGAAATGGGAATGAATGTCAAACACCCTACCACTGTCACTTGACAGCAAACATTGAGATACCTGGTTTGTAAATTCTAGTAAATCCAAAACTCGTCAGATATTCATGAAACTTGGCATGCTATCATGGAGCAGCATGAACATGACGTGGTAAAATTTTTGTCCCATTTGGGGCAGGTTTGGGGATATGCTTCTCACAAACCAGAGCTTCTCACAACAAGCCTGATGGTTTCGGTAGGGAACGTCCCACCTTTGGGGACGAAACGATATCCATTGCCTCTTCTCGATTTCAATTTTTTCCTAGTGTCAACATAGAACAACAGGAGTGTTGTGTCAATTTTTGGGATTTTTCGGGGTTCATTTGGACATTTTTATGCATTAACTGAGTTTCAATGCATTCATGTGCATAATTCAAATTTGAACTACATGCACATGCTCTAATGCATATAAATTGGTTGAAAATTCAAATGTGTGTCCTTGGTTGCATGCTTAGGTCACATGCAAGAAATGGGAATGAATGTCAAACACCCTGCCATCGTCAGTCGGCCGCAAACATTGAGATACCTGGTTTTTAAATTCTAGTAAATCCAAAACTCGTCTGATATTCATGAAACTTGGCATGCTATCATGGATCGGCATCAACATGTCGTGGTAAATTTTTTATCCCATTTGGGGCAGGTTTGGATATATGCTTCTCACAAACCAAAGCTTCTCACAACAAGCATGATGGTTTTGGTAGGGAACGTCCCACCTTTGGGGACGAAACGATATCCATTGCCTCTTATTGCTTTCAAAAAATTTCTCGTGTCAACATAGAACAACAGGAGTGTTGTGTCAAGTTTTGTGATTTTTGGGGGTTCGTTTGGACATTTCTATGCATTAACTGAGTTTTCAATGCATTTATGTGCATAATTCAAAGTTGAACTACATGCACATGCTTCAGTGCATATAAATTGGTTGAAAAATCAAATCTTTGTCCTTGTGTGCATGCTTAGGTCCAATGCAAGAAATGGGAATAAATTTCAAACACCAGGGCACCGTTGATTGTCGGCAAAACATTGAGATGCTTTGTTTTTAAATTCAAGTAAATCCAAAACTCGTCTGAAATTCATGAAACTTGGCATGCTATCATGGAATGGCACCCGACATGTTGTGGTATTTTTCATGTCCATTTTGAGAGAAGGCGCACTCAAATAACAGACAACAAAGGCATTTTGAAAAAATAGCTGCCACTTTAATATCGCAAATGTTTGTATAACTCAAACTGTGTGCGTTTTGTTAACCATTCATGTGATGCCACGTGTCTTGGTTTTAACGGCTATAGGTTTTAATGGCTCTTGATTGCAAATGTTTTAGACAGAACACCCGTATGCAAAGTGAGAGCAGGATTTGTGCATCTCTTGAACGCAAACGGTTCTTTTGGATGACCCGTGTGCAACCACTTACAAACAATTTGGTAAGATTTGCATCTGTCATATTGGGTATGTTGCCATTTGTCAAACTAGAAAGATTGACATTTGTTGATCTAGTAACATTGCCATTTGTCAACCTTGTAACACTGCGATTTGTCAAAATTTGAAGCTAAAAATCACTAGCAGTATCTATTTTGCAACTAAAATTCAGTAATTAAGCATAGATGGAGGCGAGGAGGAGTGTTCAGCTGGGCGTGTAGCGGGTGGCTGCTACGTCTTGAGCTTGCGTTGGTTTTCCCGAAAGAGGAGAGGATGATGCAGCAGAGTAGCGTAAGTATTTCCCTCAGTTTTTGAGAACCAAGGTATCAATCCAGTAGGAGGCCACGCGCAAGTCCCTCATACCTACACAAAGCAAATAACTCCTCGCAACCAACGCGAATAGGGGTTGTCAATCCCTTCACGGTCACTTACGAGTGAGATCGATAGAGATGATAGATACTATTTTTGGTATTTTTGGTATAAAGATGCAAAGTAAAATAAAAGGCAAAGTAAAAAGGCAAAGCAATAATAAAGCGTGGGAAGATTAATATGATGAAAATAGACCCGGGGCCATAGATTTCACTAGTGGCTTCTCTCAAGAGCATAAGTATTTTACGGTGGGTGAGCAATTACTGTTGAGGAATTGGTGAATTGAGCATAGTTATGAGAGTATCTAGGTATGATCATGTATATAGGCATCACGTCCGAGACAAGTAGACCGACTCCTGCCTACATCTACTACTATTACTCCACTCATCGACCGCTATCCAGCATGCATCTAGAGTATTAAGTTAATAAAAACAGAGTAACGCTTTAAGCAAGATGACATGATGTAGAGGAATAAATTCATGCAATATGATAAATACCCATCTTGTTATCCTCGATGGCAACAATACAATACGTGCCTTGCAACCCTTTCTGTCACTGGGTAAGGACATCGCAAGATTGAACCCAAAGCTAAGCACTTCTCCCATTGCAAGAACTACCAATCTAGTTGGCCAAACCAAACGGATAATTCGAAGAGACTTGCAAAGATAACCAAGCATACATAAAAGAATTCAGAGAAGATTCAAATATTGCTCATAGATAATCTTGATCATAAACCCACAACTCATCGGTCTCAACAAACACACCGCAAAAAGAAGATTACATCGTATAGATCTCCACGAGAGAGGAGGAGAACATTGTATTCAGATCCAAAAAGAGAGAAGAAGCCATCTAGCTACTAACTATGGACCCGAAGGTCTGAGGTAAACTACTCACACTTCATCGGAGAGGCTATGATGATGATGTAGAAGCCCTCCGTGGTGGATTCCCCTCCCGTGAACTCGGAACAGGCCCCAAGATGGGATCTCGTGGATCTGAGAAAGTTGCGGTGATGGAATTAGGTTTTGGCTCCATATGTGATCTGTTGAAGTGCGTAGGTATATATAGGAGGAAGAATGCGTCGGTGGAGCTTGGGGCCCACGAGGCAGGGGCGCCCTAGGGGCCCTCCACCTCGTGGCCGCCTCCCTCCTTTCTTGACCGAGGGTCGAAGTCTCCTGGATCTTATCCGATGAGAAAATCACGTTCCCAAAGATTTCATTCCTTTTGGACTCCGTTTGATATTCCGTTTCTTTGAAACACTGAAATAGGCAAAAAAACAGCAATTCTGGGCTGGGCCTCGGGTTAATAGGTTAGTCCCAAAAATAATATAAAAGTGGAAAATAAAGCCCAATATGGTCCAAAACAGTAGATAATATAGCATGGAGCAATCAAAAATTATAGATACGTTGGAGACGTATCAGGCATCCCCAAGCTTAATTCATGCTCGTCCTCGAGTAGGTAAATGATAAAAAGAGAATTTTTGATGTGGAATGCTACTTGGCATAATTTCAATATAACTCTTCTTAATTGTGGTACGAATATTCAGATCCGAAAGATTCAAGACAAAAGTTCATATTAACATAAAAATAATAATACTTCAAGCATACTAACTAAGCAATTATGTCTTCTCAAAATAACATGGCCAAAGAAAGTTCATCCCTACAAAATCATATAGTTCAGTCATGCTCCATTTTCGTCACACAAGAATGCTCTCATCATGCACAACCCCGATGACAAGCCAAGCAATTGTTTCATACTTTAGTAATCTCAAACCTATAAACTTTCACGCAATATATGAGCGCGAGCCATGGACATAGCACTATGGGTGGAATAGAATAATGATGGGGGTTATGTGGAGAAGACAAAAAAGGAGAAGATCTTACATCAACGAGGCTAATCAACGGGCTATGGAGATGCCCATCAATTGATGTTAATGCAAGGAGTAGGGATTGCCATGCAACGGATGCACTAGAGCTATAAATGTATGAAAGCTCAACAAAATAAACTAAGTGGGTGTGCATCCAACTTGCTTGCTCATGAAGACCTAGGGCATTTGAGGGAGCCCATCGTTGGAATATACAATCCAAGTTCTATAATGAAAAATTCCCACTAGTATATGAAAGTGACAAAATATGAAACTCTTTATATGAAAAACATGGTGCTACTTTGAAGCACAATATATGAGACTCGCTATATGAAGAACATGGTGCTACTTTGAAGCACAAGTGTGGAAAAGGAGATAGTAACATTGCCCCTTTTTATTTGTCCCTTTTTTGGGCCTTCTTTTTTATTTTGGCCTTTCTCTTTTTTTGGGACAATGCTCTAGAAAATGATGATCATCACACTTCTATTTATTTACAACTCAATGATTACAACACGATACTAAAATAAAGTATGACTCTATATGAATGCCTCCGTGATGTGCAGGATATGCAATGAATCAAGAGTGACATGAAAGAATTATGAGCGGTGGCTTTGCCACAAATACTATATCAACTACATGATCATGCTAAGCAATATGACAATGATGAATGTGTCATGAAGAACGGTATGGTGGAAAGTTGCATGGCAATATATCTCGGAATGGCTATGGAAATGCCATAATAGGTAGGTATGGTGGCTGTTTTGAGGAAGATATAAGGAGGTTTATGTGTGAAAGAGCGTATCATATCACGGGGTTTGGATGCATCGGCGAAGTTTGCACCAACTCTCAATGTGAGAAAGGGCAATGCATGGTACCGAAGAGGCTAGCAATGATGGAAGGGTGAGAGTGCATATAATCCATGGACTCAACATTAGTCATAAAGAACTCACATACTTATAGCAAAAATCTACAAGCCATCAAAAACCAAAGCACTACGTGCATGCTCCTAGGCGGATAGATTGGTAGGAAAAGACCATCGCTCGTCCCCGACCGCCACTCATAAGGAGGACAATCAAATAACACCTCATGTTTCAAATTTGTTACATAACGTTTACCATACGTGCATGCTACGGGACTTGCAAACTTCAACACAAGCATTTCTCAAATTCACAACTACTCAACTAGCACGACTTTGATATTATCACCTCCGTATCTCAAAACAATTATCAAGCATCAAAACTTTTCTTAGTATTCAACACACTCAAAAGAAAGTTTTACAAATCTTGAATACCAAGCATATTATTATTTTAAGCAAATTACCATGCTATTTAAGACTCTCAAAATAATCTAAGTGAAGCATGAGAGATCAATAGTTTCTTTAAAACAAATCCACCACCGTTCTCTAAAAGATATAAGTGAAGTACTAGAGCAAAACTATAAAGCTCAAAAGATATAAGTGAAGCACATAGAGCAAAACTATAAAGCTCAAAATATATAAGTGAAGCACATAGAGTATTCTAACAAATTCCAATTCATGTATGGCTCTCTCAAAAGGTGTGTACAGCAAGGATGATTGTGGTAAAAGAACAAGAAAAGACGCAAATAATACAAGACGCTCCAAGCAAAACACATATCATGTGGTGAATAAAAATATAGCTCCAAGTAAAGTTACCGATGGAAGTGGACGAAAGAGGGGATGCCTTCCGGGGCATCCCCAAGCTTTGACTTTTTGGTGTCCTTGGATTATCTTGGGGGTTCCATGGGCATCCCCAAGCTTAGGCTCTTGCCACTCCTTGTTCCATAATCCATCAAAAAAATTCACCCAAAACTTGAAAACTTCACAACACAAAACTCAACAAAAATATCGTGAGCTCCGTTAGCGAAAGAAAACAAAATACCACTTCAAGGTAATGTATTTAACTCATTATTTATTTTTTTGGGTGTTAAACCTACTATATTCCAACTTCTCTATGGATTATAAACTATTTTACTAGCCATAGATTCATCAAAATAAGCAAACAACACACGAAAAACAGAATCTGTCAAAAACAGAACAGTCTGTAGTAATCTGTAACTAAAGCAAACTTCTGGAACTCCAAAAATTCAGCCAAAATAGGACGGCCTAGGAAATTTGTTTATTGATCAGCAGAAATTTAAATCACTATTTTATCGCGTTCTGGTGATTTTTAAAAATTGTTTTCGTGAACCGAAAGTTTCTGGAAATTACAGCAAGATCAAATAACTATTATCCAAGAAGATCTATAGGTTTAACTTGGCACAGACACTAATTAAAACATAAAACCACATCTAAATAGAAGGTAGATGGACTATTTATTCCTAAACAGAAACAAAAACTAAAAAACCACATCAAAATTGGGTTGCCTCCCAGCAAGCGCTATCGTTTAACGCCCCTAGCTAGGCATAAAAGCAATGATAGATATAGGTATTGCCATCTTTGGTAGGCAATCCATAAGTGGCTCTCATAATAGATTCATATGGTAATTTTATTTTATTTCTAGGGAAGTGTTCCATGCCTTTCTTTAATGGAAATTTGAATCTAATATTCCCTTCCTTCATATCAATAATTGCACCAACCGTTCTAAGGAAAGGTCTACCAAGAATAATAGGACATAAAGGATTGCAATCTATATCAAGAACGATAAAGTCTATGGGCACATAATTCCTATTTGCAACAATAAGAACATCATTAATTCTTCCCATAGGTATCTTAATAGTGGAATCCGCAAGATGCAAGTTTAGAGAGCATTCATCAAAATCACGGAAATCTAGCAAATCACACAAAGTTTTGGGAATAGTGGAAACACTAGCACCCAAATCACATCAAGCATAAAATTCATGATCCTTAATCTTAATTTTAATAGTTGGTTCCCACTCATCATAAAGTTTTCTTGGGATGGAGACTTCCAACTCAAGTTTTTCCTCATAAGATTGCATCAAGACATCAACGATATGTTTGGTAAAAGCTTTATTTTGACTATAAGCATGCGGAGAATTTAGCACGGATTGTAATAAGGAAATACAATCAATTAAAGAGCAACTTTCATAATTGAATTCCTTGAAATCCAAAATAGTGGGTTTAGCAAAATCTAAGGTTTTACTTTCAATCCCACTTTTATCAATTTTAGCATCATAATCTAAAAGCTCCGAATTTTTAGAACGCCTTCTAGGTAAAGGTGACTCATATTCAATCTCATCATTATCAAGATTCATATTGAAAAACAAAGATTTGATAGGGGACACATAACTTTTAGATCTTCATTTTTATTTTCATGGAAATCAGGTTTAGCAGCCATCTTATTGACCAAGGTAGCTTGCTTATCAGATATTTCAGTAGTCAACTTCTCAAGACGAGAAATTTGGGATCTTAAACTTTCAAGTTATTTAGACATATCATCGAGCTCTTTATTCATATAATTCATAAAACTTTTTTGTTCCTTAAGCTCGTTTCTAAAGAAATTATTATGCTCAAATTGCAAAACCATAAAACTCCCGACGTTGCTTTCGATCTCTTCCAACCTTTTAGGGTGAAGATCACCAAATCTAGGTAGAGCCATAGTGAAAAGCAAGCAATCCAACACACAAGCAAACAAGCGAATGAGAAAAAGGCAAACGGAAAAGAGAGGGCGAATAAAACGGCAAGGGTAAAGTGGGGGAGAGAAAAACGAGAGGCAAATGGAAAATAATGTAATGCGAGAGATAAGGGATTGTGATGGGTACTTGGTATGTTGAATTTTGCGTAGATTCCTCGGCAACGGCGCCAGAAATCCTTCTTGCTACGTCTTGAGCTTGTGTTGGTTTTCCCCGAAGAGGAGAGGATGATGCAGCAGAGTAGCGTAAGTATTTCCCTCAGTTTTTGAGAACCAAGGTATCAATCTAGTAGGAGGCCACGCGCAAGTCCCTCGTACCTACACAAAGCAAATAACTCCTCGCAACCAACGCGAATAGGGGTTGCCAATCCCTTCACGGTCACTTACGAGTGAGATCGATAGAGATGATAGATAATATTTTGGTATTTTTGGTATAAAGATGCAAAGTAAAATAAAAGGCAAAGTAAAAAGCAAAGCAATAATAAAGCATAGGAAGATTAATATGATGAAAATAGACCCGGGGGCCATAGATTTCACTAGTGGCTTCTCTCAAGAGCATAAGTATTTTACGATGGGTGAATGAATTCTTGTTGAGCAATTGATGAATTGAGCATAGTTATGAGAGTATCTAGGTATGATCATGTATATAGGCATCACGTCCGAGACAAGTAGACCGACTCACCTGCATCTACTACTATTACTCCACTCATCGACCGCTATCCAAAGCATGCATCTAGAGTATTAAGTTAATAAAAACAGAGTAACGCCTTAAGCAAGATGACAAGATGTAGAGTAATAAATTCATGCAATATGATAAATTCCCCATCTTGTTATCCTCGATGGCAACAATACAATACGTGCCTTGCAACCCTTTACATCCTTTGGGAAAGGACACGCAAGATTGAACCCAAAGCTAAGCACTTCTCCCATTGCAAGAACTACCAATCTAGTTGGCCAAACCAAACGGATAATTCGAAGAGACTTGCAAAGATAACCAATCATACATAAAAGAATTCAGAGAAGATTCAAATATTGCTCATAGATAATCTTGATCATAAACCCACAATTCATCGGTCTCAACAAACACACCGCAAAAATAAGATTACATCAAATAGATCTCCACGAGAGAGGGGGAGAACATTGTATTGAGATCCAAAAATAGAGAAGAAGCCATCTAGCTACTAACTATGGACCCGAAGGTCTGAGGTAAACTACTCACACTTCATCGGAGAGGCTATGATGATGATGTAGAAGCCCTCCGTGGTGGATTCCCTTCCGTGAACTCGGAACAGGCCCCAAGATGGGATCTCGTGGATCTGAGAAAGTTGCGGCGGTGGAATTAGGTTTTGGCTCCGTATCGATCTGTTGAAGTGCGTAGGTATATATAGGAGGAAGGAATGCGTCGGTGGATCTTGGGGCCCACGAGGCGGGGGCGCGCCCTAGGGCGCCCTCCACCTCGTGGCCGCCTCCTTTCTTGACCGAGGGTCAAGTCTCTGGATCTTATCCGATGAGAAAATCACGTTCGAAGATTTCATTCCGTTTGGACTTCGTTTGATATTTCGTTTCTTGAAACACTTGAAATAGGCAAAAAACAGCAATTCAGGCTGGGCCTCCGGTTAATAGGTTAGTCCCAAAATAATATAAAAGTGGAAAATAAAGCCCAATATGGTCCAAAACAGTAGATAATATAGCATGGAGCAATCAAAAATTATAGATACGTTGGAGACGTATCAGTGGTGCAGTACTACTCGATTTGACAGCGGGTGGCATAGTTCCCGATACGGCTTTAATGCAGACGAGGGAGAGGGTAGCGGTTCCCGAAATGTTGAACGACCAATGATGCATCGATCCTCCTTCAATTAGCATCCTGTGAATGCATGAGGGAAGTAATGGGAGGAGGACCGGGAAAAGAGGCATCTCGATGCGAATGCAACGCATTTTGCACTCATATAAAGGTGCCCCTCCATTCCAATGCATCTACAACACCATACACACCTAAGCATTTGCCTAAGCACCTACACTAAGAGCAAAAGTGCTCACTCCAGACCCATGGCGGCGGTGCCGCGAGCAGACAGCGGTTGTGCCAGATGGTCCACGACGCCGGCCTGTGGCATGGCACCGAGGATCGTCTCCAAACGGTTTTGGCGATCGACTGGTCGATGGCCGCCGTCGACGCCAGCTACGACTCTTAGTTGGACCAGATGATCGTTGCCACCACCAACAAGTTCACTGTCGTCAAGAAGCTCGCGGACGACATCGCCGTACTCCTCCAAACCGCGTGCCCGGGCTCCTCATTGCCTGCCACCCTAATCAGCCTCCATGGTCGGAACCTCTTTCGAGCACTGGTGGCCCTACGACTGCCCACCGACGCCACGAAGAATGTCCACCTGGAGGTCGCGCTCGCCACAAGGCGCCTCGTCCTGCAAGAATTCGTCGACCTACACATCCATGTGTACGAGAAAATTGTGTACATAGGTATCTACAAGGCCAATGAGGACGCTACGATGTTGGCCTTCTTCAACCGGCTGGAAGCCTTGGATGCCTTTGCTGAGAAGCACCTTGACCTCGCCACAAAAGCTGATGCTCCTTAGCCGCCGGTCGATGGCCCGGTGCACCGAGTTGAGGAGGATTAGGTCGTACGTTGATGGATGCATCTTTCTTCTTGCCTCCTGTAACCACCACTGCGATCGCATCATCGTGGCCTTAATTCTTATTGTGCTATTGCATTCCCGTTCCAGTCAATACATACATGTGCGGTCCCTTTGCTTAATTATATGCATCACTGTAACTAGTACTCCATCTGTCAATTTGTAAGTTGTGCTACTAGTGTTTCGGGCCGGCGCATGATCATGCACGTTCGTGTGCATGCGGGTGTGTCGGGCGCGGCGCGACAATGCAGTTACCCATAGCAAAAACTGCCATGCGTGGGGGGGGGTGGCATTGAACATTGGGCGGCAAAAGTCGGTCATCCGGGTGCCCAATAAAGGATGCAAAGAGGGTTACTATCTTGTTTGGTTAGACAACATAAATGTGAATTGTTTCATGCCCTCTTTTACTCCCCACTATCCATTACACATGTCTATCATACAATGTCTGTACATTCAACTACATTTCTTGTTTATCAGCCATTTGAATTGGACAGGGTGATGGTAGTATCTAGGGGAGTAAAAAACACAGTCTTCGGAAAAGATAGTGCTACCAATTGATGCAGATAGAACCACGGTTGTACTTGCCCACGAACCAGCCCACCACACACAACCCAGACTCTTGCAGATTGTACCCCTACCCAGTTGGACAGAGAACCAGCTACACCCCTTCTAACCCCAACCCCAGCAGATAGTAACCCAGTTCCAGTTGACATAGCACTGTATCCACCACAGAGCACCCAAACATGAGCAGTTAGTAAGGGAACTGCAGTGCCCAAAGCACGAGGACCACCACTTCGAATCCCAACTCAACGCTTAAAGCAGAAGAAGAACTGTTCTCGGGTCAGGTTCTGTAGCTATGGTTCATACTCCTTTGCTCTTGCATCACTGTATTTACTCATACCAACTATTTTCAAATTTGAAGGAAGGAATTGAAACTCCAATGGCGCAACAGGTATGTTTTAAACCTATTTCTTTAACTGGTTTGCTGTTATAACTTGCTCTATGTTGATTTCAGTTTCAATTGAATAAACAGTTATGTTCTCATGTCATGCACATTACAACTGTTGCTATTGCTGTGTAGTTTCCCACACTTATATTATGTCTATTCTGCTTTGTCTTGAACAAATATTATTTGAGCTGTGTCTCTATCTTGATTTGGCAACAAAAACTAGAATGATATTGACCATAAAGTAACCATGGTACACAGATATATGTTTGTTTCATGTTGTTATCCTGTCCACTTTACTACTAAACTGATTTACCAAAATGAGTTTCATATACAACATGGTAAACCTGTGATGTGTCTGCTTGTTTCTCTTTTAGAATGCGGACAAAATATTGGAGAACAGTACCCCATTATGAAATGGTAAAGGAAGTAATGCAGATAAGGTTCAAGATAGTGAGACATCCCTGTTGGTCTCCAAGAAAGCTGATAAAAACTATCTTAACGACAGTGAGAGAACCCAAAAGTCTTGTCTTGATGTAGTTTTCGAGTTACTGGCCACTACTGCTGGCACAAGCTCTTCGAACTCACTACCTGAATCAGTTCGTCCTCTTGAGTCTCAACTTCAAGTTGAAAGACATCGATCGGATGTCTTTGACGAGAAGTGAAGGACTAAGGAAGTCCTGCAGAATTCAGATGCATACTTTACGGCGCAATGACAATACTGGAGGATTTAAGCGCCAAACGAGAGAAAGTTAATAAGCTTGCTAAGCATCTTGCCAGCATTATGGGTACCCAGGATATTGTTTCTTGAGCTCTTCTGAAGTGGTTTCAGTTCTGGACCTGTTTTGCCGCAGCATTTATTTGCACTGGTCGCCAACTTTGACAACCAGTGTATATGATATGATGCTTTGTTCCCTATACTTGGACTGGTGGCGAACTTTGATGCCCAGTGGATGTAATATGTGTAGTAGCCGTGATAGCCTAGCGTAAGTTTCTTGCTTATTTATTTCATTGTTGTCTTGTTAATTTGTTTGCTTGTAGTCAATGTAGTTCCTTTTCTGTGGTTTGCTAGTGGCCGCAATAACCTATTTTTTAAAACTAGGCCACAATAACCACGGGCTACATATTTACTGTAGTTACCATGGGCCTCCTACGGGCCGTAGAAACAATGGGCCTTCTAAGGGCCGTAGAAACAATGGGCCTTCTACAGGCCATAGAATCAATGGGCCTTCTACGGGTCGTAGCATCAATGGGCCTTCTACGGATCGTATGATCGATCGGACAAACATGGGCCAATAACACACCGCATTATGGGCCGTAAACGGGCTAGATTTGGAATCGTCCTTTCATGGACCAACCATAACAGGCCGTCGTTAATCGTCCGTATTTCATGACGCTATGTAAACGGCCCAACGGATTAACGGGCCGCAAATGGGCCGATTGTAACCACGGGCTGAATTTGACCCAAGCGAAAAAGGCGATGAACGGGCGACGTAACGAATCTTTGAAATGAGCCCAAGAATAAATGGGCCCTGAGAAGGCCAAAAGATAACATGGGTTGGAAAAGGCCCAATGGAATAATGGGTCGTCATTGGGTATAAAGTGGTACATTGTTCATTACGGGCCATATTCACCACGGGCCGTTAATGGGCCAAGAATTACAAAGGGCCTCATATGGACCGAAAGACATCATGGGCCGGAAGTTACAATGGGATGGAATCATATTGGACAGCCCAGATGAAGCTAGGCTTAATTCCGATAGGCCGTAACGGGCCATGAGTTAGCGGGCCATAAATGGGCTATATAAGAACAGGCCTTTAACAGGCTTTCCGTGAGCTGGCCCATAACCTTTTGACCAAGTCAAACAGGCCGGCTTTTTCACCGGAATGGGCCTCTGTTGGGCCGTGCCACGTGTCGACGTATCATAGGCGCCTCTTATCCAATGAATGGATGACATCTATCCCAACGGTGAGCCAACACGTGTTTCCTCCGGCCAATGAGAATTTTACACGTGGAAAATCCTCATTGGTCCGGGCTGTTAACGGGTTATCGGATCCAAAACTGGACATGATAGCTTAACGGCAACCCGTTACGGTGGATGCCACGTGTCGGTTACCCTTGACGAAAACACTTCCATGACGCGCCATTTATCATCATGGAAGTGGACACTTCCGTGATGATAATTTTGGTAATGTCATGGAACACTTCTACGACAGCACAGGTATGACTATCTTGATTCTGTCATAAAATCTTCATGGATGTACATGCATGACAGGAAATGTGACCTACTGTGACAAACATGTATCATCACAAAAGTGCATTTTTTGTAGTGCTAGTTCATCTCTTGTGTTCAATCTTTGTACCGGAACCTTAGATTGGTGCTTGTGGGTGACTAGTAGTGTTGATTACATCTTGTAGTTGATTACTATATGGTTTATTCGGTGGAAGATTATATGTTCAGATCCATTATGCTATTTAATACCCATCTAATCTTGAGAATGATTATCATTTGTGAGTAGTTACTTTTGTTCTTGAGGTCACGGGAGAAATCTTGTTGCAAGTAATCATGTGAACTTGATATGTGTTCGATATTTTGATGGTATTTATGTTGTGATTCCCTTAGTGGTGTCATGTGAACGTCGACTACATGACACTTCACCATATTTGGGTCTAAGGGAATGCATTGTGGAGTAGTAATTAGATGATGGGTTGCGAGAGTGAAAGAAGCTTAAACCCTAGTTTATGCGCAATTCCGCAAGGGATCGATTTGGATCCAAAAGTTTAATGCTATGGTTAGATTTATTCTTAATATTTTTCTCGTAGTTGCGGATGCTTGCGAGGGGGTTAATCATAAATAGGAGGTTTGTTCAAGTAAGAACATCACCTAAGCACCGATCCACCCACATATCAAATTATCAAAGTAGCGAACACAAATCAAACCACCATGATGAAAGTGGCTAGATGAAATTCCCGTGTACCCTCAAGAACGCTTTGCTTATCATAAGAAACCGTTTTGGCCTGTCCTTTGCCACAAAAGGATTGGGCTACCTTGCTGCACTTTTGTTACCGTTACCGTTACTTGCTCGTTACAAATTATCTTGCTATCAAACTACTCGTTACTTATAATTTCAGTGCTTGCAGAGAATACCTTACTAAAAATTACTTGTCATTTCCGCCTGCTCCTCGTTGGGTTCGACACCCTTACTTATCGAAAGGACTACAATTGATCCCCTATACATGTGGGTCATCAATAGGGTGCTTGATTTCCAAGGGTCTTGAGACACACATCGGTTTACCGAACAACGACCTATTGTTTGTCTGTGCTTCACTACCCCCCATGGATTTTTCAATGCAAAGTTGTGCACCCGAAGAACATAGTCCTCAATCATGTAAACAGGATAGTGGAGCGCGTACCCCTATTTAGGGGTGCCAGTTGTTTGCCTCGAGGAGAAGTTTATACTCCTCAAATGCTTTATGTGGTCGTGTCTGCTTAATTTAGATTGGGCCCTGATACGTCCATTTTGCATCATGATTTTATATCGATATTTATTGCATTATGGGCTGTTATTATACGTTGTGTCACATATCGATATTTATTGCATTATGGGCTGTTATTATACGTTGTGTCACAATACTTATGCCTATTCTCTCTTATTTTACAAGGTTTACATAAGGAGGAGAATGCGGCGGTGGAATTCAATTTGGAAAAGGAGCAAATATTAGAGACCTATTCGCACAACACCAAAAGTCCTGAAACTCCACGAAAGTCATTTTGGGAAATAATAAAAAATATCCAGCGGAAGAAGTTCACCAGAGGGGGGCCCACCTGTCCACGAGGATGGGGGCGCGCCCCCCTACCTCGTGGGCCCCCTGTTGGCTCTCCGATGGCCATCTTCTGCTATATGAGGTCTTTCGTCGAGGAAAAAATCAGAAGCAACCTTTCAGGACGAAACCCCGCCGCCATGAGGCGGAACCAATCTAGGGCTCCGACAGAGCTGTTCTGCCAGGGACACTTCCCTCCGGGAGGGGGAAATCATCGCCATCGTCATCACCAACGCTCCTCTTATCGGGAGAGGGCAATCTCATCAGCATCTTCACCAGCACCATCTCCTCTCAAAACCCTAGTTCATCTCTTGTATTCAATTCTTGTCTCCAAGTCCGGGATTGGTACTAGTAGGTTGCTAGTAGTGTTGATTACTCCTTGTAGTTGATGCTAGTTGGTTTATTTGGTGGAAGATCATATGTTCAGATCCTATATGCATATTAATACCCCTCTTATTATGAACATGAATATGCTTTGTGAGTAGTTACGTTTGTTCCTGAGGACATGGGAGAAGTCTTGCTATTAGTAGTCATGTGAATTTGGTATTCGTTCGATATTTTGATGAGATGTATGTTGTCTATCCTCTAGTGGTGTTATGTGAACGTCGACTACATAACACTTCACCATTATTTGGGCCTAGAGGAAGGCATTGGGAAGTAATAAGTAGATGATGGGTTGCTAGAGTGACAGAAGCTTAAACCCTAGTTTATGCGTTGCTTCGTAAGGGGCTGATTTGGATCCATACGTTTCATGCTGTGGTTAGGTTTACCTTAATACTTTTTTTGTATTTGCGGATGCTTGCAATAGAGGTTAATCATAAGTGGGATGTTTGTTCAAGTAAGAACAGAACCCAAGCACTGGTCCACCCACATATCAAATTATCAAAGTACCGAACGCGAATCATATGAACATGATGAAAACTAGCTTGACGATATTCCCATGTGTCCTCGGGAGCGCTTTTCCTATTATAAGAGTTTGTCCAGGCTTGTCCTTTGCTACAAAAGGATTGGGCCACCTTGCTGCACTTTATTTACTTTTGTTACTTGTTGCTCGTTACAAATTATCCTATCACAAAACTATCTGTTACCACTTATTTCAGTACTTGCAGAGAATACCTTGCTAAAACCGCTTATCATTTCATACGCTCCTTGTTGGGTTCGACACTCTTACTTATCGAAAGGACTACGATAGATCCCCTATACTTGTGGGTCATCAAGACTCTTTTCCGGCGCCGTTGTCGGTGAAGCGCCTTTGGTAAGTGGAATTTGGTAAGGAAAAAATTATATAGTGTGCTGAAATTTCTGTCACTTGTTACTATGGAAAGTAATCCTCGAGGGGCTTGTTAGGGTATCTTCACCTCGACCAAGAGAGCAAAGAGTTGCTCCTCAACCTAATGAACCTACTGAAAATGAATATGAAAATATTCCCTTTGAATTTCCTTCGGGTATGATGGAAAAACTGCTAGCTCATCCTTTTGCAGGAGATGGAACAAAGCATCCTGATGAGCACCTAATATATGTGGATGAAGTTTGTGGACTATCTAAGCTTGCAGGTATACCCGATGATGTTGTTAAGAATAAGGTCTTCCCTTTATCTTTGAAGGGAGATGCATTGACATGGTATAGGCTATGTGAAGATACGAGATCATGGAATATAGAAGATTGAAATTGGAATTTCATCAAAAGTATTATCCTATGCATCTTGTTCATCGTGATCGCAATTATATATATAATTTTTGGCCTCGGGAAGGAGAAAGCATCGCTCAAGCTTGGGGGAGGCTTAAATCAATGTTGTATTCATGCCCCAATCATGAGCTCCCAAGAGAAACAATTATTCAAAAAATTTATGATCGGCTTTCTGAAAACAATTGCACCATGCTCGATATTTCTTGTGCTGGCTCTTTTATGATGAAGACTATTGAATTCAAATGGAATTTATTGTATAGAATTAAACGCAACTCTGAAGATTGGGACCTCGATGAAGGTAGGAGTCAGGTATGACACCTAAGTTTGATCGTGTTAAATCTTTTATGGACACCTAAGTTTAGCACTAAATATGGACTTGACTCTGAGATAGTAGCTTCTTTCTGTGAATCTTTTGCTACTTATGTTGATCTCCCCATGGAGAAGTGGTTTAAATATCATCCTCCCATAGAAGTAAAAGTAGCTGCACCTATTAAAGTTGAAGAAAAGATTGTCACGTATAATGATCCTGTTGTTCCTACCTCTTATGTTGAGAAACCACCTTTCCCTGTCAGAATAAAGGATCATGCTAAAGCTTCAACTATAGTTCGTAAAAGCAATATTAGAACTTATACACCTCCTGAGCAAATTAAAGTTGAACCTAATATTGCTATTTTTAAAGATCTCTTAGCTGATAATATTGATGGGCATGTTATTCAATTCTGCGGTGAAACTGCTAGAACTGCCAAACCTTGTGCTAAAGATAAACATAGACCTGTGGTAGGCGTGCCTGTTATTTCTGTTAAAATAGGAGATCATTGTTACCATGGCTTATGTGATATGGGTGCTAGTGCTAGTGTTATACCCTATGATTTATATAAAGAAATTAAGCATGAAATTGCACCTGCTGAGTTAGAAGATATTGATGTCACAATTAAACTTGCCAATAGAGATACTATATCGGCAATGGGAATTGTTAGAGACGTTTAAGTCTTGTGTGGAAAAACTAAATATCATACTAATTTTCTTGTTCTTAGTTCCCCACAAGATAGCTTTTGTCCCATTATATTTGGTAGACCCTTCTTGAATACCGTTAATGCTAAGATAGACTGTGTAAAGAATGTTGTTACTATTGGCTTGGATGACATGATTCATGAGTTTAACTTCTCTAAATCTAGTAGACAACACCGTGAAGAAGAATTGCCTAGTAAGGATGAAATTATTGGTCTTGCTTCTATTTCCGTACCTCCTAGTGATCCTTTAGAACAATATTTGCTAGACCATGAAAATGATATGTTTATGAATGAAAGAATGGAAATAGATGAAGTATTCTTTAAACAGGAACCTATTTTGAAACATAATTTGCCTGTTAAAATCCTAGGGGATCCTCCTCCACCCAAGGGTGACCCCGTGTTTGAGCTTAAACCGTTGCCTGATAATCTTAAATATGCTTATCTTGATGAAAAGAAGATATATCCTGTTATTATTAGTGCTAACCTTTCAGAGAATGAAGAAGAGAGATTATTGAAAACTCTGAAGAAACACCGAGCTGCTATTGGATATACTCTTGATGATCTTAAGGGCATTAGCCCACTCTATGTCAACATAAAATAAATTTGGAAGAAGATGCCAAACCGGTTCGTGATCATCAACGAAGGCTTAATCCTAAGATGAAAGAAGTGGTAAGGAAAGAAATACTAAAGCTTCTGGAGGCGGTATAATTTATCCGTTCTTGATAGTCGATGGGTAAGTCATGTCCATTGTGTCCCTAAGAAGGGAGGTATTACTATTGTTCCTAATGATAAAGATGAATTGATTCCGCAAAGAATTATTACAGGTTATAGGATGGTAATTGATTTCCGTAAATTAAATAAGGCTACTAAAAAAGATCATTACCCCTTACCTTTTATTGATCAAATGCTAGAAAGACTATGCAAACATACACATTATTGCTTTCTAGATGGTTATTCTGGTTTCTCTCAAATACCTGTGTCGGCTAAGGATCAATAAAAGACTACTTTTACATGCCCTTTTGGTACTTTTGCTTATAGATGTATGCCTTTTGGTTTATGTAACGCACCTGCTACCTTTCAAAGATGCATGATGGCTATATTCTCTGACTTCTGTGAAAAGATTTGTGAGGTTTTCGTGGACGACTTTTCCGTCTATGGATCCTCTTTTGATGATTGCTTGAGCAATCTTGATCGAGTTTTGCAGAGATGTGAAGAAACTAATCTTGTCTTGAATTGGGAAAAGTGCCACTTTATGGTTAATGAAGGTATTGTCTTGGGGCATAAAGTTTCTGAAAGAGGTATTGAAGTTGATAAAGCCAAGGTTGATGCTATTGAAAAGATGCCATGTCCCAAGGACATCAAAGGTATAAGAAGTTTCCTTGGTCATGATGGATTTTATAGGAGGTTCATTAAGGACTTCTCAAAAATTTCTCGGCCTCTGACTAATTTATTACAAAAAGATATACCATTTGTCTTTGATGATGATTGTGTAGAAGCATTTGAAATACTTAAGAAAGCATTGATCTCTGCACCTATTGTTCAACCACCTGATTGGAATTTACCCTTTGAAATTATGTGTGATGCTAGTGATTATGTTGTAGGTGCTGTTCTAGGGCAAAGAGTTGATAAGAAATTAAATATGCTAGTAAAGGCAATGCTCAAAGAAACTATGCAACTACTAAAAAAGAATTCTTAGCAGTTGTATTTGCATGTGATAAGTTCAAACCTTATATTGTTGATTCTAAAGTAACTATTCACACTGATCATGTTGCTATTAAATACCTGATGGAAAAGAAAGATGCTAAACCTAGACTTATTAGATGGTTCTCTTTCTACAAGAATTTGATTTGCATATTGTTGATAGAAAGGGAGCTGAGAACCCCGTTGCAGACAACTTGTCTAGGTTAGAAAATGTTCTTGATGACCCACTACCTATTGATGATAGCTTTCCTGATGAGCAATTAAATGTCATAAATACTTCTCGTAGTACTCCATGGTATGCTGATTATGCTAATTACATTGTTGATAAATTTATACCACCTAGTTTCACATACCAACAAAAGAAAAGGTTTTTCTATGATTTGAGACATTACTTTTGGGATGACCCACATCTTTATAAAGAAGGAGTAGATGGTGTTATTAGGCGTTGTGTACTGAGCATGAACATGAGCAGATCCACATAAGTGTCACTCCGAAGCTTATGGAGGACACCATTTGGAGATAGAACTGCACATAAGGTATTGCAATCTGGTTTTATTGGCCTACTCTCTTCAAGGATGCCCGTAAGTTTGTCTTATCTTGTGATGAATGTCAAAGAATTGGTAATATTAGTAGACGTCAAGAAATGCCTATGAACTATTCACTTGTTATTGAACCATTTGACGTTTGGGGCTTTGATTATATGGGACCTTTTCCTGCCTCTAATGGATATACACATATTTTAGTTGTTGTTGATTACGTTACTAAGTGGGTAGAAGCTATTCCAACTAGTAGTGTTGATCATAACACTTCTATTAAAATGCTTAAAGAAGTTATTTTTCCAAGGTTTGAAGTCCCTAGATATTTAATGACTGATGGTGGTTCACACTTTATTCATGGTGCTTTCCGTAAAATGCTTGCTAAGTATGATGTTAATCATAGAATTGCATCCCCTTATCACCCACAGTCTAGTGGTCAAGTAGAATTGAGTAATAGAGAACTCAAATTAATTTTGCAAAAGACTGTCAATAGGTCTAGAAAGAACTGGTCCAAGATACTTGATGATGCATTATGGGCCTATAGAACTGCATATAAAAATCCTATGGGCGTGTCTCCGTATAAAATGGTTTATGGAAAAGCATGTCACTTACCTCTCGAACTAGAGCATAAGGCTTATTCGGCTATTAAAGAGCTCAATTATGATTTCAAACTTGCCGGAGAGAAGAGGTTATTTGATATTAGCTCACTTGATGAATGGAGAACCCAAGCTTATGAAAATGCCAAGTTGTTTAAAGAAAAAGTTAAAAGATGGCATGACAAAAGGATACAAAAGCGTGAGTTTAATGTAGGTGATTATGTATTGCTATACAACTCTCTTTTAAGATTTTTTGCAGGAAAACTTCTCTCTAAATGGGAAGGCCCTTACGTTATCGAGGAGGTCTATCGTTCCGGTGCCATAAAAATCAACAATTTCGAAGGCACAAATCCGAAGGTGGTAAACGGTCAAAGAATCAAACACTATATCTTAGGTAATCCTATAAATGTTGAAACCAATGTTATTGAAACCGTAACCACGGAGGGATACATAAGAGACACTTTCCAGAACGTTTCAGAGTCCGAAAAGGAATAGGTATGTGGTACGGTAAGTAAACTGACTCCAAAACAGTTTTAAGGCAATATTTCTCTGTTTTGGATTATTTAGAAAAATAGAAAAATAAGTAGCAGTCCGGGAAGGACACGAGGGCCCCATGAGGGTGGAGGGCACGCCCCCTACCTCGTGGGCACCTCGTGTGCCTTCCGGACTACGTTTTCTTGTACGATATGTATTTTGGTCGGTAAAAGTTCATTATATATTCTCCCGGAGGTTTTGACTCCCGTATCACGCAAATATCCTCTGTTCTTGTTTCGAGCTGTTTTCTGTAAGGGTTGTCAAGGCCAGGCATCATGTCGTCCCCCTCCTCTAACAATGGTGACAACGATGCTTGGCTAATGAAGATAGAGCTGAAGAGGGAAGAACCCATGGAGATCAACAAGGATGAAGGGATCAAGAAGGCTACGGAGTATCAAGCTCCGGCAGCAGAAGACATCCTTCAATTTGATCACAATCTTCTTACCCCAACTGAGATCGAAGCTTTCAAGATGATTGAGTTAGCCCGTATACAAAACAAGTATCTCACAAGTGAAAATGTTTTATTGAAGGAGCATATCGTTGCACTCAAGGGCATTATTCGCAAGTTGGAGGACCTCTTACGCTCGACGTGCGACTATCCATCACCTCCACCTTCTTCACCGACAACAAAGGAGACATAATCACATGGGTATGGGCACTCCCCTTGGCAACTGCCAAGCTTGGGGGAGGTGCCCCGGTATCGTATCACAACCACATCTCCTATCTTTACCGTTTTTCTTAGTTCAATCCTATTAGTAGTATCTTGATCTAGTAGAATAAAGTTTATGGCATGATCTAGTTTTGAGTTTTTGCTTTATGATCTCTCTATGTAATCGAGTCCGTGAGTTATATAATAAGGTTAGTGTTGAGTCAAGGGCTTGATTATTTTGCCATGATCTTGAGTGAATAAGAGAAAAGAGAAAAAGAATAAAAAGAAACAAAGAGTTCATATTGATCTTATTGAGAGTAATGACTTCACATAGAAAGGGTATGATGATTGAAAGTTGTTGGGAGTTGGCAAACATAGTTTTGGTCATTGTTGCAATTAATAGGAAGTAATAAGGAAAGAGAGGTTTCACATATAGATATACTATTATTGACATCTTTTATGATTGTGAGCACTCATTAAAATATGACATGCTAAAGAGTTGATGTTGGACAAGGAAGACAACATAATGGGTTATGTTCTCTTATATCTGAGATAAAGTATATTGTGATGGATCGCCCAACATGTTGGGCTTGCCTTTCCCCCTCGTGCTAGCCAAATTCTCAGCACCAAGTAGAGATACTACTTGTGCTTCCAAAAACCCTTAAACCAGTTTTGCCATGAGAGTCCACCATATCTACCTATGGATTGAGTAAGATCCTTCAAGTAAGTTGTCATCGGTGCAAAGCAATAAAAATTGCTCTCTAAATATGTATGATTGATTGGTGTGGGAGAAATAAGCTTTATACGATCTTGTGATGTGGAAGAAATAAAAGCAACGGACTGCATAATAAAGGTTCATATCACAAGTGGCAATATAAAGTGACGTTCTTTCGCATTAAGATTTTGTGCATCCAACCATAAAAGCGCATGGCAACCTCTGCTTCCCTCTGCGAAGGGCCTATCTTTTATTATTATCCTCTACCTTATGCAAGAGTCATGGTGATCTTCACCTTTCCTTTTTACATTTTATCCTTTGGCAAGCACAGTGTGTTGGAAAGATATTGATTGATATATCTAATTGGATGTAGGGGGCATGAGTTATTATTGTTGACATTACCCTTGAGGTAAAAGGTTGGGAGGCGAAACTATAAGCCCCTATCTTTCTATGTGTCCGATTAAAACTCCGTAAACACAAGTATCCCATGAGTGTTAGCGGTTATGAAAGACTAAATGATAGTTGAGTATGTGGACTTGCTATTAAGCTCTGACATAGACTCTTTCTGATGTTATGATAAATTGCAATTGCTTCAATGACTGAGATTATAGTTTGTTGGTTTTCAATAAAGTTTATGATTCGTATTCTGCATTGTGAATGGATTATTACTTGAACATAAGAAATCATATGAAAATATCTATATATGTTGCTGTTATGAGAATAATCATGATGCCTTCATGTCCGTATTTTATTTTTATCGACGCCTCTGCCTCTAAACATGGGGACATATTTATCGTTATCGGCTTTCACTTGAGGACAAGCGAGGTCTAAGCTTGGGGGAGTTGATACGTCCATTTTGCATCATGCTTTTATATCGATATTTATTGCATTATTGGCTGTTATTATACGTTATGTCACAATACTTATGCCTATTCTCTCTTATTTTACAAGGTTTACATAAGGAGGAGAATGCGGCATTTGGAATTCGAAATGGAAAAGGAGCAAATATTAGAGACATATTCTGCACAACTCCAAAAGTCCTGAAACTCCACGAAAGTCATTTTGGGAAATAATAAAAAATATCCAGCGGAAGAAGTTCATCAGAGGGGCCCCACCTGTCCACGAGGGTGGGGGCGCGCCCCCCTACCTCGTGGGCCCCCTGTTGGCTCTCCGATGGCCATCTTCTGCTATATGAGGTCTTTCGTCGAGGAAAAAATCAGAAGCAACCTTTCAGGACGAAACCCCGCCGCCACGAGGCGGAACCTTGGCGGAACCAATCTAGGGCTCCGGCAGAGCTGTTCTCATCACCATCGGAGAGGGGGAAATCATCGCCATCGTCATCACCAACGCTCCTCTCATCGGGAGAGGGCAATCTCCATAAACATCTTCACCAGCACCATCTCCTCTCAAAACCCTAGTTCATCTCTTGTATCTAATTCTTGTCTCCAAGTCCGGGATTGGTACTAGTGGGTTGCTAGTAGTGTTGATTACTCCTTGTAGTTGATGCTAGTTGGTTTATTTGGTGGAAGGTCATATGTTCAGATCCTATATGCATATTAATACCCCTCTGATTATGAACATGAATATGCTTTGTGAGTAGTTACGTTTGTTCCTGAGGACATGGGAGAAGTCTTGCTATTAGTAATCATGTGAATTTGGTATTCGTTCGATATTTTGATGAGATGTATGTTGTCTATCCTCTAGTGGTGTTATGTGAACGTCGACTACATAACACTTCACCATTATTTGGGCCTAGAGGAAGGCATTGGGAAGTAATAAGTAGATGATGGGTTGCTAGAGTGACAGAAGCTTAAACCCTAGTTTATAAGTTGCTTCATAAGGGGCTGATTTGGATCCATATGTTTCATGCTATGTTTAGGTTTACCTTAATACTTTTTTTTGTAGTTGCAGATGCTTGCAATAGAGGTTAATCATAAGTGGGATGCTTGTTCAAGTAAGAACAGCACCCAAGCACCGGTCCACCCACATATCAAATTATCAAAGTACCGAACGTGAATCATATGAACGTGATGAAAACTAGCTTGACGATATTCCCATGTGTCCTCGGGAGCGCTTTTCCTATTATAAGAGTTTGTCCAGGCTTGTCCTTTGCTACAAAAGGATTGGGCCACCTTGCTGCACTTTATTTACTTTTGTTACTTGATGCTCGTTACAAATTATCCTATCACAAAACTATCGGTTGCCACTTATTCAGTACTTGCAGAGAATACCTTGCTGAAAACCGCTTATCATTTCCTTCTGCTCCTCGTTGGGTTCGACACTCTTACTTATCGAAAGGACTACAATAGATCCCCTATAATTGTGGGTCATCAGGCCCTTGATGCGTCCTCGGCGGCTTGTACCTCGGTCGCGAAGTTTATGGTCTACTCCTCTATTCGGAGGGAGCATTCTGTGTTGCCATTGACTGTGATGACGCCATTCGGCCCCGGCATCTTAAGGTTTACATAAGCATAGTGTGGTATGGCATTGAAGCGAGTGAAAGCAGTTCAGCCGAGGAGTGCATGATAACCACTTCGAAAGGGTACTATGTCGAGGATCAACTCTTCGCTTCAGAAGTTCTTAGGTGTGCCAAAGACTACTTCTAGGTTCATGCTTCCCGAACAATGCGCCACGACTCCTATTATGATACCCTTGAATGTTGTACTACAGGGCTTGGTGTTTGTCGGATCGATATGCATCAACTTGACAGTGTTGGCATATATCAAGTTGAGGCTGCTTCATGTGTCCATAAGGACTCGGGTCACGTGAAAACCGTCCACTATGGGATCGAGCCAGCGTCGCTGTGCCTTCATGATGGATGCTCGTCAGATGGTCTCTTCGGTCGAAGATGATCGGAATTTCCGACCATGGATTATACTTGGGCGCTGCTGGCTCTACGGCATAAACTTCTCAAAGCGCCAATTTCCTCTCTTTCTTAGTGACGTGAGTTGCATATATCATGTTCACGTCCTTGACTTCAGGAGGGAATTGTTTCTGGCCATTGCTTGGACCGGGCTGGTCACCGTCCTCATTACAGGGTTGACTCTTGCCCTAATTTTCAGCCGCTATCTTGCCGACTTGCTTGATCACCCAGCAGTTCAAGTAGAGTGAGTAGGAGGCTTATCTGGAGTACCATGGATAGCGCATGGATTTTCCAGTATTTTATCCAATGTTGAGGGGTTGTCTCTATTCCCTTGAAAGGGTTTCCTCTTTCTTACCATTGTGCTGGTTGCTGAATCTGGCATTGACTGTCGCCTTCTCGGCGTCGCTTCTATTTCCTCTATTGTGGCGCTTGTTGTTCTTGTTGCGCTGAGGTTTTCTGTTTCCAACGCGTACCTCGGAGGTGCCTGGATCCCCATTATGCTTGCTTCTATGAGCCAGCCAACTATCCTCACATGCGCAAAATCGAGTCATCAAATGTGTGAGTGCTGCCATTGAACAAGGCTTTTCCTGTCCGAGCTCTCTAGCGAGCCATTCATTGTGGATACTATGCTTAAAGGTAGCTATCGCCTTCGCGTCTAGACAATCGACTATTTGAATTTTTTTTCTTGGTCAAGAAACGATTCCAAAATTTTCTTGTTGATTCCCCTGGTTGTTGGACAATATGACCGAGGTCATCGACATCCGAGGGGTCCGACATAAGTGACCTAGAAATTTTGCTCGAAAGGCATCTTTGAGGTCCTCCCAATTGCCGATGAAGTTCCGGGGCAAGCTGTTGAGCCAATGATGTGCCGATCCTTTGAGCTTTAAAGGTAAGTGTTTGACGGCATGGAGGTCATCACCTCGGGCCATGTGGATATGCATGAGGAAATCCTCAATCCATACAGCAGGGTCCATAGTTCTGTCATATTGTTCAATGTTGATGGGGTTAAATCCTTCTGGGAACTGGTGTTGCATGAGCTCGTCTGTAAAGCACATGGGGTGAGTAGCTCCTCGGACCCGAGTTGTGGCATGTCGGAGGTCAGATGTCATCACGGACTGATCATGTGTATAATCACGTGTGTTGTCATTCTTGGATAACCAAGCCAGGTATCCCGCATGTCCAGCAGGTGGCGCTCCCTGCACCCATAAATGGATCGTGATGGGGCGACTGGTCTTGATGCCAATTTCTTTCACATATAATAAGGTTTCAAAGGCGGGAGTGGATCCTTCCCAGCTAGGTATTTTGGGGGAATTAGGATATCCACCTGCTGGCCTATCTCGGCCCTAAGGAGGGCGGTCAAGGTTCTCGACCCATTCACGCTTTGATCACAAACTACCGTCAACCTCCTCATCAAACTCTCGGAGCACCTTCTTCGCGGGTAGTACTTATTATTCCTTGCGAGTCTATCCTCGATTTCTTGTTCGGCATTGAGGACCTCAGTCCATTTATTATTAAGCCTGTCATGTTCAGCCTGAAGCTTCCGAGACTATTGCTTCATGCTCTTGGCAATACTAAGTCAGTGGAAGGCCTGAAGTCGAGGATCCTCAAGGGATTCCTCGGGGATGTCAAACTCATCGGGTCCGAGGCTTATGTCCTCCTCAGCTCTGGATAGTAGTTGTCGTCCTCAGGGTCATCATCGTCCCCGTTTGACATGGCGCCATCAATGTTTCCATCGCCGGTGTTATCGCCTGCGTTTTGGTCCTTGGCACCATCCGGAGTAGTGCCATTATCGGTGGCATCATTGTTGGCGTCCCAGTTGCCCGTGCCTTTACCACCGCGACTTCTACGTCAGCATTTGGGGGGCTCTTTATCTCCCTCGTCGTTTTTAGGGGTATCCACCATGTAGACATCGTAGGTGGAGGTAGCCACCCACTTGCCGGTATTGGAAGTGGCTAGGGGTGATGTAGTGTAGGACATGTCGTCGGCATCTTCATCCATGTCAACAACCTCCTTAGAGGCGTAGTCCAGTACATTGGTTAAATCCTCGACTGGAGCAACTAGGTGGGTGGAGGGTGGACGAAAACTTCTGCACCTCCGGATTTGTCTCTGATTTGATAATAGACCGAGGTCTGGTCGTCTAAGATTCCAAGGCTCTGAATCTGATCTGACATCTCATTCAGGAGCGTGAGGTAGGCCTCGCACATCTCTTGATAGTAGGTAGGGCTTACCTGGAGTTTGCCTGAGGTGCCACGTGACGTAGCCTTAGGATTTTTGCTGGTTGGGCTTGATGCCTGATCCAGCGGTGTGGTGTTCGGATCCGAGCTCAAAGCCAGATCTAAGATGCACATTGGTCCATTGTCCTACTCCGAGATTGAATCTCGTGCAGAGACGGTGGTGTTTGAGGGATCTTCAGGCTTGTTGACACCCAACCCAAAAAGGCAAGCTCGTCACAGGAGTCTGCGGCATATTCTAGATTCCCAACCTAATGGTTTGGCCTAGGGAGAGGCTCTCGACCTAGCCGAGGTGACCAGTCGAGTCAGCGTGCAGCACGATGCTGCCGAAGGCGAAGAGCTGGCCGGGGACAAAGGTCTTCCCACAACCGATGTCGTTGTTGATCCTAAGATGAGCCCTCGAGCCTTTGCGACGACAAAACGGGACTTGTATGGGCCACCAATGTCGGTGCTAAAATCGGCGGATCTCGGGTAGGGGGTCGCAAATTGGTGATCTTGGCACGATGGTAACAGGAAGTAAGAGGGACACAATTTTACCCAGGTTTGGGCCCTCTCGAAGGGGTAAAACCCTATGTCCTGCTTGTATTGTATTGATTGTGGATGGGGTAAAAGTACAGGATGATCTAGCTTGAGATCATATGAGTGAGTTCTAACCTCTAAAATCCTTGCCTCTGCAGACTAAGCCCCTTGGCTTATATAGGCACCAGGGGTACCTAGGGTTACAAGTATGTCAGCTACAAGTAGGGATAAACATGTCGCTCGTTTGAATATGCCTTGAAGTGTACACCAAGTCTTCATAGGATTCCATCTTGGGTACGCCAAGGGCCATGGCTTGCGTGGCCCATTCTGCATTTGTCGGTGGGTCCTCGGTCCAGCCCATGAATGGTGGGCCGACGTGGTGTGCACCCCCTAATCCGAGACACCGTCACCATGCGCAATGGCCACCTTGCCTCCAGCCAACCAACCACATCACAAAACTTGGCGACGGAGGTCTGGATGGCGTATCATCGATACACCAATTACCTCACACTGTGTTGTTGGATGATGTGCATGTCATAGGGCGCAATGTGCTTTCACGTGTGAAACGAATCATGAACGCGCTACCAGAAGAGACCCCCTCTGCTCCTGCCTACGAATTCCGTAGATACGGCGAACCACGCATCGCACAACAACTCATCCTCCATGGTCGAGTACCCCGCCATCCTCCATACTCTAAAAAAATGACATGGCGTTTGAAAATAAGCTCAATGGAATTTCACCTAACACCTACCGAGCGTGGTGACCACCATGGACGGCATCGACCGGGGCGAAGTGTACCTGCCTACGGACGGGTCTTGGGTGGGCGACGTCATCGTAAAAGGTGAGCGGGCGCCTCGGTGCTAGTTGCGGAGGTTCAACAATGCCTTTGTGCCAGGCGGAGAGGTACAACGGCGTCGTCCGAGGAGGTGGGTGCGAATGCAAAGCAAGGGAAGAAGGGACGGATTGGAAGAAAATGGTACCGGGAGGCGGTGTTAGGTGGGTCGAGGGTGTCGGAGTCCTGCATACTCTAAAAAATGACATGGCGTTCGAAAATAAGCTCAATGGAATTTCACCTAACACCTAGCGAGCATGGTGACCACCATGGACGACGTCGACAGGGGGGCGAAGTGTACCTGCCTACGGACGGGTCTTGGGTGGACGACGTCGTCGTAAAAGTCGAGCGGGCGCCTCGGTGCTAGTTGTTGAGGTTCAACAATGCCTTTGTGCCAGGCGAAGAGGTACAACGGCATCTCCGAGGAGGTGGGTGCAAATGCAAAGCAAGAGAAGAAGGGACGGATTGGAAGAAAATGGGACCAGAGGTGGGTGCAAATGCAAAGCAAGAGAAGAAGGGACGGATTGGAAGAAAATGGGACCGGCAGGCGGTTTTAGGTGGGTCGGGGGTGTCGGAGTCCTGCATGGGTACTGTCCGGACTCCGAGATTGAATCCTGCATGGGTACTGTGAGGTAATTGGTCCATTGTCCTACTCCGAGATTGAATCTCGTGCAGAGACGGTGGTGTTTGAGGGATCTTCAGGCTTGTTGACACCCAACCCAAAAAGGCAAGCTCGTCACAGGAGTCTGCGGCATATTCTAGATTCCCAACCTAATGGTTTGTCCTAGGGAGAGGCTCTCGACCTAGCCGAGGTGACCAGTCGAGTCAGCGTGCAAAGACGATCTGCTGCAAGGCTAAGAGCTGGCGGGACAAAGGTCTTCCCACAACAGATGTCGTTGTTGATCCTAAGATGAGCCCTCGAGCCTTTGCGACGACAAAACGGGACTTGTATGGGCCACCAATGTCGGTGCTAAAATCGGCGGATCTCGGGTAGGGGTGCAAATTGGTGATCTTGGCACGATGGTAACAGAAGTAAGAGGACACAATTTTACCTGGTTTGGGCCCTCTCGAAGGGGTAAAACCCTATGTCCTGCTTGTATTGTATTGATTGTGGATGGGGTAAAAGTACAGGATGATCTAGCTTGAGATCATATGAGTGAGTTCTAACCTCTAAAATCCTTGCCTCTGCAGACTAAGCCCCTTGGCTTATATAGGCACCAGGGGTACCTAGGGTTACAAGTATGTCAGCTACAAGTAGGGATAAACATGTCGCTCGTTTGAATATGCCTTGAAGTGTACACCAAGTCTTCATAGGATTCCATCTTGGGTACGCCAAGGGCCATGGCTTGCGTGGCCCATTCTGCATTTGTCGGTGGGTCCTCGGTCCAGCCCATGAATGGTGGGCCGACGTGGTGTGCACCCCCTAATCCGAGACACCGTCACCATGCGCAATGGCCACCTTGCCTCCAGCCAACCAACCACATCACAAAACTTGGCGACGGAGGTCTGGATGGCGTATCATCGATACACCAATTACCTCACACTGTGTTGTTGGATGATGTGCATGTCATAGGGCGCAATGTGCTTTCACGTGTGAAACGAATCATGAACAGCGCTACGGAAGAGACCCCTCTGCTCACCGCCACGAATTCCGTGAGATCGGCGAACCACGCATCGCACAACAACTCATCCTCCATGGTGAGTACCCGCCATCCTCCATACTCTAAAAAATGACATGGCGTTTGAAAATAAGCTCAATGGAATTTCACCTAACACCTACCGGCGTGGTGACCACCATGGGCCGGCATCGACCGGGGGCGAAGTGTACCGCCTACGGACGGGTCTTGGGTGGGCGACGTCATCGTAAAAGGTGGCGGGCGCCTCGGTGCTAGTTCGGAGGTTCAACAATGCCTTTGTGCCGGCGGAGAGGTACAGTGGCGTCGTCCGAGGAGGTGGGTGCGAATGCAAAGCAAGGGAAGAAGGGACGGATTGGAAGAAAATGGTACCGGGAGGCGGTGTTAGGTGGGTCGAGGGTGTCGGAGTCCTGCATACTCTAAAAAATGACATGGCGTTCGAAAATAAGCTCAATGGAATTTCACCTAACACCTAGCGAGCATGGTGACCACCATGGACGACGTCGACAGGGGGGCGAAGTGTACCTGCCTACGGACGGGTCTTGGGTGGACGACGTCGTCGTAAAAGTCGAGCGGGCGCCTCGGTGCTAGTTGTTGAGGTTCAACAATGCCTTTGTGCCAGGCGAAGAGGTACAACGGCATCTCCGAGGAGGTGGGTGCAAATGCAAAGCAAGAGAAGAAGGGACGGATTGGAAGAAAATGGGACCGGAGGTGGGTGCAAATGCAAAGCAAGAGAAGAAGGGACGGATTGGAAGAAAATGGGACGGCGGCGGTTTTAGGTGGGTCGGGGTGTCGGAGTCCTGCATGGGTCTGTCCGGACTCGAGATTGAATCTGCATGGGTCTTGTGAGGTAATTGGTCCATTGTCCTACTCCGAGATTGAATCTCGTGCAGAGACGGTGGTGTTTGAGGGATCTTCAGGCTTGTTGACACCCAACCCAAAAAGGCAAGCTCGTCACAGGAGTCTGCGGCATATTCTAGATTCCCAACCTAATGGTTTGTCCTAGGGAGAGGCTCTCGACCTAGCCGAGGTGACCAGTCGAGTCGGCGTGCGCAAAGACGATCTTTGCCAAGGCGAAGAGCTGGCGGGGACAAAGGTCTTCCCACAACAGATGTCGTTGTTGATCCTAAGATGAGCCCTCGAGCCTTTGCGACGACAAAACGGGACTTGTATGGGCCACCAATGTCGGTGCTAAAATCGGCGGATCTCGGGTAGGGGGTCGCAAATTGGTGATCTTGGCACGATGGTAACAGGAAGTAAGAGGGACACAATTTTACCCAGTTTTGGGCCCTCTCGAATGGGTAAAACCCTATGTCCTGCTTGTATTGTATTGATTGTGGATGGGGTAAAAGTACAGGATGATCTAGCTTGAGATCATATGAGTGAGTTCTAACCTCTAAAATCCTTGCCTCTGCAGACTAAGCCCCTTGGCTTATATAGGCACCAGGGGTACCTAGGGTTACAAGTATGTCAGCTACAAGTAGGGATAAACATGTCGCTCGTTTGAATATGCCTTGAAGTGTACACCAAGTCTTCATAGGATTCCATCTTGGGTACGCCAAGGGCCATGGCTTGCGTGGCCCATTCGCATTGTCGGTGGGTCCTCGGTCCAGCCCATGAATGGTGGGCCGGCGTGGTGTGCACCCCTAATCCGAGACACCGTCACCATGCGCAATGGCCACCTTGCCTCCGACCAACCAACCGCATCACAAAACTTGGCGGCGGAGGTGCGGATGGCGTATCATCGATACACCAATTACCTCACACTGTGTTGTTGGATGATGTGCATGTCATAGGGCGCAATGTGCTTTCACGTGTGAAACGAATCATGAACGCGCTACCAGAAGAGACCCTCTGCTCCTGCCTACGAATTCCGTAGATACGGCGAACCACGCATCGCACAACAACTCATCCTCCATGGTCGAGTACCCCGTCATCCTCCATACTCTAAAAAAATGACATGGCGTTTGAAAATAAGCTCAATGGAATTTCACCTAACACCTACCGAGCGTGGTGACCACCATGGACGGCATCGACCGGGGGCGAAGTGTACCTGCCTACGGACGGGTCTTGGGTGGGCGACGTCATCGTAAAAGGTGAGCGGGCGCCTCGGTGCTAGTTGCGGAGGTTCAACAATGCCTTTGTGCCGGCGGAGAGGTACAAGCGGCGTCGTCCAGGAGGTGGGTGCGAATGCAAAGCAAGGGAAGAAGGGACGGATTGGAAGAAAATGGTACCGGAGGCGGTGTTAGGTGGGTCGAGGTGTGAGTCCTGCATACTCTAAAAAATGACATGGCGTTGAAAATAAGCTCAATGGAATTTCACCTAACACCTAGCGAGCATGGTGACCACCATGGACGACGTCGACAGGGGGGCGAAGTGTACCTGCCTACGGACGGGTCTTGGGTGGACGACGTCGTCGTAAAAGTCGAGCGGGCGCCTCGGTGCTAGTTGTTGAGGTTCAACAATGCCTTTGTGCCAGGCGGAGAGGTACAACGGCATCTCCGAGGAGGTGGGTGCAAATGCAAAGCAAGAGAAGAAGGGACGGATTGGAAGAAAATGGGACCAGAGGTGGGTGCAAATGCAAAGCAAGAGAAGAAGGGACGGATTGGAAGAAAATGGGACCGGCAGGCGGTTTTAGGTGGGTCGGGGTGTCGAGTCCTGCATGGGTACTGTGGGACTCAAGCAAAGCCCCCCCACCACCACACACACACGCAAACTTTGTCTCGGGTGTGTCCGGACCGCTCGGCGGATTGATACAAACCCGTGTTGGATGGCACAACACGTCCAAACAACACGGTCCAGACGTATGGGGCGGTTTGAGGGTCAGCATTGGATATGCCCTTATAAACAATGATTGAAATACTCCATTTTTATTTCACACTGTGGTGAGGTATACTCCGCCAAACAGATCCGTTATTACAACGCCAGGTAAACCGCCATACAGCGAAAATTCGTAAGATTTTTATCCGTGATACTTTCACTCTTCCTAGCTAAACAAACCTACAAGGATCGAGGGAGGCACTCTATGCAAGGGTGGGTGGTATCCAGATGTAACCGTGGGTCTGCATGTACCCAACCTTCTCGCTCAGTTCATCAGCTTCCTTGGGGCCTCGGCTGCCAGGCTTGTATGAAACAGCCTTCAGCTTGCCGGCGTCGATGTCGTGCAACAAGGGAGTGAAGATCTGCCAGGCAGCCTGAAACAACCAGATACAATGTTAGTGACAGAACTGGAAGTAGAAGAGTTCCATTCAACCAGATACGATGTCAGTGACAGAATGGAAACGAACCTTCAGCTCATCTCGGCGCACAAAGTGTTGCTGGTCTCCTCTTATTCTGTGGAAACATGTAAGCCCATCAGTCCGAGTTACCATTATAAAGGACATGGGTATGTAAAACTGTATGTATGCATGATTTGCTGATTTTAGGACTGAACAAATTTCTCTTTCAAGAAGCAACATAAATTTAGGAAGGACGGTACGTACGTATCCAAAATGAGGCGCTCATATGCCTCTGGAATTTTGACATCTTGGTAACGCATCCCATATGACAGATCAAGTTCACTCTGTTCAGTAGCCATTTCCAATCCAGGTTTCTTCACCTGCATGAATTCACGTAAAATCAATAAACTATATTAGGGGTTCTGTTCTGCTCAACATGCCAGAAAATTTCACTGCAGAAAAACAGCATTAGACGTTACTCCTAATTAGCTGAACTTACAGTTAGTTTCATGTACATGGCTTCTGATGGCTGGAGGCGTATGACAAACTCATTTCTTCCTTGCTTCTTACCTTCAACATGTTAAATCTAGTTCAGTCTCAAATTCTGACTTGGACATAAAAAGAGAACAACAAACAGAGCACACTAATATTGATAGCAAAAATGTATAACAGGAGAGGCATTCAACTAGACACTAACATAACGTGACCAAAGATTCATCTTACTCTTACACCCTAACCAACCTACTGACATGCCATGGTAGGGTAGGGCATGCTTTCCTGGCTTCATGGATTTTCTGTGCATGGACCACTTCTGACCATTTTGTACTGTCAGTGGAACTTTACATAGTAGTTTCTTGCTTAAGATGTGGAACTTTACTTACGAAAGTGTGTCTAGTTTTCTACTGCCTTGTCTGTCTAGATAATGTAAGGCCACTCCATTAGTATTTTGTAGTATGGTACTGAGAAAAACTCTCGATTAGGTAGTAACGTTGTATGCACAGAGTTCACTGCACCATGAAAATTAACTTTGGAGTGCATACATTTAAAAATGTCACCGGGAACATCCTTGAACTGCACACGAATTTCTGCTTTTCTTGAGTTTAATGCTTTACCAGCTTTAAGAATGAAAGGGACACCTGTTGGATATGAATATTTGGGAGTTAATACCAAAACTGAAGATTCTATGATCCAGAACAAAGGCATATCAAGTCAAAGAAGAAATGCTGGTTAAAAGACATACCTTCCCATCTTTCATTATGTACCCTAAGTACAATAGATGCAAACGTTGGGGTATTAGAGTCATCTGGCACTGTAGGGTCATCCTTGTAGCCCTGATATTGTCCAAGGACTACCTCTTCGTCCTTTATCGGGTTCACGGATTGCAGAACCTGACATTAACAAAGGAAATTGATTTTAATTAGGACTAAACTAGAATGAAAAACATAAGATGTGTACTCTGCTACACTAGTTTGTTGTAACTAACAAATCTACACTACAGTAGTAGCATGTGGAGAGTAGAGGGAGATAAGAACCTTGACTTTCTCATCTCTAATGTGCTCAGGCTTAAGAGATACAGGCTTTTCCATTGCAACCAAACAGAAAACCTGCAAAAGGTAGCAATAACTTATTAGTGGGCTGTCACAATGCCTAAGAACATTTGTACTCTACAAAGAGTTCTACAATAGTTTATTAGTTAGCCATATATGATTCAGCAGGAAAGCTGTGCCCGTCAATGTTAAATACAATGAAGGTGTGATGAATATTTAATAATCTGCTGCCAAAAAATAGCCATGGAACTAGAGATAAGTTTACTAAAATAGTAAAAATCTAGTTGGATAAGCTGGAATATCATAATCCACCGCAATGGCAAACGCAGCCTTACATGGATAAAAGTAATATAACATTAAGTGTTTTATCTGTCTCAAATCAAGACTAAATACTAAAGCCCATGATAAAATGACGAAATAATATCGTATGGCATTTTATTAGTTTTTACCTGCAACAAATGGTTCTGAATGATATCACGGATGATTCTGCAGTAACAAGAGGGAGGTTAGGTACTTCTATGCTAAATAATGAAGATGTGCAGGTAAAATCCCAATAGTTAAGAATGATATAAGCAGACTGAATTTTACTAGAATTCATTAATGAGTGCTTTGGTTGCTGTAAAAGTGTAATCTAACAATTTACCATGTTGAACTCTACAAAATTCTAAAATAAAGCCAAATACACCATTCGCACTTTCAAATACAAAAATGAACATGTTGATCAACAAGGACCAACTAGGAATCTAGGACCTATGACATATCTAAAATATATAAACCTTGCTTACCAGATATTTTACGAGGTCAATATGCTTATAAGGGCATGATTTCATATTATGGAACATAGGGTACAATTTTGTATTAGACAACTTATTAATAAAATATAATGTTTCTACTTACCCGTATTGATCAAAATATCCTCCACGCCCATCAGTTCCGAAGTCCTCCCTGAATACAATCTGTAATATTGGATTCGTTACAGACTGAAGCTATTATTAAATTCCTACTTTGTAGCTGCCGCACAACTGTTTATTTATGTGGGGGCCATAAATGTCAGTTCAACTCAAAAAGATAAAAGTAAATTATAAGCAGAAAAATCTTATGCAATAACCCACATAAAATACATTCATACATGGTGCAGTAACTGCAGGTTATGCATTTCTTGCGTAAGCAATTGTAACTTTGTAAATTACCTACTTCTAACTCCTAAGTACTAACAAGACAACGTAAAACAAGCATACCTGTATATTATCAACATTGTCACGGTTCCAAAGTGGTAAGAACAAACGGTTCGCAAAACGAAGCACGAGCTGTGAAATGTTATTATTTCAAAACGAATTAGCCCAATGTTAGAAAAGCAGAAATATCTGACTAAATTTATAAACATTACCAAGTTTTGGACCAACTCTTTTCCCAAGTAGTGGTCAATCCTGTAGAGTTGATCTTCCTCGAATAGCTCCCCAAGTTGGGAACTTAATTCTTCTGCGGAGTCCAGGTCCCTTCCAAAGGGCTTCTCAACAATTACTCTAGTCCATCCAGCGCGAGAAGCTGTAGACACAACGTTCATGTTTATCAAATTGACAAAAGTAACGGTGCAATTTAGCACAGTAGCGTGTAGTTCTGTTTTTTTCTGAGCTGAAGTGAACAGCAGGTAGAAACCAGATGATCATGTACTCGTTACTATTGCACAGCTGGAAGTGCTAAATAAAAACATATGCATTTATTACCCTATACAATAAAGCAAAGGAAAAGGGTCCTGATGAAGATAAAGCATCTGAGAAAGCATAGAAAAGAAACTTACTTGGATTCATGCAATATGTTCGGATCATTTTGCACACTGAAGGGTAGACAGATGGAGGCAATGCCAAATAAAAGAGCCTACGGGAGCTTCCTGAGTTGTTTGACATCTCATAATCTGATATTTCCTTGTTCAGTTTTTCAAAACCTTCTCCACTGTCATAGGAACCACTGACATATTTTATCTGCAATACATATTAACCACAATGAAATGCATGTTGCACAAGGAATTATGAGTAGTTATATACAACAACTTACCAATTGCAAGAATTCTGAAACATGCTCCTCTGAGGCTCCTTTAAGGTATCTGTAATTTTTTGTAAAGATAAACCGTCAAGACATGCTAACATGATGGTTGAAGTTTGGTGAGTACAGGAACATGCTTTGTCAGTTTCAAGAAACCACCATCTCAGTTCATATAGCATATTGCAAATCAACAGTATCCATGCTTAACTGCAGGATTGAAGTCTAATTTGGTAGACATCCGTCCTAGTATGCAAAATTACGGTAGATACAGATGTGTGTATGCTTAAAAGATGCTAGAAGTGTTTAAATGCAACAGCGTGATGTAAAAACCTGGAGTCATTTTTTCGAGGACACAATAGAGCCAAGAGCCTTCTTCTAAATAATGTTTACTATGGAAAGCAAGGAGGTTCTTTGCACAACAAACACAAATTCTATGTTAGGCAACCATAGAATTAATTCCAGCCATCAGAAACTTACGCACGGATGCGCCCTCTCAACCCATCATCAGAAAGATTTGTTCTCGCATACCCCACTATATGCACTTCACCAGATTGTAAGAACCCCTGTAACACATAGCAATTAAAGTAAATAGATACAGTATATCAACTGACCTAAAAGGTACAGTTTATATAACAGAAACTGTGCAGAAATAGCATGCAAGTAAAGACTACGTTTTATGTATTTGCAAATGATGTTAATACAGGTTGTTGTTGAATAAGTAGAATCTTAAACCATAGTTTTCCACCAGTCTGAATTAACTCCTAAAACATTTAATTCATATTCAGGAATATAAATGGTTACAGCTGTTTGCACTTATACTTGTTTTCAGTGAATACCAATTACTCCTTTTTCTGGAATGCCTCAACTCAATGTACATTCCCTTTAACAATAGGTTTTGCAAATTGCATAAGGAACAGCTAGTTATTTTGACAGCACCTGCTCAAAAAGGTGGTAGAGTGCCGGGAAGGTTTTCTTCTTGGCAAGGTCGCCAGAAGCCCCAAGTACAACGATGGTGAGGCAGCCTTGCTCCAAAGGAAGTTCTAGGTCCTTTGCTAATGAGTTGAAACTGCTTTGTCTCGATGACGCCGAGGAGTCAGTTCCCGCCATGACAAATAGGATGATTCTCTCCTTCCTTCAACAGTACACCTATAAGATATGATTAAATGGTAAGATTATCTGAACTTAGCCTAACAATTGTCATGGCACTCATCGAAATGGAAGATTCAATATCAGACAAAATAGCTAGCACAACGTATGAATGGTTTTGCTTTGCTTGGCTTATCCGATGAATAGCCAATTTATACTACTGCTGCGCTTAAAAGCTGGAAACAGAAAGTGCACATGACTAGTAGATCCAAAATCGCATTTCCCGTTTAAACTGAACTGTTTATAATGCTCGGTCTACCTCACTCTTCTGACAACAAAGTGATCTCAGTTTATCAGTCCAACTGTCAAGAACACTGAACCCGTTATGCATCCAAGATCAACATAGCAATGTTTGACGACCTCATCTAAATATAAGAAACTAACATGCACCGTTAAGGATTACACCGATCGCAACTTAAAACTGCTGAAATCAGCCATACAACTATACACAACTCAATTCCAATTTGAACAGCTATGAAGGAAAATAAGCTCGTGCTTGAATCCTGAGTTTGATCTTGCAAAACTCCGGATTCTGGTAGTAGAGCTGAACTGAAACAGGAAAGGACTTGAACAGACCAAAACAACATTCCCTGGTTCATAGCAACAGACCAAACCGCTCTCCGGCAAAAAGAAGGCCCGACGAAACATCCGGCGGACAACAGATTCCCCGAAACAGAAAAAACGTGCAGTTCCTAAATACTAGTACTCCAGAGCGAAGGAACCCCGTTACACCGGGCTTAAGCTTGGCCACAACTCTCGCCATTTAATGGGAGAGATCCTCAAAGAGAAAGAGAAAGAGAAATCTGGGAGCGACAAGAACATCTCCATCGCCGCGGTAGGCATCACGACACGAGATCCAACGCCGGAAAATCTCACGGACAGAAATCCGGCGCGGTTTGCGGAGAGAATCTAGAAATAACCGAAGAAAAGCGCGCACAAGACGGCGACGGCGACCCAACCCACCAAAAACCTCCCGAAAATCCTCGCCCGGAACAGGGCAGGCAGAGCGTAGCAGAGCAAGACGGACTGCGACGAGCCGCGCCACGCCACCGATCGAGAAACCTCGGACCTACTCGCGGAAGCAAACAGGAGAGAAGAATTGACGGCGGCCGGGGGTTGGAGATGGATCACTGACCAGTGGCGATCGAGATTCGCGCGCGCGGCGAGCGGGCGCGCCGCGTGGGAGGGAGGAGAGTTACTGCCGAGATGCTGGGTGGGTGGGAATGGGGTGGGGAGGGAGGTGGGTGGCTCCTTCCTTCCTTCGTTCCTGACTGCGGTAGGATTGGCAGCTCCGCCATTTATACCCACCCACGACGGCGTCACCTCGGCCGCCTCCCGCTTTCACCTCACCTGTCCACTACCTACCCGTCTTTCGGCCTGGGCAGGGGGGGCTGCGTGCTCTGTGCTGTGCCACCAACCGCGGAGCGTACGTGTATCTGGCAGTGGGAATTTTCAGGGCTTGATGGGCTTTTATGTGAAAAGGAGGCGTGGTAACGGCAAGGAAAAAGTTGTCGATTGTCCCCGTCCGTTAATTACTGTATATACTGCGCCTGTGCGGCTCTTGCTTCTAAACTTCTTCCAGTTTCTTTTGGAGATTTGATTAAAGTTAGCATGATTAGCAAATGGTCCCCGCGTATAAAGCGGAAATGAACAAAAACCATATCCCCGGACTTAAGAAATAGTGGCGGCATTTGGTGACACATGTATGGTGTCATCACGCACCACTTAGAGATAAGAGTGTGCATGCACTTTCAACAGCAACAAAATGATTTTCAATCAAGAACCTTATATGTATGAGAGGCATAGAATGAAATCCTTTTATTTGAAGTGTGGCTTTTCAGTGCCCAGACTCATATGCACCTGGTAAGAAAAAAAATCACAAAAAATAAAAAAAGATGAAACAATTCCAAAAAAAAAATGCATGGTAGAAAATTTATCGCGTGAGGTCTGCTTCAATTTTTAGATCATTTGGACATCTGAGCAGCTCTCGACAAAAAAGACAAATCGGGTCAGAACAATGCGTGAACAGTAAACATTTTTACACACCTCGAATTTGCCTTTTTTGCCGAGAGCTGCTCAGATGTTCAAATGATTTGAAAATTGAAGCGGACCTCACGCATCAAATTATCTACCACACAAAAAAATGGAATTTTTTAAATTCCTCTAGTATTTGTTTTGAGTATTTTTCGTCAGGACGGGTGTAGCTGAGTCTGGGCTCAAAAGTGGATTACCCTTTATTTTTAGGAAACACTTGGGGGAGAGGGTGCACACGCGAATATATCACTCAAGTCAACAACAACAAGTTACAACCTCCTTTGGTGCGAAAAAAAATATTAAAATAGGAAATTTTCTATAGTGATACTATTCATGGCTTTAGTTCAAAAGAATGGGCAAAGCAAAATTTTCTTTGACCACTGGTTCCAAGGAAAAACACAGAAATTATAACATCCACTTGGACCTCTTTCTCAAATTCCCATGCATTGAGAATAAGAATAATATCCTTAGTAGCATAATAACATTCTAACGATCCCCGCAAAAAATAACATTCTAACTATACATTTTCATATGGTTTGACTTTGGTTTGACCATGTTTATTAGAATTCTTGTGTGTGTTTGTTGAAGGAAATATGCCCTAGAGGCAATAATAAAGTTATTATTTATTTCCTTATTTCATGATAAATGTTTATTATTCATGCTAGAATTGTATTAACAGGGAAACATAATACATGTGTGAATACATAGACAAACATAGTGTCACTAGTATGCCTCTACTTGACTAGCTCGTTAATCGAAGATGGTTATGTTTCCTAACCATAGACATGAGTTGTCATTTGATTAACGGGATCACATCATTAGGAGAATGATCTGATTGACTTGACCCATTCCGTTAGCCTAGCACTTGATCATTTAGTATGTTGCTATTGCTTTCTTCATGACTTATACATGTTCACGTAACTATGAGATTATGCAACTCCGTTTACGGAGGAACACTTTGGGTACTACCAAGCGTCTGGCGTAAGCTGGGTGATTATAAAGGAGTACTACAGGTGTCTCCAAAGGTACTTGTTGGGTTGGCGTATTTCGAGATTAGGTTTTGTCACTCCGATTGTCGGAGAGGTATCTCTGGGCCTTCTCGGTGATACACATCACATAAGCCTTGCAAGCATTACAACTAATGAGTTAGTTGTAAGATGATGTATTCTGAGCGAGTAAAGAGACTTACCGATGTGAGATTGAACTAGGTATTGGATACCGACGATCGAATCTCGGGTAAGTAACATACCGATGACAAAAGGAACAACGTATATCGTTATGCGGTTTGACCGATAAAGATCTTCGTAGAATATGTAGGAACCAATATGGGCATCCAGGTTCCGCTATTGGTTATTGACCGAGAATGGTTCTAGGTCATGTCTACATAGTTCTCGAACCCGTAGGGTCCATGCACGCAATGTTTGATGAGTTCATTATGAGTTTATAAGTTTTGATGTCTTGAAGGTTGTTGAGTCCGGATGTGATCACGGACATGACGAGGAGTCTCGAAATGGTCGAGACATAAAGATTGATATATTGGAAGCCTACATTTGGACATCGGAAATGTTCCGAGTGAAATCGAAATTCTTGAGATGCAAGGAGGTTACGGAACCCCGGGAACTATATGGGCCATAGTGGGCCTTGGTGGAAAGGAGAAAGGGCCAGCCCTAGGTGGCGCGCCTCCCCTTCCCTAGTCCTACTAGGACTAGGAAAGGTGGGCCCCCCCCTCTCTCTCTTTCTCCTCCGGTGAATCCTATTCCAACTAGGATTGGAGGGAATCCTACTCCCGGAGGAGTAGGACTCCTAGCGCCTCCTCTTGGCGGCCGACCCCTCCCCTTGGCTCCTTTATATCACGGGCAGGGGGCACCCCATGACACACAAGTTGATCTACGGATCGTTCCTTAGCGTGTCGGTGCCCCTCCACCATATTCCACTTGGTCATATCGTCGCGGAGCTTAGCGAAGCCTCGCGCCGGAGAAGTCATATCGTCGCGGGGCTTAAGCGAAGCCTGCGTCGGTGGAGCATCATCATCGTCCCCCGTCGTCTTGTGGAACTCATCCCGACACTTTCTTTGGATCGAGTCAGGGGATCGTCATCGAGCTGAGCGTGTGCGAACTCGGAGGTGCCGACGTTCGGTGCTTGGATCGGTCGGATCGTGAAGGCGTCGACTACATCAACAGCGTTGTTATAACGCTTCGCTTTCGGTCTCACGAGTGCGTGGACGGATACTCTCCCTCTCGTTGCTATGCCATCACCATGGTCTTGCGTGTGCGTAGGAATTTTTGAAATTACTCGTTCCCCAATGATGGCATCCGAGCCTGGTTTTATGCGTTGATGTCATGTGCACGAGTAGAACACAAGAGAGTTGTGGGCGATATAAGTCATACTGCTTACCAGCATGTCATACTTTGGTTCGGCGGTATTGTGGATGAAGCGGCCCGGACCGACATTACGCGACGCTTACGCGAGACTGGTTTCACCGCTTGAGCACTCGTTGCTTAAAGGTGACCGGCGGGTGTCTCTCTCTCACTTTAGTTGAACCGAGTGTGGCTATGCCGGTCTTTGCGAAGGTTAAAACAGCACCAACTTGACAAACTATCGTTGTGGTTTTGATGCGTAGGTAAGAACGGTTCTTGCTCAGCCCGTAGCAGCCACGTAAAACTTGCAACAACAAAGTAGAGGGCGTCTAACTTGTTTTTGCAGGGCATGTTGTGATGTGATGTGGTCAAGGCGTGATGCTATATTTTATTGTATGAGATGATCATGTTTTGTAACCGAGTTATCGGCAATCTGGCGAGAGCCATATGGTTGTCGCTTTATTGTATGAAATGCAAAAGCCATGTAATTGCTTTACTTTATCACTAAGCGGTAGCGATAGTCGTAGAAGCAATAGTTGGCGCGACGACAACGATGCTACGATGGAGATCAAGGTGTCGCGCGGTGGCGATGGTGATCATGGCGGTGCTTGGCGATGGAATCACAAGCACAAGATGATGATGACCATATCATATCACTTATATTGATTGCATGTGATGTTTATCCTTTATGCATCTTATCTTGCTTTGATTGACGGTAGCATTATAAGATGATCTCTCACTAAAATTATCAAGAAGTGTTCTCCACGAGTATGAACCGTTGCGAAAGTTCTTCGTCTTTGAGACACCACGTGATGATCGGGTGTGATAGGCTCTACGTTCAAATACAGCGGGTGCAAAACAGTTGCTGCGCGAATACTCGAGTTAAACTTGCGAGCCTAGCATATAACAGATATGGCCTCGGAACACGGAGACCGAAAGGTCGAGCGTGAATCATATAGTAGATATGATCAACATAGTGATGTTCACCATTGAAACTACTCCATCTCACGTGATGATCGGACATGGTTTAGTTGATTTGGATCACGTAATCATTTAGATAGCTGGAGAGATGTCTATCTAAGTGGGAGTTCTTTAGTAATATGATTAATTGAACTTTAATTTATCATGAACTTAGTCTGGTAGTATTTTGCAAATTATGTTGTAGATCAATAGCTCGCGTTGTTGCTTCCCTATGCTTTTATATGTTTGTTTTGATATGTTCCTAGAGAAATATTATGTTGAAAAATGTTAGTAGCAATGATGCGGATTGGATCCGTGATCGAGGTTTATCCTCATTGCTGCCTGAAAAATTATGTCCTTAATGCACCGCTAGGTGACAAACCTATTGCAGGAGCGGATGCGAGGCGTTATGAGCGTTTGGCTAGCTCAATATGATGACTACTTGATAGTTTAGTGCACCATGCTTAAAGGCTTAGAATCGGGACTTCAAAGACATTTTGAATGTCATGGACCATATGAGATGTTCCAGAATTGAAGTTAATATTTCAAGCAAATACCGAGTTGAGAGATATGAAGTCTCCAACAAGTTCTATAGCTAAAAGATGGAGGAGAATCGCTCAACTAGTGAGCATGTGCTCAGATTATGCAGGTACTTCAATTGCTTGAATCAAGTGGGAGTTAATCTTCCAGATAAGATAGTGATTGACAGAATTCTCTAGTCACCATCACTAAGTTAGTAGAACTTCGTGATGAACTATAATATGCAAGGATGACAAAAGTGATTCCCAAGCTCTTCGTGATCTTTGAAATCGACGAAGGTAGAAATCAAGAAAAGAGCATCAAGTGTTGATGATTGACAAGACCACTAGTTTCAAGGAAAAGGGCAAAGGGAAGAAGGGAACTTCAAGAAGAGCGGCAAGCAAGTTGCTGTTCGAGTGAAGAAGCTCAAGTCTGGACCTAAGCACGAGACTAAGTGCTTTTGCTGCAATGGAACTGGTCCTTTCGAAGCGGAACTACCCCAAGTATTTGGCGGATAAGAAGGATGGCAAATTGAACAAGAGTATATTTGATATACAGGTTATTGATGTATATTTTACTAGTGTTCATAGCAACCCTCGGTATTTGATCTTGGTTCGGTTGCTAAGAGTAGTAACTCAAGCGGAGTTGCAGAATGAACGAAACTAGTTGAAGGGAAGTGACGATGAGTGTTGGAAGTAGTTCCAAGATTGATATGATCATCATCGCACACTCCCTATACTTTCGGGATTAGTGTTAAACCTAAATAAATGTTATTTGGTGTTTGCGTTGAGCATGAATATGATTTGATCATGTTTATTGCAAAACGGTTATTCATTTAAAGTCAAATAATAATTGTTGTTCTGTTTAAATGAATAAAACCTTCGATGGTCATACACCCAATAAAAATAGTTTATTGGATCTCGATCGTAGTAATACACATATTCATAATATTGATGCCAAAAGATGCAAAATTAATAATGATAGTGCAACTTATTTGTGGCACTGCCGTTTGGGTCATATCGGTATAAAGCGCATGAAGAAACTCCATAAAGATGGATTTTTGGAATCACTTGGTTATGAATCATTTGATGCTTGCGAACCGTGCCTTTTGGGCAAGATGACTAAAACTCCGTTCTCGGAACAATGAGCGAGCTCTTGACTTGTTGGAAATAATACATACCGATGTATGCGATCCAATGAGTGTTGATGCTCGTGGCAAGTATCGTTATTTTCTCCTTCACAAGATGATTTGAGCAGATATGGGTATATCTACTTGATGAAACATAAGTCTGAAATAGTTGAAAGGTTCAAAGAATTTCAGAGTGAAGTGGAAAATCATCGTAACAAGAAAATAAAATTTCTGCGATCGATCGTGGAGATGAATATTTGAGTTCTGAGTTTGGTCTTCATTTGAAACAATGTGAAATAGTTTAGCAACTCACGCCATATGGAACACCACAGCATAATGATGTGTCCGAAAGTCGTAACCGCACTTTATTGGATATGGTGCGATCTATGATATCTCTTATCGGTTTACCACTATCATTTTGGGGTTATGCATTAGAGACAGCTGCATTCACGTTTAATAGGGCACCATCTAAATCCGTTGAGGCGACACCATATGAACTATGGTTTAACAATAAACCTAAGCTGTCGTTTCTTAAAAGTTTGGAGTTGTGATGCTTATGTGAAAAGTTTTCACCGATAAGCTCGAACCCAAATCGGAGAAGTGCGTCTTCATAGAATACCCAAAGGTAACTATTGGGTACACCTTCTATCACAGATCCGAAGGCAAGTTATTCGTTGCTAAGATGGATCCTTTCTAGAGAAGAAGTTTCTCTCGAAAGAAGTGAGTGGGAGGAAAGTAGAACTTGATGAGGTAATTGTACCTTCTCCCTTATTGGAAAGTAGTTCATCACGTAAATCAGTTCCAGTGATTCCTACACCAATTAGTAAGGAAGTTAATGATGATGATCATGAAACTTGAGATCAAGTTACTACCAAACCTCGTGGGTCTTCAGAGTAAGATCCGCACTGAGTGATACGGTAATCATGTTACGTAAGTCATGTTACTAGACCATGATGAACCTACGAACTATGAGGAAGCGATGATGAGCCCAGATTCCGCGAAATGGCTTGAGGCCATGAAATCTGAGATGGGATCCATGTATGAGAACAAAGTATGGACTTTGATGGAGTTGCCCGATGATCGGCAAGCCATATTATATAAATGGATCTTCAAGAGGAAGACAAATGCTGATAGTAGTGTTACTATCTACAAAGCTAGACTTGTCGAAAAAGGTTTTTGACAAAGTTCAAGATGTTGAATACAATGAGATTTTCTCACTCGTATCGATGCTTAAAAGTCTGTCCGAATCATGTTAGAAATTGCCACATTTTATGAAATCTGGCAAATGGATGTCAAAACTGCATTCCTTAATGGTTTTCTTAAAGAAGAGTTGTATATGATGCAACCAGAAGGTTTTGTCAATCCTAAAGGAGCTAACAAAATGTGCAAGCTCCAGCGATCCATCTATGGATTTGGTGCAAGCATCTCGGAGTTGGAATAAGCGCTTTGATAGTGTGATCAAAGCATATGGTTTTATCTGAGACTTTTGGAGAAGCCTGTATTTACAAGAAAGTGAGTGGGAGCACTACAACATTTCGATAAGTATATGTGAATGACATATTGTTGATCGGAAATAATGTAGAATTATTCGTAAAGCATAAAGGAGTATTTGAAAGGAGTTTTTCAAAGAAGGGCCTCGGTGAAGCTACTTACAAATTGAGCATCAAGATCTATTGAGATAGATCAAAACGCTTGATAAGTTTTTCAATAAGTACATACCTTGTCAAGATTTTGAAGTAGTTCAAAATAGAACAGTCAAAGAAAAGTTCTTGCACGTGTTGCAAAGGTATGAAATTGAGTAAGAATCAAATCCCGACCACAACGAGAAAATAGAAAAGAGAATGAAAGTCATTCCCTATGCCTCATCATAGGTTCTATAAAGTATGCTATGCTATGTACCGGACCTATTGTATACCTTGCTCGAATTTGGCAAGGGGTACAATAGTGATCTAGGAGTAGATCCTTTGGACATTGGTCAAGAACATCCTTAGTGAGGACTAAGGAAATATTTCTCGATTATGGAGGTGATAAAAGAGCCCGTCGTAAAGAGTTACATCGATGCAAGCTTTTCACACCGATCCAGATGACTATAAATCTCAATCTGGATGCATATTGAAAGTGGGAGCAATTAGCTAGAGTAGCTCCGTGCAGAGCATTGTAGACATAGAATATTTGCAAAATACATACGGCTCTGAATGTGACAGACCCGTTGACTAAGCTTCTCTCACGAGCAAAACATGATCATCCCTTAGTACTCTTTGGGTGTTAATCACATAGCGATGTGAACTAGATTATTGACTCTAGTAAACCCTTTGGGTGTTGGTCACATGACGATGTGAACTATGGGTGTTAATCACATACAGATGTGAATATTAGTGTTGAATCACATGATGATGTGAACTAGATTATTGACTCTAGTGCAAGTGGGAGACTGAAGGAAATATGCCCTAGAGGCAATAATAAAGTTATTATTTATTTCCTTATTTCATGATAAATGTTTATTATTCATGCTAGAATTGTATTAAAGGAAACATAATACATGTGTGAATACATAGACAAACATAGTGTCACTAGTATGCCTCTACTTGACTAGCTCGTTAATCAAGATGGTTATGTTTCCTAACCATAGACATGAGTTGTCATTTGATTAACGGGATCACATCATTAGGAGAATGATCTGATTGACTTGACCCATTCCGTTAGCCTAGCACTTGATCGTTTAGTATGTTGCTATTGCTTTCTTCATGACTTATACATGTTCCTGTAACTATGAGATTATGCAACTCCGTTTACGGAGGAACACTTTGGGTACTACCAAGCGTCCTGGCGTAATGGGTGATTATAAAGGAGTACTACAGGTGTCTCCAAAGGTACTTGTTGGGTTGGCGTATTTCGAGATTAGGTTTTGTCACTCCGATTGTCGGAGAGGTATCTCTGGGCCTTCTCGGTGATACACATCACATAAGCCTTGCAAGCATTACAACTAATGAGTTAGTTGTAAGATGATGTATTACAGAACGAGTAAAGAGACTTACCAGTAACGAGATTGAACTAGGTATTGGATACCGACGATCGAATCTCGGGTAAGTAACATACCGATGACAAAAGGAACAACGTATATCGTTATGCGGTTTGACCGATAAAGATCTTCGTAGAATATGTAGGAACCAATATGGGCATCCAGGTTCCGCTATTGGTTATTGACCGAGAATGGTTCTAGGTCATGTCTACATAGTTCTCGAACCCGTAGGGTCCGCACGCTTAACGTTTCGATGATGAGTTCATTATGAGTTTATAAGTTTTGATGTACGAAGGTTGTTGAGTCCCGGATGTGATCACGGACATGACGAGGAGTCTCGAAATGGTCGAGACATAAAGATTGATATATTGAAGCCTACATTTGGACATCGGAAATGTTCCGAGTGAAATCGAATTTATCGAGTACCGGAGGTTACGGAACCCCGGGAACTATATGGGCCATAGTGGGCCTTGGTGGAAAGGAGAAAGGGCCAGCCCTAGGTGGCGCTGCGCCTCCCTTCCCTAGTCCTACTAGGACTAGGAAGGTGGCCGCCCCCCCTCTCTCTCTTTCCCCCTCGGTGAATCCTATTCCAACTAGGATTGGGGGGAATCCTACTCCCGGAGGAGTAGGACTCCTGGCGCGCCTCCTCTTGGCGGCCGACCCCTCCCCTTGGCTCCTTTATATACTGAGGCGGGGGCACCCCATGACACACAAGTTGATCTACGGATCGTTCCTTAGCCGTGTCGGTGCCCCCTCCACCATATTCCACTTGGTCATATCGTCGCGGAGCTTAGGCGAAAGCCTGCGCGGAGAAGTCATATCGTCGCGGGGCTTAGGCGAAGCCCTGCGTCGGTGGAGCATCATCATCGCGTCCACGCCGTCGTCTGATGGAACTCATCCCGACACTTTGCTGGATCGAGTCCGGGATCGTCATCGAGCTGAGCGTGTGCGAGAACTCGGAGGTGCCGTCGTTCGGTGCTTGGATCGGTCGGATCGTGAAGGCGTCGACTACATCAACAGCGTTGTTATAACGCTTCCGCTTTCGGTCTACGAGGGTACGTGGACAGATACTCTCCCCTCTCGTTGCTATGCCATCACCATGGTCTTGCGTGTGCGTAGGAAATTTTTTGAAATTACTACGTTCCCCAACATTTGTAATTCTTCTTTTGTGGGTGTGTGTTTCTAATTCTTGTGAACCAAACACCCATTCCTACATTTACCAATCCTATATGTTTTTGCACATGCATTCCTATACTATCCATGTGTTTTTCCTATCACTGCATTTTTGAAAATACTACAAACCAAAGAAATCCTACTAGGTCGCACCAAGGATGGAAATAGGTAGGCACGGGCAACTACCTCGTTGACCAGTTCAATAAACCTGTGAGCCTAAAGATCAAAGTTTGTATAAACGTTGCTAGTTGTGGTTGAGCTAGAGTGATCTAAATTACGTAAGATATAAACATTCCCGTAATCCCAAATCTTCCAGAGAACGGATAGGAGGTCTTCATTTTCGTGCTTCTTGTTAATGATCCTCCGAGGACAACAAAGGTTCTTGCTCAATGTTGCTCTATAAAGCTAGCACAAAAGTCTTGAACAAACTTTGCCGCATCGGGATGCAAGTCTGCCGCCTTCACAAATAACAACTTTTGTCCCTCGGCTTCAGCCTTGATAGAAAGCTTCATCTCCTCGAGCTAAATCTTCTTGTTTTGCATCTCCATAAACATGTCAAACCTCTCCACCATCTTTTTCACCTTCATATCATTGTACCTGACAGCCGTTCATCCTTCTTTGCATCATGACCTCAAATTTCTTTGTCATCTTGGTCGCTGCTCCTTCTCGCTTCTTCTTCTCTGTCTCACACTTTCTCCCCTTTGACCTAGCCACACGGGTGGCCGGTGCATCCATCTGATGGTTGTATGATGTGCATTGTCATCGGCTTTGGCGTCAGCGGTCTTAATGGAGTGGGAAAGGTTTGCCCGCTTGTTTTGCCTATGTAACTTCATCCAACAACGCATCAACGTGAAAGGCTTCTTTTCCGTCTTCTTGTACAAAGCGCATGTGCACCTAGCAAAGCAAGACAATGACATGATTAATAAGTTCCAACATTGAGCAAATCAAAGGACCAATGCATAGAGCAACACAAAGGAAAACTTATGAGCTCGAGGAACTTGGCCACCGGTTTTGTGGTTGTTAGTGCGCATCAACATACTTGTTGACCTCCAATTAAATGATTTACCATCGATGGGCAAGTGACTTTGGATTTGGATTATGGATCACTTTGTTCTTGCATGGGTCATACTGCTTTTGCTCATGAAACCAATCATGCACACTCCTCCAAAAAGTCGAGCCCTTTGGCCCGTGCCTTGAAACAAATCAACACTAGTGATGAACCATGCCAAATACAACAATTCAGCCTCCTTCTCCCCCATACATCTTGCCCTCTTCTTCCTTGGGTTGGCATTCGGCTACTCTGTCTCGTCAGGCTCATCTGTGTCATAAACTCTTTCTCCGGCATTGGTGGGTAGAGGTCCTCGACTTGTCCGTGTTCGTGGTCGTCACTATTGTGGATCATATCCATCATTGCCTCGTCGGTGGACGCCATCGAACTTGGGGGGCATTACACTGAACAGAGACCGAGCACTGACGGATGATGGCTCCTCCGATGGGAACCCCGGGAATATGAGTGTCAGCGAGTCCATGAACGCGTAGTCTAAGTTGCGGTCAATGATGTACGGTGGAGGGTGGCCAGACGCGCTGGAGTGTTGCACTAATTGTTGGGTGTTGGGCTTGATGTTTAGATCAACGATGTAGTAGTACGATGGCTTGAACTAGGGGCAGGGTTGTGATTGCTTGGGCGGCATCAACGCGGAGGGCCACTTTTGTGACGCCCCCGATTTAATCGTACACTAATCATGCACGCAAATGTGTACGATCAAGATCAGGGACTCACGGGAAGATATCACAACACAACTCTACAAATAAAATAAGTCATACAAGCATCATAATACAAGCCGGGGCCTCGAGGGCTCGAATACAAGTGCTCGATCATAGGCGAGTCGTGAAGCAACAATATCTGAGTCTGGACATAAGTTATACAAGTTGCCATAAGATGGCTAGCACAAAGCGGGATCTGATCGAAGAGGAGCAGGCCTCCGCAGGATCCTCCTAAGCTACTCACGGTCGTCGTCGGTGGGCTGCGTAGTAGTAGGCACCTCCAGAGTAGTAGTCGTCATCGACGGTGGCGTCGCTCTGGGCTCCATCGTGCAGTTGCGACAATCGAGTAGAGGTAGGGGAAAAGGGGAACAAGGCAACCGTGAGTACTCATCCAAAGTACTCGCAAGCAAGGAGCTACACTACATATGCATGGATATATGTGTAAAGGGCCATATCGGTGGACTGAGCTGCAGAATGCCGAATAAGAGGGGATAGCTAGTCTTATCGAAGACTACGCTACAGGCACCTGTCTTGCAGCAGTAGAAGAGGGCAATCTGAAGTCCTCCAAGTAACATCACATAGCAATAATCCTACCCGCGATCCCTCCTCATAACCACGAGAGAGCGACCACCGGTTGTATCCGCACTTGGAAGGGTGTGTTTTATCAAGTATCCGGTTCTAGTTGTCATAAGCTCAAGGTACAACTCCAAGTCGTCCTGTTACAGAAGATCACCGCTATCCGAATAGATTAACTTCCTGCAGGGTGCACCATCTTACCCAAAGACGCTTGATCCCATTTGGCGGACACACTTTCTGGGTCATGCCCGCCGCGGAAGATCAACACGTCGCAGCCCCACCTAGGCACAACAGAGAGGCCAAGACGCCGGTCTAAACCTAAGCTTGCAGGGTGCAGGCCCATCGCCTCGAGCACACACACTTGCGTTGCGTGGGCGGCCGAAGCAGACCTAGCCTAGTGGCGTTCAGTCCAATCCGGCGCGCCGCTCGTCGCCGACGTCTGAAGTGCTTTGGTGATACCACGGCGGGATACCCATAACTACTCCCGCGTAGATGGTTAGTGCGTATAAGCTCATAGCCAACTCAGATCAAATACCAAGACCTCGTTAAGCGTGTTAAGTATCCATGAACGCCGAGCAGGGCAGGCCCACCTCTCTCCTAGGCGGTCTCAACCTGCCTGTCGCTCGCCTCAAAGATCCACTCATGGTGCTCCATCACCGACCGACTTTAATCTCCACATGTATCATGTATAAGTATATAGTATATACCCGTGATCACCTCCCGAGTGATCACGGCCCGATAGTATAGCACGGCAGACGGACAAGGATGTAGGGCCACAGATGAATGTACTAGCATCCTATACTAAGCATATAGGATTGCAGGTAAGGTAACATGATAGTAACAAGGACAAAGCTATGCAGCGGTATAGGAGTATCTGAAAGCGGTAACATGCTACACTACTCTAATGCAAGCGGTATAGAGAAGAGTAGGCGATATCGGTGATCAAGGGGGGGCTTGCCTGGTTGCTCGGCAAGAGAGAGGGTCGTCAACTCCGTAGTCGAACTGGCAGCAGCAGCGTCGGTCTCGTAGTCTACGGAGAGAAGAGGGGAAGAAACAATGAATAACAAGTAAACAGATGCATATCGATGCATGACATGACAAGTAGCGACGCTAGGCGTGCCCTAACGTGGTATGAGGTGGTACTGGTTAAGGGGGAAAACATCCGGGAAAGTATGCCCGGTGTTTCGTGTTTTCGGGCAGAGGAGCCGGAGGGGGAAAGTTGCAGGTTCGATAGGTTAGGGGTGTGTGGCGGACGAACGGACTGCGTATCCGGATTCGCCTCGTCGTTCTGAGCAACTTTCATGTTGAAAATATTTTAATCCGAGTTACGGATTAAAAGATATGATTTTCTAAAGATTTTATTAATTTTTGGAATTTAATTAATTAATTAATTAATTCGAAAAATGGAATTATGACGTCAGCATGATGTCATCGACGTCGGCAGATCAACGTGGTTGACTAGGTCAACTGACATGTGGGTCCCGTTAAATGGGTATCTGTTAGATAATTAATGATAGTTAATTAAGTTAATTAGCCATTAGGTTAATTAATCAGGATTAATTAAATTAATTATTTACTTAATTAATTAATTAATTTTATTCATTTTTATTTTTATTAATTATATTTACTTAATTTCTTTTTCTTTTTCTTTTATCAAAAACATTCTGGGGTGGGGCCCCATGTCATAAGCGGGGGTGCCAGTCGGCCTAGTCGATCGAAGTCACCTACCGACCGAGTCAAGAAGGTCAGTCGAGGGGGGGCCTGGGCCCACCATCGATGGACGGTGGCCGGGTCGGCCACGTCGGCAGCCGGCGTTAGGGGGCTCGGTGGCGTTCATGGCGGAGGGGGCGCCGGAGTCGCGGAATCGTCGCTCGGCGGCCAAAAGGGGCCGCGGGTGGGTGCGTTCGAATGGGGAGAGGACGCCGCGTCCATCGGTGGCAAGGGCACGGCCGGACTCGGCCGAAAACGGCGCCGGCGAGCGGCGGAGGCAGCGGTAGGGTTCGGGATCCCGATGGGAGCGCGCCACTGGGGCGGGGTTGCGCGCGCGCGCTGAGTACCACGGGCTCGGCCCCGTGACCATTTGGTCACCGGGAGGGCGCCAGACGAGATCCACGACCGGGGGCGTTAGATGCAGGCGTGCTCGCCGGGGCCGAGGCTCGGGCGAGGAGAAGGGAGAGGGAGGCCGGGGAGCACGTTCCCGTGCTCGGTGGCGGGGGAAGGGGCTCGTCCGACGAGGGAGGGAGGTTCGCGGGGCGCGGCCGGAAGCGGCGACGTTCGGGAGGGAGACGAGGGAGAGAGGGACCGATGGGGGGAGGAGAGCTCACGGTGGGGGACGTGGGGTCTTTTAGCGAAGCTGGGCGGCTCGGGGCGGTCCGGCGAGGAGGAGGCGGGGAGGAGCTCGACGGCGACGGGGCGGTGACGGCGGATCCGCGAGGTGGGGTGGGGTCGGGCGGCCCCGAGGCGACGAGGGGCCTTGTGCCTCTTGCGACCGGCCGGGAGGAAGGGAGGAGGTGCGGACGGGCGGCGGGTCGCCCGGCGTGGGGGCGACGGATCGGGCAGCCCGATCCAGATCGGCGCGGGGGAAGGAGAAGGGGATCGGGGGTGGAATGGGTGCGGGCTAGGGTTTCCACCGACGGGGGGGGGGGGAATAAGGGAGTGAGGGGGGTGGGCCGGGCCAGGGGGGTGGCCGGCTTGGCCCAGTTGGGCCAGTGGGGGGTTTTCTCCCCCTCTCCCTTTTTTTGTTATTCTTACCTTTTCTTATTTTCCTTTTTTCTGTTTTAGTTTATTTAAAATATCCAAACACTTTACAAAAATGTGTGCACCCCACCATAATTAACTTTGCAATATTTGCCAACCCCCGAACATTTTAGTTTTAATTTTTGGAAACTTTTATTGTTGCCTATGTTTTCAATTTGAATTTGAACAGGGTTCGAATCAACGTGAGTTTAATCACGAAGAACCGAGGTGACGTGGCATCATTAGCGAGGATTCTCGTAGCTTAATTATCCGGTGTTACAAATCTCCTCCACTACAAGAAATCTCGTCCGAGATTTAGGAGGTAGAAGGAAAGAGTGCGGGTATTCATCTCAAGACGATCCTCGCGTTCCTGTGTGGCTTCGTCTTGAGTGATTCGACCATTGGACTTTGAGGAACTTGATCGCCTTCCGGCGTGTGCGGCGTTCAGCTTGGTCGAGAATGCGGACGGATGCTCTTTATAGGAGAGGTCTGTTGCAATTCGAGCACTTCATGGTCCTTCGCTCGGATTGGGTCCTTGAAACAGCGTCGGAGTTGTGACACGTGGAACACATCGTGAACACGAGAAAGGTTCGACGGAAGCTCCATTGATATGCCACTTTTCCACGCCTTTCGAGAATAGTGAATGGGCCAATATAGCGAGGAGCTAGCTTGCCCTTGATCCCGAAGCGGTGAGCACCCTTCATGGTGTAACCCAAGATAGGCCTTTTCGCCAGGTGATAGACCATGTCTTTGTGATGACGGTCATAATTACTCTTTTGACGCGATGGTGAGCGGTCTTGAGATTCTCGCGAATAATGCGGACTTGTTCTTGGCATGTTGGATAATATCCGGACCAAGAGTGGGCGTTCCCGATTTCGACCAGTTCGAGAGGGTTCGCACTTTCGTCCATATAACACCGAAGGGGCCATCTTGAGACTAGCTTGATAGCTATTATTATAAGAGAACTCAGCATACGGGAGAGATTCCTCCCATTTCTTGTCAAGGAACGGCACAAGCTCGAAGCATGTCTTCGAGAATTTGGTTGACACGTTCAACTTGCCCTTGAGATCATGGATGAAACACGATCTTGAAAGATAAATGAGTACCCATAGCTTCTTGAAAACTTGCCTGAATCTTGAAGTGAATAAGCTGCCACGGTCCGAACCGATAACCAATGGAATACCGTGAAGTGAAACAATTCGGACATATAGAGAGTTGCAAGTGACTAGCGATGATCGTTTCTTTGACCGCCGGAAAATGAGCAACTTTAGAAAGCCGGTCAATGGCGACAAGAATAGCATCATTACCTTTCTGCGATTTGGGAAATCCGGACGAAGTCCATTTCAACATGGTCCCATTTCCATTCAGGAATAGAGATAGGTTGCAGAGTTCCAAGAGGCCTTTGATGTTACGCTTTGATCTGACGGCAAACGTCACACTCAACAACATAGCGAGCAATGTCCTCGCTTCATATTAGACCACCGAATCTCGGCGAATGTCTTGATACATCTTTGTACTACCGGGATGGATACATAGAGGCGTATCATGAGCTTCTTTCATAACCTTCTGAGTCATATTCAGATTTTCCTTCTTACACGGCACCACTAGGCGGCCTTTGAAGTACAAGGCGCCATCATCAATAATAGTGAAGAATGAGGATTTCCTTCTTTGAGGTCTTGCTTAATCTTGTAGACTTCAGAGTCAAATCCTGCATTGTCTTTATGGTGCCCACGAGATCGGGTTCAACAGCCGAGGTATAGAGGGAACCACAGGAGACAACACGGAGATTCATCTTGCGGAACTCCGGAGGAGGGGAGCGAAGTGCACCGGAGGAACAATATGGAGGTTCACTTTCAATTCTTCAACAAGTGAGGGCTGAACTTTGTGAACTGAAGGTGGTTGCGAGAAGACTTGCGGCTCAAGGCATCAGCCATTACATTAGCCTTGCTCGGGCGTATAAGAAATACCCAAATCAAAGTCTGCATGATCTCCATCCATCTCTCACGACGGAGGTTCAGGTCTGGCTGAGTAAGCAGATACTTCAGACTTTGGTGGTCGGTGAATATCTCGCAACGACATCGAGAAGGTAATGCCGCCATCGCTCAAATGCATGAATGACAGCAGCTAGCTCGAGGTCGTGAACTGGGTAGTTCTCTTCGTGAGGGCGCAATTGTCGAGAGGCATAAGCAACCACTTTGCGCTCTTGCATTAGGAGACCGCCTAATCCTTGATGGGAACCGTCGCAGTAAATGACGAAGTCCTTCTTAGTATCAGGAGGAGCTAGCACTGGGGCAGAAAGTCAACTTGTCTTTGAGTGCCTGGAAACTTTCCTGACATTTATCTGTCCATTGGAATTTGACGCCCTTATGCAACAGGTTAGTCAGAGGCCTGGCAATCTTGGAGAAGTTCTCGACGAATCGACGGCAATAGCTGGCGAGACCGAGAAAACTTCTGACTTGTTTAACGTTCTTCGGAGGAGTCCAATCGAGAATAGCATGAAGTCTTTCAGGGTTGACGACAATACCATCCTTAGAAATGACATGCCCAAGATAGGTTACTTCGGGAAGCCAGAATTCACATTTGGAGAACTTGGCATAGAGTTGATGCTCTCGTAGCTTTTCCAGCACAAGACGAAGATGTTCAGCATGTTCTTCTTCATTCTTGGAAAAGATCAGGATATCATCCAGATAAACCATGACGAACTTGTCGAGGTAATCCATGAATATATAGTTCATCAGGCGAGAGAAGGTGGCTGGAGCATTGGTTAAGCCGAAAGACATGACGGTGTACTCGTATGAACCATAACGAGTCACGAATGCGGTCTTGGGGATATCCTCCTCACGAACACGGATCTGGTGGTAACCCAACCTCAAGTCGATTTTCGAGAACACTGACGAACCAGCCAATTGATCATAAAGATCATTGATCCGAGGAAGAGGATACTTATTCTGAATGGTAGCTTGATTTATAGGACGGTAGTCTTGGACCAATCGGTTTGTCCCATCTTTCTTCTTGACAAAGAGAGAAGGTGCTCCCCAAGGAGAGCAACTTGGGCGAATGAAGCCACTTTGAAGAGATTTGTCGATTTCCTCCTTGATCTCAAGGAGTTCATGCGCGCGGCATCTTGTAGGGTCGCTTATTATAGGAGTGGTGCACGGTTTCAAGTCGATGACGAATTCGACAGCTCTAGCGGGGAATCCTGGAAGTTCTTCAGAAAAGCGTCCGGAAGTCGCGAACGACAGAATGTTTTCAATGCCCTCGAGGGTGCGGCGTTAGATGCATTCAATGCATAGAGCCTTGCCTCGCATTTTGCACCGATGAGCTTGGTAAGTGACTATTTCATCGAAGGGTGTAGCAGATGGCCGGTCTTCGTGGCGCAAACTATGGAAGCGATGTCGCCTTTAACCAATTCATTCCCGAATGAGGTCAATGCTACAAGACTTGAAGACGATGGGAGAGACAAGGAATTCCAGTCCTTGATTTCAACGGGACGTCGTTGCAAATCATGGAGGTTCGACATTGGCCCGCTGGGTGTGTACTAATAGTGAAGCATTCATGTCTTCACATTTAATGTCGTGCAAGCATGCAAAATCTTGACATGAATGAATGCGATGCACTGTATCAAATAGAACGCATCTTCGGTACTGAATTCTGAAAAGTGTACCCATCACGAAGTGCAGGTTGGTCTTGAGCTTCGTCGGATCAATGTGGTTGGCCCGAGCTTGACCATAAGGCTTGGCGGTGTTGTTGCGGGGCTGGGTGTTTCCACGGCCATTCTTTGGAAGGCCGCTGATTCGGTTACGGTTGCATTCTCTAGCACGGTGCCGGGTTGTCCGCTTTGAAGCACAAACCATTATTGGGGGTGGGAACAGAGCTTGGGGTGGTGGAGCTGGAAGCTTTGGCTGCTTAGTTGAAGCAGCGGATGAGGTGCTGACATAGTTACGCCTTGGAGCAGTGCATTAATTTGGTACATACTTGTTGGGAATCCATATCTTGCGCTTCTGCGAGGACGGGCCAAGATGAGCCCGTGTCACAGTTCTTGCTCGTTAGAGCTCTGGTATTCCTGCGAGACTAGTTTCGACATTGATAGTCTTGTTCACCAAGGTGGCGAAATCAGCAAAGTCGTGCACTAGAAGTGCGAGCTTGATGTCGACTTGAAGGCCGCCACGGAACTTCTCTGTCTGCGTGCATCGGTTGCAATGTCCTCTCAAACATAGCGAGACAAGTCCAGAACTCTCGATAAGCTTCAACAGTCTTGTTGGCTTGGGTGAGGTTATGAACTCACGCTTGTTCCGGTCCATGACCCCTTGAGGGATGAAACAGGCACGGAAGGCAGCTTGGAAGTCGGCGGTGATGAGTGTTCCAAGCTGGCGAGTACGCTGTGGCTGTCCCACCATTGAGTTGCGGGTCCCTTCAGAAGAAGGAAGCAAAAGTGACATAGTGGCGGGGCTACATCGCAGACTCCATCTCATAGGTGATGTCACGGAGCGATCATCAACATCCGGCGGCTGGGTTGAGCTGCGGTACACGCTGGGGTTGGTGTATGAAATCCTGCGAGTTGTTGCGTTTGGGTGCTAGTTCATATTGGGGCGAGAAACTGAGCCATCATGTTCTCCATGGTGGCGATTCATCTCAAGCTGTTGGACCATACCAGCCATGTACTCGGCGGTGGTGGGAAGTTGCCACCACGACCACGACTAGCTGGTCTAACCATCCTGCTATTATATAACAGGTAGTTCAGCATTTGAGAAATTAAGCAAAGGACGTGAATCATTCATGATGAAACATGCATAATGAAAGCAAAGACGATAGGAACTACATAGTAGTCGGCATATCTTACAAAAGGGATCATGCAGAGTTCGATACATAGAGTTGATTACATAGACTAAGACATCATAGGCGGCACGCAGCTCATGGCGAATGCATCTAACACTAACAAGCAGTCTACATCAGTCCCACGCGATGCTCGCGGAGGTAGCTGTAGCCTGAAAGCTGGTAGTGTGGCAGCGGATAGTCCTCCACGTCAGTGACCTGGGGGCCGCGGATACTCTGGTGCTGAATCCGACGTCCAAGTGGCAGAAGAGGGCCAAGTGCGGGAGAGTAGCCTCCCACGTCTGGCCAACCGACACCCTGGGCATCACGGTCTGGCTGGGTAGATCGCAGAGCAGCGCAGCTCTTTGGATCGACAAAGGGTGCATCAGCGTCGAGCAGCAGTAAAGGTCTTGACGGGTGATGTACAACTCGTGGCGAAGAGCTCGGTTAGCTCGATCCAGCCCATCGACATGCGTAACAAAGTTACGATGGTAGAAGGCTCTCTCGTGACGAGTGGAGTAGGCAGCGGTGTAGTAACCCTCCTCACCAACATCGACGCGATAGCAATGTGCTCAAGGGGAGGTGTCCACTCTCGATACTCGCGCGAAGACGTGTTAGAGCAGCATAAGCAGCATCGTGGATCGCCATATCGATAGTCACCCCAACACCATGTGCGTGTGTGCGCGATGAGTGGAGTCATACTCCGAGAGTAGAGGTGGACGATGGCGCGGCACTGCTCCTGGTTATAGTCTGGTACTCCTCAAAGACGGTGTACTCGAGGGTGCCAGCGATAACCCGGATAGGTCATCATCTCTGCTAGCACCGCAGTGATCCCGAGGCACCAATGGCCGTCGTGTGGCGCACGACCTGCCTCGTGGGTTCCATCTGAAAACAAAGACGTTTCAAAGGAGTCAAATGACAGTGTGGAAATTGATCAAAATACAATTCCAAGAAACAACTATGGCTTTAACCAACTTTGGGGTGAATGTGGTCACGGGATCCTAGTGTTAGTTAGTAAATTCGTTTAACCCGAGTAGAAGAGAGTTCAGAGTCCCGGAGTAAAGGTCGAGGAGTAAAAGATCCTAGTACCACCCGATGGTGACGTGGGCCCGTAAGGCACACAACCAAGTTAGTAAAAGTTTTTGCAATGTCTAGACTCGACTTCGGCCAAGGAGTGTGGAAGGGGGATTCCTACAGGCAGTCGGCTCTGATACCAACTTTTGACGCCCCCGATTTAATCGTACACTAATCATGCACGCAAATGTGTACGATCAAGATCAGGGACTCACGGGAAGATATCACAACACAACTCTACAAATAAAATAAGTCATACAAGCATCATAATACAAGCCAGGGGCCTCGAGGGCTCGAATACAAGTGCTCGATCATAGACGAGTCAGCGGAAGCAACAATATCTGAGTACAGACATAAGTTAAACAAGTTGCCATAAGATGGCTAGCACAAACTAGGATACAGATCGAAGAGGAGCGGGCCTCCCGCTCAGGATCCTCCTAAGCTACTCTGAGTGTCGTCGTCGGCGGGCTACACGTAGTAGTAGGCACCTCCGAGTAGTAGTCGTCATTGACGGTGGCGTCGCTCTGGGCTCCATCGTCTGGTTGCAGCAATCGAGTAGAGGTAGGGGAAAAGGGGAACAAGGCAACCGTGAGTACTCATCCAAAGTACTGCAAGCAAGGAGCTACACTACATATGCATGGATATATGTGTAAAGGGCCATATCGGTGGTGAGCTGCAGAATGCCGTAATAAGAGGGGATAGCTAGTATTATCGAAGACTACGCTCGGGCACCTGTCTTGCAACAGGTAGAAGAGGGCAATCAAGTCCTCCAAGTAACATCACATAGCAATAATCCTACCCGCGATCCCTCCTCATAACCACGAGAGAGAGCGACCACCGGTTGTATCTGGAACTTGGAAGGTGTGTTTTATCAAGTATCCGGTTCTAGTTGTCATAAGCTCAAGGTACAACTCCAAGTCGCCCACATTATCAAGATCACGGCTATCCGAATAGATTAACTTCCTGCAGGGTGCACCATCTTACCCAAAGACGCTTGATCCCATTTGGCGGACACACTTTCTCGGTCATGCCCGCCGCGGAAGATCAACACGCCGCAGCCCCACCTAGGCACAAGAGAGGCCAACACGCCGGTGTAAACCTAAGCGCCAGGGTGCAGGCCCATCGCCTCGAGCACACACACGACGCGTTGCGTGGCCGGAAGCGCACCTAGCCTAGTGGCGTTCAGTCCAATCCGGCGCGCCGCTCCGTCGCCGACGTCACGAAGTGCTTGGTGATACCACGACGCCGGATACCCATAACTACTCCCCGTAGATGGTTAGTGCGTATAAGCTCAGAGCCAACTCAGATCAAATACCAAGACCTCGTTAAGCGTGTTAAGTATCCATGAACGCCGAGCAGGCCAGGCCCACCTCTCTCCTAGGCGGTCTCAACCTGCCTGCCGCTCCGCCTCAAAGATCCACTCATGGGTGCTCCATCAGCCGACCCGACTTTAATCTCCACATGTATCATGTATAAGTATATAGTATATACCCGTGATCACCTCCCGAGTGATCACGGCCCGATAGTATAGCACGGCAGACGGACAAGGATGTAGGGCCACAGATGAATGTACTAGCATCCTATACTAAGCATATAGGATTGCGTAAGGTAACTTGAGAGTAACAAGGACAAAGCTATGCAGAAAGATAGGAGTATCTGAAAGCAAGAATATGCTACACTACTCTAATGCAAGCGAGATAGAGAAGAGTAGGCGATATCCGTGATCAAGGGGGGGCTTGCTGGTTGCTCGCAAGAGAGAGGGGTCGTCAACTCCGTAGTCGAACTGGGCAGCAGCAGCGTCGGTCTCGTAGTCTACCGGAGAGAAGAGGGGGAAGAAACAATGAATAACAAGTAAACAGATGCATATCGATGCATGACATGACAAGTAGCGACGCTAGGCGTGCCCTAACGTGGTATGAGGTGGTACTGGTTAAGGGGGAAAACATCCGGGAAAGTATTCCCGGTGTTTCGTGTTTTCGGGCAGAGGAGCCGGAGGGGGAAAGTTGCAGGTTCGATAGGTTAGGGGTGTGCGGCGGATGAACGGACTGCATATCCGGATTCGTCTCGTCGTTCTGAGCAACTTTCATGTTGAAAATATTTTAATCCGAGTTACGGATTAAAAGATATGATTTTCTAAAGATTTTATTAATTTCTGGAATTTAATTAATTAATTAATTAATTCAAAATGGAATTATGATGTCGACATGATGTCATCTTGGCGTCGGCGATCAACAGGTTGACTAGGTCAACTGACATGTGGGTCCTGTTAAATCGGTGATCTGTTAGTTAATTAACGATGAGTTAATTAAGTTAATTAGCCATTAGGTTAATTAATCAGATTAATTAAATTAATTATTTACTTAATTAATTAATTAATTAATTAATTTTATTCATTTTATTTTTATTAATTATATTTACTTAATTTCCTTTTCTTTTCTTTTATCAAAAACATTCGGGGTGGGCCCTCATGTCATAGGCGGGGTGCCAGTCACTTAGCCGACCGAGTCGCCAGTCGGCGAGGGGGGGGGGCCCCCACCATCGAGGTCCAGCGGTGGCCCTGGTCGGCCCACGGCGGCCGGCGTTGGGGGCTCAGTGGCGTTCCATGGCGGAGAGGGCGCCGAGTCACGAATCGTCGCCCGGCGGCCAAAGGGGCCATGGTGGGTGCGTTCGAATGGGAGAGGACGCCGCGTCCATCGGTGGCAAGGGCACGGCGGACTGGCGCCGGGCGAGCGGCGGAGGCGGCGGTAGGGTTCGGGATCCCGACGGGAGCGCGCTACGGGGGCGGGGGCTTGCGCGCGCTGAGCACCACGGGCTCGGCCCCGTGACCATTTGGTCACCGGGAGGGCGCCGGCGACGAGATCCACGACGGGGGGGCGTTCGGGTGCGGCGTGCTCGCCGGGGCCGAGGCTCGGGCGAGGAGAAGGGAGAGGGAGGCCGGGGAGCACGTTCCCGTGCTCGGTGGCGGGAAGGCTCGTCCGACGAGGAGGGAGGTTCATGGGCGCGGCCGAGCCGGGCGACGGGAGGCGGCGACGTTCGGGAGGGAGACGAGGGGAGAGAGGGGACCGATGGGGGGAGGAGAGCTCACGGTGGGGGCGTGGGGTCTTTAGCGAGCTTCGGGGCGACCGGCGAGGAGGAGGGCGGGGAGGAGCTCGACAGCGACGGGGCGGTGACGTGCGGATCTGGCGAGGTGGGGTGGGGGTCGGGGACGGCCACGAGGCGACGAGGGGGCCTTGCGCCTCTGGCCGGTCGGGAGGAAGGAGGAGGTGCAGACGGGCGGCGGGTCGCCGCGCGTGGGGGCGACGGATCGGGCAGCCCGATCCAGATCGGGCGCTGGGAAGGAGAAGGATCGGGGTGGAATGGGTGCGGGCTAGGGTTTCCACCGACGGGAGGGGGAATAAGGAGTGAGGGGGTGGGCGGGCCAGGGCTGGCGGCTTGGCCTGATTGGGCGCTGGGGGTTTTCCCCTCCCTTTTTTTGTTATTCTTACCTTTTCTTATTTTCCTTTTTTCTGTTTTAGTTTATTTAAAATATCCAAACACTTTACAAAAATGTGTGCACCCCACCATAATTAACTTTGCAATATTTGCCAACCCCCGAACATTTTAGTTTTCATTTTTGGAAACTTTTATTGTTGCCTATGTTTTCAATTTGAATTTGAACAGGGTTCGAATCAACGTGAGTTTAATCACAGTAACCGAGGTGACTTGGCATCATTAGCAGGGATTACTGTAGCTTAATTATCCGGGTGTTACAACTTTGCAGGAGGAGCTACAAGCCTCCAACTTGAGCATCCACTAGCTTCTTCTCCCTTTCCTTCATGCGCCACCCTTGTCGTTCCGCGGACGCAACCACACACGCACATGGACACTTCCAGGTCTAGAAGGACCATGAACCTCTCAATGGGCCCTTGCGGATCCATTGTGGCGGGGGAGGGGTTGTGATCTGGGTGGAGAGGTCGGGATTTCGAGTAGGAATAGCGAGAGGCTTGTCCAAATGTGTAGGCTCCAAAGGGTGTCGGAGCCCGGCATGGTAGACGTCTGGACTACGCAGACCTCCTTCCAATTTGAGGCAAGTTTGTGGGATTTCAGACCTCTGGACCAGTCCAGACGAATTTTGTGAGCCGCGTTGGATGGCTAAAAGTGTCTAGACAGTCTGGTCTGGACATTTTCACATGAATAGGTGCTATGAGTTGTAGTTGGTCTAAGGATTTTCCAAAGGATATGGAAAAGGCTAGTGCCCAACTGACTGATTTTCCGTCGCGTGGTTCACCACATCGTCCGCTTGACGTGTGTTCCTTTGGGAGCTCGATCGGGATTTAAATCATGGCCCATGTTACAATCGCAAACACGACCAAATTTTCAAAGGATGGGGCAGTGAAGGAAATATGCCCTAGAGGCAATAATAAAGTTATTATTTATTTCCTTATATCATGATAAATGTTTATTATTCATGCTAGAATTGTATTAACCGGAAACATGATACATGTGTGAATACATAGACAAACAGAGTGTCACTAGTATGCCTCTACTTGACTAGCTCGTTGATCAAAGATGGTTATGTTTCCTAGCCATAGACATGAGTCGTCATTTGATCAATGGGATCACATCATTAGGAGAATGATGTGATTGACTTGACCCATTCCGTTAGCTTAGCACACGATCGTTTAGTGTTCTGCTATTGCTTTCTTCATGACTTATACATGTTCCTATGACTATGAGATTATGCAACTCTCGTTTACCATAGGAACACTTTGTGTGCTACCAAACGTCACAACGTAAATGGGTGATTATAAAGGTGCTCTATAGGTGTCTCCAAAGGTACTTGTTGGGTTGGCGTATTTCAAGATTAAGATTTGTCACTCCGATTGTCGGAGAGGTATCTCTGGGCCCACTCGGTAATGCACATCACTTAAGCCTTGCAAGCATTGCAACTAATGAGTTAGTTGCGGGATGATGTATTACGGAACGAGTTAAGAGACTTGCCGGTAACGAGATTGAACTAGGTATTGAGATACCGACGATCGAATCTCGGGCAAGTGACATACCGATGAGTTGCGGGATGATGTATTACGAAACGAGTTAAGAGACTTGCCGGTAACGAGATTGAACTAGGTATTGAGATACCGACGATCGAATCTCGGGCAAGTGACATACCGATGACAAAGGGAACAACGTATGTTGTTATGCGGTTTGACAGATAAAGATCTTCGTAGAATATGTGGGAGCCAATATGAGCATCCAGGTTCCGCTATTTGTTATTGACCGGAGATGTGTCTCGGTCATGTCTACATAGTTCTCGAACCCGTAGGGTCCGCACGCTTAAAGTTTTGATGACAGTTATATTATGAGTTTATATGTTTTGATGTACCGAAGGTAGTTCGAAGTCCCGGTGTGATCACGAACATGACGAGGAGTCTTGAAATGGTCGAGACATGAAGATTGATATATTGGATGACTATATTCGGACACCGGAATGGTTCCGGGGGTTATCGAATATATACCGGAGTACCGGGAGGTTACCGGAACCCCCCGTGGGTTTAATGGGCCTACATGGGCCTTAGTGGAGAAGAGGAGAGGCGGCTAGGGCAGGTCGCGCGCCCCCTCCCCCTCTAGTCCAAATCGGACAAGGAGGGGGGCGGCGCCCCCCCCCCCCCTTTCCTTCCTCTCTTTCTCCCATTTCCCCCTTCTCCTAATCCAACAAGGAAGGGAGGGAGTCCCTACTCCCGGTGGGAGTAGGACTCCTCCTGGTGCGCCCTCTCCTGGCCGGCCGCCTCTCCCCCCTTGCTCCTTTATATACGGGGGCAGGGGGCACCCCCAAAGACACAACAATTGATCATTGATCTTTTAGCCGTGTGCGGTGCCCCCTCCACCATAGTCCACCTTGATAATATCGTAGCGGTGCTTAGGCGAAGCCCTGCATCGGTAGAACATCATCATTGTCACCACGCCGTTGTGCTAACGAAACTCTCCCTCAACACTCGGCTGGATCGGAGTTCGAGGGACGTCATCGGGCTGAACGTGTGCTGAACTCGGAGGTGTCATGCATTCGGTACTTGATCGGTCGGATCGTGAAGACGTACGACTACATCAACCGCGTTGTGCTAACGCTTTCGCTTTCGGTCTCACGAGTGCGTGGGACGCTCTCCCCTCTCGTTGCTATGCATCACCATGATCTTGCGTGTGTGTAGGAATTTTTTGAAATTACTACGTTCCCCCAACAGTGGCATCCGAGCCTGGTTTTATGCGTAGATGTCATATGCACGAGTAGAACACAAGTGAGTTGTGGGCGATATAAGTCATACTGCTTACTAGCATGTCATACTTTGGTTCGGCCATATTGTTGGATGAAGCGGCCCGGACCGACATTATGCGTACGCTTACGCGAGACTGGTTTTACCGCCGTGCTATGCACACAGGTGACTAGCGGGTGTCAGTTTCTCCAACTTTAGTTGAACCGAGTGTGGCTACACCCAGTCCTTGCGAAGGTTAAAACAGCACCAACTTGACAAACTATCATTGTTGTTTTGATGCGTAGGTAAGAACGGTTCTTGCTCAGCCCGTAGCAGCCACGTAAAATTTGCAACAACAAAGTGGAGGACGTCTAACTTGTTTTTGCAGGGATACGTCTCCAACGTATCTATAATTTATGAAGTATTCATGCTATTATACTATCCTTCTAGGATGTTTTATATGCATTTATATGATATTTTATATGGTTTTTGGGACTAACCTATTAACCTATAGCCCAGTGCCAGTTTCTATTTTCTCCTTGTTTTAGAGTATCGTAGAAAAGGAAAACTAAACGGAGTCCAATTGATGTGCCACTTGACGAAGATCATTTTTGGACCAGAAGAAGCCCACGGAGTACCAGAAGCAGGCTAGAAGAGTCTCGGGCTGCCCATGAGGGTGGGGGGCACGCCCACCCACCTAGGGCGCGCCCCTGCCTCGTGGACAGCCCGGAGACCCCCCTGACGTGAAATCAACGCAAAACTCTTCTATATATACCCAAACTTCCAGAAAGAAACCTAGATCGGAAGTTCCGCCGCCGCAAGCCTCTGTAGCCACGAGAAGTCAATCTAGGCCCTCTCCGGCACCCTGCCGGAGGGGGCCATCATCATCGGTGGCCATGGAGGAGTATCCAGGAGGGGCCATCATCACCATGAAGGCCAAGGACCAGAAGGTGGAGGCCATGGAGGAGGAAGCACAAGGGGGAGAACCTCTCCTCCTCTCTTCTGGTGGCGTCGGAGTGCCATCGGGAGGGGAATCATCGCCACGGTGATCGTCTTCATCAACATCACCATCATCATCACCATCCTCATCTATTTTATGCGGTCCACTCTCCCGCACCCCGCTGTAATCCCTACTTGAACATGGTGCTTTATGCCACATATTATGATCCAATGATGTGTTGCCATCCTATGATGTTTTGAGTAGATATCCTTTGTCTTTGGGTTGATTGATGATATAGATTGGTATGAGTTGTATGTTTTATATTGGTGATGTCCTATTGTGCCCTCCGTGTCGCGCAAGCGTGAGGGATTCCCGCTGTAGGGTGTTGCAATATGTTCATGATTCGCTTATAGTGGGTTGCTTGAGTGACAGAAGCATAAACCCGAGTAAGGGGGTTGTTGCGTATGGGATAAAGGGGACTTGATGCTTTAATGCTATGGTTGGGTTTTACCTTAATGATCTCTAGTAGTTACAGATGCTTGCTAGAGTTCCAATCATAAGTGCATATGATCCAAGCAGAGAAAGTATGTTAGCTTATGCCTCTCCCTCATATGAAACTGCAATAGTGATCACCGGTCTTGTTAACAATTGCCTAGGACAATTCCGCACACCGATCCATCATTATTCCACACTCGCTATTTATAATATTTAGTAATATATTCTAACTTTATGATAACATCACCTACTTTTATATTTTTTAGCTCTCTAATTTCATACAAAGTTATCCTCTTCATGCCCACAACATAGTTTTATTTCTGGTTGCTAGTTGGAAGCAAACGTTCGATGCACGTAGAGTCGTATCAGTGGCAGATAGGGCTTGAGAGAATATTGATCTTACCTTTAGCTCCTTGTGGGTTCGACACTCCATACCTATCACTTCCACCTTTGGAAATTTCTACGGCGATTCCCTGCACTTGGGGATTATCAAGCTCTTTTCTGGCGCCGTTGCCGGGGAGCAATAGCGTGGGGTTGATGTTCTCGTGTGTGCTTGTTTTCTTTCTTCACTAGGTAGATTTTGCTTTTTCCTTTTTGTTTCTGTTTAGTTGTGGGTGAAACATACAAAAAAATTAAAATAATGAAAATACAAAAAAAAATACTTGCCTTTCATGCCTAAAAAGTTTTTCAAAAAGAGAAGTGCTTGGAAAGTTATGCATTGAAGAAGTGAGGGTCGACCTTGAGCAGTTGTGCTCATGCTCACAGAAACAATGTAGAATTTTTCATGGAAGTTTCTCTGTAAATAATTATCCCCTTGTATATATTCATTGTATTATAAAAATAATGTGCCAAGTCTTGGTTTTAGGATGATTAGATTGCTTGTTTACTTTGTGCAGAACAAAAACAGAAACTTTGGCTGTAGTGCGTGAATTTATATTTTTTAATGGAAAGTCAAATCGGTCTGAAACTTTTTGCACATTACTTTTGTACAAATTTTTCAAATTTCCAAATTTAGTTCATAATTTTAGGAGTTACAGATGTTTACCAAACTTCCAGATTACTACAGACTGTTCTGTTTTTAACAGATTCTGTTTTTCGTGTGTTGTTTGCTTATTTTGATGAATCTATGGCTAGTAAAATAGTTTATAAACCATAGAGAAGTTGGAATACAGTAGGTTTAACACAAATATAAATAAAGAATGAGTTCATTACAGTACCTAAAGGTAGTGATTTGCTTTATTACACTAACGGATCTCACAAGTTTTTGTTAAAGTTTTGTGTGAATGAAGTGTCCGAAGGTCGAGGAGCTATCAATATGAGAAGAATAAAGAGAGGCAAGAGTTCAAGCTTGGGGATTCCCAAGGCACCCCAAGTAAATATTTCAAAGGATACTCAAGCATCTAAGCTTGGGGATGCCCCGGTTGGCATCCCATCTTTCTTCTTCAACAAATATCGGTATACCTCGGTTTTTGTTTTGTTCACATGATTTGTGTCCCTTGTGTTTTTGTTTTTCCTTTAATAACCATTCTAGCATGAGATAGCCCTTCATTTATTTATATAATACTTCATGTGCTTCACTTAAATCTTTTAAGTATGATCTTATAGAATTTCTCTTTGTGCTTCACTTAAATCTTTTGAGTATGGTTTTATAGAATGCTTCATGTGCTTCACTTATTCATTTTGAGCTTGGTTAGTCTATATTAATTGTAGAATGCTCCATGAACTTCACTTATATCCTTTGGTGTATGAATAATACTATCATTTAAAGTGGGTTTGGAAGAGTGTCAACTTTAGGAATTAGTGATCCCACTATTTTGGAAGAGTGTCAACTTTAGCTAGTAATGATTCCACTATTTGGGAAGAGGTTCCAATTGAGTATGAGAACAAAGTTGCTATCCATGATGCTACTTGAAATTACTATGAGGGAGGAATACATACTTGTAGGAGTTGCAATAATAACAAGGTTCCTCCCTATGTGCTTAAGGCCCTGTTTGGTAGCAAAGTATTTTCTAAATATTTTGAGAATACTGCAGTTTTTTATATTACCATAGTTTTATTTACAATGAGCTGTTTGATTGCCGTTTAAAACTGTTGTTTTAATATTGCAGTATTCGACAAACTGCAGTTTTTTCTCTGTATAATAAAAAGAACCCCAGACCTGTTTAAAAAAACAGAGAAGGAGAAAAGAAGGGACTGGCGTCGTTATCCTTCCACACTCTGCTCAACTAACTCGCTACTTGCTCTGGCCTCATTCCCACGCCGCCGCCACCCTGCCGTCTTTGGAGAAATCTCCCTTGGCAGCCATGTGGAAGCAAAGAGACGGCTGCTCTGTTGTCCTCGGCCGCCACACCCCGCATGATTTGTCTGAAATCTAATAATCATACCATAGCGATTTTGCTGTTTTTCAGTCAGAAAATTCAGATTCAGGTATCCCTGTTCAAACCATACCACAAAAAACTACACCTGGTACTTTTAGCACGGGGTGGGGGCTAGAGGCGAGTACATGGAACGGTGGCTCAGCTCGGCTCAGCCAGCGGGAAGGAGTGAGGGGGACATATGAGCTGGTTGTTTCTTCCTCCGGGCTCCTGATGGCATGGCCCGTATGTTAGCTAGCTGAGCATGTTGATCAGCTCCGGCCAGCAGGTGTGTGCTTGCACTGCTAATGGCTAGGTAGTTGAGTGTTTGAACGCATCAATACTGTGTTTTGCGGGAACAACCAAACAGGTCACAGTAATCTCAATACTTCAACATACTTTGGTATGTCCAAACTGTGGTGTCTTGTACCCACTGACAAAAATATTGTGGTTTTCAATACTGCAGTTTTTCTAATACTTTGCTACCAAACATAGCCTAAAGTTTTGAAGTTATACTTGTTTTTCCTTCCTATGCTAATTGATTCTTGTTCCCATAAGTTGTGTGCTCACAAAATCCCTAGGCATAGGAAGTTGGTTAGAATCAATTGTGCTAGTCATATTCTTCATGATGCTCTCTTTATGTTTCAATTCTTACCTTTTATGTGAGCATCATTGAAATCATCATGCCTAGCTAAAAGGCATTAAAGAAAAGCGCTTGTTGGGAGAGAACCCAATATTTACCCTTACTGTTTTTGTGTGTTTACATGATTAAGCTACTGTAGTAATCATGTTTTAGTGCCAAGTAAGACCTTTGGGAAGACTTGGGTGAAAGTTAATGTGATCTTGCTGTAAAAAACCGAAACTTTGCGCTCACGAGAATAGATGTATTTTTTTACAGAAGAGTTCTTTTGAGTTGATTCTTTTTTCAGAAGATCAATAGACAAATTCCTCACGTCCACCAATTTATTTCATAATTTTTGGAGTAGCAGAAGTATGGTTATTGTTCAGATCATTACAGATTGTTCTGTTTCTGACAGATTCTGTTTTCATTGCATAGTTTGCTTGTTTTCTAGTTTCTGTGGCTTATATTCCTCAATATAAATTGTAGAAATGATATGGTACAGTAGGCATTGTGTGAGAAAAATTATGAACCTTGTTTTTGACAATACCAAAGTGAATGGTTTGCTCTTTATCATACTAACCTATCTCACGAAGTTTGGTTAAGTTTTGTGTGGTTGAAGTTTTCAAGTTTTGGGTGAGATATCGATATGAGGAGAATAAGGAGTGGAAAGACCCTAAGCTTGGGGATGCCCAAGGCAACCCAAGGTAATATTCAAGGAAGACTCAAGCGCCTAAGCTTGGGGATGCCCCGGAATGCATCCCCTCTTTCGTCTTCAAAACTATCGGTATACCTTACTCGGAGCTATATTTTTATTCGCCACATAATATGTGTTTTGCTTGGAGCATATTTTCAATTTTACTTTCTGTTTGAATAAAATCATTGGATCTGAAATATTGAATGAAACAGAATCCTCCCATGGCTAGTTAATTATTTGACTACTCAGTGTTCTTCACTCATATCTTTTGGAGTAGTTTGTCATTTACTCATGTGCTTCACGTATATCCTAAGATTAAATGGTGGAATAAATTGAATGTCATAAACCTGAATTTATATATGTTTCATATGCTTATAACATGGGGAGTAATGACTTCACACATAATAAGTATAGGTAGTAAACTTATTGAAAGTTAGCAAACGTAGAATTGGTCACTTGAACAATTCATGAAAGAATATTGAAGGAAGAGAGGTATCACATATAAATATACTATCTTGGACATCTTTTATGATTGGGAGCACTCATTAAAACATGACATGCTAAAGAGTTGATGTTGGACAAGGAAGACAACGTAATGGGTTATGTTTTCTTATATCTGAAATACAGTATATTTTCATGGATCATCCAACATGTTGAGCTTGCCTTTCCCCCTCATGCTAGCCAAGTTATGTGCACCAAGTAGAGATACTACTTGTGCTTCCCAAAAACCCTTAAACCAGTTTTGCCATGAGAGTCCACCATATCTACCTATGGATTGAGTAAGATCCTTCAAGTAAGTTGTCATCGGTCCAAGCAATAAAAATTGATCTCTAAATATGTATGATTGATTGGTGTGGAGGAAATAAGCTTTGTACGATCTTGTGATGTGGAAGAAATAAAAGCGACGGACTGCATAATAAAGGTTCATATCACAAGGGGCAATATAAAGTGATGTTCTTTCGCATTAAGATTTTGTGCATCCAACCCTGAAAGCGCATGGCAACCTCTGCTTCCCTCTGCGAAGGGCCTATCTTTTATTATTATCTTCTACCTTACGCAAGAGTCATGGTGATCTTCACCTTTCCTTTTTACATTTTATCCTTTGGCAAGCACAGGGTGTTGGAAAGATCCTGATATATATATATATCTAATTGGATGTAAGTTAGCATGAGCTATTATTGTTGACATTATGATTGAGGTAAAAGGTTGGGAGGCGAAACTATAAGCCCCTATCTTTCTCTGTGTCCGATTAAAACTCCATAACCACAAGTATTGCGTGAGTGTTAGCAATTGTGAAAGACTAAATGATAGTTGAGTATGTGGAGTTTGCTAAATCGAAGCTCTGACATAGACTCTTCCTGAAAATAAGATGAATTGCAATTGTTTGATGACTGAGAATATTGTTTGTTAGTTGTCAAGAAAGTTTATGATCTATACTTTAACATGTGATTTGCTTAATCATGAAAAGTTTTATGAGATGAGCTATTGTTATGACATATAATGATGCTAGAAAAAGTGATTGGAATTATCATTGATCAAACTTATGCACTTGCTAGCATTCACACTTCATAAATTATTTCTTTTATCATTTACCTACTCGAGGACGAGCAGGAATTAAGCTTGGGGATGCTGATACGTCTCCAACGTATCTATAATTTATGAAGTATTCATGCTATTATACTATCCTTCTAGGATGTTCTATATGCATTTATATGATATTTTATATGATTTTGGGACTAACCTATTAACCTAGAGCCCAGTGCGGTTTACGCTTTCTCCTTGTTTTAGAGTATTGTAGAAAAGAAAAACTAAACGGAGTCCAATTGACGTGCCACCTGACGGAGATCATTTTTGGACCAGAAGAAGCCCACGGAGTAACAAAAGCAGTCCAGAAGAGTCTCGGGCTGCCCACGAGGGTGGGGGCGCGCCCACCCCCCTAGGGCGCGCCCCCTGCCTCGTGGACAGCCCGGAGACCCCCCTGACGTGAAATCAACGCAAAACTCTTCTATATATACCCAAACTTCCAGAAAGAAACCTAGGTCGGAAGTTCCGCCACTGCAAGCCTCTGTAGCCACGAGAAGTCAATCTAGGCCCTCTCCGGCACCCTGCCGGAGGGGGCCATCATCATCGGTGGCCATGGAGGAGTATCCCGGAGGGGCCATCATCACCATGAAGGCCAAGGACCAGAAGGTGGAGGCCATAGAGGAGGAAGCACAAGGGGGAGAACCTCTCCTCCTCTCTTCCGATGGCGCCGGAGTGCCATCGGGAGGGGAATCATCGCCACGGTGTCGTCTTCATCAACATCACCATCCTCATCTATTTTACGCGGTCCACTCTCCCGCACCCCGCTGTAATCCCTACTTGAACATGGTGCTTTATGCCACATATTATGATCCAATGATGTGTTGCCATCCTATGATGTTTTGAGTAGATATCCTTTGTCTTTGGGTTGATTGATGATATAGATTGGTATGAGTTGTATGTTTTATTTTGGTGTTGTCCTATTGTGCCCTCCATGTCGCGCAAGCATGAGGGATTCCCGCTGTAGGGTGTTGCAATACGTTCATGATTCGCTTATAGTGGGTTGCTTGAGTGACAGAAGCATAAACCCGAGTAAGGGGGTTGTTGCGTATGGGATAAAGGGGACTTGATGCTTTAATGCTATGGTTGGGTTTTACCTTAATGATCTCTAGTAGTTGCGGATGCTTGCTAGAGTTCCAATCATAAGTGAATATGATTCAAGTAGAGAAAGTATGTTAGCTTATGCCTCTCCCTCATATGAAACTGCAATAGTGATCACCGGTCTTGTTAACAATTGCCTAGGACAATTCCGCACACCGATCCATCATTATTCCACACTCGCTATTTATAATATTTAGTAATATATTCTAACTTTATGATAACAACACCTACTTTTATATTCTAGCTCTTCGATTTCATACAAAGTTATCCTATTCATGCCCACAACATAGTTTTATTTCTCGTTGCTAGTTGGAAGCAAACGTTCGGTGCACGAGAGTCGATCGATGGCGCATGGGCTTGAGAGAATATTGATCTTACCTTTAGCTCCTTGTGGGTTCGACACTCCATACTTATCACTTCCACCTTGGGAAAGTGCTACGGTGATTCCCTGCACTTGGGAATTATCACAAGGCATGCTGTGATGTGATATGGTGAAAGCATGATGCTAAATTTTATTGCATGAGATGATCATGTTTTGTAACCAAGTTATCGGCAACTGGCAGGAGCCATATGGTTGTCGCTTTATTGTAGCAATGCAATCGTCCTGTAATGCTTTACTTTATCACTAAGCGGTAGCGATAGTCGTAGAAGCATAAGATTGGCGAGACGATAACGATACTACGATGGAGATCAAGGTGTCGCGCCGGTGATGATGGTGATCATGACGGTGCTTCGGAGATGGAGATCACAAGCACAAGAAGTTGATGGCCATATCATATCACTTATATTAATTGCATGTGATGTTTATATTTTATGCATCTTATCTTGCTTTGATTGACAGTAGCATTATAAATTTATCTCTCACTAAATTATCAAGGTATAAGTGTTCTCCCTGAGTATGCACCGTTGCGAAAGTTCTTCGTGCTAAGACATCACATGATGATCGGGTGTGATAGGCTCTACGTTCAAATACAATGGGTGCAAAACAGTTGCACATGTGGAATACTCAGGTTAAACTTGACGAGCCTAGCATATAACAGATATGGCCTCGGAACACGGAGACCGAAAGGTCGAGCGTGAATCATATAGTAGATATGAGCAACATAGTGATGTTCACCATTGAAAATACTCCATCTCACGTGATGATCGGACATGGTTTAGTTGATTTGGATCACGTGATCACTTAGAGGATTAGAGGGATGTCTATCTAAGTGGGAGTTCTTAAGTAATATGATTAATTGAACTTAAATTTATCATGAACTTAGTACCTGATAGTATTTTGCTTGTCTATGTTGATTGTAGATAGATGGCCCGTGTTGTTGTTCCGTTGAATTTTAATGCGTTCCTTGAGAATGCAAAGTTGAAAGATGATGGTAGCAATTACACGGACTGGGTCCGTAAGTTGAGGATTATCCTAATTGCTGCACAGAAGAATTACGTCCTGGAAGCACCACTAGGTGCCGGACACATTGCGTGAGCAACACCGGATGTTATGAATGTCCGCGAGCAAAGTGATGACTACTCGACAGTTCAAGTGTGCCATGCTTTACGGCTTAGAACCGGGACTTCAACGACGTTTTGAACGTCATGGAGCATATGAGATGTTCCAGGAGTTGAAGTTAATATTTCAAGCAAATGCCCGGATTGAGAGATATGAAATCTCCAATAAGTTCTATGGCTGTAAGATGGAGGAGAATAGTTCGTCGGTGAGCATATACTCAAAATGTCCGGGTATAACAATCACTTGATTCAAGCGGGAGTTAATCTTCCGGATGATAGCGTCATTGATGAATTATTCAATCACTGCCACCAAGCTACAAGAGCTTCGTGATGAACTATAACATGCAAGGGATGGATAAGACAATTCCCGAGCTCTTCTCAATGCTAAAGGCTGCGGAGGTAGAAATCAAGAAGGAGCATCAAGTGTTGATGGTCAACAAGACCACTAGTTTCAAGAAAAAGGGCAAAGGGAAGAAGAAGGGGAACTTCAAGAAGAACAGCAAACAAGTTGCTACTCAAGAGAAGAAACCCAAGTCTGGACCTAAGCCTGAGACTCAGTGCTTCTACTGCAAACAGACTGGCCACTGGAAGCGGAACTGCCCCAAGTATTTGGTAGATAAGAAGGATGGCAAGGTGAACAAAGGTATATGTGATATACATGTTATTGATGTGTAACGTACTAATTCTCGCAGTAGCACCTGGGTATTTGATACTGGTTTTGTTGATAATATTTGCAACTCGAAACAGGGACTACGGATTAAGCGAAGATTGGCTAAGAACGAGGTGACGATGCGCGTGGGAAATGGTTCCAAAGTCGATGTGATCGCGGTCGGCACGCTACCTCTACATCTACCTTCGGGATTAGTTTTAGACCTGAATAATTGTTATTTGGTGCCAGCGTTGAGCATGAACATTATATCTGGATCTTGTTTGATGCGAGACGGCTATTCATTTAAATCAGAGAATAATGGTTGTTTTATTTATATGAGTAATCTTTTATGGTCATGCACCCTTGAAGAGTGGTCTATTCTTGTTGAATCTCGATAGTAGTGATACACATATTCATAATATTGAAGCCAAAAGATGCAGAGTTGATAATGATAGTGAAACTTATTTGTGGCACTGCCGTTTAGGTCATATCGGTGTAAAGCGCATGAAGAAACTCCATACTGATGGACTTTTGGAACCACTTGATTATGAATCACTTGGTACTTGCGAACCGTGCCTCATGGGCAAGATGACTAAAACACCGTTCTCCGGAACTATGGAGCGAGCAAAAGATTTGTTGGAAATCATACATACAGATGTATGTGGTCCGATGAATATTGAGGTTCGCGGCGGTTATCGTTATTTTCTCACATTCACAGATGATTTAAGCAGACATGGGTATATCTACTTAATGAAACATAAGTCTGAAACATTTGAAAAGTTAAAAGAATTTCAGAGTGAAGTTGAAAATCATCGTAACAAGAAAATAAAGTTTCTATGATCTAATCGTGGAGGAGAATATTTGAGTTACGAGTTTGGCTTCATTTGAAACAAAGCGGAATAGTTTCGCAACTCACACCACCCGGAACACCACGGCATAATGGTGTGTCCGAACGTTGTAATCATACTTTACTAGATATGGTGTGATCTATGATGTCTCTTACTGATTTACCGCTATCGTTTTGGGGTTATGCTTTAGAGACGGCTGCATTCATGTTAAATAGGGCACCATCGAAATCCGTTGAGACGACGCCTTATGAACTGTGGTTTGGCAAGAAACCAAAGTTGTCATTTCTTAAAGTTTGGGGCTGCGATGCTTATGTGAAAAAGCTTCAACCTGATAAGCTTGAGCCCAAATCGGAAAAATGTGTCTTCATAGGATACCCAAAAGAGACTGTTGGGTACACCTTCTATCATAGATCCGAAGGCAAGACTTTTGTTGCTAAATTTGGAATCTTTCTAGAGAAGGAGTTTCTCTCGAAAGAAGTGAGTGGGAGGAAAGTAGAACTTGATGAGGTAACTGTACCTGCTCCCTTATTGGAAAGTAGTTCATCACAGAAACCGGTTCTTGTGACACCTACACCAATTAGTGAGGAAGTTAATGATGATGATCATGAAACTTCAGATCAAGTTGTTACTGAACCTCGTAGGTCAGCCAGAGTAAGATCCGCACCAGAGTGGTACGGTAATCATGTTCTGGAGGTTATGTTACTAGACCATGACGAACCTACGAATTATGAAGAAGCGATGGTGAGCCCAGATTCCGCAAAATGGCTTGAGGCCATGAAATCTGAGATGGGATCCATGTATGAGAACAAAGTGTGGACTTTGGTTGACTTGCCCGATGATCGTCAGGCCATTGAGAATAAATGGATCTTCAAGAAGAAGACTGACGCTGACGGTAATGTTACTGTCTATAAAGCTCGACCTGTTGTGAAAGATTTTCGACAAGTTAAAGGGATTGACTATGATGAGACTTTCTCACCCGTAGCGATGCTAAAGTCTTTTCAAATTATGTTAGCAATTGCCGCATTTTATGATTATGAAATTTGGCAAATAGATGTCAAAACTGCATTCCTGAATGGATTTCTGGAAGAAGAGTTGTATATGATGCAACCGGAAGGTTTTGTCGATCCAAAAGGAGCTAATAAAGTGTGCAAGCTCCAGGATCCATTTATGGACTGGTGCAAGCCTCTCGGAGTTGGAATAAACGCTTTGATAGTGTAATCAAAGCATTTGGTTTTATAGAGACTTTTGGAGAAGCCTGTATTTACAAGAGAGTGAGTGGGAGCTCTGTAGCATTTCTTATATTATATGTGGATTACATATTACTGATTGGAAATGATATAGAATTTCTGGATAGCATAAAGGGATAATTGAATAAGATTTTTTCAATGAAGGACCTCGGTGAAGCTGCTTATATATTGGGCACCAAGATCTATAGAGATAGATCAAGACGCTTAATTGGACTTTCACAAAGCACATACCTTGACAAAGTTTTTGAAGAAGTTCAAAATGGATCAAGCAAAGAAAGGGTTCTTGCCTGTGTTACAAGGTGTGAAGTTGAGTAAGACTCAATGCCCGACGAGGGAGTCCTGGATTAGGGGGTGTTCGGATAGCCGAACTATCACCGTTGGCCGGACTCCTAGACTATGAAGATACAAGATTGAAGACTTCGTCCCGTGCCCGGATGGGACTTTCCTTGGCGTGGAAGGCAAGCTTGGCGATACGGATATGTAGATCTCCTACCATTGTAACCGACTCGTGTAACCCTAACCCTATCGGTGTCTATATAAACCGGAGGGTTCTAGTCCGTGGGATCTAACAACAATCATACCATAGGCTAGCTTCTAGGGTTTAGCCTCTTTGATCTCGTGGTAGATCCACTCTTGTACTACCCATATCATCAATATTAATCAAGCAGGAGTAGGGTTTTACCTCCATCGAGAGGGCCCGAACTGGGTAAAAACATTGTGTCCCTTGTCTCCTGTTACCATCCGCCTAGACCTTGATTCGGGACCCCCTACCGAGATCCGCCGGTTTTGACACCGACATTGGTGCTTTCATTGAGAGTTCCTCGTGTCGTCATCCTTAGGCCCGATGGCTCCTTCAATCATCAACAACGACGCGGTCCAGGTGAGACTTTTCTCCCGGACAAGATCTTCGATTCGGCGGCTTTGCACTCGGGCCAATTCACTTGGCCATCTGGAGCAGATCGAAAGCTACGCCCCTGGCCATCAGGTCAGATTTGGGAGTTTGAACTACACGGCCGACATCCGCGAAGACTTGATCTTCGACGGATTTGAGCCACAGCCAAGCACGCCGCCTTGTCTCGATAGGCACGATCTAGCTCGCCGCGAACGAAGGCCTCGGAGGTCGCACCAGCGTCTGCCGCCCGACCTTTAGCTCGGACGACTCCGCCGATCAAGGACGAGTGGTGGACACCGCCTCGGGGCTACAATCTCTCGGCGATTAAGCGAACACCATCCCTGTCGCTGCGAAGACCGTGACTCCAAGGTGCGGACTCCTCTCCGGACTCCGAACCCTCCGCGCCCGCCAATCGAATCCAATTGGGCGCCGGTTATGGAGTTCACTGCCGCGGACATCTTTCAGCACTTGCCCTTTGGCGACATCCTGAATTCACTAAAGTCTCTCTCTTTATCAGGAGAGCCCTGGCCGGACTACGGTCTGGAAGGTTGGGATGCGGACAACGAAGAAATTCAACGCCCACCCACCACCCACTTTGTAGCCAATGTCGATGATTTAACCGACATGCTCGACTTCGACTCCGAAGACATCGACGGTATGGACGACGATGCTGGAGACGACCAAGAACCAGCGCCTATAGGGCACTGGAAGGCCACCTCGTCATACGACATGTACATGGTGGACATCCCAAAAGATGGGAACAACGACGGAACAACGGAGGATGACCCCTCCAAGAAACAGCCCAAGCGCCGGCGTCAGCGGCACCGCTCTAAATCCCGCCACAGCAAAAACGGTGATTCCGGCACGGGAGATAATAACACCCCAGACAGTGCCGAAGACAACCCCCTCCAGCAGGATTCAGCACAGAGGAGGAGAAGCCAGCCCTCATGATAGAGCGGCAGACGGGGAGGTCGAGGACGATAATTATATGCCTCCGTCTCAAGATGAGGCAAGCCTCGACGACGATTTAATTTGTCGTGCCCGAGGATCCCGCCGAACAGAGCGTTTCAAACGCAGGCTTATGGCCACGGCAAGCAGCCTCAAGAAAAGCAGCAGCAGCTTAGAGCTGACCAAGACTTGCTAGTGACGATGATGGATCAAGTCCTTGCAGCCAAGAGTACAAACTCAAAAGCCCCTCCAAGAGATACCTAAAACGCAGGCTGCTACCCCAATTAGAGGAAGTAGCACCCAAACCTACATCACCAGCGCATGATGCGCTTCTACCGCCACCCGTGGCAGCAGAACGAAGAGGCCTTTAGACCCTCCATTCAAGCCGCACCCCGGCGTCGCTCGAAAAGTACCAAGGCACGGGGAAACGCGCCAGACCTGCGATACATATTGGAGGACAAGGCAAGGCAAACAAGATCAATCTACGGATTGCGTGGGCGCCCCATGACACGCGACAATAACCGTCACGCCGGATACAGCAATTCCGGCCGGGCCGAACACAGTAGACAAAGCTCATTTGAGCTGCGTCGTGATATAGCTCAATACAGAGGTGCCGCACACCCACTATGCTTCACAGACGAAGTGATGGATCATCAAATCCCCGAGGGTTTCAAACCCGTAAACATCGAATCATACGATGGCACAATAGATCCTGCGGTTTGGATCGAGGACTACCTCCTCCATATCCACATGGCCCGCGGTGATGATCTACACGCCATCAAATACCTCCCACTCAAGCTTAAAGGACCAGCTCGGCATTGGCTTAAAAGCCTGCCAGCAGAATCAATTGGTTGTTGGGAGGACCTGGAAGCCGCATTCCTTGATAACTTCCAGGTGACATATGTGCGACCACCAGATGCCGATGACCTCAGCCACATAATTTAGCAGCCAGAAGAATCGGCCAGACAATTCTGGACACGGTTCCTAACCAAGAAAAATCAAATCATTGATCGTCCGGATGCGAGGCCCTTGCAGCCTTCAAACATAACATCCATGACGAGTGGCTTGCCCGGCACCTAGGACAGGAAAAGCCGAAATCCATGGCAGCCCTCACAACACTCATGACCCGCTTTTGAGTGGGAGAGGACAGTTGGCTAGCTCGTAGCAACAACTTGACCAAAAACCCTGGTAGTTCGGATACCAAGGACAGTAATGGCAGGTCGCGTCGCAACAAGCACAAGCGCCGCATTAACGGTGATAATGCTGAAGATACGGCAGTCAATGCCGGATTCAGAGGCTCTAAACCCGGTCAGTGGAAAAAGCCGTTCAAAAGAAATACTCCGGGCCCGTCCAATCTGGACCGAATACTCGATCGCTCGTGCCAAATACATGGCACCCCCGAAAAACCAGCCAACCACACCAACAGGGATTGTTGGATCTTCAAACAGGTAGGGAAGTTAAATGCCGAACTCAATGACAAGGGGTTGCATAGCGATGACGAGGAGGAGCCCCGGCCGCCGAACAATAGTGGACAGAAGGGCTTCCCCCCACAAGTGCGGATGGTGAACATGATATACGCAACCCACATACCCAAAAGGGAGTGGAAGCGTGCACTAAGGGACGTATATGCGATGGAGCCAGTCGCCCCGAAGTTCAACCCATGGTCCTCCTGCCCGATCACTTTTGATCGAAGGGATGACCCCACTAGCATCCGCCACGGCGGATTCGCCGCATTGGTTCTTGACCCAATCATCAACGGATTTCACCTCACTAGAGTCCTGATGGACGGCGGTAGCAGCCTGAACCTGCTCTATCAGGATACACTGCGCAAAATGGGCATAGACCCCTCAAGGATTAAACCCACAAAGACGACCTTTAAAGGCGTCATACCGGGTGTAGAGGCCAATTGTACAGGCTCAGTTACACTCGAAGTGGTCTTTGGATCCCCGGATAACTTCCGAAGCGAAGAGTTAATCTTCGACATAGTCTCGTTCTGCAGCGGCTATCACGCACTGCTTGGACGAACCGCATTTGCAAAGTTCAATGCGGTGCCGCACTACGCGTACCTCAAGCTCAAGATGCCAGGCCCTCGAGGAGTAATCACGGTCAATGGAAACACCGAACGCTCTCTCCAACGGAGGAGCATACGGGGGCCCTCGCGGCGGAGGTGCAAAGCAGCCTCTCACAGCAATTCTCGAGTCCGGCTACTAAACGTCCGGACACCGTCAAGCGCACCCGGAGTAACCTACAACAAGACCGCCTGGCATGATCCAAGCACGCGTAGCAATCCGGCCCCAACCCCAGCCCTCGCGAAATTGCGAAGCCAGTACTATGCGTACATAACTACGCTCTGGAGATACCATGGGCATAAGGGGAGGGGCACGACCATGGCACGCCCAGAATGCGGCTCAACCGCACCAGGGGCTCCCGATTTTGTCATTCTTTTTCTTTCTTCTTTTCTCTTACTTTCAGGACTCCGTTTTTCAGAAGCCCTGTCCCGCTCTAGAATTGCCGAACTCACGATGCAACAGCCAGGGAAGCAGAAAGCTACGTCGAGTGTCCAGGTGGTCTCTAGTATGAGTATTATACCTGTTTTACATACCATCCCGCAGCTTACCCCTAGAGGGGGACATGTCAAATAATCCCATCCCTTGCTTATCGCACTATTTGTATCGTTCTGCTTTCATTGCAGTACCTTTTTGAATAAACAATACATAGATTTTGCCTATTATTGCACTCCTTTATTTATCTATATATATGTTCATTCATGACACGTTGCACCCGTACACTTTGGTACGGCCAATACACCAGGGGCTTAAGTACCCCAAAGATATGGTGTGATAAGTCCGAACACTTTCACAAGTGCGGCACCCCGAACTTATAGCATTATATGCATCGGCTCCGAATCATGTCTTGGGTCAATAGCTGGGTTTGCCCGGCTCCCATGTTTTGGTACCTTACGTTCCGTTTTATTGGCTAAGGTAGCGCTGGGAGAACCACTGCAATTGTGCCCCGGTTGAGCTGGGTTGAGCACCTCAGTGGAGAAAGCTAAAACTGACTGTCATGATAGGGCGAGAGCCGGTCGCTGTTCGAGAGGGTTTTTCGGGTCCCTAAAGACTTACACCGCTTAGAGCGAGGAGTCGGCATTGTCCGGCCAAGGCGTGGATAGCGCCCCGAACTCGGTCTTCCGAATACAAGAGGCTTCACTGAAATTTAAAATTATAGAATTCTATGGCTAAGTGAGAGTGTTCAAGCACTATAGTCCGGTTGCCTTGTTTGTTGCGTTGAGCGCCTCCCTCGAAGGACCCAAGAATGGGAACAAGAGCGCTCAAGTTTATCTCGAACACCCAGCACTCGTGGCATGGGGGCTGAAGCCAACGACTTGCCATCTCTCAAATTTGATAAACGGTCGCACAGAAGGTAATATTTTAAATTCACAAGCGTTGCTTAGCGCATATGAACAAGTTTTCAGCATACGGGATAACAAATGCGAGTCTATTCAAAAATTACATCTTTGGAGCATTCACCCGCTATAAGGCGGGCACCCTTCAGGACGCCCTCATAGTACATTTCGGGCTTGCGATGCTCCTTGCCCGGCAGTGGCCCGTCCGTCACAAGCTTCTTAGCATCCAGCTTGCCCCAGTGCACTTTAGCACGGGCAAGGGCCCGACGGGCACCTTCAATGCAGACGGAGCGCTTGATGACTTCAATCCATGGACAAAGGCCCACCAGCCGCCGCACTAGCCAAGTAGCTCCCACGCATGGCTTCCTTAGGCCACGGCCCAATTATGAGGCCCTTCATGGCCTGTTCGGCGACCTTGTGGAGCTCGACCAGCTGCTTCACTGGTCGCTCAGGGGCACCGGATGTCCGCCTCAAAGATACCGAGACCAAAACACCTTTTCCGTCGAGCTCCCCTCCTCGGCGCGGTAGAACTCGGCAGCATCAGACACACTACGGGGCAGATCTGCGAATGCTCCTGGAGAACTCCGGATTCGGGTAAGTAATAGGTAATTCACTTTCACATGCTTGCTTTGCATAAAGAATGCCTTACCCGCCGCTATCTTCTTTAATGATTCAATTTCCTGGAGGGCTTTTTGGGCTTCGGCCTTAGCGGCTTTGGCACTCTCAAGAGCCGAGGCGAGCTCGGACTCTCGAGTCTTCAAGTCATGCTCCAAACTCTCGTGTTTTTCCATGAGAGCCTGGAGCTCTTGCCGCACCTCCGCCACCCGCACCTCTTGCTTCTCTCGCTCGGTGCGCTCCGCGGCCGCTTTGCTTTCGGCCGTGGACACCGCTTCCTTCAGGGTCGCCACCTCGTTCGTGGCCCCTACAATACCCACGTTAGTCCTGTCATTTTTGCAACCAAATCCTTTTTATAAGGTATTACTTTAAGAAGGTATTACTTACCTTCCTTGTCCTCGAGCTGCTTCTTGGCAAGGCCGAGCTTGTCCTCGGACCGCTCGAGGCTCTACTTCAACGCATTGACCTCCGTAGTGAGTGCAGCAGAGGTCAGCAGCGCAGCCTGCATTCCCATATTGACATACTTATGTTAGACTCCTGCGTATATCTTTTTAGATCCTCAGTCCGGCTTTTCTTTCCGAACACGAACTAAGCATCAGGGCTACTGTCTATGCGGTAATATTTTTACATATTCTAAACTTACCTCAAAGCCTGTTAGAAGGCTGGTACAGGCTTCAGCCAGCCCGCTCTTGGTGGACTGAACTTTCTCGATCACCACAGTCATGACAGTGCGGTGCTCCTCGTCGATGGAGGCGCCGTTAAGCGCCTCCAGCAAGCTATCCGGTGCCTCCGGATGGACGGAGGTCACCGGCATCGCAGTCTTGCCCTTCTTACGAAGGGGCCGCTTGCCGGACTTCGGAACCACTGAAGGTTCCGGTACGGAGTCCGGCACAGGGCCGAACTTAGAGCCCTATGGGGTCTCGCCCCCTTTGCGCCCGGAGTCCGGGAGGTCGCCTTGCGGCGCCTCCAGGACCACCTCCTCCTCGCTGGGCCCCTTTTGGGACTCCACCGCGGTGTCGTCTGCGTCATGAGGAGAGGAGGCGGTCGGAAGTGAAGTGCTATTCACATTCGATGAATCCAGGGGGCCGCTCGACGAAGCGGCGAGCTCGTCCTTTGGCGGGCTACATGGTTATATTCGGCGTTAGAAGACACTATGCGACAAATAAAAAGTCATGAGCTATTCCGGAGTCCGGACACTTACGATCTCGCCAGGGGCTTGGCCCTTGGTGGCCACTCCTCCTCGTCGTTGTCGGCGTTGGTGGAGAAGTCCGGAGGAAGGGTCCTTCCTTTCTTGGACCCTCCGGCCTCCCCAGTCGGGGCGGCCTTCCTTTTCTTCTCTCCCCCCGCTGGGGGAGAGGCTTCTTTTTCCTCCTCCTCGTCCTCAGGGGAGGATTCCGCCTCAGAGTCGTCGGACGATGAGTCCGACAGCACCTGGCGCCGGGAGCTCCTTCGAGTTCCCGTGGCCTTCTTCTTGGCCTTCTTCTCCGGCACCACGTGAGGTGCCGGAGCCAGCAGCCCCGTCAATCGGGCGTCCGCTGGGTCTTCTGGCAAGGGGGCCGGACAGTTAATCTGTCCGGACGTCTTCAGCCAGTCCTATCAAAGGTTAGGGAGTTTTAGATCCCGCATAGAGTCAAACTATGAAAAAAGAGTCCCATAAAGGGTAAAATAACTTACCTCGCTGGCTTGACGCTGCGAGCTGAATCCGAAATCTTCGGTAGCGGACGCGGGAGCTTTGGCGCCCTTGAACAGCACCTTCCAGGCATCTTCGTACGTAGTGTCGAAGAGCTGGCTCAAGGTTCGGTGCTGTGCCGGATGAAACTCCCACAAATTGAAGGCCTGTTGCTGGCATGGGAGAATCCGGCGGATGAGCATCACCTGGATTACGTTGACAAGCTTGAGATTCTTGTCCACCAGGTTTCGGATGCAGGTTTGGAGTTCGGACAGCTCTTCTGAATCACCCCACGTCAGGCCCGTCTCTTTCCATGATGTGAGCTGTGTGGGGAAGCCAGATCGGAATTCGGGGGCCTCCGCCCATTGAGAGTCGCGCGGCTCGGTGATGTAGAACCACCACGATTGCCACCCCTTTATGGTCTCCACAAAGGAGCCCTCGAGCCATAGGACTTTGGTCATCTTGCCAACCATGGCACCTCCAAGACCGCTTGGCGGCCGCCCACTACCTTCGGCTTGACATTGAAGGTCTTCAACCATAAGCGAAGTGGGGCTGGATGCGAGAAAGGCCTCGCATTACCGACGATAAACGCCGAGATGTTGAGGATGAAGTTCGGGCCAGATCATGGAAATCCAGGCCTTGGTAGAACATGAGCCCCGGACAAATGGGTGAAGTGGAAAACCTAGTCCATGGAGGAAGTGGGTGAGGAACACCACCCTCTCATGGGGCACGGGGTGGAATGAACTGCCCTCGTCGGGGAGCGGTGCTGTGATGTCGCTGGACAAGTATCTGGCCTTCCGCAGCTTTTGACTTGTCCCTCCGTGACGGAGGAGACCATCCACTTGCCTCCGCTCCGGACATGGCTGGAGAAGGTTGAGGAGGGATGTGCGGACTTGGGCGCTGGAGCTCGAAAGTCTTGGAAATGGATGAGCAAAGGAGGAAGAAGGCATAGGTTAAAAGGTGGATCCTTATCCCTTATATGGGCGGACGGCTATCGTCCCCGCCACCGGTAAAACTCGCTTATCTCCCAAGCGCCATAATCAATGGCGCGGTTGGGTTACCCACGTCCGTATTGATGGGAATCCCGGAATAAGGGGCACGATCTCCGCTCTGATAAGACGTGCCAAGGAAACCGCCTCGCTAAACGCGCTGAGGTGGAACAGTAAAAACGATTCGTATAAAGGCCTGGCCGTGGTGTGATGTCATGCCGCGGAATACGTCAGCAGATCTGTGCAAAGGTTATTCTCTCTACGGTGGTATGTGGAACTTGTTTTGCAGAGCCGGACACAATCCTTGTGTTCAAAATCTTCTATGAAGTATTTAGAGGAGGAACTCGCCTTGCAATGCCGAAGACAAAATGCGCGCGGATTAAATGCGTCATTGAAGCCTGGTTAGGGGGCTACCGAGGAGTCTGGATTAGGGGGTGTCCGGATAGCCGAACTATCACCGTTGGCTGGACTCCTGGACTATGAAGATACAAGATTGAAGACTTCGTCCCGTGTCCGGATGGGACTTTCCTTGGCGTGGAAGGCAAGCTTGGCGATACGGATATGTAGATCTCCTACCATTGTAACTGACTCTGTGTAACCCTAACCCTATCTGATGTCTATATAAACCAGAGGGTTTTAGTCCGTAGGACGAACAACAATCATACCATAGGTTAGCTTCTAGGGTTTAGCCTCTCTGATCTCGTGGTAGATCCACTCTTGTACTACCCATATCATCAATATTAATCAAGCAGGAGTAGGGTTTTACCTCCATCGAGAGGGCCGAACACAGGTAAAAACATCGTGTCCCTTGTCTCCTGTTACCATCCTCCTAGACGCACAGTTCGGGACCCCCTACCCGAGATCCGCCGGTTTTGACACCGACACCCGACCACTGCAGAAGATAGAGAGAAGATGAAAGATGTTCCCTATGCTTTAGCCATAGGCTCTATCATGTATGCAATGTTGTGTACCAGACCTGATGTGTGCCTTGTTATAAGTTTAGCAGGGAGGTACCAAAGTAATCCAGGAGTGGATCAGTGGATAGCGGTCAAGAACATCCTGAAATTCCTGAAAAGGACTAAGGATATGTTTCTCGTTTATGGAGGTGACAAAGAGCTAGTCGTAAATGGTTACGTCGATGCAAGCTTTGACACTGATCCGGACGATTCTAAATCGCAAACCGGCTACATGTTTACATTGAACGGTGGAGCTGTCAGTTGGTGCAGTTCTAAACAAAGCGTTGTGGCGGGATCTACGTGTGAAGCAGAGTACATAGCTGCTTCGGAAGCAGCAAATGAAGGAGTCTGGATGAAGGAGTTCATATCCGATCTAGGTGTCATACCTAGTGCATCGGGTCCAATGAAAATCTTTTGTGACAATACTGGTGCAATTGCCTTGGCGAAGGAATCCAGATTTCACAAGAGAACCAAGCACAACAAGAGACGCTTCAATTCCATCGGGATCTAGTCCGGTGGGAGACATAGAAATTTGCAAGATACATACAGATCTGAATGTTCGACCGTTGACTAAGCCTCTTCCACGAGAAAAACATGATCAGCACCAAGGCTCCATGGGTGTTAGAATCATTCTTGTGTAATCTAGATTATTGACTCTAGTGCAAGTGGGAGATCAAGGAAATATGCCCCGAGGCAATAATAAAGTTATTATTTATTTCCTTATATCATGATAAATGTTTATTATTCATGCTAGAATTGTATTAACCGGAAACATGATACATGTGTGAATACATAGACAAACAGAGTGTCACTAGTATGCCTCTACTTGACTAGCTCGTTGATCAAAGATGGTTATGTTTCCTAGCCATATACATGAGTTGTCATTTGATCAACGGGATCACATCATTAGGAGAATGATGTGATTGACTTGACCCATTCCGTTAGCTTAGCACACGATCGTTTAGTATTCTGCTATTGCTTTCTTCATGACTTATACATGTTCCTATGACTATGAGATTATGCAACTCCCGTTTACCGGAGGAACACTTTGTGTGCTACCAAACATCACAACGTAACTGGGTGATTACAAAGGTGCTCTACAGGTGTCTCCAAAGGTACTTGTTGGGTTGGCGTATTTCAAGATTAGGATTTGTCACTCCGATTGTCGGAGAGGTATCTCTGGGCCCACTTGGTAATGCACATCACTTAAGCCTTGCAAGCATTGCAACTAATGAGTTAGTTGCGGGATGATGTATTACAGAATGAGTAAAGAGACTTGTCGGTAATGAGACTGAACTAGGTATTGAGATACCGACGATCGAATCTCGGGCAAGTAACATACCGATGACAAAGGGAACAACGTATGTTGTTATGCGGTTTGATCGATAAAGATCTTCATAGAATATGTGGGAGCCAATATGAGCATCCAGGTTCCACTATTGGTTATTGACCGGAGACGTGTCTCGGTCATGTCTACATAGTTCTCGAACCCGTAGGGTCCGCACGCTTAAAGTTTAGATGACAGTTATATTATGAGTTTATATGTTTTGATGTACCGAAGGTAGTTCGGAGTCTCGGATGTGATCACGGACATGACGAGGAGTCTCGAAATGGTCGATACATGAAGATTGATATATTGGATGACTATATTCGGACACCGGAATGGTTCCGGTGGTTATCGGATTTATACCGGAGTACCGGGAGGTTACCGGAACCCCACGAGGGTTTAATGGGCCTACATGGGCCTTAGTGGAGAAGAGGAGAGGCGGCTAGGGCAGGCCGCGTGCCCCCTCCCCCTTTAGTCCGAATTGGACAAGGAGAGGGGGTGGCGCCCCCCCCCCTTCCTTCCTCTCTTTCTCCCCTTTCCCCCTTCTCCTAATCCAACAAGGAAGGGAGGGAGTGGGAGTAGGACTCCTCCTAGCGTGCCCCTCTCCTGGCCGGCCGCCTCTCCCCCCCTTGCTCCTTTATATACGGGGGCAGGGGGCACCCCAAAGACACAACAATTGATCATTGATCTTTTAGCCGTGTGCGGTGCACCCCTCCACCATAATCCACCTCGATAATATTGTAGCGGTGCTTAGGCGAAGCCCTGCATCGGTAGAACATCATCATCGTCACCACGCCGTCGTGCTGACGAAACTCTCCCTCAACACTGGCTGGATCGGAGTTCGAGGGACGTGATACGTCTCCAACGTATCTATAATTTTTGATTGTTCCATGCTATTATATTATCCATCTTGGATGTTTATGGGCTTTATTATGCACTTTTATATTATTTTTGGGACTAACCTACTGACCCGGAGCCCAGTGCCAGTTCCTGTTTTTCCCTTGTTTCAGTGTTTCCAAGAAAAGTAATATCAAACGGAGTGGAAACGGAATGAAACCTTCTGGAGAAGTTATTTTTGGAAGGAAAGCTACCCGATAGACTTGGAGTGCATGTCAGGTATGAAACGAGGGAGCCACGAGGTAGGGGGCGCGCCCACCCCCCTAGGGCACGCCCTCCATCCTCGTGGGCCCCTCGTGGCTCCCCGACGTACTTCTTTCATATATATATATATATATATATATATATATATATATATATATATATATATATATATATATATATATATATATATATCCATACCCTAAAACGATCGGAGCAGAATAGATCGGGAGTTCCGCCGCCGCAAGCCTCTGTAGCCACCAAAACCAATCAGACCCTATTAGGCACCCTTCCGAAGGGGGATCCTCACCGTGGCCATCTTCATCATCCGGCGCTTTCCATGACGAGGAGGGAGTAGTTCACCCTCGGGCTGAGGGTATGTACTAGTAGCTATGTGTTTGATCTCTCTCTCTCGTGTTCTTGATTTGGCACGATCTTGATGTATCACGAGCTTTGCTATTATAGTTGGATCTTATGTTGCTTCTCCCCTCTACTCTCTTGTAATGGATTGAGTTTTCCTTTTAAGTAATCTTATCGGATTGAGTCTTTAATGATTTGAGAGCACTTGATGTATGTCTTGCCGTGCGATCTGTGGTGACAATGGGATATCACGTGATTCACTTGATGTATGTTTTGGTGATCAACTTATGGGTTCCGCCCATGAACCTATGCATAGGGGTTGGCACGTTTTGTCTTGATTCTCGGTAGAAACTTTGGGGCACTCTTTGAGGTTCTATGTGTTGGTTGAATAGATGAATCTGAGATTGTGTGATGCATATTGTATAATCATACCCACGGATACTTGAGGTGACATTGGAGTATCTAGGTGACATTAGGGTTTTGGTTGATTTGTGTCTTAAGGTGTTATTCTAGTACGAACTCTAGGGCTGTTTGTGACACTTATAGGAATAGCCCAACGGATTGATTGGAAAGAATAACTTTGAGGTGGTTTCGTACCCTACCATAATCTCTTCATTTGTTCTCCGCTATTAGTGACTTTGGAGTGACTCTTTGTTGCATGTTGAGGGATAGTTATATGATCCAATTATGTTATTATTGTTGAGAGAACTTGCACTGGTGAAAGTATGAACCCTAGGCCTTGTTTCCTAGCATTGCAATACCGTTTACGCTCACTTTTATCGCTTGCTACCTTGCTGTTTTTATATTTTCAGATTACAAAAACCTATATTACCATCCATATTGCACTTGTATCACCATCTCTTCGCCGAACTAGTGCACCTATACAATTTACCATTGTATTGGGTGTGTTGGGGACACAAGAGACTCTTTGCTATTTGGTTATAGGGTTGTTTGAGAGAGACCATCTTCATCCTACACCTCCCACGGATTGATAAACCTTAGTTCATCCACTTGAGGTAAATTTGCTACTGTCCTACAAACCTCTGCACTTGGAGGCCCAACAACGTCTACAAGAATAAGGTTGTGTAGTAGACATCAAGCTCTTTTCTGGCGCCGTTGCTGGGGAGGTGAGTGCTTGAAGGTATATCTTTAGATCTTGCAATCGAATCTTTTAGTTTCTTGTTTTATCACTAGTTTAGTTTATAAAAGAAAACTACAAAAAAATGGAATTGAGTTTGCCTCATATGCTTCATCTTTTTAATATCTTTCGTGAGTATGATGGAAAGGAAAATTGTGCCAAAGTGTTAGAAGAAGAATGTATTAAAATGTTTGGCACTAAATCTTTGAATGATGAGCATGGTTGCAATGTTGTTAGTATGAACTCCTTGAATATCCATAGTACTAATGATGATTGCACTAGTTATGATGAAAATGCCTCCTATAAACATGTCAATTTTTGTGGAGTGCATTGGGTTTGAAAGTACACACCAAATAGGGAAGATAGATATTGCAAGAGGCATAAGCATTTAGAAACTAAATTGTTATTTTCACCTAGCTCTCCCACCTAGCGCCGGTGGCCACTCCGGCCCCGGCGGCCACAAGCCCTACCAGTGGCCACTTCGGCCTTGGTAGCCACCCCTCCCCTCAAGATGGTGCCTTTTGCCCTAAACTTTGATCGTGGGAAGAAGTTTCAAGCGGATATGAAGGCCAAGTTTGGGCACCCGGTGGGCTTCTCCCCGGGTTTTCATCAAAAGGAATTCACCATGGTGGTTTCATTTAGCCGTGCCTCCTTCAGGCTCAATGTGCACACGGTTAGTGTCTCTCTGCTTGCCATGTTTGGGGGTTATACCCAAGGTTTCCGTGTTCGTTTCTTGAAGGATAGGTCTTTCAAGTTCTCGGTAGCTTCAAAAGCAGTGGGTTTTGAGATCTACAATGCTGGTAATATTGTTGAGAAGGATTTTGAAGTGGTTTTCAATCTTTGGAACTTCGGGGGCCCGAATTGGCAACGGGAAGAAGCCCTATATTATGCCGAGCTTGACAAAGAATGGACTTTAGTGGGTAGGTCCGGCAAGGCAATTGTTACTCACTCCGGTGATCACCGGAGCTATTATGCGGTGGTCAGGGACGGTAGATCGGTTTTCGATAGATTATCGGGACCCATTCAAGAGGGCTCTAATCAAGGTCTTAACAACAATTCAATGCACGCTAATCCTAGTCAAGACAGGCCTCAGATGGAGCGCCAGGTCATGCAACGTTCTTTTGCACGTAATCACGTGGTTTGCCATGCATGCGGGGCCAACGGTCACATGGCCCGCTTTTGCACTGCTCCGAACCATCCTGGGCTTTGGCCGTTTATTCCTTTTGATTCTTTCCCGAGCCCACCAGCTGAAGCTTGGGCCAAAGGTGCAGTGGAATCTTGGTTTCACTGTATTGGGCCGGTAGCACAGACTAGGCAGGTGCCTTCATTTAAGGAGTTGGTCAAGGATTTATTCCCAAACTTCCAGCCAAGACTGTCGCTTTCCTCCTCGCCTTCCACTTCACTTTCCTTCTCTGCTACCAACTCTGCTTCTGCCTCGACAAGCTCGCCGCCACTACCACTGATGTCAGACAGGGCTCTGTTTACCACCTCGTCGAAGTCGTTTCCGATGGCCAATATCCCCATAGACCCTCAACCTTTCGTTCCTCATGGCTTTCAGATTCAGGTGATTGAAGATCGCAATGGGGTTTCTCGAGCGATTGTTCCTCATCGCCCGAGACGACACAAAGACTGGGCGATTGCCAGTATCCACCCGCATCCAGATGAGGTTTTTTCCCAAATGTGCGTGAGGTTCTTGAAGAGTTTCTTCAGGGATTGAGTAAGTAGGCTTTAGAGAAATCCAGCCCTGTCCTTTTGGAGAAGCTTATGTCAGGTTCACGCATGTCAGAGATAGAGATAGGCTCATTCAGCAGGGCCCGCATGCTTTTGGCGATGTTTTTATTTCTTTTACAAAGCACAATCAAGGAAGGAATTGGTGTAGGGTTCATTTCAACAGAACTTGTTGGTTGCTGTTTGTGGGGGTCCCCTTTGATTTCTGTAACACTGAAGATATTGCTTCTGCGATATCAAAGTGGGGCAAGATCATTAGTTGGGAGAAAGAAGATGCTCTGAAGGGTAAGATCTTGGTCAAGGCTAGAGTCACAGAGCTTGGTGACATCCCTAAAAGTATAAGATGGTCTGAAGGAGAACTATTTGAACAGGAATCCTGGACCTGCTCTGTTGAGGTACTTCTTGAATAAATGTTGGGGGGTGGGCCTGCAGATGATTGTAGACCCACACCCTTTACCCCAGCATGCCAATGATTTTCCAGGTTTTCAACCACTTCCTAATCATAATATTCAAGCTCCTAAGACTGGGATGATTGGGAGGAACAAGCAGAGCAAGAGGATCACTGGGCTTTCCCACAACCAGCTCCTGTTCTTCCTCAGCAGCCTCAAATTGAAATTCCAGCTTTCGCAGAAGAAGGGGCTCCTAACAGTAGCATTACTACTACAATTTCTCGATCTGATGGGTTGCTCTCCTTGACCCACTCTGCCAGTGAGGAGGTCAACCAAGGTGCTCAGGTCCCTCCTATTGGTCAAGGGCTTCTTAACATTGCCTTGGCTTATAATGCAGTCGAAGAAGAGGAGGATTTACAGGATTTGCAGCCTAATGATGTTCAGCCATAGAATGTGATAATGGAGCATACTGAACTGACACTGAATGTGGTTGCTGTGGAACAACAAAATCTGCAGCCAGAGGGTGTTGTAGCTCAACAATCTTTGCAGTCAGTTCCCACTCCAGGCATGTCCTCTTCTGTCAGAGATGTTGAAGCTTCTGACACCTCTTTGCCCATTGTACACCTAGACAAGCAGCCTGAGAATTTGAAGGAAGTTCCTACTACTGATAATTGTGTAGTGCCCCTAGAAGTTGCTGGCAATGCAATTGTGGCAGATTCTATTCCTTCAAATCAAGTTCATATCCCAGATATCAAGGGCAAGGCTGATGTTCCAATCCCTCACATTGGTTCCTCATCTGAAGCAAACCCTAAAGGTAACTATGGGTCCTTCTCTTTGCCAGGCTCTCCTTCCTTGCTTGCATTACATACTTTGGCCCAAGATCATGCTTTGCAAGTCATTGATGGTTCACATTTAATCTCTGTAGAAGGGCTAGATTTATGGATACAGCACTTTGCACCAGCAACCCAAGGAGCTACCCCAACTTTCAAAATAGAAATTCCAGTAAGTTGGTTTAACTTCATAATTCATTTGCTGTTGACACCTGACAAGTTTGGTTGGACCATGCATCTGCTTAAGTCTGATATCTGGAAATTGTTGACTGCTAATTGTGAGCAAGAAGAAACTCTGCTTTTTCATATACCTGATGAATGTACAACTTCTCAGGCACCTGCATGTAAGGATTTCATCCTGGAACTAGGCAAAGAAAATGAAGGTATTAGCCCTGCTGCTCATTCTTCCACTGGGGCTAGTAGTCCTCTTCAGCAGGTGTCTCCAAATAAAGTCTTGCCTCTTGGAGAGGCCATCTCAAGGAAAAGGAGGGAGAAAGAACCTATGGTGGAAACTGAGGTAAGAAGAAGTGACAGGATTAAAAAGGATAACAATGGATATAGAAGGAAATCTTGTGCTACTCAGTCTTGTCTACCATGTAATGCCATACCTCCAATTATTCACAATTCAGTGGTTAAAAACCTATCTAAATCTTTCTGCAAGGTTGCTGAGGAAGAGATACAGGAGAAGTTGACCAAGAAGCCTAAGAAGAAGGGGCAGGAAGAGGTGGCTAAGGTGTCCAAGGCCACAGCAGAAGCAGTCAAATACAAGCTTGTGTGATGATGTGTCTACAACATCAGCCTGTGATAGATAGAAGGATGGCCTGCTTTTCTCTTTTGGGAATTATTTTTCTTATATATGCAGTCAACTCTAATGTTTGCAACTGCTGCACAATGCTTGTATGTTACCTGCACTTTGCTGCTGTGTCAGCTCTGGTATCTCCTTGTGGAAGGGACTACTACTCTATCTGATGCTATGGAAGCCTCTGGACCTCATTTATGGTTGTTTTGGTTTACCTGGTCATTTGGTTATATATCCTGCTGCAATGTTTCCCCATGCTTTCGGTGTTTTGTCCTTTTTGTGGATCCCAATATCTTTGTGGCTTGGGATAACCATCAGGGGGTGGGCCCTGTTGATCACAGTAACATCAAATTGACTGTTAATGAACAACAATAGAACATGGAATATCTTAAACTGGAATGTGAGGGGCATTAATTCCTCAGATAAGTGGTTGGCTATCAGGCAAAAAGTGGAAGAAAGTGCTGCTGGGATTGTGTGTTTACAGGAAACTAAGAGAGAAAACTTTGATCTGGCCTATATCCATAAAGTATGTCCTCAGAGGTTTAATAAATTTGAGTACTTACCTTCCACTGGGGCATCAGGTGGCATACTCACTGCTTGGAATGGAGCTCTGTTCTCTGGGGAGCTAATGTTTCAAAACAAATTCTCATTATCCATTCAGTTCACCTGCAGGACATCTTCCAAAAGCTGGATCCTCACAAACATCTATGGTCCTTGCAATCATGAGGATAAACTTGAGTTCATTGACTGGTTTGGTAATATTCAGATGCCTAATGACATAGATTGGATTATCATGGGGGATTTAAATTTTATCAGAACTCCTGAAGACAGAAACAGACCTGGAGGGGATGTAAATGAAATGCTAATGTTTAATGATGCAATAAGTGAACTTGGCCTGATTGAACTACCTCTAAAAGGCAGGCAGTTTAGCTGGAGCAACATGCAAGACAACCCACTACTGGAAAAATTAGATTGGTTTTTCACCTCTGCAGCCTGGATGACCAGCTATCCAGATACTTTGGCTCTTCCCATGGCTAAACCAATTTCTGATCACCTCCCTTGCATGATAAAAATTGGCACAAATATCCCAAAGTCTAGAGTGTTCAGATTTGAAAACTATTGGCTTAACCACAGCTCTTTTAAACAGGTGGTTCAGACTGCTTGGACTATTCCAGTAGGTCATTCAGATTGTGCTAAAAAGATTACTGCAAAATTCAAGAATGTCAGAAGAGCACTAAAGCTGTGGGACAAAAACCTTGCCTGTCATAAGAAGCAAATTGCAGAACTAAATGACTGTATCTTTCTCTGGGATATGATTGAGGAATTCAGGAACCTTACACTATTTGAAAATAATTTCAGGACCTTGCTCAAGGAGTATTTATTAACTGTGCTCAATGATCATAAGATTTATTGGAAATAGAGAGGAAAAATTAAAGGAGTAAAGTTTGGAGATGAAACCACAAAATTCCTCCACACTAAAGCCTCTATTAATCATAGACACAATAAGATTGCTATGCTGGTGAACAAAGATCAAGTTGAAGTAACAGGTCATGATGGAAAGGCTACAATCCTATGGGAGGCTTTTAAAAATAGACTGGGGCAATCTAATGGACACTCAATGCACTTTGACCTCAATGATCTTTATGAAAACACAGTGGACCCACAAATCTTCATTGATCTAGAAAAGCCTTTTACTCAAGAAGAAATTGAAGAAGTGGTCAAAAACCTCCCTACAGATAAATCACCAGGGCCAGATGGATTCAATAATGAGTTTATTAAAAGTTGTTGGGATATTATTAAGACTGATGTCTTTGAGCTTATATTGGCATTTAATGCTGGGAATGTAAATCTTGAAAGCATTAACTCCTCTTTCATCACTCTAGTGCCAAAAAAACAGGTGCCACTTTCTCCAAATGACTTCAGGCCAATTTCTTTGCTGAATGGTGTTCTGAAAATCATTACAAAACTGTTGGCCAATAGATTGCAAAGAGTTATTATACAACTGGTGCACATTAATCAATATGGCTTCCTCAAGGATAGAGTGATCCAGGATTGCCTAGGTTGGGCATATGAATACATTCACCAGTGTCATAAATATAAGGAGGAAATCTTAGTAATTAAACTGGATTTTGAGAAGGCTTTTGATACAATTGAGCATGCTGCAATCATTGATATTTTTAGAGCTAAAGGATTTGGAGAGAAATGGATTTCCTGGATGGAAGCTTTGTTCACAACTGCTTCTTCTTCTGTACTACTCAATGGAGTTCCTGGGAAAAGAATTTACATAAGGAGGGGAGTAAGGCAAGGAGACCCTTACTCTCCTTTAATATTTGTGCTGGCTGCTGATTTGCTACAATCCATTCTTAATAAAGCCATGAGATTAAACCTGATCACTGCTCCACTGCAAGTAAACTCATGCCCTCACTTCCAAATTGTGCAATATGCAGATGACACCCTAGTGGTTATGCAAGCTGATGCTAGGCAGTTGTTCTGCTTAAAAGCACTTCTGAATACTTTTGCCACAGCAACTGGGCTAAAATTTAATTATGGGAAGTCCATCATGGTACCCTTGAATGTTGCTGAAGACAGGGTAGAAATTTATACAAACACCTTGCAGTGTGCTAGAGGACAATTCCCCTTTACTTACCTTGGTATGCCCTTGGGAATATACAAACCAAGTGTTGAGCAATGTCTCCCCCTAGTTAACAGGATTGCAAAAAGATTGGCTGGTATCTCTATCTTCATGACCCAAGCTGGAAAATTACTGTTGGTCAAGTCAGTGATGACATCTTTATCAGTTTTCTTCATGTGCTGTCTGGGCATACCTGTTACAATAAAAAACAGATCATCAAGTACTTGAGACACTGTCTTTGGAGAGGCCCTGATATGGAAGACAAAAGACCTGCATTGGTTGCATGGACCACAGTGTGTAGACCAAAAGACCAGGGACGATTAGGAGTTCTAGACATCTTTACACATAATAAAACCCTGCTCATGAAAAACCTTCACAAATTCTTCAACAGACATGATATTCCTTGGGTCAACCTGATTTGGGAAACGTACTATAGTGATGGCAAATTGCCAGGGGACAACATGATTGGGTCATTCTGGTGGAAGTCCAACTTAGCGCTCATTGATCAGTACAAAGCTATTGCTAGATGTAATGTGGGAGATGGTGTCAGTGCTTTCTTTTGGGGTGATCTATGGAGCCAAGCAATACTTAAACACCAATTTCCTCACTTGTTCTCTTTTGTCAGAAACCCCCAGCTGAATATTCAACAAGTATTGCAGACTGAGTACCTACAGGACCTATTCTTCCTCCCTTTGACAACTGAGGCCTATGAGGAATTCTTACAAATGGAAGACATTTGCATAGCCATGAGACAATCTGAGCATTTAGACTCTTTAGACACATGGAGTTACATTTGGGGGACTAAACACTATTCGTCCATCAAAGCATATAAAGTCTTAATTGGTCACAAACAGACACCCCCACACTTCAACTGGATCTGGCAGAGTTCATGCCAGCCAAAGCATAAAGTTTTCTTCTGGCAACTTCTCCATGATCGAGTCAACACAAGAAATTTACTTAGAATAAAAAAATTGTGTTGGAGGATTATAACTGTGCTGTTGGAGGCTGTCAACAAGAAGAAACACTGCATCATCTCTTTTGGGGCTGTCAATTTGTTCAACAATGCTGGGATTTCATTTGTCCAACAAGAACTCCAAACCTGTCTGTGTTAGAAGCGTTCCAAGACCTTAAAGACAAACTAAGGTATCCATTTTACATGGAGATAATCATTCTTGGAGCATGGGCCATATGGATCACCAGAGACAATAAGATTTTTGAAAACATTGCACCTTCATTCTAAGGGTGGAAGTTCATATTTCTGGAGGAACTGAAGCTTCTAAAATTTAGAATGAGGAAGAAGCATGAGAGACAATTTTCAGTTTGGCTTGAAAGCCTATTGTAATTACTTTGTTCTTAGGCTAGTAGGTTGTTTTTTTCCCTTTATTTTCCTTTCTTTCTTCTTTCTTCCTTTGCTCTCTAGGTTTTAGGTTTTAGTCTTTTTTTGCTTCTTGGGCTTACCTCAAGCCTTTCAGACCTTTTGTTACTCTGCTTTATTATTATTAAAAATTGCAGTGGGGTTTTACCCTACTGTTTATAGTCAAAAAAAACTAAATTGTTGTAAGAAAGGCTAGATGTTTGTGCTAAAAATTTAAATTTTCTTGGCCGTACTTATGAACTTTGCAATGAAAGTGGTCATTTAGCTATCCGATGCAAATTGTTTCATGATCTAATCGTGTCCAAAAATTGTGATGAGTTGATTTCCGTTGCACATTATAATGAACTTAGCTTGCTTATGGGTTGCAAAGAAATGAAACATATAACTAGTCATCTTCCAGAATTTGCCCGTTATAAACTTCTTGGTTTTGATCTAGAAGAAATTTATATGTATTGTGCGATGAATTGCATTGAAAATCCTTATATTGACAATTACATAAAGAAAAGAAAACAAATAGAAGATGAAGATAATACTAATGAAAGGGAAGAGACTTCCCAATATCCTCCTATTATTTCTTATGATGAATCAGGTAACGAGGAGGAGCCTTCTATTCAACCAATCTCATTAATAAGGAGCTCCAAAAAGAGGATTGAACCCACACATGATGTGGTGAAGAAGAAGAAAAGAAAAAGGAAGAGAGGTAAAAAGGTATCCCTCGCAAATAATGTTACTCCTATTTTTGTTGTGCCTCATGAATATGAATCAAAAATAATTGTGGAAGATGATGCACTTGATGATGATCTCGTTATGCCTATTGCTTGTTGTGATGATTATGATTGGGAAGATAATGATACTTCTTATGATCTTGAAAATCTTTTTGGCACTTGCTTGGAAGAATATGATAATTGCTATACTATTGGTGATATCCATACTATTAATGATGAGAGTGATTATGCTTATGATATGAAAAGGCCCAAGCTTGGGGATGCTATGTTTGATGAAGATGATGTTTTTGAGAATATATTAGCTGCAATTAATGTTTGTACCAAGCTTAGGGATGCTACATTTAATGAAGATGATATTTTTAGCCTCCCAAGTTTTGATATGCAAAGTTGTTATGATGATAGCATGCCTTCTACCTTTGATGATTATATTGATGAAAGTGGGTTTGGAAGAGTGTCAACTTTAGGAAGTAATGATCCCACTATTTTGGAGGATGTTGAATCTTATAATATATATGAAAGTGGATTCGGAGAGGTCATGACTTTATTTAGTGATGTATCCACTATTTCGGAAGAGGTTTCAATTATGATGAGAACAAAGTTGCTACTTATGATGATTACTAGATCATTGATGGCGCGCGTTGCTGCGCCCTTTTATTTTGACTATAAAATGGTAAAAATGTACTTGAAGATACACTAATGTTAGAAAAATTACTTACAAATCTTTGGGCACACATGCATATGCTTACCATAGTGTGTCGAAGAGGAATATGAACATTCATTATCTCACATTGTTGTGAAATATTGTGTTGTGCATCAAAGCATAGAACAATGTAGCCAAGCATCAAATGATATCAACTAAGAAAGACCCATTGTACATTTTTTTCTTCTGAAGGTGGTAACACTTCTACTTTCATTAATATAGAGACTTTGGGCTATGGTTAGCTCAGCTACAATCAAGTATCCCCAAGGACCCCAGCTCCAGAAAATAAGCTTCAAAGAAAGTCCTTTTTATTTGAGTGGTTTCGAGGAGACAATACCCTTTTTCCTTAAACATTCAACACAAGTTGAATCAAGGAATAATAATTTAACTGGAAATGTTGATTACATGATAGCAAGCATAGCATTATAAAGAATACATATTTAATTGAGAGCATTGACTACAAAATTGTAAGGACATTTTACAAAACTTAAAATAATCAAATCATGCTGATAACAGCATGCACATCCTTCCCTGTGTTTGCAGTACAATAGTTCTTGAACACGGGCTGCAGTAGCAAACATATGGTTCAAAATGGATGCTAGTTACACATTTGTTTTTGTTTACTATCTCTGGTTTGGAGTATTAAGCAGAGCCTGCAATGCAGAATGTGAGTTAATCTAGGCAGAATACCACGAATAATCTACAAATTGATGCACTTAACTTTTGCCAAGCATAGAAAATTGTGACATATATGTCAATCTAAAGGACATGAAACCACGCTGCTAGAGGCCTATACAAGACATACATGGCACTTCTATTCACTTTTATATTTGTCTGTTTAAGGAGACATAATCTGAGTCATTAACATGTAGATCAAAAAATGAAATCAATACTATGCCGCAGTCCTGTTCAACTTCGATCCATTTGGCTTTATATGTAGTGCATAATGTGTGCAAATGACACATTAATAAAAATAATATTAAGAATGATAGAAAATGGAGGTGGCTGCCTGGCAGAAAAGGTAAGCAAGGGTGACTTGATCACAGATCATTTTCTTCAGTATCACTTTTTCATGAATACCTTCTTCAGTATCACTCAAGCATCATTACATAACTACATACCTGAATAAGAGAAAATTTCAATGTTTTGTCAATATGAATGATGGTTACTTGCTCGTGCATTTGTAAAATAACAAAATAAAACCTCAAAAGAAGAACTATAATATGGTGGACGTTTTGCTTATCAATAATATGGCTGTATGCATCTATCTGATGCAGAGGCCGGGGCAACCCCCCTTTTTTTTTAAAGAACTATAAACCCCTCAAAAAAGGACTAACTATAATATTTTACTATTAGTCTGTCGTGCGGCGCTGGCCGGACGTTCTGTTCCTCAAGTTCTGTTCCTACTTGTGCGTGGTCTTGTCGTTCGTTTTCCGACACGAGATGAATCTGATCAAGCAAGCCGATGGCTCGTAAACTAAGTACGTTTGTATGTTAGCTACTTTGCTAGCACCTACATAAGGAATCGATCAAGTCACGTGCATGAGTTGTATGTGTGTGTCTCCCGACAGACACTGCACGACGACCTCCGACGCTGCAGCCGTAGGAGAATGGGTAGAGGAAGAGGAACAAGATGTACCATGCTGTGTGCAGGGGACACCGACGCAAAGGCCAGGCCTCGACGGATGTACCGGCTTGCCGTCGGATGATGTCGTTGTGCTGCCTGCCGTCGGAGGATGCGGCCAGTTAATAAGACACGCGATGCGTCCTGCCATTTACGATGAGTCAGACTGCCGGAGAGGAGCACGCCCCGAGGACAACCACCTCGGCCTTGAGCTCGAACCACCCGAGAAGGACGCCGTCGTCGTGGTCAACACCCATGTCCTTCTGCCCCGCGTCTTCTTTCGGCGAGGCGTCATTAGGAAGGTGGAGGCATAGTCGCTCGTCCCTCTCTGGGTTCTCGTCGCCAGCATGGCCGGTGGGGGTCTAGACTCTTGATGCGGTGAAAACGGACGCTTTACTGCGGCGCTTCAAGACCGGCTGATCAGCTCCAATCTTTCACATGCGGCATTGATGCATCTTTAATGCCTCACTAAACACCCGCCGGAGTAGCTGCCAGTTAACTGCATGCCTTCAATTTTCTTACCGGAGTAGCTGCCCGGTCCAGGGGCCAAAAGTAGTGCTCAAGAGTTTGATTAGACGGCCAAAAACGCTTAGAACTGAATATCCGACGACCAAGAATGCTAATGGCCTGAGATGGTTGGAAAGATGCTCAGGTTTAATATATCTAAATTGTGATGAAACTTATGCTATAAAAAGTAGTGATGATTATATTTATAAAACTTGTCATGATTATGATTACCCTTTTTCTAATCATTACTCATTTAATGTGGAAACAATTTATAGTATTCGAGTCTCTTATGATATTGTCACTATTCTGAATAAGAAGAATTTTGCTTATGTGGAGAGTAGTAAAATTTCTATGCAAGTAGATCATGAAAATAATGCTTTAGGTGCTGGTTATATTATTGAATTCATTCATTATGATACTGAAACTTATTATGAGGTAGGAATATATGCTTGTAGGAATGGCAATAATATCAAGTCTCCTCTCTATGTGCTTAAAGTTTTGAAGTTATGCTTGTTTTACCTTCCTATGCAAGTTGATTCTTGTTCCCATAAGTTGTTTGCTCACAAAATCCCTATGCATAGGAAGTGGGTTAGAATTAAATGTGCTAATCATATTATTCATGATGCTCTATTTATGTTTCAATTCTTATCTTTTATGTGAGCATCATTGAAATCATCATGCCTAGCTAGGAGCGTTAAACGATAGCGCTTGTTGGGAGGCAACCCAATTTTTATTTTTGTTCTTTGATTTTTGGTTCTGTTTAGGAATAAATAACCCATCTAGCATCTGTTTATATGTGTTTTTTTGTTTTAATTAGTGTTTGTGCCAAGTAAAACCTTTGGGAAGACTTGGGTGAAGTATTTATGATCATGCTGTAAAAAACAGAAACTTTAGCGCTCACGAGATTAGCTAGAACTTTTTACTGGAGAGTGATATTTAGTTGATTCTTTTTTCAGATGATTACTAGACAAATTCCTCAGGTCCACCAATTTATTTTATAATTTTTGGAGTTCCAGAAGTTTGCTTTTGATACAGATTACTACAGACTTTCTGTTTTTGACAGATTCTGTTTTCTATGTGTTGTTTGCTTATTTTGATGAATTATGGCTAGTAAAATAGTTTATAAACCATAGAGAAGTTGGAATAAAGTAGGTTTAACACCAATATAAATAAATAATGAGTTCATTACAGTACCTTGAAGTGGTGTTTTGTTTTCTTTCACTAACGGAGCTTACGCGTTTTCTGTTAAGTTTTGTGTTGTGAAGTTTTCAAGTTTTGGGTAAAGATTCGATGGACTATGGAATAAGGAGCGGCAAGAGCCTAAGCTTGGGGATTCCCAAGGCACCCCAAGGTAATATTCAAGGATAAACAAGCGTCTAAGCTTGGGGATGCCCCGGATGGCATCCCCTCTTTTGTCTTCGCTCATCGGTAACTTTACTTGGAGCTATATTTTTATTCACCACATAATATGTGTTTTGCTTGGAGCATCATTTTATTTTCTTTAGCTTTGCTTGCTGTTTGAATAAAATACCAAGATCTGAAATCCTTAAATGTTAGAGAGTCTTCACATAGTTACATAATTATACAACTACTCGTTGATCTTCACTCATAACTTTTGGAGTAGTTTGTTGTTTGCTCTAGTGCTTCACTTATATCTTTTAGAGCACGGTGGTGGTTTTGTTTTATAGAAATTATTATTCTCTCATGCTTCACTTATATTATTTTGAGAGTCTCAAACAGCATGGTAATGTGCTTAATCCTAATATGCTTGGTATTCAAGATTTGTAAAAACTTTCTTATGAGTGTATTGAAAGCTAAGAAAAGTTTGATGCTTGATAATTGTTTTGAGATATAAATATGGTGATATTAGAGTCATGCTAGTTGAGTAGTTGTGAATTTGAGAAATACTTGTGTTAAAGTTTGTGATCCCCGTAGCATGCACGTATGGTGAATCGTTATGTGATGAAGTCGGAGCATAATTTATTTATTGATTGTCTTCCTTATGAGTGGCAGTCAGGGACGAGCGATGGTCTTTTCCTACCAATCTATCCCCCTAGGAGCATGCGCGTAATACTTTGCTTTGATAACTTTTAGATTTTTGCAATAAGTATATGAGTTCTTTATGACTAATGTTGAGTCCATGGATTATACGCACTCTTCTCACCCTTCCACCATTGCTAGCCTCTCTAATAGCGTGCATCTTTCGCCGGTATCATACACCCATCATATACCTTCCTCAAAACAGCCACCATACCTACCTATCATGGCATTTCCATAGCCATTCCGAGATATATTGTCATGCAACATACCACCGTTTCGTTTATTATGACACGCTTCATCATTGTCATATTGCTTTGCATGATCATGTAGTGACATTGTATTTGTGGCAAAGCCACCATTCATAATTCTTTCATACATGTCACTCTTGATTCATTGCATATCCTGGTACACCGCCGGAGGCATTCATATAGAGTAATATTCTGTTCTAAGTATCGAGTTGTAATTGTTGAGTTGTAAGAAAATAAAAGTGTGATGATCATCATTTTTAGAGCATTTTCCCAAGTGAGGAAAGGATGATGGAGACTATGATTCCCCCACAAGTCGGGATGAGACTCCGGACGAAAAAATAAAAAAAATAAAAAAAGAGGCCATAAAAAAAAGAGAAAGGCCCAAATAAAAAAATAAAAAAAATGAGAGAAAAAGAGAGAAGGGACAATGCTACTATCATTTTACCACACGTGTGCTTCAAAGTAGCACCATGATCTTCATGATAGAGTGTCTCCTATGTTGTCACTTTCATATACTAGTGGGAATTTTTCATTATAGAACTTGACTTGTATATTCCAATGATGGGCTTCCTCAAAATGCCCTAGGTCTTCGTGAGCAAGCGAGTTGGATGCACACCCACTTAGTTTCCTTTGTTGAGCTTTCATATACTTATAGCTCTAATGCATCCGTTGCATGGCAATCCCTACTCACTCACATTGATATATATTGATGGGCATCTCCATAGCCCGTTGATACGCCTAGTTGATGTGAGACTATCTTCTCCCTTTTTGTCTTCTCCACAACCACCATTCTATTCCACATATAGTTCTATGTCCATGGCTCACGCTCATGTATTGCGTGAAGATCGAAAAAGTTTGAGAATGTCAAAAGTATGAAAAAATTGCTTGGCTTGTCATCGGGGTTGTGCATGATTTAAATACTTTGTGTGATGAAGATAGAGCATAGCCAGACTATATGATTTTGTAGGGATAGCTTTCTTTGGCCATGTTATTTTGAGAAGACATGATTGCTTTGGTAGTATGCTTGAAGTATTATTGTTTTCGTGTCAATATTAAACTTTTGTTTGAATCTTATGGATCTGAATATTCTTGCCACAATAAAGAAGATTATATTGATAAATGTGTTAGGTAGCATTCCACATCAAAAATTCTGTTTTTATCATTTACCTACTCGAGGACGAGCAGGAATTAAGCTTGGGATGCTGATACGTCTCCAACGTATCTATAATTTTTGATTGTTCCATGCTATTATATTATCCATATTGGATGTTTATGGGCTTTATTATGCACTTTTATATTATTTTGGGACTAACCTATTGACCCGAGCCCGTGCGATTCTGTTTTTCCCTTGTTTGATGTTTCAAGAAAAGGAATATCAACCGGAGTCGAAACGGAATGAAACATTCTGGAGAAGTTATTTTTGGAAGGAAAGCTACCCGATAGACTTGGAGTGCACGTCAGGAAAGAAACGAGGGAGCCACGAGGTAGGGCGGTGCACCCTCCATCCTCGTGGGCCCCTCGTGGCTCCCCTGACATACTTCTTTCACCTATATATATCCATATACCCTAAAACGATCGGGGAACAGAATAGATCAGGAGTTCCGCCGCCGCAAGCCTCTATAGCCACCAAAAACCAATCGGGACCCTATTCCGGCACCCTGCCGGAGGGGGGATCCCTCACCGGTGGCCATCTTCATCATCCCGGCGTTTTCCATGACGAGGAGGGAGTAGTTCACCCTCGGGGCTGAGGGTATGTACCAGTAGCTATGTGTTTGATCTCTCTCGCGTGTTCTTGATTTGGCACGATCTTGATGTATCGCGAGCTTTGCTATTATAGTTGGATCTTATGTTGCTTCTCCTCCTTTACTCTCTTGTAATGGATTTAGTTTTCCCTTTGAAGTAATCTTATCGGATTGAGTCTTTAATGATTTGAGAGCACTTGATGTATGTCTTGCCGTGCGTATCTGTGGTAACAATGGGATATCACGTGATTCACTTGATGTATGTTTTGGTGATCAACTTGCGGGTTTCGCCCATGAACCTATGCATAGGGGTTGGCACACATTTTCGTCTTGATTCTCCGATAGAAACTTTGGGGCACTCTTTGAGGTTCTATGTGTTGGTTGAATAGATGAATCTGAGATTGTGTGATGCATATCGTATAATCATACCCACGGATACTTGAGGTGACATTGGAGTATCTAGGTGACACTAGGGTTTTGGTTGATTTGTGTCTTAAGGTGTTATTCTAGTATGAACTCTAGGGCTGTTTGTGGCACTTATAGGAATAGCCCAACGGATTGATTGGAAAGAATAACTTTGAGGTGGTTTCGTACCCTACCATAATCTCTTCGTTTGTTCTCCGCTATTAGTGACTTTGGAGTGACTCTTTGTTGCATGCTAAGGGATAGTTATATGATTCAATTATGTTATTATTGTTGAGAGAACTTGCACTAGTGAAAGTATGAACCCTAGGCCTTGTTTCCTAGCATTGCAATACCGTTTACGCTCACTTTTATCGCTTGCTACCTTACTGTTTTTATATTTTCAGATTACAAAAACCTATATCTATCATCCATATTGCACTTGTATCACCATCTCTTCGCTGAACTAGTGCACCTATACAATTTACCATTGTATTGGGTGTGTTGGGGACACAAGAGACTCTTTGCTATTTGGTTATAGGGTTGTTTGAGAGAGACCATCTTCATCCTACGCCTCCTACGGATTAATTAACCTTAGGTCATCCACTTGAGGGAAATTTGCTACTGTCCTACAAACCTCTGCACTTGGAGGCCCAACAACGTCTATAAGAAGAAGGTTGTGTAGTAGACATCAGGACGTCATCGGGCTGAACGTGTGCTGAACTCGAAGGTGCCGTGCGTTCGGTACTTGATGGGTCGGATCGTGAAGACGTACGACTACATCAACCGCGTTGTGCTAACGCTTCCGCTTTCGGTTTACGAGGGACGTGGACACACTCTCCCCTCTCGTTGCTATCATCACCATGATCTTGGGTGTGCATAGGAAATTTTTGGAAATTACTACGTTCCCCAACAGGCAGCACGTGTCATGTGTCTGCATGGAAGCTCACCCTGGAATTACAATATGCCCTATGTTGCAAAGGACAGGGACAGCATGAGGCTCATGTTCATGTGGGAGTTCAATCTGGGATTTGCAACATGACCCATGTTGCAAAAAGATGTGGGGCAGCACGAGGCATGTGACACATGTGTGGGAGCTTAGCCTGATATTACAACATGGCTCAAATTGCATTTGCAACATGCCTCATGTTGCAAAAGGGTGGGGCAACAACAAAGGCGGTCGAAATACATACCAAGTTTCAATGAAAATGTATTTTTTTCACATGAACCATAGAAAATGGTTTGATGGAGCGCAACACAATTCCTGTTGCAAAGCCCTTATCGCAACACAAGTCGTGTTGCGAATGGGCTGGAGCACATAGCTGACGTGGGAAAGATCAGACGGCAAGCGCGCAAACCATCCAATGGTTGTCGATACAGTCGATGAGATCCGGTTATCATCCGACCGACGTGTAGCATCACCCAAAAGATATTATCTCCTTCAAGTGTTGTATTCTCGGTCATCTGGGTGCACACTACATGAAGTGAGGGTGGTGTGTGACCAGCTTTTCTCGGTTAGTTACAAGGAATAAAATTATGTATACACATGCAAAGGGATATTTGTATAAATGAAAATGTTATTGATCTGAGGTCAGCTCAGAACAATTCTGGAGTGAACATTCTGTGGGCCGTTATTGAGGCACACGAATCTCAGGCACGTTCATTGGGAAGGACAATGGGAGGGAACGGCCGGAGAAAACACAACCGTTCGCTCTTTTGACGCTACCTGGGGAATGACCTTCGCGGGGGAACCTTTTCCCCTGTATTAACATCATGGCAATTTCTATGTCTACCATGACAGTTTCTTCTTATGAAACATAGCAAATTCCTGAAGACACGCGTCACAATTTCTCTTCTACATCCTGAAAATTCTCCGTGTTATAGCATGATAATTCTCCTCTTTGCAGCATGGCAAATAATTTCTCTTCTACATCCTGACAATTCTCCATGTTATAGCATGATAATTCTCCTCTTTGCAGCATGGCAAATCATGCGCATTCGTGGCGACCTTTCTCCTGTTGTAGAATGGCAAGCTCTTTTTTTGCCATATATGAATATCTTGTATGCATGGCAATTTACTCTGCTGCAACATGACAAATTCTTGAAAATTCATTCTGCTAGCATGATAATTTATCATTTTCAACATGGTAAAACTTTTAGTAATAGCATGAAAAATACACGTGCTATAACATGACAATTCCTGAGCGTTTGTTGGGAGTGGTTTTTTAAGGGAACATGTAACGCCCCGGATTCGATGCGCCAGATGTCCGTCAGTTATTCGTCGTTGTTGCCATGTCATGTGCTTGCGTGTCTCTCTTTGCCACGTCATCATCTGCATTTCATATCATGTCATCATGTGCATTTCATTTTGCATACGTGTTCGTCTCATGCATCCGAGCATTTTCCCCGTTGTCCGTTTTGCAATCCGGCACTCCTATGTCTCCCGGCGTCCCCTTTTGCCTCTTTTCGTGTGCCGGTGTTAAACGGTCTCGGAATGGACCGAGGTTTGTCAAGCGGCCTTGGTATAGCACCGTGAACCGCTGTCAAGTTTCGTGCCATTTGGAGGTCGTTTGGTACTCCAACGGTTAACCGGGTAACCACAAAAGCCTCTTTTGTTGCAGCCCAACACCCCTTCCAAAGTGGCCCAAAACCCACCAAACTCCCCTCCATGCTCTCGGTCGTTCGATCACGATCGCGTGGCCGAAAACCGCACCTCATTTGGAGTCTCCTAGCTCCCTCTACCTATATATATGCCCTCCTCCCGGAAATTCGCATGAACCCTAGCCTTTCCTCTCCTCCGCAGCCAGACGCGTCGCCTTGCGCCGGACACGTCCGCCGACCGTCGCCTCGGCCAATGAGGCGCCGCCATGTCGCTCCAGCCGCCCGCGCCCTCTCCGCGCCGCCACGTGGCCCGGCCACCGCGCCCGCCGCCGGCCCGTCGGGGCTCGAGCCCAGCGAGCCCGCCCGCCCGATCAGCCTTCCGCCGCCCGCTCTCGCCGGCTGGCTCGGCCCCTTCGCCGGCGCCGCCCCCGCCGGCAAGCTCACCGGGCGCTGCTGCCTCGCCGGACCCTCCCGGCCGCGCCTCGCCTCCGCCCGCCCGCTGGTCGCGCCGCCCAGATCGCCCGAGCTGCCGATCAAGCGCCGGCCTCCGCGCCTGCCGCCGCGCAGCCGCCGCCTCCAGCGCCCGCCGGCGACCGACCTCGCCGCCCCTTGAGCGCGCCGCCGGATCAGGCGACCCCAAGCGCCTCCCACGCCGCCCGGCCTCCTTCCCCTCCGCACCGGATCCGGCTCCGACGTGATCCGGCGAGCCCCCCTTCAACTCCGGCCACCGTCGCCTCTTCTCCGGTGGAGATCCGGCGAGATCCGCCGCCGCCTCGTTCAAGTCCCCGAAATTATTGCATTTTTGTTGCATTTTCATCATGCCATAACTATGCATCTATAGCTCCGTTTTGCGCGTGTAATATGTCAAAATGTTCGCCTCGAAGAGTAGATCATTTCATCTCATTGCTTCGTTTTCATTTGAGCTCATCTTGATGCCCGAAATGCTGTTAGAAGAGTGCTATGTGATGTTAGTTTCTGATTTTTATCAGAACATGCACTTTTGTCTTTTTTGCCATGATTGATGTGTGCACCCTATGGACTTGAGCCCTACATGTGTTTTGTAATATGCCATGCCATCTTTACTGGGGTGTATGCCATGTATTTTTGTGATCTATGTGGTGACTAGCACAAGCATGCAAAGTAGGCTTCCTGATGTTGCTGATTTCAGCCCCTGTTTTGCTGATATTTTGATGCCATGTTAACTTGATGCTACAGAGAGTTCCATGCATATTTTGAGATACTTCACTAAGGATGTTTTGTTATACATGTCTTGCTCTATCCATCCATGCCCTTTTTTGCAATTATGGAGTGCCTTAGCTTGAGTCAATCGAGCTCTACTTTTGCTATAAAATGTTTCCTGGCAGATTGTTTACATGTTATTCAATTTTGCCAAGGTTGTTGTAGTTGATCCGTGTATGCTATGATGTTGTTCTTGCCATGTATAGCTTCTATGCCATGTCCTATTACTGTTGATTGCCTTGCTATGCCATGTATTGCTCTGTGGTGAGTGGTTCAAGCTCACCAACATGCCTACTTATTGTTGTTCCTGCCATGTTTAAATCTGTAATATAACTTGCCATGTTTACGCGGGTGCCATCATATTTTCTGATCCTTTTTGGCTTATGGTCAGTAAGGGACTTTTGTTCTATGCAATTAGTAGATTCATTCCATGTCTTTGTTTTCCATGATAAGTTCCTGTAACATGTTGTTTGATAGCTCTAAACATTGCAACCTGATGTTATTTCTGCTTAAGTCTGAAACTGTTATTACTTGCAATCTTGCCATGTGTGTTTGAGCATGTTCTAGTGATTTCTGGAGATAGCTCAGTGTTCATGTTTTGTAATGCTTTACCTGTACATATTGCCCATGCCTTTTGTTATTATGTTGAGGTCCTGTAGCATGTTGTTTTGATGCTTGCAATATGCCTAGTTGCTGTTTTGGACAGTTTGTTGTCATGTCTTGTATAGAGTGTATGTGTTGAACCGTTGCTCCGTTTTGAGTGTGCTCCATATGAAACTTGCTTGATTTTGCATGTAGTTTCATATTATCATGTTGCATCCATGTTTTGAGGTGTTTGCTTGATGTTTGCATGCATTTTGCGTCAATGCCATGCTTATTTTGTTTTGCTCATATCTTCTAGGTCGTAGCTCCGAATCTAATGAACTTTATATGTAATTTGACTAGAATTTCGTGTAGATCATCGTGGTGCATCTTAACTTGCTGTTTAACAACTTGAACATAAGGTTTATTCAGATCTGGACCAATTTCGAAATTTGCATATGAGGACTTACGGAATTGTTCTATGTTGTTTCCGGCCTCATTTAAACTTGCTTTGATGTGTTGTTCTTGTTTGCATCATCTTTTGCCATGAGTAGCCTCATCTAGATTTGTCATGCATCATGCTTGTTGTGCATCATGTCTTGTTCTTGTGTGGTGTGTTTACCATGTTGTGTGCTTCTTCTTGTTAGTTCCTGTTTTGTTGCGATCGTGAGGATTCGTTCGTCTACGCTTGGTTCGGCTTCATCCGTTCGTCTTCTTCATGGACTCGTTCTTCTTCCTTGCGGGATTTCAGGCAAGATGACCGCTACCCTGTTTCTCACTACTATCATTGCCATGCTAGTTGCTTCGTTCTTTCGCTATGCTGCGCTACCTATCACTCGCTGCTCAAGCCATCCCAAAACGCCATGAACCTCAAACTCGTTGTCACCATTCCCAGCAAACCATTGTTTGGCTATGTTACCGCTTTGCTCAGCCCCTCTTATAGCGTTGCTAGTTGCAGGTGAAGATGAAGTTTGTTCCTTGTTGGAACATGGAGATGTTGTTCCTTGTTGGAACATGTTTACTTGTTGGGATATCACAATATATCTTATATTATTAATGCATCTATATACTTGGTAAAGGGTGGAAGGCTCGGCCTTATGCCTGGTGTTTTGTTCCACTCTTGCCGCCCTAGTTTTCGTCATATCGGTATTATGTTCCCGGATCTTGCGTCCCTAACGCGGTCGGGTGATTTATGGGACCCCCTTGACAGTTCGCTTTGAATAAGACTCCTCTAGCAAGGCCCAACATTGGTTTTACCATTTTCCTCACCCATGCCCTTTTTCCCTTGGGTTTCCGGAGCCCAAGGGTCATCTTTATTTTAGCCCCCCCGGGCCAGTGCTTCTCTAAGTGCTGGCCTGAACCGAGTAGACTGCGGGGCCCCTCGTGGCAACTCGAGGTTTGGTTTACTCGTAGGATGTCTCATCCGTGTGCCTGAGACCGAGATATGTGCAGCTCCTATCAGATTTGTCGGCACATCCGGCGGCTTTTTGGTCTTGTTTTATTCTTTGTCGAAATGTCTTGTAGCCGGATTCCGAGACCGATCGGGTCTTCGTGGAGAAGGAATATCCTTCGTTGATCGTGAGAGCTTATCATTGGCTAAGTTGGGACACCCCTGCAGGATATAAACTTTCGAGAGCCGTGCCCGCGGTTATGTGGCAGATGGGAATTTGTTAATGTCCGGTTGTAGAAAACCCGAAGTTGATCTTAATTAAAATACACCAACCGTGTGCGTAACCGTGAGTTCTCTTTTCGGGGTTGATTGAGAGGAGAACACGGTTTCTGGGTTATGTCTGACGTAAGTAGGAGTTCAGGATCACTTCTTGATCATTACTAGTTGACGACCGTTCCTTTGTTTCTCTTCTCGCTCTCTTTTGCGTATGTTAGCCACCATATATACTTAGTCGCTGCTGCAACCTCACCACTTTTCCCTTCCTTTCCCATTAAGCTTTGCTAGTCTTGATACCCATGGTAATGGGATTGTTGAGTCCTCGTGGCTCACAGATTACTACAACATCAGTTGCAGGTACATGTTTGCAATGATCATGACGCGAGAGCGATGCTTGCTTGTGTTGGAGTTCTTCTTCTGCTTCTTCTTCGATCAGGGGATAGGTCCCAGGTCGGCAGCCTGGGCTAGCAGGGTGGATGTCGTTTGAGTTTCTGTTTATGTTCCATCCGTAGTCGGATGTTGATCTTGTATATGATGTTGATGTATTCTTGTGGCATTTGTGCCTGATGTATGTATCCCCATCTATTATGTATTGTTGATGTAATGATATCCACCTTGCAAAAGTGTTTCAATATGCGGGTCTATCCTTGGTGGGACCGTCGAGTTACTTTTGGATAGGGTCGCATATTGGGCGTGACAGAACACTTCTTAATGGCGCCATTCACTCAAACGAGTCTCCTGTAGAGAACATTCATCCGCTTGTATGACCCCCTTGAAGGAACGTTAACGTGTGTTATTATTGTCCTTATATAAAGCAAACCATGGTATGCACCTCGGTCATTTATATAAAGCTACTCGGACTTAATTTTTGCCTTAATCCTCTTTATTTGTATATGAATTCCTTTTGGGGCTTTTTCATTGGCAACTTTTCAAGACACATGAATCCATACCAATTTTGTATTTAAAAAAGTTCATAATCACTTAACCCCAATGCGATATACATTTTCTCATGGCATCCTACATACCTAAATAGTTGATCTTCAACATATTATCTTAACGTGCAATTATACCACCTCAACATGCATTAATTTATGGAAAACGATCCACCGCGATATTCAACCATGCAAAAGACTCAAATATTTTAATTATAATATGCTACCCATATTCAATAAATATTCTATAATTATGCAATAGTCATATATAGATGCCACCTCAACCTTCAACCATGCATGCAAACTAGCAAAGGACTCAAATATTTTAATTATATTATGCTACTCATATTCAATAAATATTTTATAATTATGCCATAATCATATGTATATTTAGTTTTAGTTCTTATATTATTAATCTAAATATTCATACTCATATAACCAAATCTCATTGTGATATATTGCAAACAATTCCCACGGTAATGCGGGGTATCATCTAGTATGTTAGATGATCGATCCCAAGCTTAACTTTGTTTGCTTACATGGGTCTTTGTTTAGTTTTAGTTCTTATATTATTAATCTAAATATTCATATCCATATAACCAAATCTAATTGTACTATATTGCAAACAATTCCCGCGGTAATGCGGGGCATCATTGTGACGCCCCGAGACCGATGCTTCAGTTGCCTTCCATATATTCCGGGTTCCTCCGTGTGTTTTTATTTGTGCTTGCTCTATTTATTTTTGCATTGCATCGTGTCATCATGCCATCATGTCATTAATTTTAAAACTCAACTAAATAAAATCGTATGGATCTTCGATCCATTTAAATCGAGGGAAGGGTGACTTCTCTTTATAACATACCCTCCCGATATTTAGGGAGATATTATAAAAATATTCCATTGTTTTGGAATCATCATAACCCACTTGCAAAATATCACATGCCGTTGTTATCTCAATTCTTGGTCTCCAACCTTGCCCATAAATTATTTCATCATTTTTCGAAGCTCCACCAAAAATCTCAACATTTTTGGACACTTCTAAAACCTTGTTCTAGTTCAAACCATTTGAATTAAATTCAAATAAGTTTGAATTTAAATCTTGCATTCGTGCCTCTTTTCTATTTTTCCTGGATCGTGCATATTTTTATGAGTCCGGGAAAATTGTCCGCACGTATAAATCCTTTCCCTAACCCTCTCTTTCTTTTCTTCTCTTTAATTGTTTTCTGCTAAAGAAAATATAAGAGAGAGGAGAAGAGTGCCTAGCCGCCTCTTAGGCCCAGCTCTAACCAGCGGCCCAAAGCCTAGCCGCCCAGTCAGCCCACCTAACCCTTCTAACCCTAGCCACCAACCGATCCAGCCGCAGCCTCCTGCGCTCGATCCCCATCTCTCCCTCGTCTCCTCCTCGCGCGTCACCACCACGAGAGGAGGCGCCTCCTGATCCCTTCGCAGCTCCTCCTCGCGCCCGCTCGTGTTCCCCTCGTCGCCCCTCTCCCTTTCCCTCGCCGCCCTCCCTCCACCGGCGCCGGCCGTCCCGTCCGCCCGAAGCGCTCAAGGAGAGCAGCTCCTCGAGCTCGTCGCCATTGCCTCCTCCCTCCGCCAAGCTCTGTCGCCGCCGGCCTCGATCTCCTCCTGCGCCCGATCCCCTCTGTTCCTCCTTGCTACGCCGCCATCTCTCCCTCCTGCTGCCCTCATCCCGTCCCCGCGGCCCCCTCCTCGTCGCCTCCGCGCCACCACCCAGCCCCGCAGGCCCGCGCCGTCGCCTCCTCCGCATCGAGCCAGGGAGTGGTGCTCCCTGCGCCCGGTCCCCTCGACCCTTGTCGCCTCCTCCGCTGGTGACGACCACCAGGAGCTCCGCCAGGAGCCCGGAGTCCCCTGCCTCCTTTTCACGAGCGCCCGTGCACGCTGGTCTCCTCTGCTGCCGTGGTGCTCCTTCCCTGCGATCGAAGCCTCGCGCCAAGCTCCCCTGCATCGCGCGAGTCACCGAGCCCCTGCCTCCTCGATCGCGCCAAGTCCCGCGGCCGTCGCCCCTACATCGCGCCCCTGTTGCTGTTGACACCAAGCTCTACGACCACCGAGCGTGGAATTCGCCAAATACCGTCTCCGGATTCACCAAGTACCGTGATGCAGCCGGTGTGTTTTTTTGTCAAGTCCGACTACATCCGAGGTGGATTTCGTCAAGTACCCCTTCGGATGCGCCAAGTCCGCCAAGTTCCTCTACCGACGACCCCGGACATTTCTGAAGCGAACATGTACAACTACCGTCGCCGTGTACAACGACTTCCACTACCGACGCCGTGTCGACTACTTCCATCTACACCGTGATCGAACCCGAACCGCTCCGAAAACGCACGCTTCGAAGGTATAAGACCCGAGATGACCGACCGTGAACGAATGCTTGTATGTTGTATGAGATGCCCGTTTGCACCGTGTCCGAAATTGTCGCTCGCTTGTTCCTCCTCGTTGCCATGCCATCGTCTCGTGGGAACCCGGTAACCAGGAACACCCCACCATCTTGCTCAACTCGCTTCCGTCACACTTTCTTTTGCACCGATATCTCCATGAGCTACCGGAACCGAAATGTTGTCGTGGCACCATTTTAGTTTCGCCGCCGTGGCACCCTTTCGTTCCGCCATGGTGACCAAATGCTTCATAATGCTCTTGTCAACATTTTCATAAAATTGCTTAAAACTTGCACATGTCATCCGCATCATGATAACAACATTTAAATGTTTATAATTGTTGTTTGCATTATTTTGCATAATTGCCATGCTAAAATGATTTATTTCATAACTAAATAACCGTAGCTCGGATTTAAATAAATTATATATGTAAATGGGGTAGAAAAATGCCTAGTTTAACATGGTGTACTTGTTTGGCATGTTTAACAACATTAAAATTGTGTTTAGGGCAGAACAGTAGCAAATTCGAAATATGCATATGAGGATTTTTCCGAATTGTTGTTGTTGTTTCGGCCTCATTTAATCTTGCCTAAATAGTTAGTTTCATATGCTTCACCCCTTGCCATGTTTAATAACATTTAATATTGTTGGGTAGCCTAAACAAGAGTGAACTAAATAAATGTTGTGAAGTTTCGTCAATATGCAATTCGTTGCATATTGAGCTCCACTTAACTTGTAGTTTTGTTTGTGCATATTGCCATGCCATGCTATTTAAACCGGACATGCATCATACTTGGTTGTGCATCATGCCATGTTTGTGCTTGTTGGTTTACCATGTTGTTTGCTTCTTTCCGGTTTGCTTCCCTCGTTAGCTTCGGTTTCGTTCCGGAGTCGTGAGGATTCGTTCGACTACGTCCGTTTGTCTTCTTCATGGACTCGTTCTTCTTCCTTGCGGGATTTCAGGCAAGATGACCATACCCTCGAAATCACTTCTATCTTTGCTTGCTAGTTGCTCGCTCTTTTGCTATGCCTATGCTATGATGCCTACCAGTTGCTATATCATGCCTCCCATGTTGCCATGTCAAGCCCCTAACCATCCTTTCCCAGCAAACCGTTGTTTGGCTATGTTACCGCTTTGCTCAGCCCCTCTTATAGCGTTGTTAGTTGCAGGTGAAGATGAAGTTTGTTCCTTGTTGGAACATGTTTACTTGTTGGGATATCACAATATATCTTATTTAATTAATGCATCTATATACTTGGTAAAGGGTGGAAGGCTCGGCCTTATGCCGGTGTTTTGTTCCACTCTTGCCGCCCTAGTTTCCGTCATACCGGTGTTATGTTCCTTGATTTTGCGTTCCTTACGGTTGGGTGATTTATGGGACCCCTTGACAGTTCGCTTTGAATAAGACTCCTCCAAAGAAGGCCCAACATTGGTTTTACCATTTGCCACCTAAGCCTTTTTCCCTTGGGTTCTGCAGACTCAAGGGTCATATTTATTTTAACCCCGGGCGAGTGCTCCTCCAGTGCTGGTCCAAATTAGAGCCACTTGCGGTGCCGCCCGAGGCAACTTGGGGTATCGTCGGTTGTCCGACGTCGTCTGCTCATCCGGTGTGCCACGAGAACGAGATATGTGCAGCTCCTATCGGGATTTGTCGGCACATTCGGGCGGCTTTGCTGGTCTTGTTTTACCATTGTCGAGATGTCTTGTAGTCCGGGATTCGAGTCGATCGGGTCTTCCGGTAGAAGGAATATCCTTCGTTGACCGTGAGAGCTTATAATGGGCTAAGTTGGGACACCCCTGCAGGGTTTTATCTTTCGAAAGTCGTGCCCGCGGTTATGAGGCAGATGGGAATTTGTTAATGTCCGGTTGTAGAAAACCCGAAGTTGACCTTAATTAAAATACATCAATCGCGTGTGTAACCGTGATGGTCTCTTCTCGGCGGAGTCCGGGAAGTGAACACGGTGTTGGAGTTATGCTTGACGTAAGTAGTTTCAGGATCACTTCTTGATCATAGTAGTTCGACCGTACTTTTGCCTTCTCTTCTCGCTCTCATTTGCGTATGTTAGACACCAGATATGCTAGTCGCTTGCTGCAGCTCCACCTCACTACCCTGTCCTACCTTTAAGCTTAAATAGTCTTGATCTCATGGTGTGAGATTGCTGAGTCCCCGTGACTCACAGATACTTCCAAAACCAGTTTGCAGGTGCCGATGAAACCGTGCAGGTGACGCATCCGAGCTCAAGGAGGAGCTCGATGAAGATCCTGTTCATTGTGTTGTTTCGTTTCAATTGATCAGTAGTGGAGCCCAGTTGGGACGATCGGGGATCTGTGTAGCATTTGGGGTAGTCTTCTTTTATTTTTGGTTCCGTAGTCGGACCTTGTTTGTATCTGTATGATGTAATGCTTTACCAATGTATTGTGTGAAGTGGCGATTATAAGCCAACTATGTATCTCTTTCCCTTATGTATTACATGGGTTGTGCGAAGATTACCTCACTTGCGACATTGCTTTCAATGCGGTTATGCCTCTAAGTCGTGCTTCGACACGTGGGAGATATAGCCGTATCGAGGGCGTTACAATCATCTAGTATGTTAGATGATATATCCCAAGTTTAACTTTGTTTGCCTGCATGGGTCCTTTTTCAACAAAAAAATAAGAGAAACTCTGTGCTTGCTAGTTATGATGTGTCACTAGCGAAAATGTTTGCAAATAACATTCACATAAAAAATTATGATTATATATAAGTGATAAAAAGGATGTTATTAGGGCATGTGCAATGATGCTATTTTAGAAGTGTCACGTAAGATAAATGCTAAGATGGAGGAAAGAGAAACCATAATAAAAGGTTTGTTTTCTTTAATTAAAATAAAATCTCTTAACAATAACATGTCTCGCCACATATTTAGGGATATCTTGTTATTAGAGATAAGATTAGAAAATAACCAATTATACATCATTTTATTGTCTTCTCTAAACTACGTGACGGACATAAGATAAGATTGACTTATCAAACCACTCCCTCATCTTTTTCATATAGTCTAGCGAATTGTAATTTCTTGTGTAAATGAGGGCACGTCAGCGGGCTCGATGGCTCGTATACTTATGGCATCTCCAAAGTGTACCCCTAAAATGAACATTGTATTTATTCACGAACGCGTCCGCGAACAGTGATACAGGAGGCGTCCATCCAACCATGCTCGTACATTTCGAAGCAGATTTAAACAAAACGGACAAATATCATGCAACCTGGATGGTTTTTTTTTAAACCAGACTAGAATCATTACAGTTTCAACATATTTCAACTAAACAAAAGCAGATGAGTCTTTTAACATAGTTTGAATGGTCGCTTGCCGTGGGGGAGTCCGTGTCCCATGTCATGTCTTCCCCATGTCAAGCAAACTCACCCGCCGACCGTGAACCCTGGGAACTGATGTAGAGGAAGGAAAAGAATAGAAGTTTCCTTCCTAGCACTGCTAGGAAAAGGCCTACTAATGGCGCACCAGTTTTGCCTACTAATGGCGCATCACTGGTGCGCCATTACTAGCACGCCATTAGTAATTTTACTAATGGCGCACCTGTAATCGCCATTAGTATCGGTATACTAATGGCGCACCACCGGTGCGCCATTAGTATAAACCACAAGGCGCCATTAATATAGGCCACTGGTGCGCCATTAGTATAAACCCGCAGTGCGCCATTAGTATTTTTGAATTTTGAAGGCGGGAAAATAGTAGTGGCGCACCGTCTAACCCCACCGTGCGCCATTGCTATTTTTGAATTTTGAATTTGGATCTGGATCGTGATTTTTTGGCCCATTTTTTGCTAGTTTTTTTTGCTCGTTTTTTGGCACGATATTATTTCAAATTTTGTTCCTGTTTTTGGATCTTGTATGTTCTTTTGCCGTGTTCTTTTGCGGAGAGGAGTTCGCGGGAGGAGGAGGAGGAGGTCACGGGAGGCGCCGCCACATCGCGGAGAGGAGGAGGAGGTCGCGGAGAGGAGTTCACCAAGCATCGGAGAGGAGGAAGGAGAAACCATGAGGAATGGGAGGAGAGGAGGAGGAGGAGCTCACGGAGAGGAGGAGGAGAAACCGTGAGGGAGGGAGGGAGGAGAGGAGGAGGAGGAGGTTCCCGGAGAGGAGGAGGTCGCGGAGAGGAGGAGGAGGTCGCGGAGAGGAGGAGGAGGTCGCCGGAGAGGAGAAGGAGGTCGCCGGAGAGGAGGAGAAGGAGTGGAGGAGAGGAGAGGAAGAGATGGAGTGGAGGAGAGGAGAGGAGGAGATGGAGTGGAGGAGAGGTGGAGTGGAGGAGGTGCGCCCAGCCATATATACGACATACTAATGGCGCACCATGGGCAGGTGCGCCATTACTAAGTTTTTTTTTATTTTTTTGACTTATTTTGAATTTTGAAGGCGGGAAGATACTAATGGCGCACCATGGGCCGGTGCGCCATTAGTAACTTTTTTTTTTTGACTTATTTTGAATTTTGAAGGTGGGAAGATACTAATGGCGCACCATGGGCCGGTGCGCCATTAGTAACCTTTTTTTGTTTTTTTGACTTATTTTGAATTTTGAAGGCGGGAAGATACTAATGGCGCACCATGGGCAGGTGCGCCATTTAACTTTTTTTTTATTTTTTGACTTATTTTAAATTTTGAAGGCGGGAAGATACTAATGGCGCACCATGGGCAGGTGCGCCATTAGTGAGTTTGATTTTTTTTGAATTTTTTGCCTCTTCAGATCTTAAAAGCCCCGTATCTTTTTTTCTGTTAGGTTTTTGAGGATTTTGAAAATGTTTAACGGGGTTTCCCCAGTTAAATTCGGATGTAACTTTTCGAGTAGATGATTTTTCATATAAAAAACTTTTTCATCCGAGTTAGTATGTAAAAGTTATGCCCATTTTACAAATTTCGAGAGATTTTGCAAATGAAGTCGAAATTCATATTTGCAAATTTTCCCAACAACTAGACCACATATCACATGGGAAACTTATTTTCTTTTATTTTTTTGACATTTTCATCATTTTCTTTTATTTTTTTTAAAACTGAAAAGACGATCCCGGGGGGGTGCATTCGGTGGAAGTGGTGGCCAAGTTACTAATGGCGCACCGTGGCATGGTGCGCCATTACTAGTTCAACTAGTAATGGCGCACCACTCCCACGGTGCGCCATTAGTAGTTTTGACAAAAATTTTAAAAAAATTTACTAATGGCGCACCCGCGATGTGGTGCGCCATTAGTATTTGGACACTAATGGCGTACCAACACATGGTGCGCCATTAGTATATAGTAATGGCGCACCACATGTCTGGTGCGCCATTAGTGTCAATTCCATCTATAGCCTTTTTCTAGTAGTGTAGAACCCAAGCCGTGGTGGTTCCCATGTCCTACTCTTCCTCGTTGAAGTCCGCCTTGTCGACACCGCCAAACGTGGATGTGTCGACCTTGTGGTCATGGCGACGGGGTGCGAACCGTGGTGGATTCGCGACCATCGTGGAGCTGGTAACGTCTGTGATCTTTTGTGCCTCCTCTTCGTCTGTTGTCGCGTTGATCTCCATGAACAGTCTCTCTCCGCCAGCAGGATGCGCAGACTCCATCGCTCGCAGCGGACCCCACAGGCGTTATGCATGGACTGATACAGCGCCCGCTATTCATCAGGGAAGCCTGGATCCTCCACGGCCATGGCCGTGATGACATCGTCTTTCACCTGCTCGCCAGCGATTTTCCCCTCAGCCAATCCTCGTCGAGGAACTATAGGTTGTAGCGTCGCTCATCCCCCGCATGCTGGAACGCCGACACATGCGGCGCCGACTACTCTTCCGCCATGACGGCGTTCAAGTGCAGGGGCGCTAGCTCATCGTCGGACGCCTCCTCCATCGTTTGGTCCTCGTCCCTAACCTCCGGTGAGCTAGCTGACAAGCTTGCCTTAGTCCGTCACACACAACGGGTCTGCCAGCCGGTCTCAGTGCCGACCAACTCAGATTTCTGCTCCGTCGAGAGGCTCTCCCACATAGCTCTAGATCTCGCGGTCATGGCGGACGTGGTGCACTGGTGTTGGTTGCGTCGGGCAAGGAGACATCGTTTAAATGGAGGAAATCGGCTGGGACACACGGCGTGGTGTGGCAAAGCGGGCGTCGGAGTGGGTTTCTCGGTCTTCGAGCTGGTTTAATGTCAGCAGGCGGACAGACGGGATCTGGTATAAATGTAGTGCACAGCCATCCAGTCCCGTCCGGTCACCCGTCTCAAGCATTGAAACATATGCGGAGACCAGGCGGCATTCTCGACCGGTGCGCCACTTCAATGTCGGCTCTAGTGAGAAGTCACGTCCGCTCTAAGCCAACATCGATGCAGTGTTTGGCGCTTTCAAGCGGCGCTGAGCGGCATGAATGTGCAGGAACTGCTTCGCACGGGAGAGGGCGCGGGCACAGGATAATTTTTCGGTCGGTCCAGGATGGCAGACACGTACTTGACAGCGGTCAGAACGCCCGCAAAGCTCATCCTTATTTGTGTCCGGTTTGTGAGAAAACGAATGTCCAGACTGCTCCGCGGACAGATGTGACCCCATGTTCAATGACAAAATGCGTCTGGATCGTTCGGTTTGAAAGGTTGCTGACGGCTGAGTGCCTTGTTCTTCGCAATGATGTCATTTCTTTGTGCGAGATATTCTTCTCCACACTTGTGGCTGCACATGAAGGCTAAATTTCGTGTTTTGACCCTTTTCGCATAGAAATTCAGGATCTGACCCCTGTTGGAAAGAATTTCGGGATTTGACCTTTTTTCCTACCGCCACGAGGCTTGGCGGTAGGATTACTTAGCCTACCGCCAGAACCTGTGGCGGTAGGATACTTATCCACATCAGCAGCGTTAACGGTCTCCGTCCCCGTCCGTCCCACACTACCGCCACATGCCCTGACGGTAGCCTGTCCGATCCTACCGCCGGGGAACCTGGCGGTAGGGTCTAGGGCACTTATAAGCCGCGGGCCGCCCCACCCCTCCCCCTTCTCCCCCAACCAGCCGCCCCAAGAACAGAGGAGTTCTTCCTCTCGCCCCCACTCTCATCTCCTCCACTCCTCCCTCTGATCTTCGTCGTTTCTTCACCGTTTTTGCGGATCGAGATGGCCCGGAAGAAAGCAAGGTAAGCTCCTTCGATCCCTTCAATTAGTTTTATACAAACAGCTTCCGATTCGTCGCATTATTTGATTCAAATCACTCCCCTTTTTGAACTAGAATTAATTATTTTGAACCCTAGGATTGATTTAGGTTGATTCTAGATGTTATATTTTGTTAGATATGAACTCTAGTCACTAGTTGGTATGGTTATGTGAAGATGAACCCTAGTTCATATTATTTTGGAGGATTTTCTTTATATGATGCATGTGTGGAGGAATTTGTTCTGATATGATGATGCATGTTGATATGCTATGATTCAAGTGGTGGATGTAGTTGGAGAACAAATGTTGAACTCTCAAAATGAACCTAGGTTTAGATTTTTTTTTCAAGGTGATGAGCCTTTTGTGTGATGAATCTATATGTTTAGGTACGAAAGCTTGGAGCAAGCACCGCCGACTCCATCACCGCCTGCTCCTCCCACTCCTCTGCAGCAGATTCCGTCAGAGATGTCGCTCCCATACATGTACGAGACCTTCCCCGAGCTGCTGCAGCCAGTGGGATCTGTCTCAGACGAGGTCCTAGAGGCGATGAGGGCAAAGCGGTGGCACTAGAGGGCAGAGCGGATCCTCGACGATGTCGCGGGTTGGTCGCAGAGCGCGAAGGAGTGGAAGAAAGTGAAGGCAGAGATGGAGGCAGATCCAAGTATCTGTCGTGTCCGCCGGGAAGCGTGCATTGAAGTTGGCAGAATTACTCCAACTATCTCCTGAGCAATTTGGGCCGGAGAATCTACTTCGAGAGCAATGCGGAGGAGAGAGCCAGGATGCCGCCCCCAAGTGCATCTGCGTTCGATATCATCAACTGGGCAAGGGCGGAGGCCAAAACTCCAGCGGGCAGGGCAAGGTGGGAGTGCTTGAACGGTCGGATGCCGACCAGCGTTCCGCCTCCGCCTGAACCGGTGGATCCGCTGCCGTATCTGTCTCCACGGCCAGGCCTAACATACGAGGAGCTCTGAAGATGATGATGTCTGCCCGCTCTTTGAAATTATCCGCAAATCGTCATATTAGTTTGTCTTGTGTCTTTCAATTATGTTCTCGATGAATAATGAAACTATGTATCTCTTGTAATGCCATCTGTTCATTATCAATTCAGTTTGAACATTAAGTTAACTGCATGCCATTTGTTCTTGTCAATATGAGTATACTTTCATGGTAAAAGAAATGAGTATATACTTTCATGATAAAAAACATGTCTGTATACTTCAAGTGCTATTATTGTGTATGTAATGCCATTTGTTTGAGATCTGTTTTTAGCCTCTATATCATTGATGTGAAAAGAAACAAGCAATTAAACTTGAATGTGTAAAACACAGACCCTATCTTAGGACCCCGGCGTAAGGTCACACAACCTACCGCCAGGGCACTTCGATATTTCGTTACAGAAACTTTCGTAGGCAAAACAACCTACCGCCATGGTTTCTGGCGGTAGGTTTAGACAGGCTACCGTCAGGGTCCCTGGCGGTAGGTTACTTATCCACGTCAGCTCGGGCAAACGGCTGCCGTTCCCCTCCGTCGCCCCTACCGCCATGGACCCTGGCGATGGCCTGTCTAACTCTACCGCCAGAACGGTAGCGAAAGGGTCAAATCCCGTAATTCTTTCCGACAGGGGTCAGATCCTGAATTTCTATCGACGAAATTTAGCCGCACATGAACACTATTCCAGCGGCTGAAACAGCGACGTTTCTTCATGTGCGGTGTCCTGACACAAGTTCACTGTTCATCACAGCGACTTGGTAATCCAGAGAGAAACCGCACATTAATGCTGGAGCCTTGATTGTTTTGACTAGTTGGTATATTTTGGCAGATTTTTGTGAGGGAGAAGGTAAATGATTACTAGTTCGTCGTGGATGGTGGCACAATCTGCCGGTCTCGAAACTGCAACTTAGGCCTCATTCGGTTTGGAGGATTTTTTTAAAAAGCATAGGAACAAGGATTTTAAAGAAAAAATTCCTATATATGCATTTGGTTTGTAGAAAATGCGTACAAGAATTCGTAGGAATACTATTCATTTCCTGTGTTTTTGGAAGAAACTACACATCCACTTGAAGCTCATTTTGCGTGTAGGAAATAGGCAAGTCAATTTCTTAGAATGACAAATGTCACCTCATCAAATTCCTATACTACTCCTACTTCCTACGTTTTGATTTCCTCCAGATCGAATGAGCCTTATAGTATAGAATTCTTCAAACCATAGTACTATGAAAATACTTGGGAAGAGAAATCAAACATCGGATTCCTTCGCGAATACGCAAAGCTTAAGTATAATTTCATTGACAGAATAAATTTAAAACGAGCATACGATGTGATATAACACATGACACAGACGCAATAATTGCAATAGGCGTGACGATGATTCCCAAGTGTTTCGTGAACTGTTTGAAGTTTGAAGTTTTTTTTGGCCGTATGCATCTCTCCGATGCAGAGGCCGGGGATGACCTCCTTTTCTAAAAAAAGACATTTCTTATTGAGGTACTCCCTCCGTCCGGAAATACTTGTCAAATGGATAAAAGAAGATGTATCTAGATGTATTTTAGTTTTAGATACATCTCTTTTTATTCATTTTGGTGACAAGTATTTTCGGACGGAGGGAGTAGTACATAGATAATGTGGAGCTGTTATTATCTCTCGTACGGAAATAGAGACCCTCATGTTGAAATTTGCATTGCGCTTGAGCCGAGCGGTAGCTTTCCCGTCGGATTGCTCCTACGAACTGCGGCGATCAGATCAGGGGTTGCTTGCTCGTCGTCCGCTTCGATGATGGGACGAGCGAGCCAACCACTCGCCACACGTGCGATGCGTTTTCCCACTTCACAAAGAAAACCATTCCAGATCACATTTTCAACCAGATCTGTGCACCAGCGTCGGGATACGGATTCACCGTAGCGCGATGACGTCTGTCAAGTCGCTGCAAATAAAAGAGCCCGCTGCGGTTGTGGTTATGGTTGTGGACGGGGCAGATGAGATCGAAAATACATGCATAGCGAGGTCCGCACGGGTCACGTGTGTACTTGAACTGAACTGAAATATAATTTCTCTTTCTCGGCCAGACGTATGCGTCCTCGATCAACACCATAGAATAGAAGGATCCGATCTGGGTTTGGCTGAAGAGAGAAGAGGAGTACTGGTCTGCCTCGTTGTCTAGGGCCAACCAATGGGTCGCACTCGCACATGCTCCTCCTCTCATCCAGTCATCTGCCGCGCAAAGTATTCCCGGGATGAGGAGTGAGGGACGAACACGTGGTTGTTTTTTGTCCGTCTCTGAAGTCTGAACCCCAGATCAGGCAGCACTGCACCATTATATTGCTCTTTTTTTTTTGCGGGAAACCATTATATTGCTCTCGGGAAGAAAAAAAAGAGAATGACGGGAAATTGCTCTCGGGAAAGTGAAGAAAGCTGCTGTAGAATTAGACGGTTCCTTTCATTGACAGTAGCTTTGAATTGGGAAAAGTGGGTAGATTTGTTTCTAGCTCGAGTCCAAAAAGCGTCCCGAAGTTTGCCGACGCGGTCGACGTCAGGTGGAAAACCGGTACGTGGAGGCGGCCCACGCGTTTGACTAGGACCGGGTAAAGGGAAAGCCACGGAACGGAGGAGGAGTCGGTGTGGTCTGTCCGGCGGCTGTCTTCGTACTCCTCCTACCAACCCCTGCAAACAGGAAGGCCTACTCTTGTTTCTTTTCATTTCATACTCGAGAAAGAGAAACAGTACAGCCGTGGAGTCAGTGCCGGTCCAAGGTTCAGACATCGTCTCCACACGATTTCCTTCTCTCTGTGCGTCATCTCGCAGTCAGCTCCGAGATGGGTTACAACATGAGGTCCATGTCATGACCTTTTACTTTCGGAAAAACATTTGTTTCAGGGTCATGGTCAAGAATGCCCTGCTCGAGAGCTCAACAAGGGTCACCCTGGGCCTGAGACCTTTTTACATGCGTTAGCAAACTAACTACTACATTTAAACATTTAAGAGCGTCTCCACCGTTCTTCCCGGGCTTTAAATAGCGTCGCCTGGGGGCCAACCGGCAAAAAAATCAACGTGGGGGCGGTCGGTTTCCCAACCGTCACACCAAGCTGGCCCTAGACACCGCTTTTTGAAAACCAAATTTGGCCAAAAAAGACACAAATTTGAGGAAATTGAGGCGTTTTCACTGAAATTTGTATACAATGAAAACATAATTTAAAAAACAAACTAAAAACTACTACTACTACTACCACTACTATGTCATCGTCGCCTTGAGCCTTCTACATGCCGAGGAGCCTGCAGAAGTTGGTGTAGTCGCCGCCATCGTCCTGCACGCCGTCGCCGTCCTTGCTGCACCCCTGCCCTGGGTCGCCGTGGCGGACGGTGTTGGACGGCCCAGGCGCCTCCTCGTCGTTATCGTCGAGGATGACGACACTGCCCTCCTCGCAGCCACGGCACTGGGCGGCGATCTCCTCGAGGGAGCAGCGCTAGCGCTCCATCTCCTGCCGGACGTAGTCGTCCCGCACCCATTTGAGGTTGGTCTCCTCGTCGACGGCCATGGCCTCGTGCTCCTTCTTCACAGGAAGGAGCGTCGGCTCCGTCTTCGGCTTGACGAGGCGGGAGGAGGGAGGAGAAGGGACGCCGCCCTCGTTGATGACGAGGGCGCCGTCGCGTGTGCGTCGCCCGGGCGGCATCTCCCATGGCTCCGGCTTGACGGGGAGGAGTGCCGGCGACCCTGAGGAACGGGAGCGCGACGAGGACGACGACGTCGTCTCCATTCGCCTCGACGTCCAGGAACTGTCGCGGCAGCTAGAGAAGGTGGGGGCGCCTGGTACTCCAACCGCGACGAGTTGCCGGCCTCGATGTGCTCGAGAACGGCTTCGAGCGTGCGCCCGGGGACACCCCACCATTGGCGCCGCCCCTCGGAGTTGAGGCGGCCATGGGGTTCGACGCCGTTGGTGGCAACCAGCTGGTCGGTGTGGCGGCGATCGAAGTACACCGTCCACAGGTTGTGGCTGTCACGGGCGTACCTCGGCTGCTGCCGCGCGTGCTCCGACAGCGACGACCTGATGCACGCGATCTCGACACGGCGTTCAGCACCGGAGGGCGGCGGCGGCACCGGGACTCCGCCGGCGCTGAGCCTCCACGAGCCCGGCAGCCGCATGTCCGGCGGCGCCGGGTACTCCGCCTCGTAGAGGAGGCGGGCTTCCGCCTCGTGCAGGTGACGGCTGCCGAAGCCATTGGCCGTCGCTCCGTCCCAGGGGGAGCGTTCGGCCATGGTCGCGGTTTTGAGACAGGGGAGAGAGGGGAGAGGGGTGTCGACGGGGAGAGAGGGGAGAGGGGTGTCGGCGGGGAGAGAGGGGAGAGGGGCGTCGGCGGCGAGAGGGCGAGAGGAAGAAGGACTGTGGCGAGGGAGTGTGCGGCCACTAGCGAGGAAGGGGCAACTTTTATAGCGACGGGTGGGTAGCGAGCGGGCGACAGACTGTGTACGAGTGGCGGGAGGGGACGGGACGCGCGTCGGCGCGCCTTCACTGTGCCGCCCGTGAGGAATAAATGGAAGACTGATCGGCAGCAGCCTTCGCATTGATTCCCGCGGGAAACCGAGGCGATGAGGAGGACAAAGGCGCACAGTGAAGGAAATATGCCCTAGAGGCAATAATAAAGTTATTATTTATTTCCTTATTCTCATAATAAATGTTTATTATTCATGCTAGAATTGTATTAACCGGAAAAGTAATACTTGTGTGAATACATAGACAAACAGGGCGTCACTAGTATGCCTCTACTTGACTAGCTCGTTGATCAAAGATGGTTATGTTTCCTAGCCATAGACATGAGTTGTCATTTGATTAACGGGATCACATCATTAGGAGAATGATGCGATTGAGTTGACCCATTCCATTAGCTTAGCACTTGATCGTTTAGTATTCTGCTATTGCTTTCTTCATGACTTATACATGTTCCTATGACTATGAGATTATGCAACTCCGTGCCATCGGAGGAACACTTTGTGTGCTACCAAACGTCACAACGAATCGGGTGATTATAAAGGTGCTCTACAGGTGTCTCGAAGGTACTTCTTGGGTTGGCGATTTCAAGATTAGGATTTGTCACTGATTGACGGAGAGGTATCTCGGGCCCACTCGGTAATGCACATCACTATAAGCCTTGCAAGCATTGTAACTAACGAGTTAGTTGCGGGATGATGTATTACGAGCGAGTAAAGAGACTTGCGATGAACGAGATTGAACTAGGTATTGAGATACCGACGATCGAATCTCGGGCAAGTAACATACCGATGACAAAGGGAACAACGTATGTTGTTATGCGGTCTGACCGATAAAGATGTTCGTAGAATATGTAGGAGCCAATATGGGCATCCAGGTCCGCTATTGGTTATTGACCAGAGAGGTGTCTCGGTCATGTCTACATAGTTCTCGAACCCGTAGGGTCCGCACGCTTAACGTTCGCTGACGATATAGTACTATGACTTATGTATATTGGTGACCAAATGTTGTTCGGAGTTTCGGATGAGATCACGGATATGACGAGGAACTTCGAAATGGTCCGGAAGTAAAGATTGATATGTGGATAGTAGTGTTTGATCTCCAGAAGGGTTCCGGAATCCATCGGAAGGGGTTCCGGATGTTTCCAAATGTTTGGGCACGAGAACACTTTATCCGGGCCAAAGGGAAAGCCCACGAGGTTTTGGAAAGCACAAAAGGAAGTTTTATGGAGTCTAGGGGCTGACGCCAGGTCCTCGGCGTCGGGTCGACGCCGGAACCCCCAGCGTCTCGCCCCGAGTCCGAGAAGGACTCTTGCCTTCGGGTGAAACCGACTTTGTGGAGGCTTTTACTCCAATTTTCGCCCCCAAGGCTCAACATATAAATAGAGGGGTAGGGCTAGCACCGAAGACACATCAAGAAACACCAAGCCGTGTGCGGGCAACCCCGTCCCCTCTAGTTTATCCTCCGTCATAGTTTTCGCAGTGCTTAGGCGAAGCCCTGCGAAGATCGTTCTTCATCAACACCGATACCACGTCGTCGTGCTGCCGGAACTCAACGACTACTTCGCATGTCTTGCTGGATCAAGAAGGCGAGGACGTCATCAAGCTGAACGTGTGCAGAACTCGGAGGTGCCGTGCGTTCGGTACTTGGATCGGTCGGATTGTGAAGACGTACGACTACATCAACCGTGTTGATAGACGCTTCCGCTTACGGTCTACGAGGGTACGTAGACAACACTCTCCCCTCTCATTGCTATGCATCACCATGATACTGTGTGTGCGTAGGAATTTTTTTGAAATTACTACGTTCCCCATTAGTGGCATCCGAGCCTGGTTTTATGCGTAGATGTTATATGCACGAGTAGAACACAAGTGAGTTGTGGGCGATACAAGTCATATTGCTTACCAGCATGTCATACTTTGGTTCAGCGGTATTGTTGGATAAAGCGGCCCGGACCGACATTACGCGTACGCTTACGCGAGACTGGTTCTACCGACGTGCTTTGCACACAGGTGGCTGGCGGGTGTCAGTTTCTCCAATTTTAGTTGAACCGAGTGTGACTACGCCCAGTCCTTGTTGAAGGTTAAAACAACACTAACTTGACAAAATATCATTGTGGTTTTGATGCGTAGGTAAGAACGGTTCTTGCTCAGCCCATAGCAGCCACGTAAAACTTGCAACAACAAAGTAGAGTACGTCTAACTTGTTTTTGCAGGGCATGTTGTGATGTGATATGGTCAAGACATGATGCTATATTTTATTGTATGAGATGATCATGTTTTGTAACCGAAGTTATCGGCAATCGGCGGAGCCATATGGTTGTCGCTTTATTGTATGCAATGCGATGCATACTGTAATTGCTTTACTTTATCACTAAGCAAAGAGCGATAGTCGTAGAAGCAATAGTTGGCGAGACGACAACGATGCTACGATGGAGATCAAGGTGTCGCGCCGGTGACGATGGTGTTCATGACGGTGCTTCGGAGATGGAGATCACAAGAACAAGATGATGATGGCCATATCATATCACTTATATTGATTGCATGTGATGTTTATCTTTTATGCATCTTATTTTGCTTAGATCGACGGTAGCATTATAAGATGATCTCTCACTAAATTTCAAGGTATAAGTGTTCTCCCTGAGTATGCACCGTTGCGAAAGTTCTTCGTGCTGAGACACCACGTGATGATCGGGTGTGATAGGCTCTACGTTCAAATACAACGGGTGCAAAACAGCTGCACACGCAGAATACTCAGGTTAAACTTGACGAGCCTAGCATATGCAGATATGGCCTCGGAACACTGAGACCGAAAGGTCGAGTGTGAATATATAGTAGATATGATCAACATAGTGATGTTCACCATTGAAAACTACTCCATCTCACGTGATGATCGGACATGGTTTAGTTGATTTGGATCACGTGATCACTTAGATGGTTAGAGGGATGTCTATCTAAGTGGGAGTTCTTAAGTAATATGATTAATTGAACTTTAATTTACCATGAACTTAGTCTTGATAGTATTTTGCATATAATGTTATAGATCAATAGCTCGCGTTGTTGCTTCCCTATGTTTTATAAGTGTTCCTAGAGAAAACTAAGTTGAAAGATGTTAGTAGCAATGATGTGGATTGGATCCATGATCTGAGGTTTATCCTCATTGCTGCACAGAAGAATTATGTCCTTGATGCACCGCTAGATGACAGACCTATTGCAGGAGCAGATGCAGACGTTATGAACGTTTGGCTAGCTCAATATGATGACTACTTGATAGTTTAGTGCGCCATGCTTAACGGCTTAGAACCGGGAATTCAACGACGTTTTGAACGTCATGGAGCATATGAGATGTTCCAGGAGTTGAAGTTAATATTTCAAGCAAATGCCCGGACTGAGAGATATGAAGTCTCCAATAAGTTCTACAGCTGTAAGATGGAGGAGAATAGTTCTGTCAGTGAGCATATACTCAGAATGTCTGGGTATAGCAATCACTTGATTCAACTGGGAGTTAATCTTCCGGATGATAGCGTCATTGACGGAATTCTTCAATCACTGCCACCAAGCTACAAGAGCTTCGTGATGAACTATAACATGCAAAAGATGGATAAGACAATTCCCGAGCTCTTCGCAATGCTAAAGGCTGCGGAGGTAGAAATCAAAAAAAGGAGCATCAAGTGTTGATGGTCAATAAGACCACCAGTTTCAAGAAAAAGGGCAAAGGGAAGAAGAAGGGGAACTTCAAGAAGAATAGCAAACAAGTTGCTGCTCAAGAGAAGAAACCTAAGTCTGGACCTAAGCCTGAGACTGAGTGCTTCTACTACAAGCAACCTGGTCACTGGAAGCGGAACTGCCCCAAGTATTTGGCGGATAAGAAGGATGGCAAGGTGAACAAAGGTATATGTGATATACAAGTTATTGATGTGTACCTTACTAATGCTCACAGTAGCACCTGGATATTTGATACTGGTTCTGTTGCTAATATTTGCAAGTCGAAACAGGGACTACGGATTAAGCGAATAATAGCTAAGGACGAGGTGACGATGCGCGTGGGAAATGGTTCCAAAGTCGATGTGATCGCCGTCGGCACGCTACCTCTACATCTACCTTCGGGATTAGTTTTAGACCTGAATAATTGTTATTTGGTGCCAGCGTTGAGCATGAACATTATATCTGAATCTTGTTTGATGCGAGACGGTTATTCATTTAAATCAGAGAATAGTGGTTGTTCTATTTATATGAGTAATATATTTTATGGTCATGCACCCTTGAAGAGTGGTCTATTTTTGTTAAATCTCGATAGTAGTGATACACATATTCATAATATTGAAGCCAAAAGATGCAGAGTTGATAATGATAGTGCAACTTATTTGTGGCACTGTCGTTTAGGTCATATCGGTGTAAAGCGCATGAAGAAGCTTCATACTGATGGACTTTTGGAACCACTTGATTATGAATCACTTGGTACTTGCGAACCGTGCCTCATGGGCAAGATGACTAAAACATCGTTCTCTGGAACTATGGAGCGAGCAACAGATTTATTGGAAATCATACATACAAATGTATGTGGTCCGATGAATGTTGAGGCTCACGGCGGGTATTGTTATTTTCTCACCTTCACAGATGATTTGAGCAGATATGGGTATATCTACTTAATGAAACATAAGTCTGAAACATTTGAAAAATTCAAAGAATTTCAGAGTGAAATTGAAAATCATCATAACAAGAAAATAAAGTTTCTACGATCTGATCGTGGAGGAGAATATTTGAGTTATGAGTTTGGTCTTCATTTGAAACAATGCGGAATAGTTTCGCAACTCACGCCACCCGGAACACCACAACGTAATGGTGTGTCCGAACGTCGTAATCATACTTTACTAGATATGGTGCGATCTATGATGTCTCTTACTGATTTACCGCTATCATTTTGGGGTTATGCATTAGAGACATCTGCATTCACATTAAATAGGGCACCATCTAAATCCATTGAAATGACACCGTATGAACTATGGTGCGGCAAGAAACTTAAGCTGTCGTTTCTTAATGTTTGAGGTTACAATGCTTATGTGAAAAAGTTTCAACCTGATAAGCTCAAACCCAAATCGGAGAAGTGTGTTTTCATAGGATACCCAAAAGAATATGTTGGGTACACCTTCTATCACAGATCCGAAGGCAAGATATCCGTTGCTGAGAATGGATCCTTTCTAGAGAAGGAGTTTCTCTTGAAAGAAGTGAGTGGGAGGAAAGTAGAACTTGATGAGGTAACTGTACCTGCTCCCTTATTGGAAAGTAGTTCATCACAGAAACCGGTTCCTGTGACACCTACACCAATTAGTAAGGAAGCTAATGATGATGATCATGAAACTTCAGATCAAGTTACTACCGAACCTCGTAGGTCAACCAGAGTAAGATCCGCACCAGAGTGGTACTATAATCCTGTTCTGGAGGTCATGTTACTTGACCATGACGAACCTACGAACTATGAGGAAGCGATGATGAGCCCAGATTCCGCAAAATGGCTTGAGGCCATGAAATCTGAGATGGGATCCATGTATGAGAACAAAGTATGGACTTTGATTGACTTGCCCAATGATCGGCGAGCCGTTGAGATTAAATGGATCTTCAAGAGGAAGACGGACGCTGATAGTAGTGTTACTATCTACAAAGCTAGAATTGTCGTAAAAGGTTTTCGACAAGTTCAAGGGATTGACTACGATGAGACCTTCTCACCCGTAGCGATGCTTAAGTCTGTCCGAATCATGTTAGCAATTGCCGCATTTTATGATTATGAAATTTGGCAAATGGATGTCAAAACTGCATTCCTGAATGAATTTCTGGAAGAAGAGTTGTATATGATGCAACCGGAAGGTTTTGTCAATCCTAAAGGTGTTAACAAAATATGCAAGCTCCAGCGATCCATCTATGGACTGGTACAAGCATCTCGGAGTTGGAATATACGCTTTGGTAAGTTGATCAAAGCATATAGTTTTATACATACTTGGGGTAAAGCCTGTATTTTACAAGAAAGTGAGTGGGAGCACTACATCATTTCTGATAAGTATATATGATAGACATATTGTTGATCGAAAATAATATAGAATTATTCTGCAAAGCATAAAGGAGTGTTTGAAAGGAGTTTTTCAAAGAAAGACCTTGGTGAAGCTGCTTACATATTGAGCATCAAGATCTATAGAGATAGATCAAGACGCTTGATAAGTTTTTTCAATGAGTACATACCTTGACAAGATTTTGAAGTAGTTCAAAATGGAACAGTCAAAGAAAGAGTTCTTGCCTGTGTTACAAGGTGTGAAATTGAGTAAGACTCAAAGCCCGACCACGGCAGAAGATAGAAAGAGAATGAAAGTCATTCCCTATATGCCTCAGCCATAGGTTCTATAAAGTATGCCATGCTGTGTACCAGATCTATTGTATACCCTACACTGATTTTGGCAAGGGACTACAATAGTGATCTAGGAGTAGATCACTGGACAACAGTCAAAATTATCCTTAGTGGAATAAGGATATATTTCTCGATTATGGAGGTGACAAAAAGCTTCGTCTTAAAGGGTTACGTCGATGCAAGTTTTGACACTGATCCAGATGACTCTAAGTCTCAATCTGGATACATATTGAAAGCGGGAGCAATTAGCTAGAGTAGCTCCGTGCAGAGCATTGTTGACATAGAAATTTGCAAAATACATACGGATCTGAATGTGGCAGACCCGTTGACTAAACTTCTCACACAAGCAAAACATGATCACACCTTAGTACTCTTTGGGTGTTAATCACATAGCAATGTGAACTAAATTATTGACTCTAGTAACCCTTTGGGTGTTGATCACATAACGATGTGAACAATGGGTGTTAATCACATGGTGATGTGAACTATTGGTGTTAAATCACACAGCGATGTGAACTAGATTATTGACTCTAGTGCAAGTGGAAGACTGAAGGAAATATGCCCAGGAGGCAATAATAAAGTTATTATTTATTTCCTTATTCTCATGATAAATGTTTATTATTCATGCTAGAATTGTATTAACCGGAAACGTAATACTTGTGTGAATACATAGACAAACAGAGTGTCACTAGTATGCCTCTACTTGACTAGCTCGTTGATCAAAGATGGTTATGTTTCCTAGCCATAGACATGAGTTGTCATTTGATTAACGGGATCACATTATTAGGAGAATGATGTGATTGACTTGACCCATTCCGTTAGCTTAGCACTTGATTGTTTAGTATTCTGCTATTGCTTTCTTCATGACTTATACATGTTCCTATGACTATGAGATTATGCAACTCCCATTTACCGGAGGAACACTTTATGTGCTACCAAACGTCACAACGAATCGGGTGATTATAAAGGTGCTCTCTGGTGTCTCCGAAGGTACTTGTTGGGTTGGTGTATTTCGAGATTAGGATTTGTCACTCCGATTGTCGGAGAGGTATCTCTGGGCCCACTTGGTAATGCACATCACTATAAGCCTTGCAAGCATTGTAACTAATGAGTTAGTTGCGGGATGATGTATTACGGAACGAGTAAAGAGACTTGCCGGTAACGAGATTGAACTAGGTATTGAGATACTGACGATCGAATCTCGGGCAAGTAACATACCGATGACAAAGGTAACAATGTATGTTGTTATGCGGTCTGGCCAATAAAGATCTTCGTAGAATATGTAGGAGCCAATATGGGCATCCAGGTTCCGCTATTGGTTATTGACCAGAGAGGTGTCTCGGTCATGTCTACATAGTTCTCGAACCCGTAGGGTCCGCATGCTTAACGTTCATTGACGATATAGTACTATAAGTTATGTATGTTGGTGACCGAATGTTGTTCGGAGTTTCGGATGAGATCACAGATATGACGAGGAACTCCGGAATGGTCTGGAAGTAAAGATTGATATGTGGATAGTAGTCTTTGATCTCCGGAAGGGTTCCGGAATCCATCGGAAGGGGTTCCGGATGTTTCCTGAAATGTTTGGGCACGAGAACACTTTATCGGGCCAAAGGGAAAGCCCACGAGGTTTTGAAAAGCGCAAAAGGAAGTTTTATGAGTCAGGGATGACGCCATGGTCCTCGGCGTTCGGGTCCAGACGCCGGGAACCTGGCGCCGCCCCGAGTCCGAGAAGGACTCTTGCCTTTCGGGTGAAACCGACTTTGTGAAGGCTTTTACTCCAAGTTTCGACCCCAAGGCTCAACATATAAATAGAGGGGTAGGGCTAGCACCCAAGACACATCAAGAAACACCAAGCCGTGTGCCGGCAACCCCATCCCGTCTAGTTTATCCTCCGTCATAGTTTTCGTAGGGCTTAGGCGAAGCCCTGCGAAGATTGTTCTTCATCAACACCGACCACGCCGTCGTGCTGCCGGAACTCATCTACTACTTCGCCCGTCTTGCTGGATCAAGAAGGCGAGGACGTCATCGAGCTGAACGTGTGCAGAACTCGGAGGTGTCGTGCGTTCGGTACTTGGATCGGTCGGATCGTGAAGACGTACGACTACATCAACCGCGTTGATAAACGCTTCCGCTTACGGACTACGAGGGTACATAGACAACACTCTCCCCTCTCGTTGCTATGCATCACCATGATCCTGTGTGTGCGTAGGAAATTTTTTGAAATTACTACGTTCCCCAACACACAGTCGCGGACTCGGCGGGTCCACATGATTTCATGCCAAAATCATTTCCCCTGGCGGCCCCGGGCGCCCCCTGGTGCGCCGGATTCGGCCTGGGTCCGACGGCGCCAAATTCGGCTCTAACCGGAGAAAAATAGGCTTCTGGGGGCGCGACTGCGCCGATGTTTTCGAGCCGGCGATAAAAAAGGGGCTTGGGAGGGCCTGTTGGGGAGGCGTGTGGAGATGCTCTAAGCTGGAAGTCAACGGAGATGAACTAACCACATCACAATGAATTAACTTAGAATGTGACTCAGATATCAATGGGGATCATAGCTCTTATATATAATTTTGTAAATCCGTCATCTTCAAAGGCGTCCATGAAAAGGGGGGGGGGGGGGTGGCACTGTCCTCCTAGGGGCTTCATGAAACTAAATGTTGACGCTGAAGGGTATGATGGGGGCGGTCTTGAGAGACGACAAAGATGGGTTTATTGCAGGAGGAAATGAAAAGATCGACTACTGCGCGGACAGTGCCCTAGCTCTCAAATTTGGCCTAACTTTAGCGCAAAGGGCAGGATGTAACCGTCTAATCATCAACTCAGACAAATTTGGAGGTGATTGAGACCATGCAGGACAGAGTACAGTCAGCGGGTGTGGCGACGGCAATTTTCGATGACTGCTATCACTATGCATGTGATTTTAGCATGACTAGATTCGTACATTGTAATAGAGAGGCAAATAAAGTAGCACATGAACTTGATAGATTAGCTAGATTTTCTTGACTTGGGATTGGTTTGAGGAACCTCTTGTTGAAATTGTAATGATCCTCACAAATGATGTGCTGGTTATTTCTAATGGATAAAGTTTTGTTTTCAACTAAAAAAATAGCCACATCACATGTGTATCAAATCGGATCGCGCCAACCTCAACATGTCAACAAAACTGCTTCTTTCGATGCTCAGTATAGTACTACTCCATCAAATAGCCACGCAGAGAGAGAATAGAAGTGCAAATGGAGCAGAAGCATCCGGCGACAGGGACATTGGCAAAGCAGCCACGTGAAGCTTTAGCATAGCAGCCCCGTGTGTCCCTTAGCGAAACGAGGGAGATCGTTTATTTAGCAAATACACTACGCAATCTCAGACTAAACTAAGCCTGTGAGGCTGCGATTATGCAGATATTTTAGACCTTCCCGTCAAAAGCATCCACTCAGCACCATCTTGTTGCCACACGCCCACTGGCCACTGAAAATGCATGCTACTTTGCGACTTACCATCGCCGCAACACTCATAATCTTTACTAGTTGCTCACCGAGGGAACATAGAATTTTGCTGCAGAAAAGCAAAACAAAGTGATGACATCATCCCTCGCAAACAGGATAAGATAAATGCAAAGTAACTCAGGTTTGAAGCCAACATGCTTTATTGGTAATTTTCCGGTCAACTCAAGCCATCTTCCCTTGAAGATGCTACTGGATATCATTCATGCAGTAAAGTGTAAACAACACGGGCCCAGTCATTTCCTCCGTTTCTATGGGGCCTTTTACACATATATCTGAGGTGGGTAAGACCCACAAAGCAGTTTGACACGCCAAATTTACATGCTACCACCAGGAACATATGAGATCTAATTCCGACGGTTCGACAACTCCTATGCAACACAGGATGAGTTCTCCTACTACGGCGGCATGGCTGAAGTCGTTGAACCATGAAATCTGATCAATCATGCATCGGGATTGCTGAGAGGCCTAATCAAGTGCTGTTGCGCGCTGGTGGTGCACTATTGACGCTCTGATGCTCTCACCTGCAAAAGGTTAGATAGACTGTCATTATCTAGCACAAAAGAAAGAATGATCCAGCAGAAAAAAAAAAGGTGCAAGCAGGCAACAGAGAATATTCTTCTGGCATATTGTGTCAACACATACGAACCTGCAACTAGCTACTTTCACATCTGTGTAATTAGCAAGTAAAATGCTACTTGGAGAGCTATCATTCTGCACATAATTCAGTGAGCTCCTATTACTAGCTCATTGCTCAGTTGTTAATACTATCTGGAGAGGATTTTTTTATATTAATGGACTATCCTCACAGTTAGACTGTTGTTGGGATAGTTTGTTAGCTTCTCCATGAACTATCTCATTCTAAATAAAACTCTACAAAGGGACAAGTCAGCAATGAAATGATGATTTCATTTAATTCAGCACAAAACTCAAGAAATGGTCGGTTGTTCACCAATAACAGTAACAAAGCTGATCTTTCCTAACACTAAGACACTAGAAGCAACTGTACCTTTTGAACCACTTTGGTTTGGCTGATTTCTTATTTGCTGCTGCTGGTGGTGCAGAATCAGATTGGAATGCATAAGACTGATGAGCTGAATCAGAATTTGTCTTTGAATCATCAGGTTGGTCAGAAGGTTCCGACTCAAGTGACAGTCCATCCAAAGTTCGAATTTCTTCACGGAGATATGGTCCGGATTTTACAGCATCTGTATTTAACTCCGACCCTGCATGCCAAACACACGTGAATACCTCTAAAAACATGTAGATATCTGAACCAACAAGAATGAATTAACATTAACAAGAATGAATTGCATTGTTCAATGCCCTATGGCAGGCTCATGCATATGCAATTATGCATATGACTAACAAGAGTCAAATGCTGAAATAGAATAGGTAATCATGATGTGTGCCTGTCTCTGAATGCACCAGAAACACAACTTTATATACGTGGAAAATGCATTTTTGTCAAGACATGCAAAAATAAAATGCTATAAAACTCAAGCTAAGAAGTAAATATTGCTTATTTCCTCGTCATGATGCTAGTTTTTAAGATAATACATACCTTCTGGCAGATCATAAGAAAAGAAGACATTAGCTCCAGGAACAAAGCCAATTGTGTAGAAGTCCTGCGAGGTGTCCATTATTCGCTTCTTTGGAGGAACTGTGTCTGTTGTGGAGTCAATAAAAATGATATTAAGAAGTTGTAACTGGTACATCTCTAATACACGATTACAGATGATCTATGAAAATCCCAAGTGAAAACTGAAAAGTTCAATGGATGGAGACTAGAGGATCCTCAGACTTCTACAAGTTCAAGCAAAGGTAATATGGAACATGGGTTCCAGGACAGATATTGTATCTAAAACACGCAACATCAAGCTGACAACAATTTTGGACACTGGTGATATTCAAATCAAGGGCACAAGAAATGATAATGTGACCAAGCTTGTCAAAAGACCACACAATCAGAGCACTTTCACATTTGAGTACTTAGGAGCTCAACAAGTCAGTGCTGTGAATAGTTGCATACCAAACTGTTTTTGATTAATTTATAGCGCTTCATAACAATCGATTAATAAAAATATGTAAAACCCTTTGCTCAGAGCACTGAAATTTTGTTCACATGATGCTAGACCATCGAACTATTCATAGGACACTAGTTGTTTTCCTGTTTGTCATGATTGTCAACATATACGTTTGCTACTCATACACAAATGTTTTATCATTGGTAACACTGAGCCAATCTTAACCGAACCAGGGTGAAATAAAAGGAACTTGTGAACAGGAAACAAGGAGAGGGGAAATATTACTTGTCAAACTCTACATCATCTGAAAAGAGAAGTGGAACTTACAAAGATAGAATGGCAGGTCTGGTCTAGCAATTACTTTCATGAGAAGATCCACCAGACTATGTACCGTCTCTGATGGATGGAACTCAGCCTCAAGAATGTAACCATCAGGGAATCGAACCCTCGCCACTGCCTACAGTTAAGAAGGTTAGCGACAAAATGGAATTTGCCTTGAAACTAGATTCAGAGAGGGACGAACAAAATAAACCAATTAAATGAGGATGAGACAGGGAACTGTCCACTACTAAATTAGTAATACTAAATTAATAATAAAAGGCAAAAGAAGCTACTTTGAAAATATAAATAATCCAAACTATGTGCATCATTTGAAGTATTTCTTCATAGGATTTCACATGCCAGCAGCTAGACTTTGCAGATATATTTATTCTACGAAACAAATTTTCCCTTAGAACATGTCCGGAGGTACTGTTAATATAAAGCTAGATAAAATCAATAAGCAAAATACAATGAGCTAGAAGAGGAAAAGTAGTATTAGTACAAGGGGTATGCCACTCCTACATAATCATAATAATTAAACAGTAGCATAGCGCATCATATTCCTTCCTACCTTTGTTAGCCTTGCTCGTTGAGCAGCAAGTTCTGCTTCCCTTATTTTACGAGTCTTCAGAACTTTCGATTGTTCTGCAAGGTGTCAAATTTTAAACATGGTTACAGTTAAGAAATTAGAAAGCTTGGACAATGCCAAGTAGGATGTTTAAGTAATAAATGTAAATGTTCCCAGACAATATTAAGAGAGTATTTAAGTAACCTGCAAGCCTATTTGAAATCAACTTGTAATAATCACTAGGCTGAAGCTCATAAAAGTCATCGTCTTCCTCTGCATGAATCATGCTTTCATGTCACAATGCAATTACCATAAAGACACATAATAGAATTGAGTAAAGCAAAAGAAAGTAAAAGGATTTACCCTGATCTGCCTTGGCCAATTTGCTAGTCATTAGCTCAAATGTTGTGCTTGTAAATATCCGGATCTCATGTCCAAGCTCTTGTGACACTGCTTTCAGCTTGTCCTGTGATTTTGAAGAAAATGTAGTTGTCAGACTTCATTTTACGTTTTACTTTTCTATTCATGGAAAACCATAACACAGAGGTTCTGACTAAAGAAGAACAGTCTTTCATGGGCAGATGAATACAAGTGCTACGACTGATTGTTTTACACTTCATATAATTATCAACCTATCGATGATTTGGACACAAAGTATAAACCAACCGCCTGAGCAGAAAAGTCTAAAGACTAATCATGGGTGCTTATTCGAAAAAGGATCAATGTCAGAAAAAATACGGCACAAAAATGTATTCCAAATGAAGCCATAGATGTCTTTCTGAAGTTCAAAGACAGCTTCCAATCATATTTGACACCAGAGGGCACACAATTACGAATAATTGAGCATCTATCACAGGGCAAGCAAAAGAGTATTGATGTTGTCAATAACAAGTTGACAGCATGTAGGTTTCAGCCATTACGGTGTTTTGCAGAGCACCTGGCAGCCTCCCCCCAAACTTCTCACAAGATACAGTACTGCTTTTCTGCCAATCAACCGATGACCATATATGCCTAGCACGAGCAAGGCATTGTAAGAACATAAAGAGCTTCACGTAGACGAAGCTACAGATGGCCCCTAAACTTGTCATGGCCATCTAAGATCATACAGACAGAATCTCTCAAATGCCGTGGTAAAATGTCAATCCTTCAGTTTCAAGTATGTCGGCAGGAATCTCACACAAAGAAACAACAACAGGCACTTCATTTGCTGGGATCTACAAAATCTTTGGACCTTAACAGATCTACAAAGCCTACCCCACCCCTTGAAACCTCGTGCTGCCAACAGCAATAAAGACGAACCCTTGCTTGAAAGAACCCATGGATTAAAACCTAGGTCAAAGAACTCGTCTTCCGCAAGGCATACATCCAGCCAGGCGGATTCCCCAATCACCCATCATGCAGGTGTACAAGTAAAGAATCACTCCATACACAAAATTGGCAAGCAAAGAAGCATCAAGAACTGCAATTTCTACCACAACGCACCAATGCCCACGAACCAGCGCACCATCGCTGCGCCCTTTCCAGCCAAGAACGCCCCGCTAAGATGCTAACCCCCCACGCAAAGAATCCGGAAAGAGCGCGCCCACCACCGATCCAACGCGCGAATCCTCGCTTTACCCCGCCCATCCCGCCGCCAAGAACTCCGCCCCCCACCCAAGATCGCACGGCCTTCACCGTGCCCATCCCGCCAAGAACTCCACCCCGCCAAGAACTCGCCCAAGAAACCCAGGAGACGCGAGGCGCGGGAGGGATACGTACCGGAACTCGGGGCGGCGCCTGCTGCTCCGGGCGCGTCTCCTCCTCGTCGAGATCCATGGACAGCAGCAGCTCGAGCCCTCCCTCGTCCTCCGCTCTTTTCCGGCGCCTGGAGCAGAGGAGGAGAGGGTTTATTTGGGGGTACTCTGCCTCCATTGGGGTCGGATACGGCCTTCGTGGCACCGTCAGGGAACCGGCTTCGTGACGGGGCACCGCGGGGGAGAGGTCAGGTGGGCCCTCGGCTGCAGGTCGGGTCAGGTCTGGTAAAGGTGCTGGTGCATGCAGGCGCGTGACCGTAGCCCCTTTTATACTGATTTGTGTGTAGCACGGCGGGGGGCACGGCCGGATTGCGGAGTCTGACAGCTGGGTCCCACGCAAGGAGTGAATCTTTTCGTGGAAGATATCGTTTTCTTTTTGCCGGATTTTCTTGGCAGATATGTGGGGGCCACAAAAGAACTAGCCTCTGGGTCCTGTTTGGAACGCGGGTAAAATATATCATAGGAATGATATAAAACATAGGAACGAGAATGGAAAGTATAGGTAAATCATAGGAATGGAAACTACATTATTGAGTAATATTCAATTGATGGTGTGCTGGAAGTGAGGGTTTTTTAATTTAAATTAAAGAGGAAAAAACTATGTTTATCTTTCCATTTCTAATGTTAGATTTTTTTAGGACTTTTCTCATAGAATTCATTTGCATGTTATATTGAAAGGAAGGTATAGGCAAATCAAAGAAACGGAAACTATTGAATAATATTCAATTTTTGGTGTGCGGGAAGTGAGAGTTGTTTAATTTAAAGAGGAAAAAAATTATGTTGATCGTTTTGTTTGTAGGGTTAGATTCTTATGATTTTTTCTCTTAGGATTCATTTGTGTTTTATTCTGAAAAGAAAGTATAGGTAAATCAGAGGAATGGAAGTGAGGGTTCTTTGATTTGGTGGTTTTGGTTGTTGGGCTATCCCACCCGGGACAAGTGTAGCCCTTTTTTGCGAGGACGCTACTCGTTTGGTTATGGGTGGGCAAGAGTAGAGCTACCTGGATGCTGAGAATATTCTTCTAAAACGAGGCTCCGCGGAGCCGCGAAAATCTCACAGACATAGGCATCAGATGCACACGACGCAAAGGCAATCCGCGAAATGTTTTTCATGACCCTCTCATTTCGTTCACCTCCCACAAAAAGTCAACCCTATCCCTTCCTAATCTATCTTAGCTTGGGCGTTCAACTTTACACAAACAATCAGGTCGGGTAAAAAAATCAGGTTTCCAAAATTAACACCCAAAAATTCCTAAATAGCTACCCAACAATTCGGGTGCCCGAAAATTCGGTTCGGGTAGCCCTGATTACCCGAAATATGGCATGGTGAGAAAAAAATTGGCTCTAGATGTGGAAATGTCGAAGGAGAACACGGGTTGGTTTGTGGTGTCGCATCGGAGAAGATGGAGGCTTTTGTCGTCGCTGGAGCTCATCCCTGGGTGCAAGCTGGCCCAGGACGAGGCGAGCGGCACATGGTTCCAGGTGGCGCGCAACCACTACTAGGGAAAACCTTTTACAAAGAGCATTATCAGTAGCGCTTGTTAAAAGGGCGCGCTACTGCTAACTAGCGGCAAGGCGGGTAAAACGGACGCGCTACAGGTAATACTTAGCAGTAGCGCGCTCTCACTCGCCAGGCACTACTGCTATGGGCCACACGGCCACCCCGGGTCTAGCTTTAGTAGCAGTGCGGTTTGTATAAACGCGCTTGATACGTCTCCAACGTATCTATAATTTTTTTTCATTGTTCCATGCTATTATATTATCTGTTTTGGTTGTTTTATATGCATTAATATGCTATTTTATATTATTTTTTGACTAACTTATCTTCTATATCTAAATAGGGGCACCCCACTAGGTGATTTTCCTGCCTTCTCATGAAGCCCAGTGCCAATTTCTGTTTTTCCTTGTTTTAGAGTTTTACACAAAAGGAATATCAAATGGAGTCCAAACAGAATAAAACTTTACGATGATTTTTCTTGGACCAGAAGACACACGTAGGACTTGGAGAGGAAGTAAGAAGAGTCCCGAGGGCTCCACAAGCCCTCAGGGCGCGCCCTAGGGGGGCTGGCTTGTGGGCCCCACGAGACTCCTCTGACCCTAATCTTTGGCCTATAAATTCAGAAATATTCCCAAACCAACAAAAGTGTCCACCAAAATACTTTCCCGCCGCCGTAACCTTTTGTACCCGCGAGATCCCATCTAGGGACCTTTTCCGGCACCCTGCCGGAGGGGGATTCGATCACGGAGGGCTTCTACATCAACTCTATTGCCTTTCCGATGAAGCGTGAGTCGGGTCCATAGCTTGTAGCTAGATGGTTTCTTCTCTCTCTTTGATCCTCGATACCATGTTCTCCTCGATGTTCTTGGAGATCTATCCGATGTAATCTTCTTTTCTGGTTTGTTTGTCGAGATCCAATGAATTGTGGATTTATGATCAGTTTATCTATGAATATTATTTGAATCTTCTCTGAATTCTTATATGCATGATTTGATATCTTTGTATTTCTCTTTGAATTACCGGTTTGGTTTGGCCAACTAGATTATTTTTTCTCGCAATGGGAGAGGTGCTTAGTTTTGGGATCAATCTTGTGGTGTCCTCACCCAGTGACAAAGTAGGGGTAGTGAGGCACGTATTTGTATTGTTGCCATCAAGGGTAAAAAGATGGGGTTTTCATCATATTGCTTGAGTTTATCCCTCTACATCATGTCATCTTACTTAAGGCGTTACTCCGTTCTTATGAACTTGACACGGATGTGATGCCTATATTTATAATCATTGCCTTGGATATCGTCATAACTTTGCACTTTTCTTGTTGGAAATATGCCCTAGGGGCAATAATAAAATGGTTATTATTATATTTCCTTGTTCATGATAATTGTCTATTGTTCATGCTATAATTGTATTAACAGGAAACCGTAATACATGTGTGAATACATAGACCACAACATGTCCCTAGTGAGCCTCTAGTTGACTAGCTCGTTGATCAATAGATGGTTATGGTTTCCTAACCATGGACATAGGATGTCATTGATAACGGATCACATCATTAGGAGAATGATGTGATGGACAAGACCCAATCCTAAGCATAGCACAAGATCGTAGTTCGTTTGCTAAAAGCTTTTCTAATGTCAAGTATCATTTCCTTAGACCATGAGATTGTGCAACTCCCGGATACCGTAGGAATGCTTTAGGTGTGCCAAATGTCACAACGTAACTGGGTGGCTATAAAGATGCACTACGGGTATCTCCGAAAGTGCCTGTTGGGTTGGCACGAATCGAGACTGGGATTTGTCACTCCGTGTGATGGAGAGGTTGTTGGAAATATGCCCTAGAGGCAATAATAAAAGCATTATTATTATATTTCCTTGTTCATGATAATTGTCTTTTATTCATGCTATAACTGTATTATCCGGAAATCGTAATACACGTGTGAATACATAGACCACAATACGTCCCTAGTGAGCCTCTAGTTGACTAGCTCGTTGGTCGGCAGATAGTCATGGTTTCGACTATGGACATCGATGTCATTGATAACGGGATCACGTCATTGGGAGAATGACGTGATGGACAAGACCCAATCCTAAGCATAGCACAAAGATCGTGTAGTTCGTTTTGCTAGAGCTTTTCCAATGTCAAGTATCTCTTCCTTAGACCGTGAGATCGTGTAACTCCCGGATACCGTAGGAATGCTTTGGGTGTACCAAAGCGTCCACAACGAATCGGGTGACTATAAAGGTGCATTACGGTATCTCCGAAAGTGTCTGTTGGGTTGACACGGATCGAGGCGAGGATTTGTCACTCCGTATGACGGAGAGGTATCTTGGGCCCACTCGGTAATGCATCATCATAATGAGCTCAAAGTGATCAAGTGTCCGGTCACGGGATCATGCATTACGGATGCGAGTAAAGTGACTTGCCGTGCGAGACTAAGCGAGGTATTGGGATATCGACGATCGAGTCTCGGGCAAGTAACATACCGTCGACAAAGGGAATAGCATACGGGTTGCTTGAACCCTCGACATCGTGGTTCATCCGATGACATCATCGAGGAGCATGTGGGAGCCAACATGGGTATCCAGATCCGCTGTTGGTTATTGACCGAGAGCGTCGGTCATGTTCGCATGTCTCCGAACCCGTAGGGTCTACACATAAGGTTCGGTGGCGCTAGGGTTAATAGGAAGACTTGTATGTGATTACGAATGTTGTTGAGTCCGGATGAGATCCCGGACGTCACGAGGAGTTCCGGAATGGTCCGGAGGTAAAGATTTATATATGGGAAGTCGTCAAGCGGACAGGAAAAGTTTGGTCATATCGGTATTATGGAGGGTCCACCGGAAGGTTCCGGAGGACCACGGGAGGGGCCACCCCTTTCGGGGGCACTTGGGCTACGTGGGAGGCAGCCAGCCCTGGTGGGCTGGGCGCACCCCATCCCTTGGCCCATGCGCCTAGGGTTGAGGGAACCCTAGGGGGCGCCTTGCTTGGGGGCAAGCCCCCTCCCTTAACCGCCGCCCCCTCTAGATGCATCTAGAGGGGCCGCCCCTCCTCCCTTCCCTATAAATAGAGGGGTGGAGGGAGGCTGCACACACCATAGAAGGCGCAGCCCTCCCTCCCAACACCTCTCCTCCTCCGCATAAGCTTGGCGAAGCCTGCCCGGAGAACATCCTCCATCGCATCACGCCGTCGTGCTGCCATTGGAGTTGTCTTCCTCAACCTCTCCTTCCTCCTTGCTGGATCAAGGCGAAGGAGACGCCGTAAATCCGCACGTGTGTTGAACGCGGAGGTGCTGTCCGTTCAGCACTTGGTCATCGGTGATCGGAATCACGTTGGGAACGTCTTCATCATCACCACTCCCACGAACGCTTCCGTACTCGATCTACAAGTGGTATGTAGATGCAAACTCTCTCTTGACTCGTTGCTTAGTAGAACTCATAGATGGATCTTGGTGAAACCGTAGGAAAAATTTTAATTTTCTGCAACGTTCCCCAACAGTGGTATCAGAGCTAGGTCTATGCGTAGTTCTCTATTGCACGAGTAGAACACAATTTAGTTGTGGGCGTGGATCTTGTCAATTTACTTGCCGCTACTAGTCTTATCTTGCTTCCGCGGTATTGTCGGATGAAGCTGCCCGGACCAACCTTACACGTACGCTTACGTGAGACCGGTTCCACCGACTAACATGCACTAGTTGCATAAGGTGGCTGGCGGGTGTCTGTCTCTCCTACTTTAGTTGGAGCGGATTCGATGAAAAGGGTCCTTATGAAGGGTAAATAGAAGTTGACAAGATCACTTTGTGGTTATTCGTAGGTAAGAAAAGCGTTCTTGCTAGAACCCAATTGCAGCCACGTAAAGATGCAACAACAATTAGAGGACGTCTAACTTGTTTTTGCAGCAATTGTCATGTGATGTGATATGGCCAAGTTGTGATGAATGATGAATGACATATTGTGATGTATGAGATCATGTTCTTGTAATAGGAATCACGACTTGCATGTCGATGAGTATGACAACGGCAGGAGCCATAGGAGTTGTCTTTATTTTGTATGACTGCGTGTCATTGAAGAACGCCATGTAACTTACTTTACTTTATTGCTAAACGCGTTAGCCATAGAAGTAGAAGTAGTCGTTGGCGTGACAACTTCATGGAGGCACAATGATGGAGATCATGATGATGGAGATCGTGGTGTCATGCGGTGACAAGATGATCATGGAGCCTCGAAGATGGAGATCAATGGAGCTTTATGATATTGGCCATATCATGTCACTACTATATAATTGCATGTGATGTTTATTATGTTAATACATCTTGTTTACTTAGAACGATGGTAGTAAATAAGATGATCCTTACAACAATTTCAAGAAGTGTTTCCCTAACGTGCACCGTTGCTAAAGTTCGTCGCTTCTAAGCACCACGTGATGATCGGGTGTGATGGATTCTTACGTTCACATACAACGGGTGTAAGACAGATTTACACACGCGAAAACACTTAGGGTTTACTTGACGAGCCTAGCATGTACAGACATGGCCTCGGAACACGGAGATCGAAAGGTCGAACACGAGTCGTATAGAAGATACGATCAACATGAGAATGTTCACCGATGATGACTAGTCTGTCTCACGTGATGATCGGACACGGCCTAATCGACTCGGATCGTGTAACACTTATATGACTAGAGGGATGTCTAATCTGAGTGGGAGTTCATTTAAATAATTTGATTAGATGAACTTAATTATCATGAACTTAGTGTAAAACTTTTGAATGATATGTCTTGTAGATCAAATGGCCAACGCTCATGTCAACTTGAACTTCAACGCGTTCCTAGAAAACCAAGTGAAAGATGACGGCGGCAACTATACGGACTAGGTCCGGAACTTGAGATCATCCTCATAGCTGCCAGAAACAATATGTCCTAGAAGGACCGCTAGGTGACGCTCCGTCCCGAAGAACCAAGACATTATGAATGCTTGGCAGTCTCGTCTTGATGATTACTCCCTCGTTCAATGCGGCATGCTTTACGGCTTAGAACCGGGCTCCAAAAGCGTTTTGAGCATCACGGAGCATATGAGATGTTCGAGGAGCTGAAACTTGTTTTCCAAGCTCACGCCGGGTCGAGAGATATGACATCTCCGACAAGTTCTATAGTTGTAAGATGGAAGAAAACAGTTACGTCGGTGAGCACATTACGAAGATGTCAGGTTGTACAATCGTATGACCCGGTGAATATTAACCTCCCGATGAGGCGGTCATTGACAGAATCCTCGATCGCTCCCACCAAGCTACAAGAGCTTTGTGATGAACTACAACATGCAGGGGATGGTAAAGACCATTCTGAAGTGTTCTCTATCTTTGAAGTCACCGAGGTTGAGATCAAGAAAGAACATCAAGTGTTGATGGTCAATAAGACCACTAAGTTCAAGAAGGGCAAGGGCAAGAAGAACTTCAAGAAGGACGGCAAGGAGGTTGCGCGCCCGATAAGCAAGTTGCGGGAAGAAGTCAAAGAATGGACCCAAACCGAGGCTGAGTGCTTTTATTGCAAGGGAGGGGTCATCGAAGCGGAACTGCCCCAAATACTTAGCGGACAAGAAGGCCGCAACACCAAAGGTATATTTGATATACATGTAATTGATGTGTACTTTACCGATTACTCGTAGTAACTCACGGTATTTGATACGGTGCCGTTGCTCATATTTGTAACTCACGGCAGGAGCTGCGGAATAAGCGGAGGCGGAAAAGGACGAGGTGACGATGCGTGTCGGGAATGGTTCCAGTCGATGTGATCGCCGTCGCACGCTACCTCTTCATTTACCTACGGTATTAGTTATGAACCTTAATAATTGTTATTTGGTGCCAAGTTTGAGCATGAATATTGTATCCGGATCTCGTTTAATACGAGATGGCTACTCATTTAAATCCGAGAATAATGGTTGTTCTATTTATATGAGAGATATGTTTTATGGTCATGCTCGATGGTCAATGGTTTATTCTTAATGAATCTCGGCGTAGTATTACACATGTTTATAGCGTGAATACCAAAAGATGTAAAGTTGATAACGATAGTCCCACATACTTGTGGCACCGCCGCCTTGGTCACATTGGTGTCAAGCGCATGAAGAAGCTCCATCTTGATGGACTTTTGGAGTCTTTAGATTATGAATCATTTGACACATGCGAACCATGCCTCATGGGCAAGATGACCAAGACTCCGTTCTCGGAACAATGGGCGAGCAACCAACTTGTTGGAAATCATACATACCGATGTGCGGTCCAATGAGCGTTGAGGCTCATGGAGGATATCGTTATGTTCTCACTCTCACGGATGACTTGAGTAGATATGGTTATGTCTACTTGATGAAACACAAGTCCGAGACCTTTGAAAAGTTCAAGGAATTTCAGAATGAAGTAGAGAATCAACGTGACCGAAAGATAAAATTCTTACGATCAGATCGTGGAGGAGAATATTTAAGTCACGAATTTGGTACACACTTAAGAAAATGTGGAATCGTTTCACAACTAACGCCGCTGGAACACCTCGGTAATAACGGTGTGTCCGAACGTCGAATCGCACTCTATTGGATATGGTGCGGTCTATGATGTCTCTTACCGATTTGCCGCTATCATTTTGGGGATACGCTCTAGAGACAGCTGCATTCACTTTAAATAGGGCACCGTCTAAGTCCGTTGAGACGACACCGTATGAATTATGGTTTGGGAAGAAACCTAAGTATCGTTTCTAAAAGTTTGGGGATGCGATGCTTATGTCAAGAAACTTCAACTGAAAAGCTCGAACCCAAGTCGGAAAAATGCGTCTTCATAGGATACCCTAAAGAAACCATTGGGTATACCTTCTACTTAAGATCCGAGGGCAAGATCTTTGTTGCCAAGAACGGAACCTTTCGGAAAAGAGTTTCTCTCGAAAGAAGTAAGTGGGAGGAAAGTAGAACTCGATGAAGTACTACCTCTTGAGCAGGATAGTAGTGCAGCTCGGAAAGTGTTCTGTGATGCCTACACCAACCGAAGAGGAAATTAATGATGATGATCAAGGTACTTGGATCAAGTTGCTCTTGAACCTCGAGGTCCACAAGGACACGCCCGCACTGCAGTGGTATGCGACAACCCTATCCCGGAAATCATGTTGTTAGACAACGTGAACCTTGAACTATGAAGAAGCGATGGCGGGCCCAGATTCCAACAAATGGCTAGAAGCCATGAAATCCGAGATAGAATCCATGTATGAAAACAAAGTGTGGACTTTGGTGACTTGCCCGATGATCGTGAGCGATAGAAAACAAATGGATCTTTAAGAAGAAGACGGACGCGGATGGTAATGTCACCATCTATAAAGCTCGACTTGTCGCTAAGGGTTATCGGCAAGTTCAAGGGATTGACTACGATGAGACTTTCTCTCCGTAGCGAAGCTTAAGTCCGTCCGAATCATGTTAGCAATTGCGCATACTATGATTATGAGATATGGCAGATGGACGTCAAAACAGCGTTCCTTAACGGATATCTTAAGGAAGAGCTGCATATGATGCAATAGGAAGGTTTTGTCGATCCTAAGAATGTTGACAAAGTATGCAAGCTCCAGCGATCCATTTATGGGCTGGTGCAAGCATCTCGGAGTTGGAACATTCGCTTTGATGAGATGATCAAAGCGTTTGGGTTTATGCAGACTTATGGAGAAGCCTGCGTTTACAAGAAAGTGAGTGGGAGCTCTGTAGCATTTCTCATATTATATGTAGATGACATACTTTTGATGGGAAATAATATAGAATTCTTGGACAGCATTAAGGCCTACTTGAATAAGTGTTTTTCAATGAAGGACCTTGGAGAAGCTGCTTATATATTAGGCATCAAGATCTATAGAGATAGATCGAGACGCCTCATAGGTCTTTCACAAAGCACATACCTTGACAAGATTTTGAAGAAGTTCAAAATGGATCAGTCCAAGAAGGGGTTCTTGCTCAGATTGCAAGGTGTGAGATTGAGCTCACTCAATGCCCGACCACGGCAAAAGATAGAGAAGAGATGAGTGTCATCCCTATGCCTCAGCCATAGGATCTATTATGTATGCCATCTTGTGTACGGACTGATGTAAACCTTGCCGTAAGTTTGGTAGGAAGGTACCAAAGTAATCCCGCAAGGAACACTGGACAGCGGTCAAGAATATCGAAGTACCGAAAAGGACAAAGGACATGTTTCGTTTATGGAGGTGACGAAGAGCTCGTCAGAACAGGTTACGTCGGCGCTAGCTTCGACACGATCTGATGACTCTAAGTCACAAACCGGATACGTGTATATGTTGAATGGTGGAGCGAGAAGCTGGTGCAGTTTGCAAGCGAAGCGTCGTGGCGGGATCTACATGTGAAGCGGAGTACATGGCAGCCTCGGAGGCAGCGCATGAAGCAATTTGGGTGAAGGAGTTCATCACCGACCTAGGAGTCATACCCAATGCGTCGGGGCCGATCAAACTCTTCTCGTGACAACACTGGAGCTATTGCCCTTGCCAAGGAGCCCAGGTTTCACAAGAAGACCGAGCACATCAAGCGTCGCTTCAACTCCATCCGTAAAATGTTCGGGATGGAGACATAGAAATTTGTAAAGTGCATACGGATCTGAATGTCACAGATCCGTTGACTAAACCTCTTCATGGGCAAAACATGATCAACACCGAACTCTATGGGTGTTCGATTCATCACAATGTAAACTAGATTATTGACTCTAGTGCAAGTGGGAGACTGTTGGAAATATGCCCTAGAGGCAATAATAAAAGCATTATTATTATATTTCCTTGTTCATGATAATTGTCTTTTATTCATGCTATAACTGTATTATCCGGAAATCGTAATACACGTGTGAATACATAGACCACAATACGTCCCTAGTGAGCCTCTAGTTGACTAGCTCGTTGGTCGGCAGATAGTCATGGTTTCCTGACTATGGACATCAGATGTCATTGACAACGGGATCACGTCATTGGGAGAATGACGTGATGGACAAGACCCAATCCTAAGCATAGCACAAAGATCGTGTAGTTCGTTTTGCTAGAGCTTTTCCAATGTCAAGTATCTCTTCCTTAGACCGTGAGATCGTGTAACTCCCGGATACCGTAGGAATGCTTTGGGTGTACCAAATGTCACAACGTAATCGGGTGACTATAAAGGTGCATTACGGTATCTCCGAAAGTGTCATTGGGTTGACACGGATCGAGACAGGATTTGTCACTCCGTATGACGGAGAGGTATCTTGGGCCCACTCGGTAATGCATCATCATAATGAGCTCAAAGTGATCAAGTGTCCGTCACGGGATCATGCATTACGGTACGAGTAAAGTGACTTGCCGATAATGAGACTAAGCGAGGTATTGGGATACCGACGATCGAGTCTCGGGCAAGTAACATACCGTCGACAAAGGGAATAGCATACGGGTTGCTTGAACCCTCGACATCGTGGTTCATCCAATGACATCATCGAGGAGCATGTAGGAGCCAACATGGGTATCCAGATCCGCTGTTGGTTATTGACCGAGAGCGCCCGGTCATATCGCATGTCTCCGAACCCGTAGGGTCTACACATAAGATTCGGTGACACTAGGGTTAATAGGAAGACTTGTATGTGATTACCGAATGTTGTTGAGTCCGGATGAGATCCCGGACGTCACGAGGAGTTCGGAATGGTCCGGAGGTAAAGATTTATATATGGGAAGTCGTCAAGCGGACAGGAAAAGTTTGGTCATATCGGTATTATGGAGGGTCCAGGAAGGTTCCGGAGGACCAGGGAGGGGCCACCCTTCGGGGGCCACTTGGGCTGCGTGGGAGGCAGCCAGCCCTGGTGGGCTGGGCGCACCCCTCCCTTGGCCCATGCGCCTAGGGTTGAGGGGGAACCCTAAGGGGCCCCTTGCTTGGGGGCAAGCCCCCCCTTGGCCGCCCCCTCTAGATGCATCTAGAGGGGCCGCCCTCCTCCTTCCCTATAAATAGAGGGGTGGAGGGAGGGCTGCACACACCATAGAAGGCGCAGCCCTCCCTCCCAACACCTCTCCTCCTCCGCATAAGCTTGGCGAAGCCCTGTGGGAGAACAATCCTCCATCGCATCACGCCGTCGTGCTGCCATTGGAGTTGTCTTCCTCAACCTCTCCTTCCTCCTTGCTGGATCAAGATGAAGGAGACGCCGTAAATCCGCACGTGTGTTGAGCGCGGAGGTGCTGTCCGTTCAGCACTTGGTCATCGGTGATCGGAATCACGTTGGGAGCGTCTTCATCATCACCACTCCCTCGAGCGCTTGTACTCGATCTACAAGTGGTATGTAGATGCAAACTCTCTCTCTTGACTCGTTGCTTAGTAGAACTCATAGATGGATCTTGGTGAAACCGTAGGAAAAATTTTAATTTTCTGCAACGTTCCCCAACAGAGGTATCTCTGGGCCCACTCGGTATTGCATCATCATAATGAGCTCAATGTGACTAAGTAGTTAGTCGCGGGATCATGCATTACGGAACGAGTAAAGCGACTTGCCGGTAACGAGATTGAACGAGGTATTGGGATACCGACGATCGAATCTCGGGAAAGTAACGTACCAATTGACAAAGGGAATTGTATACGGGATTGCTTGAATCCTTAACATCGTGGTTCATCCGATGAGATCATCGTGGAACATGTGGGAGCCAACATGGGTATCCATATCCCGTTGTTGGTTATTGGCCGAGAGATGTCTCGGTTATATGCGCATGGTTCCCGAACCCGTAGGGTCTACACTTAAGGTTCGGTGGCGCTAGAGTTGTTATGGGAAATAGTATGTGGTTACCGAAGGTAGTTGAGTCCGGATGAGATCCGGACATCACGAGGAGTTCGGAATGGTCCGCGGTGAAGATTGATATATTGGACGAAGGGTATTGGAGTTGGAAGTGTTCTTGGGGTACTGAGGCTATGGCAAAGCATGACCGAAAGGTGTTTGAGGAGCCCGGCGGTGTTGGAGGGCCTCATGGGCCAAAGGGAAGGGGCAAACCAGCCCACTAAGGGGTGGTGCACCCCACACCGTTCCCACGTTACTTGGGGAGGTGGGCGCCCCACTGGCTTGGGAGGCAAGCCTCCACCTGCTTGGCTTGGGGGCAAGTCTCCTAGGATTTTCCCTAGGAGATCCAATCTGCTTGGCCGTTGCCCCTAGGGAAACCCTAGGGCGCCTCCCCCTCCCCTTGCCCCTATATATAGTGGAGGGGTGGGAGGGCAGCCGCACCTCTTCCCTGGCGCAGCCCCTCCCTCCTCCAACACCTCCTTCTCCTCCGTAGTGCTTGGCGAAGCCGTGCAGGAGAACCACAAGCTCCACCACCACGGTGTCGTGCTGCCGGAGCTCTCCCTCAACTTCTCCTCTCCCCTTGCTGGATCAAGAAGGAGGAGACGTCCCCGGGCTGTACGTGTGTTGAACGCGGAGGCGCCGTCCGTTCGGCGCTAGATCGAATCTTCCGCGGTTTGAATCGCCGCGAGTACGACTCCATCAACCACGTTCTTGTAACGCTTCCTCATCGCGATCTTCAAGGGTATGAACTTCAAGGGTATGAAGATGCACTCCCCTCTCTCTCGTTGCTAGTCTCTCCATAGATTGATCTTGGTGATGCGTAGAAAATTTTGAATTTCTGCTACTGTAAGGGCATATTTATCCCTTAGGTGTTTTGGTGATTGATGACGATACTTTTGCGGACTAATCGTATGCCTTGAGTTTCTCAGATGCTTCATCACTAGGCACGAGACGATTCGGTGGCCCTCGGAGACTATTGAAGATGGCGTCGTTCTACGTTTCTCTTTGGTGGATTTGAGTCGTAGGAGAGCCGTACTATTAAGAGGGGGTCCGCGTCGGAAAGTTTTGGGTGGAATGAACACGTACACTTGTCCTTCCTTTCCTTGCACTTTGGAGCATCTTCCCATTGTCATAGTTGTGCTTAAATCCGACGGCTGCTGCTGTTCTTGCGGTAGTACTGCTCTAAGGAGCGGTAGTACCACAAGCACCAGCGGTAGTACCGCTGGGGGTCACGGTAGTACCGCTCCCCTGGAGACTTAGTACCGCAACTCCGTGCCTAGTGCTACTCGATGCAGTAGTAGGCGCGGATGTAATTTTTACATCCGCGCCGCACGGTAGTACCAAGACGTCTTGTGCGGTAGTATGCTGGTGGACACGATAGTACCGCTTCGCTTGGAGCCGTAGTACCGTGGCCCTCTTGCCCCAATACCGTTCTTGCCGCGGTAGTAGGAGCGGATGTAATTTTACATCCGCGCCTCCACGGTAATACCGCACCTCGTCTTGTGTAGTATCGCATCGGGTTTTCGCATTGTTTCTTTTTCAGCGGAAGTAGGCACGGATGTAGTTTATTTCATCCGCACTCTTCATAGGCTGTGGCTTACTGCCTTTGCGGTAGTACCGCAAGGTGTGCGGTAGTACCGCAGAGCGGTAATCTGCGCTCAGTCGAGCAGATCCATCTCTCTTCATGCTGCCGTGGTAGTACGGTGGTCCTCCACGGTAGTATCACAGCGTGGCGTGTGGTAATACCGCGCTTCGGAGCGGTAGTACCGCGTGTCGCTGGCTGAACTAGAGGATAACGGTTGGATCTTTTCCACGAGTATAAAAGGCGTGTTTCCTACCTCTAGTTGACCACCTCTTCCATCTCTAAGCTCCATTGTTGCTCCAAGCTCCATTTTGGCCGATCTCTCCCTAGCCAATCAAACTTGTTGATTTGCTCGGGATTGGGTGACAAGGGCCCGATCTACACTTCCACCAAGAGACATTTGATTCCCCCCACTTATCCCTTGCGGATCTTGTTACTCTTGGGTGTTTGAGCACCCTAGACGGTTGAGGTCACCGTGGAGCCATATTCCATTATGGTGAAGCTTCGTGGTGTCGTTGGGAGCCTCCAATTAAGTTGTGGAGATTGCCCCAACCTTGTTTGTAAAGGTTCGGTTGCCGCCTTCAAGGGCACCAATAGTGGAATCACGGCTCTTGCATTGTCGAGGGCGTGAGGAGATTCTGATGGCCCTAGTGGCTTCTTGGGGAGCATTGTGCCTCCACACCGCTCTAACGGAGACGTATTTCCCTCAAAAGGAAGGAACTTGGTAACACATCCTCGTCTCCACCGCTCCACTCTTGGTTATCCTATCCCTTTACTTGTGCAAGCTTATTTGTGTTTCTATCTTTGCTTGCTCTTGTGCTTGTGTTGATTGCATCATATAGGTTGTTCACCTAGTTGCACATCTAGACAACCTTTATTATCGCAAAGTTTAAATTGGTAAAGAAAAGCTTAAAAATTGTTAGTTGCCTATTCACGCCCCCTCTAGTCAACCATATCGATCCTTTCAATTGGTATCAGAGCCTCATCTCTTTTTTAAGGACTTTACCGTCCGAAGAGTATGGTTGACGTCGTAGATGATGTGGGGGAGCACTCTGGTGCGAATCCGATATCATCTACGGGAGATGGGGGTACCTCGATCTCTCATGAGGAATTCAATGTGGCGTTGGACACATTGAAAACCTCCATGACGACCGAGGTCAAGGACATGTTTAAGGAATTCCTAGAAGGGATTAAAATTTCCACCGCACCCGTGAAAGTGGGTGATCCCGCCAACACGGGAGCGGATACTAACTCCGATAAGGGGGAAGCTACTAGTGAGAAAGCCCCCTCGTCTAGTGGTAAGAATGGCACCGGCATCTTCGCCCATGTGCAACCTCCTCCCGTTTATGGTGGACCGATTCCTTCCACTCATTTGAATCATGCCGGTCCACCACCTAAGATTGATAAAAAGGAGGATTTTGATTCTTGGGTTTATCGTTTTAAGCGTCATTTAAATCATGTGAACACTAACCTTTGGAGAATCATTGAATAAGGTTTCTATCCGCATGATCCGAGCAACTTCTCTCCTAGAGAAGTCGTGGACCATCAATTCAATGAGAATGCTCTCTTCATCATCCAAGAAGCAATCCTTCCCGAAGACCTCCCTCATCTCCGGCCCTACTCCCTTGCCAAATATGCTTGGATCAAGGTGGTTTCCCTTTATCGAGGAAGCGCAAGCATTCAACATTCCAATTATGAAGTGGTGCAAGATGAAGCCGATGAGTTTGCAATGAAAGAAGAAGAAGAACCTCGTGAGCTCTATCGGAGAGTAACCAAGCTTGCAGTCTCCCTCCGGGATCATGGAAGTAAGGACACGGATGACAAATGGATCAAGCGCAAATTCCTCAAGGCAATGATTCCCTACCACAAAGCCATGTCCTCCGTCATCCGTCAACAGCCGGACTTCCACACCCTGTCCTCAAGTGATGTGTTGGATGAGTTTGTGGCTATGAGCATATTGGACAAGACCGCCGACAATGCGGTGCTTCGCTCCCAAAGAGCAAAGAAGCCCAACCTCGCTTTGAAGGCCAAGATTTGTGTCGAAGAAGATGGAGAGGAGGAAGAATAAGAGAGCAACCTCGAAGATACGAAGTATGACTATCATGAACACATGTCCCTTGCTTCAAGGCAATTTTGGAGCAAGAAGAACTCAAGGCCCAACTTCAATAAGAGCAACTCAAGTGGCGCAAAGGGCAAGCAACGAGTGAGGACTTGCTTCAATTGTGGCAATGTGAGTCACTTTGTTGTGGAGTGCCCGTATGAGAAGAGGGAAGACAATGGTGGCAAGCTCATCCGTAAGGACAAGGCCAAGTCTTTCCCCAACAAGAGCAACTTCACCAAGAAGGCTCCTCACAAAGCTTTGGTGGTTCAAGAAGAGTACAATGAGGATGATGATGATGATGAAGATGGTGAGTCGGTTGCCATGGCCTCCGTCGCCATTGCAACGACTCCTCGGGTGTCTCTCTTCGATTCACTCAATGAAAGCATCACCGCCAAGTGCCTCATGGCTAAAGCCACCAACAAGGTAACCCCCAACATTAAAACTACCATCATCAATCATTCTTCTTTGTGGATTGCATTGATGAACATGAGGGACTAATGTGGAGGAGAATGAGTTTGAGATCTTTATGGGTAAACTCAAGTGCAAATCCAAGAAGCACTTCGTTGCTCTCTTGGAACAACTTGGTGAAGCCAATGTCATGACCGAGGCTCATGAAGAAACCATCTCTAAGATGGAAGGGCATAGTCGTGACTATGCCGATGAGATTTCGGATCTTTCCAATGCTCTTGAGGAAGAGCGTGGTCTTTTTTGGCTCTTGAGGAGTCATACAACGATGATCATGCTAAGTTAAAGAAAGACCTTGATCATGCTCTTGTTGTGTCTCGTGTGCTTAGCTCCGAGAAGGCAAAGCTTGGAGTTGATCTTGCTAGACTCAACGAAGAGTTTGACATTCTTGACAAGGCTCACAAAGTCTTGAAGGGTGCTCATGCTAGTCTCAAAGAGTCTCATGATCAACTCCAAGTGAAACTAACCAAGGAGAAAGCCACCTTTCCTCATATTGTATTGATTGATAATGCAAATGCTACTAACCCTTGTTGTGAGCATGTGCATCTTATTGAGGAGAATGCTAAGTTGAAGGAGCAACTTGAAAAAGGCCTTGTCACAATGCATACAAGGTGAGAAGAACCTTAACGACCTTTTGAGTAATCAAAAGGAAGTTGTGGCCAAGGAGGGGATTGGGTTCGCGCCCAAGCCCAAGAGCAAGAAGAAGAATGACAAGACCAAGCAACCTCCTCATCTCAAGCAACCTTTTGTGAGGGAGGGAGAGGGTGCTTCCAAGAAGAAGAAGAACCATGCAAAGGGTGGCAATGCCAAGAAGGACAACGTCATCCCCTCGAACATAGCCGGCGACTTTAACCCCTCATATGTGTTGTGCCGTGCTAGTGATGGGCATGTTTATACTAAATTTGTTGGTTCTTCTTATGAGTACATTGAATGGTCTATTTGGGTTCCTAAGACCCTCGTTACTAACATCAAAGGACCCATTACTAAATGGGTACCTAAAACCAAGCATTGATTTCTTGTAGGTGTTTGCTTCCGGTGGGGGATCATGGTTGCTCGATAGTGGAGCAACAAATCATATGACCGGGAGCAAGGACTTGGTGGTGGACGTGCAAAAGATCCCGTCTATGCCCACCAATGTCGAGTGGGGTGATGCCTCACATTCTAAGGTATTGGGTCTTGGCAAGGTTGTCGTTTCTCATGATCTAACGATCGAGAAAGTCATGCTTGTTGAGTCCCTTGCATACAATTTGCTTTCCGTTTGTCAACTTGCACTCATGGGCTTTGCCACCTTCTTTAACATTGATACCGTGGCCCTCTTTTGGAGCAAGACTCTTAAAGTAGCCTTTGTTGGGCATGTCGAGAATGGTCTTTATGTGATAAACTTTTCGGAGCGACCCACTAAGACCGCGACATGCCTAATGGCTAAAGTTGACGTGGGATGGCTTTGGCATCGCCGTCTAGCCCACGTCAATATGAGATCTTTGCAAAGTCTTCTCAAGGGGGACCATGTCCGTGGACTAACAAATGTTAGTTTTGCCAAAGATCGTGCTTGCAGTGCTTGTATCGAAGGAAAGCTTCATGAAACAGCTCACCCTCCCACGACTATCATCTACTCGAAGAGACCCTTGGAGCTCCTGCACATGGACCTCTTTGGACCTCCATCCTTTGATAGTCTTGGGGGTAGAAAGTATTGCTTGGTGATTCTGGATGATTATTCAAGATATACTTGGGTATACTTCTTCAAGAGGAAGAGGGCGACTCAACAAACTGTCATCGACTTTGCAAATGAAGCTCAACGTCAACATAATGCAAAGATCTTGACAATAAGAAGTGACAACGGCACCGAGTTCAAGAACTACACCTTGGATGAGTTTCTTAGTGATGAGGGGATCAAGCATCAATACTCTGCACCATATACCCCTCAACAAAATGGTGTTGCGGAGAGGAAGAACCGGACGTTGATGGATGCGGCAAGAACCATGATGACGGAGTTCAGGTCTCCATACAACTTTTGGGCCGAAGCCATCAACACCGCATGTCATGCATCCAATCGGCTCTATCTCCGCAAAGGATTGAACAAGACTCCTTATGAGATACTCACCTGCAACAATCCCAATCTCAAGTACTTCCGGGTGTTTGGGTGTAAGTGTTTCATTCTCAAGAAAGGTGTTCGTTTGTCTAAATTTGAAGCTAGAGCTTATGAGGGCATATTTGTTGGTTATGCTACAAACTCTCATGCTTATCGTGTCCTCAATAAATCCACGGACTTATTGAGGAGACGTAACGTGGAGTTTGATGAAAATAACGGCTCCCAAGTGGAGCAAAGTGGCACTTGTGATGTAGGTGATGAAATTCCTCCTCAAGCCATAAGAAGAATGGGTGTTGGTTTTATCCTACCCGTTGAGGAACCCCTTGTGGCCGAAGGAGAAGGACAATGCTCCACTCAAGTGGAGCCATCACCAACCCAAGGCCCACACGCTTCCGAAGAACAAAGTGAAGGCCCTCAACCTCATGAACAAGACCAAGGGCAAGATCATGCTCAAGACGATGGTGACACACCAAATGATGCCCAAGGTCAAGTTATCTTCCCCGAGCATGCTCAAGATCAAGAACATGTTCAAGACGACGCTCAAGATGATCAAGTGACCCCTGCTCACCTCACCTCCGAGGAAGAATTAGAGCGTCGTGCCGCCAAGATTGCATCCAAACTTACCACCAAAGGCCATCTCATGGAGAATGTGGTTGGAAGCCTAAGAAAAGGGGTAAGCACTCGTAGACAATTGGCAAACTATTGTGAACATCACGCGTTTGTCTCTTGTGTTGAACCCCAAAAGGTCTATGAGGCGCTCGAAGACTCGGATTGGCTCAATGCCATGCATGAAGAACTCAACAATTTCGAGTACAACAAGGTGTGGAGATTGGTGCCAAGGCCATCGGGGAACCACAACGTCATTGGAACCAAGTGGATCTTCAAGAACAAGCAAGATGCTCATGGGAACATCATTCGCAACAAGGCAAGATTGGTAGCACAAGGCTACTCCCAAGTCGAGGGTATCGACTACGGTGAAACCTTTGCTCCCGTTGCTCGCCTTGAATCCATTCGTTTGTTGATTGCTTATGCTGCCCATCACAACTTTAAGTTGCAACAAATGGATGTGAGTGCTTTTCTTAATGGTCCTATTAATGAGTTGGTCTATGTCAAGCAACCCCCTGGGTTCGAGGACCCCTACTTCCTGAATCATGTGTATCAACTCGATAAGGCACTCTATGGCCTTAAACAAGCCCCACGTGCGTGGTATGACCACCTTACCGAGTTGTTACAAGATCGTGGATTTGAAGTGGGGCAAATCGATCCCACTCTTTTTACTAAGAAGGTCAATGGGGAGTTGTTTGTATGCCAACTATATGTTGATGATATTATCTTTGGTTCCCCTAACAAAGCTTTCAATGAGGAATTTGCCGCTCTCATGACCTCCAAGTTCAAGATGTCTTCTATGAGAGTTGAAGTTCTTCCTTGGTTTCGATATCAAACAAAGAAGAGAAGGAACCTTCATCAACCAAGCCAAATACACTCAAGACATGCTCAAAAGATTCAAGCTAAGTGATGTCAAGCCGGCTACTACTCCAATGCCTACCAAGTGCCAACTTGACATTGATCCCAATGGTAAAGCGGTGGATCAAAAGGTATATCGCTCCATGATTGGCTCCTTGCTTTACCTTTGTGCATCTAGACCGGATATCACGTTGAGTGTGGGAATGTGCACGGTTTCAAGCCGCATCGAAGGAAAGCCACTATGTGGCGGTCAAGCGAATCTTCGATATTTGGCTCATACCCCAAACTTTGGCTTATGGTACCCAAGAGGGCAAACTTCAAGCTTGAAGGATTTACTGATTCGATTGGGCGGAGACAAAGTGGATAGGAAGTCCACTTCGGAGGGTGCCAATTTCTTGGTTGCTCTTTGGTAAGTTGGTCTTCCAAGAAGCAAAGTTGTGTGTCTCTCTCGTCCACAAGCGGAATATGTGGCGGCGGTAGTTGTTGTGCTCAACTCCTATGGATGAGGCAAACTTTAAAGGAGTACGGTGTCATTTGTGACAAAGTGCCTCTTTGGTGTGATAATGAAAGTGCCATCAAGATTTCTCTCAACCCGGTGCAACACTTCAAGACGAAGCACATTGAGATTGGTATCACTTCATCCGGGATCACATTAGGCGAGGGAGATCGAGCTCAAGTATGTCAACACTCATGATAACCTTGCAGATATTTTCACAAAGCCCTTGGATGAAGCAAGATTTCGCGAGTTGAGGCATGAGCTAAATATCATTGATTTGAGCAATGTGACTTGAACCCGTGCACCCCCCACCACACTCAACTTGTTGTCTAGTTTAGGTGTAGGCATGGACAAAGGGGGAGTGTTGTTCTCTCAATGAACTCTCCCTCCCCCTTATCATGCATAAATAGATCAACTCTTTCACATTAGCCATTTTTGATGGTACTTGTGCTTCAAAGACGAGTTTTGGTCATGGGCCCAAGGATAATTCTTCGCGGTGCCATACCATCTAACTCAAACATAGGTGGCTTCGGCCACCGCCCTCTTATTTTGAGAGGTTGTGTCGCTTGGTGTTCTCTTGTTGTCTTTCAGCCTCTGGTTTGTGCGTGTGCTTGTGGATTCTTTTGTGTGAAAAGTTTCCGTGCAAAGACCTTTCTCTTGTGTTGAAACCGACGGTGTCTTGAGCTCACGGTACTACCGCGGACGGCTACGGTACTACCGCGGCCAACCACGGTACTACCGCGTGTGGGAGCCTAGTACTACTGCCCCCATGCGGCAGTAATTTTTTACTGCCGCCTAGGTGAGCGGTACTACCGCTTCGGTGCGGTACTTCCGCCCGAGAGCTCGACCGCGATGACTTGCGGTACTACCGCGCCGACTTGGGCGCGTGGGGATAAGGACGGGCAGGGGGAGTTCTAACTCCCCCATACCCATTCGCAGTTCCTCCCACGTCGTCTCTCTCTCTCTCTCTCTCTCACGCTCAAGATAGGAGTAGGCGTTCGTCGCTGGATCTCCTCCTCCGGCTGCCCTCCCGTGATTTCGTCTGGTGGGATCCTTCCCCACCACGTGCTCTTGCTATGGACCCAGGTTTTTCCCCAATCCTTCCTCGTTTTATTGCGTTCTTTGCCTTTAGGTTGTTGGGGGAGACTTGTGTGTTCTAGAGATTCATAGGCTTTCTCTTTGCAAGAATAGGATGAAGGAGAGTAGCCTTGCGTAGGAATTATACTTGTTTTATTGTCTTGCGCTAGATTTGATCACCGTATAATCGCCGTTGTTTGCATGGTCTTTTCGATTGAACGTCGTTTGGATCGACGTGATCTTGTACTACCGCCCGTCGGGGCGTGGTACTACCGCTTGCGGTACTACCGCCCCTCTGGCGCGGTACTACCGCGCTGCTGCGGCACTAAAATTTTACTCTCGCTCCAACCACGGTACTTAGTGACCTCGCCTGGTACTACCGCGACTTGGAGCGATACTAATCTTTTAGTACCGCAGCCTCGGCAAGACTACCGTGGCTCACATCTATCGCTGGCCAACCTTCACGTATATTTCCTATGTGTTTCTTGTGCTTTGTTGTGGTCTTTGCATTGATCCTCTTCGTGTTCGTTGGTGTTTTGCGTGTGTGTCTCAGGTGGTGGCTCTCGCCATTCCAATCCCAGTCGTGACACTGGCTCCAAGCGTCTGCGCAACCCAGATGACGCATCGGAGAGCTCCTCTGCCCCCAAGCGCAATGTCAAGACTACAGCTAGCAAGTACAAGGAGCCTGCCAAGGGCATGGATGAGATGCCACAATCTGACTACGTTCGTCTCAGGCAGCTTCACCCGTACGTGACCCGTCATTCCTCTGTCAGGGGTTGTGAGCTGTTTTGGAACAAGCAACAAACCAACATCTATCTGGATGTCATCAAGAACAAGCAGAATACCTATGTGGATGTGAAATGGATTGACATGCATCACTTGAGGAAGGACAAGTTCCGTGCCTACTTTGGAGAGGCTCTGGACTTGGTGGAGCAGTTTGGCATTGAGCATGTGATATCCTTTCACCTTGACTATGACCCTGAGCTTATCTGTCAGTTCTTTGGCTTAGTATACTTTCACCCTGATGAGGAGAGGACGATGACTGGATGTCCAATGGCGAAGTCGATTGCTACACCGGAAGGAGTTCATGGATTTGCTCCGGTGCACGATGACGGGCTCGACACTCCGTGGGTGTTCGCCCCCATGCCAACTCTGATTCTGCCAACAAGGACAAGCTTGCACCATACTATGTTGAGAAGACGCTCCCAAGTGGCAAGATAGGGTTGGTGCTCAACTCTTTTCTGGATATCATGTATCGCATCTTCCGCAACTCATTGTTCCCTCGCATTGGTGACAAGGACAAGGTTCATGCCTATATGGTGGATATGATGCTCATCTGCGAGGAGACTCGTTTGTCTCGAGACTCAGCCACTTGATGTCTCACACATCATGTGGTGTGAGCTTCGGTTTATGTGTTGAACCGCAAAGTGCCTATCTATGGGCCCTATCTGTTTCTCACGATCTCAAGACTTGGGAGAAGATGTTCCTGGTGAGGAGTTCCTTGCCCCTGATTGGATTCGCCATGATCCCATCTGTCTGCGTGTCAAACCCAACTGGGCCAACACTACTACTCGTGCCGAGGCATCTGCTGCTAGGGCTGCTGCTGATGAGGAGGATGCTGGCGATGAGAATGTTGCTGAGGGCCATGCTGCTAGGCCTTCCTAGAGCTCCTCTATGCCTTCATGGGCCAAGAAGCTGAAGGACAAGATGAAGACTCTTTTCTGCATGCAAGCCAAGGGGCAGTACAAGACTCACGTGGCGTCCAAGGAGAGTCGTCGCCGGGACAGGAAGATCTTGCAGCTATATGGTGAGGATGTGTCTGGCATGGTGCGAGGCGCATCACTCTAGAGGCCGAGTGAATGGAGAAGCAAGGCTACTGGTGGACTGATTACGAGGAGGGCGCCGAGGAGTCCATCCTGCTGCCGAGGAGTCGGCGGAGAGGGTTGGGATGAGTTCCTGCTGCTTGAGCCACCGCCAGTGTAGGTGTCCTCTCTGCCTTTTGGCGCCTCGATGCCAAAGGGGGAGAGAGTGTAGGGATTTGCGAGTCGTGTGTCGTGTTCGTGTTTGGTGTGTTTATTGCTTTCTAGGTTGAACTTCGTTTGAACCTCGTTTTAGTTGCTTTTCCTTCATATGGTGTAAGACATATGCACTCTATCTATCTTAGCGAGCTTGTGTTATATTGTGCTATGTTTTGCTTAGATATTAATCTTCGTGCCTTTGTCTCTAAAATATAGGGCGAGTGGTGATCCTAGTATGTGTGCTATGCAGTCCAAAGCATTCATCCAGAGTGCACACATCTAGGGGGAGCCCGTCTATATTTTGGAGAGGAGGGGTTTGCCCTTGCTCAATATTATCGTATCTTTGTGCAAATCCTGTATTGTCATCAATCCACCAAAAAGGGGGAGATTGTAAGGGCATATTTATCCCTTAGGTGTTTTGGTGATTGATGACGATACTTTTGCGGACTAATCGTATGCCTTGAGTTTCTCAGATGCTTCATCACTAGGCACGAGACGATTCGGTGCCCCTCGGAGACTATTGAAGACGGCGTCATTCTACGTTTCTCTTTGGTGGATTTGAGTCGTAGGAGAGCCGTACTATTAAGAGGGGGTCCGCGTCGGAAAGTTTTGGGTGGAATGAACACGTACACTTGTCCTTCCTTTCCTTGCACTTTGGAGCATCTTCCCGTTGTCATAGTTGTGCTTAAATCCGACGGCTACTGCTGTTCTTGCGGTAGTACTGCTCTAAGGAGCGGTAGTACCACAAGCACCAGCGGTAGTACCGCTGGGGTCACGGTAGTACCGCTCCCCTGGAGACTTAGTACCGCAACTCCCAGGCCTAGTGCTACTCCGGTACGGTAGTAGGCGCGGATGTAATTTTTTACATCCGCGCCCGCACGGTAGTACCGCACGTCTTGTGCGGTAGTACCGCGGGTGGACACGGTAGTACCGCTCGCTTGGAGCCGTAGTACCGTGGCCCTCTTGCCCAGTACCGTTGCGCCGCGGTAGTAGGAGCGGATGTAATTTTTTACATCCGCGCCTCCACGGTAGTACCGCACCTCGTGCGCGGTAGTATCGCATCGGGTTTTCGCATTGTTTCTTTTTCAGCGGAAGTAGGCACGGATGTAGTTTATTTCATCCGCACTCTTCATAGGCTGTGGCTTACTTGCCTTGCGGTAGTACCGCAAGGGTGTGCGGTAGTACCGCATGAGCGGTAATCTCGCGCTCGATCGAGCCGATCCGATCTCTCTGCTGCTGCCGTGGTAGTATCTGTGGTCCTCCACGGTAGTATCGCAGGTCATGTGATAATACAGCGCTTCGAGCGGTAGTACCGCGTGTCGTTGGCTGAACTAGAGGATAACGGTTGGATCTTTTCCACGAGTATAAAAGGCGTGTCTCCTACCTCTAGTTGACCACCTCTTCCATCTCTAAGCTCCATTGTTGCTCCAAGCTCCATTTGGCTCGATCTCTCTCCTAGCCAATCAAACTTGTTGATTTGCTCGGGATTGGGTGACAAGGGCCCGATCTACACTTCCACCAAGAGACATTTGATTCCCCCCACTTATCCCTTGCGGATCTTGTTACTCTTGGGTGTTTGAGCACCCTAGATGGTTGAGGTCACCGTGGAGCCATATTCCATTGTGGTGAAGCTTCGTGGTGTCGTTGGGAGCCTCCAATTAAGTTGTGGAGATTGCCCCAACCTTGTTTGTAAAGGTTCGGTTGCCGCCTTCAAGGGCACCAATAGTGGAATCACGGCTCTTGCATTGTGCGAGGGCGTGAGGAGATTACGGTGGCCCTAGTGGCTTCTTGGGGAGCATTGTTCCTCCACACCGCTCTAACGGAGACGTACTTCCCCTCAAAAGGAAGGAACTTCGGTAACACATCCTTGTCTCCACCGGCTCCACTCTTGGTTATCCTATCCCTTTACTTGTGCAATCTTATTTGTGTTTCTATCTTTTCTTGCTCTTGTGCTTGTGTTGATTGCATCATATAGGTTGTTCACCTAGTTGCACATCTAGACAACCTTTATTATCGCAAAGTTTAATTTGGTAAAGAAAAGCTTAAAAATTGTTAGTTGCCTATTCACCCCCCCTCTAGTCAACCATATCGATCCTTTCAGCTACGATCCCCAACAGTGGTATCAGAGCTAGGTCTATAGCGTAGATTCTATGCACGAGTAGAACACAAGTAGTTGTGGGCGTTGGTTTGTTCAATATGCTTACCGTTACTAGTCTTATCTTGATTTGGCGGCATCGTGGGATGAAGCGGCCCGGACCGACCTTACATATACGCTTACGTGAGACAGGTTCCACCGACTGACATGCACTAGTTGCATAAGGTGGCTAGCGGGTGTCTGTCTCTCCCACTTTAGTCGGATCGGATTCGATGAAAAGGGTCCTTATGAAGGGTAAATAGCAATTGGCATATCACGTTGTGGTTTTGGCGTAGGTAAGAAACGTTTTTGCTAGAAACCTATAGCAGCCACGTAAAAATTTGCAACAAAAATTAGAGGACGTCTAACTTGTTCTTGCAGCATATGCCGTGTGATGTGATATGGCCAAAAGAATGTGATGAATGATATGTGATGTATGAGATTGATCATGTTCTTGTAATAGGAATCATGACTTGCGTGTCGATGAGTATGACAACCGGCAGGAGCCATATGAGTTGTCTTAATTTATTGTATGACATGCGTGTCAATCAGAACGCCATGTAATTACTTTACTTTATTGCTAACCGTTAGCCATAGTAGTAGAAGTAATAGTTGGCGAGACAACTTCATGAAGACACGATGATGGAGATCATGGTATCTTGCCGGTGACGAAGGTGATCATGCCGCGCCTCGAAGATGGAGATCAAAAGCGCAAGATGATATTGGCCATATCATGTCACTCTATGATTTGCATTTGATGTTTGTCATGTTTACATCTTATTTGCTTAGAACGACGGTAGCATAAATAAGATGATCCCTCATAAAATTTCAAGAAAGTGTTCCCCCTAACTGTGCACCGTTGCGAAGGTTCGTTGTTTCGAAGCACCACGTGATGATTGGGTGTGATAGATTCTAACGTTCGCATGCAACGGGTGTAAGCCAGATTTACACATGCAAAACACTTAGGTTGACTTGACGAGCCTAGCATGTACAGACATGGCCTCAACACAAGAGACCAAAAGGTCGAGCATGAGTCGTATACCGGATACGATCAACATGAAGATGTTCATCGATGATGACTAGTCTGTCTCACGTGATGATCGGACACGGCCTAGTTGACTCGGATCATGTATCACTTAGATGACTAGAGGGATGTCTATCTAAGTGGGAGTTCATTAAATAATTTTATTAGATGAACTTAATTATCATGAACATAGTTAAAAGGTCTTTGCAAATTATGTCGTAGCTCAAGTTTTGGTTCTACTGTTTAGATATGTTCCTAGAGAAAATTTAGTTGAGAGTTGATAGTAGCAAATTGTGCGGACTAGGTCCGTAAACTGGGGATTGACCTCATTGCTGCACAGAAGGCTTATGTCCTTAATGCACCGCTCAGTGTGTTGTACCTCGAGCGTCGTTTGTGGATGTTGCGAACATCTGACATACACGTTTTGATGACTACGTGATAGTTCAGTGCGTAATGTTAAACAGCTTAGAATTGAGGCACCGAAGACATTTTTGAAATGTCGCAGAACATATGAGATGTTCCAAGAGATGAAATTGGGATTTCAGTCTCGTGCCCATGTCAAGAGGTATGAGACCTCTGACAAGTTTCTTAAGCCTGCAAACTAAGAGAGAAAAGCTCAATCGTTGAGCATGTGCTCAGATTGTCTGAGTACTACAATCGCTTGAATCGAGTGGGAGCTATCTTCCAGATGAGATAGTGATGGTTCTCCAAAGTCACTGCCACCAAGCTACTAGAGCTTCATGATGAACTATAACATATCAGGGATAGATATGATGATCCTTGAGCTATTCGCGACGTTTAACACCGCGAAAGTAGAAATCAAATAGGAGCATCAATTGTTGATGGTTAGTAAAACCGCTAGTTTCAAGAAGGGCAAGGGCAAGAAGGGATACTTCATGAAACGACAAATCAGTTGCTGCTCTAGTGAAGAAACCCAAGGTTGAACCCAAACCCGAGACTAAGTGCTTCTGTAATGAGGGGAACGGTCACTAAAGCAGAACTACCCTAGATACTTGGTAGATGAGAAGGCTGGCAAGGTCGACAGAAGTATATTGGATATACATTATATTAATGTGTACTTTACTAGTACTCCTAGTAGCACCCGTGTATTATATACCGGTTCGGTTGCTAAGTGTTAGTAACTCGAAATAAAAAGCTATGGAATAAACGGAGACTAGCTAAAGATGAGGTGACGATGTGTGTTGGAAATGTTTCCAAGGATGATATGATCACCATCGCACGCTCCCTCTACCTTCGGGATTAGTATTGAACCCAGATAAATGTTGTTTGCTTTGGTGTTTGCGTTGAGCATATACATGATTGGATTATGTTTATCATGTCTGTTATTCATTTAAGGAGAATAATGGTTACTCTGTTTATTTGAATAATACCTTCAATGGTCTTGCACCTAAAATGAATGGTTTATTGAATCTCGATCGTAGTGATACACATGTTCATGCCAAAAGATATAAGATAGTAATGATAGTACCACATACTTGTGGCACTGCCATTTGAGTCATATTGGTATAAAACGCATGAAGAAGCTCCATGTTGATGGATCTTTGGACTCACTCGTTTTGAAAAGATTGAGACATGCGAACCATGTCTATTGGTAGATATGCATGAAGAAACTCCATACAGATGGATCATTTGGACTCACTTAATTTTGAGTCACTTGAGACATGCAAATCATACCACATGGGCAAGATGACCGAAAGGCCTCGTTTTCAGTAAGATGGAACAAGAAAGCAACTTGTTGGAAGTAATACATTTTGATGTGTGCAGTCCAATGAGTCTTTGAGGTGAGCGATGGATATCGTTATGCTCTTACTTCACATATGATTTGAGTAGATTCTAAGTATATTTACTTGATGAAACACAAGTCTGAATTATTGAAAGGTTCAAGTAATTTCAGAGTGAAGCTGAAGATCGTCGTGACAAGAGGATAAAATGTCTATTATATGATCATAGAGATGAATATCTGAGTTACGTGTTTGGCACACAATTAAGACCTTGTGGAAATTGTTTCACTACTAATACCGCCTGGAACACTATAGTGTGATGGTGTGTCCGAACATCATAGCTGCACCATATTGGATATGGTGCATACCATGATGTCTCTTATTGAATTACCACTATCGTTTATGGGTTAGGCATTAGAGACAACCACATTCACTTTAAATAGGGCACCATGCAATTCCGTTGAGACAGCACCGTATGAACTATGGTTTAGAGAAACCTAAGCTGTCGTTTCTTAAAAGTTTTGGGATGCGACGCTTATGTGAAAAAGGTTTCAGGCTGATAAGCTCGAACCCAAAATGGATAAATGCATCTTCATAGGACACCCAAAACAGTTGGGTATACCTCCTGTCTCAGATCCGGAAGCAAAAGGGATTGTTTCTAGAATCGGGTCCTTTCTTGAGGAAAAGTTTCTCTCAAAAGAATTGAGTGGGAGGATGGTGGGGACTTGATGAGGTTATTGAACCGTCACTTCAACTAGTGTGTAGTAGGACACAGGACGTTGTTCCTGTGGCGCCTACACCAATTGAAGTGGAAGCTGATGATATTGATCATGAAACTTAGGATCAAGTCACTACCAAACCTCGTAGGTCGACAAGGATGCGTACTACTTCAGAGTGGTACTTAATCCTGTCTCGGAGGTGATGTTGCTAGACAACAATGAACCTACGAGCTATGGAGAAGCGATGGTGGGCCCGGATTCCGACGAATGGCTCGAGGCCATAAAATCCGAGAGAGGATCCATGTATGAAAACAAAGTATAGACTTTGGAAGAACTACTTAATGGTCCTAAGGCTGTTGGGTACAGATGGATTTTAAAAGGAAGACGGACAATGATGGTAAGTGTCACCATTCAGAAAGCTCGACTTGTCGCTATAATGTTTTCTGACAAGTTCAAGGAGTTGACTGCTAAGAGTCTGTTGGAATTATATTAGCAGTTGCTGCATTATTTATAAAATCTTGCAGATAGGATGTCAAAACATTATTTCCTCGACAGTTTTCTTGAGGAAAGGTTGTATGTGATACAACCAGAAGGTTTTGTCAATCCTAAAAGATGCTAACAAGTATGCAAAGCTCCAGCAATCCTTCTAAGGACTGGAGTAAGCATCTCGGAGTTGGAATATACACTTTGATGAGATGATCAAATATTTTGGGTTTATACAAAGTTTATGAGAAACTTGTATTTCCAAAGAAGTGAGTGGGAGCACTATAGAATTTCTGATGAGTATATGTTGTTGACATATTGTTGATCAGAAATGATGTAGAGTTTCTGGAAAGAATATAGGGTTATTTGAAAAGTGTTTTTCAATGGAAAACCTGGATTAAGCTACTTGAACATTGAGCATCAAGATCTATAAGGATAGATCAAAATCGCTTAATAGTACTTTCAAACGAACACATACCATGACAAGATTTTGAAGGAGTTCAAAATAGATCGGCAAAGAAGGACTTCTTGGCTGTGTTATAAGGTGTGAGTATTGAGTAAGACTCAAGACCTGACCATGGCAGAATAGAGAGAAAGGACGAAGGTCGTCCCCTATGCTTAGACGTAGGCTCCATAGTATGCTATCTTTGTGTACCGCACTTTGAAGTGTGCCTTGCCATGAGTCGGTCAAAGGGGTACAAGTGTGATCCAGGAATGGATCACGGGACGATGGTCAAGGTTATCCGTAGTAACTAGTTGACTAAGGAATTTTCTCAATTATGGAGGTGGTAAAGAGTTAAATCGTAAAGGGTTACGCCGATGCAAACTTTGACACTAATCTGGATGACTCTGAGTAGTAAACCGGATTCGTATAGTAGAGTTGTTATTTGGAATAGTTCCAAATGGCACGTGATAGCTGCATATAGGAGATGACATAGAGATTTGTAAAGCACACACGGATCTAAAAGATTCAGACCCATTGACTAATAACCTCTCTCACAAGCGAGATATGATCAAACCCAATGGGTGTTGGATTCATTACAATCACATAGTCAACTAAAAAGAAAGATGATGAAGAATTTGAACGTTTTGCTAGAATGCTGAGGCCAGTCTTTTTGCGTACTCGCTTGACTGATATCCTTAAAATGCCTCCTTATGCAAAGTACATGAAAGACATCATCAGAAACAAGAGAAAAATACCAGAAGCTGAAATCTCCACTATGCTTGCTAATTATACTTTCAAAGTTGGAGTACCTAAAGAACTTGGAGATCCGGGAATACCAACTATATCTTGCTCTATCAAAAAGAATTATGTGAAAACCGCCTTGTGTGTTTTAGGAGCTGGTGTTAGTGTTATTCCTTTCTATTTATATAAAAGACTTGACTTGAATAAACTCACACCTACTAAAATATCTTTGCAAATGGCTGACAAATCAACTGCCATACCTTTCGGTATCTGTGAGGATGTGCCCGTTGTTGCTGCTAATGTTACTATTTTGACTTACACTGTTATACTTGAGATGCCCGAGGACGACAACATGTCAATTATCCTTGGTAGACCCTTCTTGCATACTGCAGGGGCTGTTATTGATTACAATAAAAGCAAGGTCACTTTCCATATCAATGGTAATGAGCATACGGTGCACTTTCTGAAGAAACATCTCCAAGTGAATGGTATTAATGTTACTGAAAAATCTCCGACAATTACTATTGGAAGTTTTCAAATACTTCTACCTACTGTCAAGAAGAAATATGGAATGCTTATTGTTGGGGACATTCATATCCCCATTGAGGTAACTTAGTGATTTGCGAAAGTTCTTCGGTTTCATGCTAATCGAAAGTGGTTGTTAATAAGACCTGATCAACCTTGTTAATGAATCATTTTTTAGCGGTATGAAGTTGATGAATTTAGTAAGCACTACCTTCTGTCCCTACTTTTTATTTTTTGTTTTTATTAGTTAAATAAAATAAAATGCCATGTTCTTCTGTTTTCTAAATTTCCCGTGCAATAAAAAAATGACCCAAAAATAAAAGTTCTCAGAATGCCCTGAAAATTTAATACAATTTTTTCTGAATATTTCTGAATTTCCGGTGCAAATAATATCAGAGGGAGGTGCACCAGGTGGGCACAAACCACCTGGGCGCGCCAAGACCCCCAGGCGCGCCCTGATGGGTTGTGGTCCCTACATGGCCCCCTCACTTATCTCTTTAGCCCACATCATCACTTACCTCCTGAAAAAAATCCATTGCTCTCTCTCCCGTGTTCTTGCTCTCAAACCCGCGGATTTCGATCTCTTTGCTCAAAGCTCCATTTCCGAAACTGTTTCGGGGGATTGTTGCTTGAAAATTGTAGGGGAACATGAATATCTTCAGGAAGTTTGGCTCTAAGAGAACTCCAAGGGTGTTATTGGGGAGTCTTCTGACAGTGATCTCCACCCTCGGAGGTTGGCGGAGGTACGGCCGTGCGAATGGCCACACACCCCGTTCCTGGAAGAGGCTGGAATTCTCCAGGAGTTCACACAATATGTTGCAAATGTCGGCCTCTCCGACTTCATCACAGATGAGTGTGACCAGCACCAAATCCTCACAAACATCTTTGTTCAGAGTTTTACTTTCCTGCCTAGAAATAATCCTCCAGAAGTGAGCTTTGATTTATATGCTGAAAACCATCAGATACCACTTACTGAATTTTGTGACATATGCATGATCCCTTCTGATGGGAGCTTATCCGAGCCTAGGCCGACTGGGTTTGAGGCCTTTTATCGCACTTTGACAGTGGGAGATGAGAGAGGGGTGTCAGCCACCACGGCTGCAAGCTTACACTTTCCTGTCATACATTATTTTGCTTTATTTGTTGCTAAGTGTATGCTTGCTAGAAACAAAGTAGGTGCGCTCAGCGCACCAGACTTTGCTATTTTACGCCGGGCACTAGAGGGCAACAACACTCATAGCTTGGGAGCTATTGTGCCTCGTCGCCTCCGCCTTAATAAATCCCAGGGTGAAATACATGGTGGGATTTTTGCTACTCGTTTGGCGGCTCGCTTCAATGTTGAGATACGCCCTCATAATTATCCCCTGACCAAGGTTTACTTAGACCGTGCAGCCATGGAACACCATCATTTTCTTGCACAAGATTATCCTAACATCCCCATTCCTTTTAACCTGGTCTTTAGCGTTAAAACTCGTGATATTATTCCCTTGCCTGCACCTGCTTTGTTTGATTCTGCTGCCAGGGGCGGATATAGGATTATGCCTGAGGACATCATCGCCTATCGGAACGCTCAGGCTGCTGCGGAGGCAGCACAGGAGGAGCCTCATAAGTGGGATGAGTGGATGCCTGCTCCTCAGGACCCCTACTACCCTCCGGGCTACTGATTGATTACCAACTTAGGCCAAAAGCCTAAGCTTGGGGGAGTACGTGTTTCTCACCGACATTATATTCATGTTCACACATATCATTCTATTTGTCGGTGTTCACACTTTTTCATTGTATCATCCATGCTTAGATTTATTTTCTTGCCTTCTTCTTGTGTGTTTGAAAAACTTTATAAAAACCAAAAAAAAATTAGTTGTAGTAGTTTACTTTCTATGCATGCTTAGTAGTAGTATTAAAAAGAAAACCCAAAAAGATTTCCTTGTTCTTCTTTTGCTTGTTGGGAGTTTTCCCGTGTAAATAGCTTTTCTCGGTTTTGCTTTTCCGTTTTATTTGCTTGTTCAAGAAAACCAAAAACTCAAAAAATATTTCTGTGTGTTTCTCTAAATTTCTTTTCCTTTTATTCGAGTCTTACTGAGGAGAAGACCACGATGAAAATTTTGAGTGGCTCTCATATGAATAACTGTTGAACTAATAAAGAGCACATTTTACCTTGTCTTCTCCTGTAGAATAAAATGTTTGCAGATTCTAGCTTAGTCCATGACACTATTGCACTATTATTATTTTCATATCATTCGGTCGTGCAAGTGAAAGGCAATAATAACGACATTTGATGAACTGGCCGTGGCAGAGAGAAACTGGTATGAACTCGACTTGTTATGTTTGTGTAAATATGTTTAACCTAGTATCCATGATTCAGCCCATTATGATTAAACATGTTTGCAATGACAATTAGAGATTATAGTTTCTCATGCCATGCATAAGTAGCTGGGAGTTGATAATGATTTATCTTGGATATCAACATAGCGTTAAAATGATTGTGATGTAGTATGATGATATGGTATCCTCCTCTAAATGTTCGAGTGGCTTGACTTGGCACATGTTCATGCATGTAGTTGAATCAAAACCAACATAGCCTCTATGATATTATGTTCATGGTGTTCATATCCTACTCATGCTAGTGTCCAATGTTACTTATGCATGGTTATGATCGTTGTTGCTCTCTAGCTGGCCGCTTCTCAATCTAATTGCTAGCCTTCGCCTGTACTAAGTGGGAATTCTGCTTGTACATCAAAAACCTTGAACCCAAAGTTATTCCAGATGAGTCCACTATACCTACCTATATGCGGTATTACCCCGCCGTCCTAAGTAGATTTGCATATGCCACCTCTAAAAACTTCTTAAAAATTATCGTTTTTGTGTGCTTGGATCGTTCATGGAACGACAGGAGGTGGTCGGTATCTTCCATGCTAAGCGGGTTATTGTCAGGTCGAGTGTTTATTCACTCGCCATCGCACGAGAAAAGGGCGGTAATAGGGATGCCCAGTCCCAAACTGCAAACATGCAAAAGAGTTAATCTCTTGAATAATCAAACAAAACTCCCAATGGAGTCAAAACCTTTACTTTTATCGCTTGGGAACCACCACTAGCGTGCTTAGCATGGAAGATGTTGATTACAGATGGTCGTGAAGTAAATGATATGGGTGCATGTCTCAAAATATCATTTTATCTCTATTTTAAAAACTTGAGCTCTGGCACCTCTGCAAATCACTGCTTCCCTTTGTGAAGGGACTATCTGTTTACTTTTATGTTGTGTCATCACCTTCTTAAACAAGCGCCAGAAACTGAGAGAGCACAGTTGTCATGATTTATGCATTGTGTGTAGCTAATGTTGGGTGCATCATGACTGGATCTTTTCTACCATGAATTACAATGTTTAGTCGCTGCTTGAACTTTGGAGGTGCTCTGCATTTATGTTTTGCGGTCTCAGACAGGGCTAGCGAGGTACCACTGTTGTCATATTATACCATGGTTGTTTTGACAATGTGTTACCGTTTGAGATATCTTATTATTGTTCGCTAGTTGATTATGCCATTGATATGAGTTAATATAATCTTTAAAAGTTATTGTCGGCATGGTTAGTTATAACGTTGGCTGAAAACCTGGGTGTTGTTTAAGATTATTTATGCAAACAAGAGCAAAAGAGTTCGTAAAAGTTTTTCTTTTTCACTTTCAGTTTATCAACTGAATTGCTTGAGGACAAGCAAAGGTTTAAGCTTGGGGGAGTTGATACGCCTCCAACGTATCTACTTTTCCTAACGCTTTTCCTCTTGTTTTGGACTCTAATTTGCATGATTTGAATGAAACTAACCCCGGACTGACGATGTTTTCAACAGAACTACCATGGTGTTGTTTTTGTGCACAAATAAAAGTTCTCGGAATGGAACAAAACTTCGTGAGGAATTTTTATATAATAAATAGGAATTTCTGGAGCCAAGACCTACCGGAGAGGGGACCCTAGGTGGGCACAACCCACCAGGGCGCGCCCTCCTCTCCTGGCGTGCCCAGGTGGGTTGTCCCCACCAGGTGGCCCTGCAGGCCCTGAAACCGACGCTATAAATTCCTATTTTTCTAGAAAAAAATCAGGGAGAAAGAATTATCACGATCCACGTGACGGAGCTGCCGCCAAGCCCTGTTCTTCCTCGGGAGGGTAGATCTGGAGTCCGTTTGGGGCTCCGGAGAGGGGAATCTTTGTTCTTCATCATCACCAACCCTTCTCCATCGCCAACTCCATGATGCTCCCCACCGGGAGTGAGTAATTTCTTCGTAGGCTCGCTGGTCGGTGAGGAGTTGGATGAGATTCATCATGTAATCGAGTTAGTTTTGTTAGGGCTAGATCCCTAGTATCCACTATGTTCTTAGATTGATGTTGCTATGACTTTGCTATGCTTAATGCTTGTCACTTTGGGCCCGGGTGCCATGAACTCAGATCTGAACCGTTTATGTTATCATCATTATATCCATGCTTTAGATCCGATCTTGCAAGTTATAGTCACCTACTACGTGTTATGATCTGTTGGAAATATGCCCTAGAGGCAATAATAAAAGGATTATTATTATATTTGCTTGTTCGTGATAATTGTCTTTTATTCATGCTATAATTGTATTATCCCGAAATCGTAATACACGTGTGAATACATAGACCACAATATGTCCCTAGTGAGCCTCTAGTTGACTAGCTCGTTGATCAATAGATAGTCATGGTTTCCTGACTATGGACATTGGATGTCATTGATAACGGGATCACATCATTAGGAGAATGATGTGATGGACAAGACCCAATCCTAAGCATAGCACAAGATCGTGTAGTTCGTTTTGCTAGAGCTTTTCCAATGTCAAGTATCTTTTCCTTAGACCATGAGATCATGTAACTCCGGATACCGTAAGAGTGCTTTGGGTGTACCAAAGCGTCACAACGAATCGGGTGACTATAAAGGTGCACTATAGGTATCTCCGAAAGTGTCATTGGGTTGACACGGATCGAGACGGGATTTGTCACTCCAAATGACGGAGAGGTATCTTGGGCCCACTCGGTAGTGCATCATCATAATGAGCTCAAAGTGACCAAGTGTCCGTCACGGATCATGCATTACTGATGCGAGTAAAGTGACTTGCGATAACGAGATTGAGCGAGGTATTGGGATACCGACGATCGAATCTCGGGCAAGTAACATACCGTCGACAAAGGGAATAGTATACGGGTTGCTTGAATCCTCGACATCGTGGTTCATCCGATGAGATCATCGAGGAGTATGTGGGAGCCAACATGGGTATCCAGATCCGCTGTTGGTTATTGACCGGAGAGCCGTCTCGGTCATGTCTACATGTCTCCCGAACCCGTAGGGTCTACACACTTAAGGTTCGGTGGCGCTAGGGTTATTAGGAAGACTTTGTGTGATTACGAATGTTGTTCAGAGTCCGGATGAGATCCCGGACGTCACGAGGAGTTCGGAATAGTCCGGAGGTAAAGATTTATATATGGGAAGTCATCATACGGTCACCGGAAAGGTTCGGGGCATATCGGTATTATCTTTGGGGCCACCGGAGGGGTTCCGGGGTCCATCGGGAGGGGCCACCTCTCCGGAGGGCCTTATGGGCTGTATGAGGAAGGATCCAGCCCAAAGTGGGCTGGGCGCCACTCCCCTAGGGCCCATGCGCCTAGGGTTGGGGAAACCTCGAGGGGGGCGCCTTGCTTGGGGGCAAGCCCTCCCTTGCCGCCGCCCCTCTAGATCCCATCTAGAGGGGCGGCTCCTTCTCCCTTCCCCTATGAATAGAGGGGCTAGGGGAGGGCTGCAACACACTTGAAGGCGCATCCCCTCCCCTCCCCAACACCTCTCCTCCTCCACGTGTGCTTGGCGAAGCCCTGCCGGAGAACTGTCACTCCATCACCACCACGCCGTCGTGCTGCTGTTGGAGCCTTCTTCCTCAACCTCTCCTTCCCCCTTGCTGGATCAAGAAGGAGGAGACGTCGTCTGTTCCGTACGTGTGTTGAACGCGGAGGTGCCGTCCGTTCGGCGCTAGGACCTCCGGTGATAGGATCACAACGAGAACGACTACTTCAACCCCGTTCTTTTGAACGCTTCCGCTCACGATCTACAAAGTGGTATGTAGATGCAATCTCTCTCCCATGACTCGTTGCTTAGATGAACTCATAGATGGATCTTGGTGAAACCATAGGAATTTTTTTTATTTTCTGCAACGTTCCCCAACATGATCCGGCAACCCCGGAGTGACAACAACCGGGCCCACTCCCAGTGATGACAGTAGTTTGAGGAGTTCATGTATTCACTATGTGTTAATGCTTGGTTTCGATTCTCGATTAAAAGGAGGCCTTGATATCCCTTTTCCAATATGGATCCCGCTGCCACGGGAGGGTAGGACAAAAGATGTCATGCAAGTTCTTTTAATAAAGCACGTATGACTATTTACGGAATACATGCCTACATTATATCGATGAACTGGAGCTAGTGCCGTATTGCCCTAGGTTATAACTGTCACATGATGAATCTCATCCAACAAGTCACCGATCCAATTCCTACGAATTTATCCTATATTGTTTCTGCTAAGTTACTACTGCTATCATCACTGTTACACTTGCTACAAAAATATTACTATCATTGTTACTGTTACCGTTGCTGTTGTCACTACTATCAAAACTATCAAACTACTTTACTACTGATCACTTTGCTACAGATAATTAATCTCCAGGTGTGGTTGAATTGACAACTCAGCTGCTACTACCTTCAAATATTCTTTGGCTCCCCTTGGGTCGAATCTATAAATTTGGGTTGAATACTCTACCCTCGAAAACTGTTGCGATCCCCTATACTTGTGGGTTATCAAGATCTCTCCTTCCTTACCTTCTTACTTATCGTGCCACATCCTTCCTCTGCCATCTCTCCCATTGGAGCTGCAACCAAGCAGAGGTGATGGCGACGACAGGCAGAGGTGAGTGATGCACGTAGCCGCCAGAGCCCTGTGGAAGGAGACAGTTCTCTCCGGTTGGGCGTGCCTGTCGGCCTTGCCAGCAATGTGTGTGGGTGTGCGGTGTGCACATGATGTGCTTGTGTGTGCGTGTTGTACTGACGTGTGTGTTTCTTCCCATAATTAGCTCCCCAAAATACTGATTCTTTAATCAATTATGTGCTGTAGCAGCTCAAAGGGAAATGTGACAAGGATGTAGGAGCTACAAATCCCTCCTCTCCTTTGAAAATGTTGAAGTATGATATGTATTGAAGTTAAAGTTTGGCTTGTACTATTGATGAGTTTGTTTGGGCATGATGTCAAAATTTAGTTACATTTTTGGATTATTATTGTACATATCATAATTGATTGCCTCATATTGACAAATAAAAAATTAAGGGGTAATCTCACCACCTCGAACAACATGGTCACCACAACCCCTATCCACTACTCATCCCTTAAACCAAACACTCCAATGGCTATCCCTAACCATGGTCTATCCTTCAAACCAAATAAAACACGGGCTAACGACCTCACCCACAAACCAAACAGAAAAAATGACTATCGCTAGCCAGTTGGATGGGAATACCCATGGCCAACCTAATATGTCCCTATAACCCAACACATCCTGGCGGTGGCTCATCGACGATGTCTGGTTGCTGGCCTTTACTGAACTTCATGGTGTTGAAGTTGCAGTGGTGGTGTTCCCTGATCCATGTGGTTCAGGTTCGCTAGTGCGAGCTTGTATTACTGGTTGTTTATGGTAGTGCTCCCCTCCCATGGGCTCCTTAGGTGGAGAGGCTTGCGCCTCTGGCTAAAGTTTAGCCTTTGGCAAGGGTCGATGCCTGTGATGATGGCGCTTCAGGGAAACTTTCCCCTCCTTGGAGGCATTGTTGAAGAGTGATTCTCCTCAACCAGATTGGGACCGTTTGGTTTTGAGGTTGTCGTGGGGACTGATTGATGTGGTTGGACCCTCAACCAAGGTTTGGCGGGGCCGTCATGGGTGGCTCTAGGCAAAAGCTTGAATCTTCCACGAGGATTCGATGCCTACAGTGACAAACTCGATTGGTGTCATGTCTCTTTCTTAAAGCCGTCTTCAATGAAGAACCCGCTCATAATCCCTAGGTGGTGGAGTTCTTAATAGCCTGGTGTGGGTGTAGTCATTTTTCTTTCTTTTATCATTTTCGTCGTGGTTTTCAGCCCAGTTTCGCTGATTAACCAGATCGCTTTGTATTTTATTTTTTGAATAAAGACACCTAAAAGGCATCTTAGGTCTGATTAATATGAATAAAATCAAAAGCAACTACAATGGATAGACAACTAGACGTAGAACGACAAGTAAAAAAAATAAAATTACATTAAAAATTATACAACTCGTCTTCTTCCTTCGATTAAAAGCCGCCCACCGGAGATTGAAAATTGCAGTGAACCAACAATAAAGGCAAGGGATACGTGCAAACACCCTCGCCATACTGATGACTGATTGCTCTCTGACTATAGCGCCAGAAAAGCTCCTGTCTGCTAGGACTACGTCGGTATTTCCCCAAAGAGGAAGGGATGATGCAGCACAATGATGGTAGGTATTTCCCTCAGTGAAGAAACCAAGGTTATCTAACTAGTAGGAGAACCAAGCAACACAACGTAAACAACACCTGCACACAAATAACAACACCTCGCAACCCGACGCGACGTGTTAAAGGGGTTGTCAATCCCTTTCGGGTAACGATGCCAGAAATTGGTAATAGATTAAAGTAATAGATCACAAATAAAATAAAGTGCAGCAAAGTATTTTTGTATTTTTTGTTTAATATATCTGAATAAAAATGCAAAGGAAAAGTAGATCGCAAGCAAATATACAAGGAAGAAGACCCGGGGGCTGTAGGTTTCACTAGTGGCTTCTCTCGAGAAAGATAGCAAGCGGTGGGTAAACAAATTACTGTTGGGCAATTGATAGAACTTCAAATAATTATGATGATATCCAGGCAATGATCATTACATAGGCATCACGTCCAAGATTAGTAGACCGACTCCTGCCTGCATCTACTACTATTACTCCACACATCGACCGCTATCCCGCATGCATCTAGTGTATTAAGTTCATGGAAAAACGGAGTAATGCAATAAGAACGATGACATGATGTAGACAAGATCCGTTTATCTATTGCGTAGATATAGATCCCATCTTCTTGTCCTTAGTAGCAACGATACATACGTGTTGTTTCCCTTTCTGTCACTGGGATCAAGCACCGTAAGATCGAACCCACTACCGGGCACCTCTTCCCATTGCAAGATAAATAGATCAAGTTGGACAAACAAAACCCAAATATCGGAGAAGAAATACGAGGCTATAAGATATCATGCATATAAGAGATCAAAGAAACTCAAATAACTTTCATGGATATAAGAAGATATAACTGATCATAAACTCAAAGTTCATCAGATCCCAACAAACACACCGCAAAAAGAGTTACATCATATGGATCTCGAAGAGACCATTGTATTGAGAATCCAGCGAGAGAGATAAAGCCATCTAGCTACTAACTACGGACCCGAAGGTCTACAAAGAACTACTCACGCATCATCGAAGAGGCACAAATGGAGGTGGTGAACCCCATCCGAGATGGTGTTTAGATTGGATCTGGTGGTTCTGGACTCTGCGGCGGCTGGATGAATATTTCGTCGACTCCCCTAGGGTTCTAGTATTTTTGGGGTATTTATAGAGCAAAGAGGCGGTCCGGGGCACCGAGGTGGGCACAACCCACCGAGCGGCGCTGGGCCTCTGGGCGCTACTGGTGGGTTGTCCCTCCTCAGACTCCCAGGTGCAACCAGGCCCAATGTGTTCCTTCCGCCCATAAAAATCATCATTGAGTTTCGTGGCATTTGGACTTCGTCGATATTGATTTCCTCGATGTAAAAACATGGAAAAAATAGCAAGTGACACTTGGCACTATGTCAATAGGTTAGTACCAAAAATGATATAAAATGACTATAAAATAATTATAAAACATCCAAGATTGATAATAAAACAACATGGAACAATAAAAATTATAGATACGTTGGAGACGATCGGCATCTAAGCTTAACTCCTGCTCGTCCTAGTAGGTAAGTGATAAAAATAGAATTTTTGATGTGGAGTGCTGTTTATCATGTCATATCATATTCTTTTCTTTATAGAATGGACATTTGGACTTTTATGTGATTCAAAGCAATAGTCTAGTTTTGACATAATAATTTAGATGCTCAAGCATATCAACAAGCAACCATGTCTTTCAAAATATCAACCCTAAAATAAGTTATCCCTAGCCCATCTTGCTCAAACATTGATCCATTCATGAAACACACTCGAATATTAGCTACACCAATACTTAAGTACGATCATATTGCCTCCTAGTTGGTGCTTTTGTAAGAGAAGATGGAGACTCAAATTTCAAAATAAAAATTGCATAAAGTAAAAGGAAGGCCCTTCGCAGAGGGAAGTAGGGATTTGTAGAGGTGCCAGAGCTCAAAGCGAAAAAATAGAGATAAAAACATTTTGGGAGGTGTATCCATCCCACCAACGAAAATGACTCAGAGTTCCGAACACTTTCCATGCTAGATATGCCATAGGCGGTTCCCAAATAGAAAATAAAGTTTATTCCTTTTTCCACCATTCTTTCACTTTCCATGGCTAGCTGTATCCACGGGTGCCCTCCATACCAACACTTTCCAAGGAATTTATTATTTGACAACATAAAGTAAATTCATTTTTGCATTTCGGGACTGGGCATCCATAAAACTTTTGCCTTACTCTCGTGCAATGACAAGTGAATAAACACTCATCATGAGAATAACACATCCAGCATGGAAAATATTAGCCACCCGTTACCGTTCCGCGAGCGAAATAAACACACAAAAGAGAAGTTTATTTTGAAAATTAGAGATGGCACATGCAAATTTGCTTAGAACGGCAAAAGAATACAACATATAGGTAGATATAGTGGACTCATGTGGCAAAACTGGCTTAAAGGATTTTGGATGCACAAGTAGAGATCATACTTAGTGCAAAATGAAGGCTTGCAAAAAGATTGAGAAGCGACCAACCAAGAAACGAATAATCTCATAAGCAAGCATTAAGCATAATTAACACCGAATAATGCACCAGAAGTAGGATATAATTTTCATCGCATGACTATTGACTTTCATGCATGCATAGGGAATCACAAACCTTAACACCAATATTCTTACTAGAGCACAATTACTCATCAACATAACTCACATATCACATCATCATATCTCAAAACTATTACTAAGAATCAAGTTTATTTTGTCTAATGATCTTCATGACATTTTTTATTTTCTTTTTCTTTATCATTCTTGGATATCTATCACTTTGGGACTAATTTTCATGTGTTGCTTTTCATAAGCTCAAACAAATATAAGTGAAGATCATGAGCATAACAAATTTTCTTTTTCTCAAAATAAGTTAAGTGAATCAAGAGAGAATTTATTTAAAATGTTACTAACTCTCAAATAAATCTAAGTTAAGCAAGAGAGTATTTCTTCAAAAATACTAAGCACACAGTGCTCAAAAAGATATAAGTGAAGCACTAGAGCAAGTCCTAGCTCATAAAAGATTTAAGTGAAGCACAGAGAGCAATTCTAACAAGATAAACAACAACAACAACAATGACAACGACAACAACGACAACGACAACAACGACAACGACAACAACGACAACAACAACAACGACAACGACAACAACGACAACGACAACAACGACAACGACAACGACGACAACGACAACGACAACAACAACAACGACAACAACAACAACGACAACCACAACAACGACAACAACGACAACGACAACAACGACAACAACAACAACGACAACGACAACAATGACAACGACAACGACAACGACAACAACGACAACGACAACAACGACAACGACAACAACGACAACGACAACAACGACAACGACAACAACGACAACGACAACGACAACAACAACAACGACAACAACAACAACGACAACCACAACAACAACAACAACAACAACAACAACAACAACAACAACAACAACAACAACAACAACAACAACAACAACAACAACAACAACAACAACAACAACAACAACAACAACAACAACAATAACGACAACGACGACAACGACAACGACGACAACGACAACGACGACAACGACAACGACAACAACGACAACGACAACAACAACAACAACAACAACAACAACAACAACAACAACAACAACAACAACAACAACAACAACAACAACAACAAAGCCAACAACAACAACAACAACAACAACAACAACAACAACAACAACAACAACAACAACAACAACAACAACAACAACAACGACAACGACAACAACGACAACGACAACAACGACAACGACAACAACGACAACGACAACAACGACAACGACAACAACGACAACGACAACGACGACGACAACGACAACGACGACGACGACAACGACAACGACGACAACAACAACGACGACGACAACAACAACAACAACAACAACAACAACAACAACAACAACAACAACAACAACAACAACAACAACAACAACAACAACAACAACAACAACAACAACAACAACAACAACAACAACAACAACAACAACAACAACAACAACAACAACAACAACAACAACAACAACAACAACAACAACAACAACAACAACAACAACAACAACAACAACAACAACAACAACAACAACAACAACAACAACAACAACAACAACAACAACAACAACAACAACAACAACAACAACAACAACAACAACAACAACAACAACAACAACAACAACAACAACAACAACAACAACAACAACAACAACAACAACAACAACAACAACAACAACAACAACAACAACAACAACAACAACAACAACAACAACAACAACAACAACAACAACAACAACAACAACAACAACAACAACAACAACAACAACAACAACAACAACAACAACAACAACAAAGCCTTTAGTCCCAAACAAGTTGGGGTAGGCTAGAGATGAAACCCATAAGATCTTGCAACCAACTCATGGCTCTAGCACATGGATAGCAAGCTTCCACGCACCCCTGTCCATAGCTAGCTCTTTGGTGATACTCCAATCCTTCAGGTCTCTCTTAACGGACTCCTCCCATGTCAAATTCGGTCTACCCCACCCTCTCTTGACATTCTTTGCATGCTTTAGCCGTCCGCTATGCACTGGAGCTTCTGGAGGCCTGCACTGAATATGCACAAACCATCTCAAACGATGTTGGACAAGCATCTCTTCAATTGGTGCTACCCCAACTCTATCTCGTATATCATCATTCCGGACTCGATCCTTCCTCGCGTGGCCACACATCCATCTCAACACACGCATCTCCGCCACACCTAACTGTTGAACATGTCACCTTTTAGTCGGCCAACACTCAGCGCCATACAACATTGTGGGTCGAACTGCCGTCCTGTAGAACTTGCCTTTTAGCTTTTGTGGCACTCTCTTGTCACAGAGAATGCCAGAAGCTTGGCGCCACTTCATCCATCCGACTTTGATTCGATGGTTCACATCTTCATCAATGCCCCCATTCCCCTACAGCATTGACCCCAAATACCGAAAGGTGTCCTTTTGGGGAACCACCTGGCCATCAAGGCTAACCTCACCTAGTAGTACTGAAACCACACATCATGTACTCGGTTTTAGTTCTACTAAGCCTAAACCCTTTCGATTCCAAGGTTTGTCTCCATAACTCTAACTTCCTATTTACCCCCGTCCGACTATCGTCAACTAGCACCACATCATCCGCAAAGAGCATACACCATGGGATATCTCCTTGTATATCCATTGTGACCTCATCCATCACCAATGCAAAAGATAAGGGCTCAAAGCTGACCCCTGATGCAGTACTATCTTAATCGGGAAGTCATCAGTGTCGACATCACTTGTTCGAACACTTGTCACAACATTATCGTACATGTCCTTGATGAGGGTAATGTAATTTGCTGGGACTTTGTGTTTCTCCAAGGCCCACCACATGACATGCATTCCGTGCTATCTTATCATAGGCCTTCTCCGAGTCAATGAACACCATATGCAAGTCCTTCTTTTGCTCCCTATATCTCTCCATAAGTTGTCGTACCAAGAAAATGGCTTCCATGGTCGACCTCCTAGGCATGAAACCAAACTGATTTTTGGACACGCTTTTCATTCTTCTTAAGCGGTGCTCAATGAATCTCTCCCATAGCTTCATTGTATGGCTCATCAGCTTAATTCCACGGTAATTAGTACAACTCTGAACATCCCCCTTGTTCTTGAAGATTGGTACTAATATACTCAAATCTCCATTCTTCGGCATCTTGTTTGCCCAAAAATGAGGTTGAAAAGCTTGGTTAGCCATACTATCGCTATGTCCCCGAGACCTTTCCACACCTCAATGGGGATACAATCAGGGCCCATCACCTTGCCTCCTTTCATCCTTTTTAAAGCCTCCTTGACCTCAGACTCCTGGATTCATCGCACAAAACGCATGCTGGTCTCTTCAAAGGAGTCGTCCAGTTCAATGGTAGAACTCTTATTCTCCCCATTGAACAGCTTGTCGAAGTACTCCCGCCATCTATGCTTAACCTCTCGTCCTTCATCAAGAGTTGGCCTTCTCCGTCCTTGATGAATTTGACTTGGACAATATCCCTCGTCTTCCTCTCTCGGATCTTGGCCATCTTATAGATGTCCCTTTCGCCTTCCTTCATGCCTAACCGTTGGTACATGTCCTCATATGCCCGACCCCTTGCTTCACCAACAGCTCACTTTGCAGCCTTCTTCGCCATCTTGTACTTCTCTATGTTGCCTGCACTCTTATCCAGGTATAGGCGTCTGAAGCAATCTTTCTTCTCTTTAATCGCCTTCTGGACATCATCATTCCACCACCAGGTATCCTTATCTTCGCTTCTCCTTCCCCTAGACACTCCAAACTCCTTCGAGGCCACCTTACAAATGCAAGTTGCCATCTTCATCCACACATTGTCCGCATCCCCTCCTTCCTCCCAAGGGCCCTCCTTAATCACCATCTCCTTGAACGCCTGAGCTACCTCCCTCTTGAGCTTCCACCACTTCGTTCTAGCGACTTTGGCACACTTATCCCGCTGGACATGAATCCGAAAGCAGAAGTCAGCAACCACCAGCTTATGTTGGGGTACAACACTCTCTCCAGGTATCACCTTACAGTCTAGGCACGCACGCCTATCTTCTCTTCTCGAGAGGATGAAATCAATCTGGCTAGAGTGTTGGCCACTACTAAAAGTCACCAGATGTGATTCTCTCTTTCTAAAGAGGGTGTTAGCTACAATCATGTTGTAGGATAGAGAAAAGCTTAAGACATCTTCTCCTTGATTCCTGATGCCATAGCCAAAGCCCCCACGCGCCCCTTCAAAACCTGTGTTAGATGTACCCACGTGGCCATTGAGGTCTCCTCCTATGAAGAGTTTATCACCAATCGGTACACTCCTAACCATGTCTTCCAGGCCTTCCCAGAACTCCCTCTTGGTGTTCTCATTGTGGCCTACTTGCGGGGCATATACACTGATAACATTGAGAACCAAGTCCTCAACTACCAGCTTGACTAGGATAATCCGGTCCCCATGTCTCTTGACTTCTACCACTCCATACTTGAGGCTCTTGTTGATCAAGATGCCTACGCCATTTCTGTTTGCAGCCGTCCCCGTGTACCATAGCTGGAAGCCGGTATCCTCCACCTCCTTCGCCTTCTGTCCTCTCCATTTGGTTTCTTGGACGCAAAGGATATCAACACCTCTCCTCACCGCTGCATCAACTAGCTCCCGAAGCTTCCTTATCAGAGACCCTACATTCCAGCTACCTAAGTGAATCCTCCTAGGCTCGGCCAGCTTCCTTACCCTTCGCACTCGTTGAGTCCAATGCGAAGACCCTTGCTCATTTTCCACTACATCCGGGCGCCGATGTAGAGCGCCACTAAGGATGCGACGACCCGATCCTCGCTCATTTGCCACCGTATCCGGATCAAGATACGGCACGCCACCTGGGGGGTGACGGCCCGACCCTTGCCCATTTTCCACCACACCCGGGTTCCGATGTGGCGCGTCGCTGAGAGGGTTACGCCCAAATGAAAATCTTTTGGGTTTCATCTCCATAAGAGTGGCTGAGTTTTTACGTTGGCTCGCCAAGCCTATCACAACCCTCCTCCTTTACCCGGGCTTGGGACTGGCTATGTTGAGATAACATAGGCGGAGTTAGAGCAATTCTAACAAGTCATGAAATAATTTTGGCTCTCTCAAATAGGTGTGTCCAGCAAGGATTGATGACTTAAAACACAAAATAAAACAAGCAAAGACTCATATCATAGAAGACGCTCTAAGCAAAACACATATCATGTGACGAATAAAAATATAGCCTCGAGTAAAATACCGATGGTCGTTAGAAGAAAGAGGGGATGCCACTCTGGGGCATCCCCAAGCTTAGTTGGTTGCTCATTCTTGGATAATAGCTTGGGATGCCGGGGCATCCCCAAGCTTAGGCTCTTCTATCCTTCTTTCATACATCATAAGATAACCCAAAACTTGAAAACTTCAATCACACAAAACTCAACAAAACCTTTGTGAGATCCGTTAGTATAAGAAAGAAAACTACTACAATAAGTGTTGTATCAAACCAATTCTTATTTTGTTTTTGTATTATATCTACTGTATTCCAACTTTTCTATGGCAAAAACTCATCAAACAAAACCATAGAGCCATCAAAATAAGCACAAAACACAAAGAAAACAGAATCTGTCAAAACAGAACAGTCTGTAGCAATCTGACTTTTGCGGATACTTCTGGATCTCCAAAAATTCTACAAAATTAGGATGACCAAGGTAATTTGTATATTAATCTTCTGCAAAAATAATCAGAGCAAAATCTCTTTTCTGTTATTGATGAAAATTATTTTCGTGAGCGCAAAGTTTCTGTCTTTTTCAGCAAGATCAAACAACTATCACCCAAGAAGATCCTAAAGGCTTTACTTGGCTCAAACACTAATTAAAACAGAAAAAACACAATCATAACAGTAGCATAATTGTGTAAACACACAAGAACATAAAGCAAAAAGCAAAAATAAAATTTATTCATTGGGTTGCCTCCCAACAAGCGTTATAGTTTTACGCCCTTAGCTTGGCGTAAAGCAAGGATCTAAGTTTTGTCATCTTTGTCCAACTCTTAAATCAAACACTTAGAATCCTTCAAAGATTTAGCATAAAGACCTTCAATAGCAATACTTCTCGGAGTAAATTTAAATATTCTATTCTTACAAAAAGGATCTTTTATCACTTCAACAAAATCCGGATGGATGCTAATCATCTAAAGGTCTCCCTTATCATTATTACTAGAAGATGCACCCTTGTTCCTAGATCTCCTACTCTTTACAGGAGTTTCCTCAATAATTTTAGTGGTAGTAAAAGCCGTGCTTAGATTACTAAAGATTTCTTCGATCCGAGACGGACTTTCTTCTACTCTTTCATGGATTAAGGTACCCCTCTCTTTTAACAACTTAAAAATATCACCCACTTTTGGCCCAAGATTAGTAGCAAAATTATGCATCTTTTTATGTATAATTTCCATATGATCTTCGGTGAGCATTTCTTTTCGATAACATCTAGTCTTTCCATAACATGCTCAAGAGTCAAAATTGTTTCATTAATCATAAGAGGTGGTGAGCCCACAAAATTTCCCATAGCATTAAGAGCATCAAAAGGAGGACTCATTAAGAAATTTTCACCGGTAATCGTATCAAGGACGAATCTATACCAAGTGGTGATGCCAACATAAAAACAACACAGATGCACAACGGTAGATTGCTTACGGATAGATCTATTATTAACATTGCAAATTCTATACCAAGCATCTTTTAAATTTTCTCCTCCCCTTTGTTAAAGTTGAGGACCTCGTCCTCGGGAGTGCAAGCAATAGAGGAAGAACTATCCATAACGACAAACAAGAAGGCACGCAAAAACAAACCCGGCAATAAAACGGCGAATGGAAAAAGAGAGGCGAAGAAAACGACAAATTTTTGTGAAGTGGGGGAGAGGAAAACGAGAGGCAAATGGCAAATAATGTAAATTGCGAGGAGATGAGATTTGTGATTAGGAACATGGTTATGTTGAAGATCCTCCCCGGCAACGGCGCCAGAAATTCCTTTTGATTGCTCTCTGACTATAGTGCCAGAAAAGCTCATGTCTGCTAGGACTACGTCGGTATTTCCCCAAAGAGGAAGGGATGATGCAGCACATCGATGGTAGGTATTTCCCTCAGTGAAGAAACCATGGTTATCAAACCAGTAGGAGAACCAAGCAACACAACGTAAACAACACCTGCACACAAATAACAACACCTCGCAACCCGGCGTGTTGAAGGGGTTGTCAATCCCTTCCGGGTAACGATGCCAGAAATTGGTAATAGATTGAAGTAGTAGATCGCAAATAAAATAAAGTGCAGCAAAGTATTTTTGTATTTTTGGTTTAATAGATCTGAATAAAAATGCAAAGAAAAGGTAGATTGCAAGCAAATATATGAGGAAGAAGACCCGGGGGCCGTAGGTTTCACTAGTGGTTTCTCTCGAGAAAGATAGCAAACGGTGGGTGTCGGGGGGATGAACCCCAGGCAGGCAACGAAACCCGGATCCATTTCAAAAATAATGGGGCCAGCGTCGCCCCTCAATCCAGCTCGCACTTGGCTGGGTCGCTCAACCCGGCCAGGCCCTGCGACCCGGCCGAGCTGTGCAACCCGGCCAGAGTCCTCAACTCGGCCCCAACAACCAAGCTCAAAACTTCCCCAACAAGCCAGCATTGCCGTTGGCATGTTCTCCAAACCCGGCCAAGGGTCAGCGGCCGTCCCATCCCAGCCATACGATGGGTCGAGCCTGTGACACCCTAGCTTAGAGAAAACCGGAACGCCCCGTATTCCAGCCCAGAGATAAGGGAGAAGTCTTCTGGAATACGATACTGCTTAGCATAGAACAAATCAGCTCTTTATTGCAATCTTTGGGGTACAAGGGGATTACATCGGCACGACGACGCCACGCCTGCCACGGTTGCTCTATGCAAGCAGCAGAACAACACGATGGAGCGGAATGACTACTGGCAGCGGAACAACGACGATGGTGATGAACTCCACTCCGCAGGGACTCTGGCTGAAACGCTTATCCTAGCGCGCAAACAAGGGATCCACGGCAAACAAGCAATCAAATCCGGCATGACTTGCAAACTGGCATGACACGCCAGGTCAGTACATTGAATGTACTTGCAAGCTCACAGCAACCAAAGCAATCAACACAAACAATAGCATGGCAATTACAGGTTAACAAGGATTAACATGATAGTATCAGATCAATCATAGCATGAACAAGATGATATAGCTAGAACAATACGAGCATGGCATAAACATATGAACATGATGATACTAGCATGCAACATGATGAAACTATCATGCACCAACTTACTCTGTTTGGGTTACCTCGTAACCATCACCTGTATCACTTACCATCACGGATATCACATAATCATCTTAGGATCCAATCAAGCTTGGTATTAACAATACCGTAATAATCATACATGACCACAAGGAGCTTGACCTTTACCCATGACTCTCGCAAATATCCAACAAGTTGGTATTCACGATACCACAGTGATCCTCTCACGATCACACAAATATCAACCAACTTCTTTCATCATCGAACCGGGGTTGTTATTAATCAAATTATTATTACTATTGATCCATAGTGTGACCAACTACGAACTGGGACCATATCCGCGGGCGCGGCTATTGATAGATTTAACACATACACACTCTGCAGAGGTTAGCACACTGTACCCACACCACGGAACCCATGGCCTCGCACTCCCATTCGGCTGGACCAACGGCGTTCCGACAAAACCGTCCTACTGCCATGACACTCTCCCGGCCACTCCGACTAGCTCCCCTTTGGGCTAGGTCCTGGGTGGCCCCGTGCCTACCAAAGGCACCAACGGTCACCGTTGTGGCAAAAACGGTCCCAAACGGGGACAAGGATCCATAAAACAAAAACGGGCACACAAGGCTTATGCCGTCCTACCTGGCCAAGGTAGCGCCCGTGCATAACCTTCCCTCGCGGGAGGCACCGGCGAGAGGCATGACAATAGACTGCTAGGGCCTTCCCCATACATAAGGCAAATGTGGTTGCACTGGTCAGTTCGATATGGTGGCACCATGACTCAGCCAACAGTTGTTCAAGTTAAATTTAATCCGGTTAAACTTGAATGCAATATACCGATCCATGATAGAAATAACATGATGCAACTACAATGCATGAACATGATATCAACAAAAGCATGGGGGTGCAACATAATCAATGAGCATAACAACAACATTTAACAATTTATCCAGATGAGTATGGCATACCTACGAGCATGAATATCACAACTAGAACATTACTCATGGCAGAACATGACTACTAGTATCAGCAATAACTACCATGCAATAACATACGATAAACTACCATGCAAGCATTTAACCAACTAGGTGCAAAAGGACATGCATAACAACGATACTCAGAACAAACAATAATCATGCACCGAAGACCATCACCAACATGTACTACTACCAAGCATGGTAATAAGAAAGTACTACTAGCAAGTAGTTCATGATAACAGAGTGCAAGAAAACATAGCATGACGGTAAACACCGATTCATAAGCGTAACCGACATAACGACAGCAGTAACAAAAAAATCAAACAGTTATTAAAGATTAAAGTTGCAAACCAATGCTTCTGCATGGCTATCATGCAAATTGTGGTTCTGGCTTGCCTGGGGATGAAAAAGGCTCCGGGGAGAAGTGCGGAATGACCGCGGAAGGAATCGCCGGAAAGGGTACTCTCTCGGAGGGGGCTGATTAGGGCAAAGGCAAAATGGTAATTTTTAGAATATTAAAACATAGTGAAAATGTTACCAAAAGTTTGGGCTCGAAGAGACGAAGACGCGGGCGTTGGATTCACCTCATTCGGAGTTACGGTTGCGAAGATATGAGGTGTAGAAGATCGGAGAATTTTCTGTAAAAATAATATTCACAGCTGGGTCCCTGAGTGGATAAGACAGAGGCGCAAAATTAGAAATACGCTTTCAGAGACTGAAAACGTGCTCGAGGCTGAAACAGAGAGGAATACGCTTTCACTAAAAGAAAACGTACCCAGGTAGAGCACGCTTTCCGGAAGCAAAAACATACTGGAGTGTTTTACGCCTCCACTTAAATGACGTAGCGGGGCAGGGTCAACACCGAGTGGCTGACGGGCGGGGCCCGCGTGGAGGTGGGGCCCACGTGGCCTGGCTCCTTCTTCTTCCTGTCGCTCGCCCAAGGGCCAGAGAAGAGGCGCACGGTGCGGGCGGCCGTTCGGCCGGCTCCGGCCACCTCTCGCGGCGCTTGGCATACCGGCGAGCTCGAGGAAGAGAGGAGCATCCATTCCTGGGGGGCACGGGCTCCGAGAGGGACCGAAACGGCGGTGGTGAGGGCTGCGACGGAGGAGAGCTACGGGTGGAGATGGGGTCGTGGCCAGAGTGACTCCGGCGAGGGGGCGAGGGCCCGGAGAGGATTGAGGTGGTCCGGGGAGTCCTCTGGTGAAGGAATGAGGGAGGGAGGGGGCCGACTTCGAGCGAATTTAGGAGGGAGGCCGCGGCAGACACGGTGGCCATGGGGGAAACAGAGAGCTTCTCCGGCTCGGGCTAGTGGCTAGGCGGGGTCCTGGGAGTGAGGTGAGGCCAATGGTGAGGTCGGGGCACCTCGGGGTGGGCTTATATAGCCGTGGCAAGGCGGTTCGTGCTCGGTTGCCACCGCGGACGCGTGTCCGGCGCCGCAGATGCGTGTCCGGCGCCGCGGACGCGTGTGCTTGCGGCCAAGCTCGAACGGCGACGAGGGGGAAGTGGACGAGGGTCACGGAGATGAGAGGGGCTCGGGGACAAGAGAGGGGAGAAGGCACGGCGCCATTAATGCCTTATCGGCGCTGTGCGCCCGTGGACGCGCTCTGTTTCTCGACGGGGCCAGGTCGCCGGGGAAGCAAACGGAGGAGACAAGCGCTCCAGAGGGACGACGACAATGCGTGCTAGCTGTTAGGCACGCTCACGCGCGCGAAGACAACGAGAGGAGGAGGGGCCCGAAGCAAAACGATGCTCTGGACATGACCATTGCTGCCAGAGCGCGTGCAAACAACACGGTCACCACTGTGACCGGCAAGGAGGGGACACAAGATGCAGGGCAACATTGTCTAGTGTTTAGTCCTTACATACTAGAGGCCGAGGGAGGTGACAGAAGTGCCAAGGAGAGATGTGAGTGATCGCCTGAAGTTTGTTGTATCAATTTTGGCTGAGTACTGCTGATCAACAGGGAGCTAATTGGGTCAAATGGTGTTGTCTGGGAGGTTTAGATTAGGGAGGACTATGATTCTGGAAAAGTTGAGATGATTTGGACCAATATTTGATATAGTTGCTTCACAACTGCTTAACTTGGTCCAGTATAGAAATCAAGATGATGCACTCAAATGGTGAAGCCACTTGAGCTGAAATTTGGCTTGCCAGGATGATTTGGGCATATGAGAGTGCCATACAAATTTCATACCATTTGGAAAAGCCGAAGTGGTACTTCCTTCATGATGATATTCTCTTGACAGAAGCTTAGGAAAATTTCTAAGGGAAAATGGCCAAACAAAATATGCCCAAATTTGGTGGAGATAGGTTATATGGGTAGGAGAAGGTATAGAAAAATTTACAGCCACAATGGAGCAAGATAAAATATACTTGCTTCACAAACTGAAATTTTGGACAGAATCAAAGAATTGAAGATGAGATCACATGGAGGCATTATATGAGCTCAACTTTGGTGGAGGGCTATGATATGATGATATTGAGGTCATGCATAAATTGCAACTCATTTGGATATGCCTATCTTGTACCTCCTTCACAAAATTTCTTTCTAGACAGAAATTTTGGAAAATCATAATTAAATAACTACTAGGAAAATGAGGTTGTATTTTGGCATGTGGCAAAGCTATGGACAGAAAAAGAGGTCCAAGGAGTTTGAGGTCAATTGGGCAAAGGAAAATAGCACTTGCTTCACAATGTGCCATTTAGGGCAGAATAGGAAAAGAATTATTTGAGCATGATGATAAACATGGCAAATGAAATATTTTGCTGTATTTGAGGAAGATATGACCCAAACAATTTATGAGAATTATTTGGGAATTTTTGGAGTGATGGAAATATAGGTTTCTTCACAACCTAGGGCAAATTGAGTTATTCCTTTAATAGAAAAGGAATATCCCCAATAAAAATAATATTGGGATTTGGGCTAGGATGAAAATGTGAAGGTATAGGGAAGGATTTGAGGTTGACAAGCCACTCTGGAAGCAAATAAGAGGTCATCTTCTTCAGTTTCCAGACCGCAAAGCCACAGAGAAAGAAAACTCAAGCAAAAATCTCAGAAAATCAAAAGAACAAGAAAGGGCCAAAAATCAAGCTGTGACAAACCTTGCCCCCTTAAAGAAATCTCGTCCTCGAGATTTGGTTGCTCAAGGAATAAGTATGAACATACTTCCTTAAGGAAACCGTTTCCAACTCGGGTATCCTCTTTCCTTTGTTGATTGTTCCCATTAAATTCTTAATCTGACTTGCGTGAATGGTTCTGGGGTGGTTGGCTTTACTGTATCCATATCCTGGCAGATCTTACTTCACCTTTTCCTGCTTATACTGGCTCCAATTCTATTCATAGCTGCTGACTGATACGAGATTTACCATGTCTGAAATATATGTCTGTCTCACAAATCCGAGGGTGATTTCCGATTGTCGTGTCTGTTCTGCAAACTGTCCATGAATTGGTGATCAAATTTTTCCTGATGAACACCCGAGCTTTGACTCCTTGCGTTGGGTTTCTCTGCTAAATGCGGGTTCTTCGGGTTCCAAACAGAGAGTTGAGACATAACCGTTTTCCTGACAGATTCTGACTTATCGCAGGAATTTCTGAATCATCATGACTGGCTCCACTGTCTTGAGTCTCAGCTTCATACCGAATATTTGATTGTCGCCTGTCGTGGCCAGCATAAGGGGTATGACCTTGTCTGATAATATCCTCATCCTTGACTGGCGGTGGTTCAAAATTGAGTAGACTCCTTAGGTGAATATCCATGGCGGTCGATCCTGACCAAGACTGTCTGGGGTATCTGCACCATGTGAGTCATGCAACAATTATCAGTCTGGCTCTTTCATTACTGTTTTCCTTGCCTGGATCCTTGGATGAAGGAGCGGGATCATATTGCTTCTTCGTGTGACCATAGGTTCTGTCGGTTGCAATATTCTGACAGGCGTACTTTTATCCTCATCTCCTGACATGGTAGCATCATTCCCATTGCAGGTTCATCGTCTCTCAAGTTTTAACCATAGGAAAATGATCATCTGAACCCTTGCAAGAAATCGGCAAATAAATCAGTAGCCACTAGAACGGTCTTTACAACTCAGATCTGGGTCATTACTGAAGTAACTCAGCTACGGCTCAAGACGTCCGAAAAGCGGCTCAGAGCAGGAGACCGTGTTGATAAGAAGAAAGTGACAGTTCCCTAAGACGGCTGAAAAGCAGCTCAGAGCAAAGGGCCACTGTCAAAAAGAAACTCAACAGCTGTACGAGACGGCCGGAAAGAAGCTCAGAAATCGTGACAGTTGTTGAATGGAGAAATATAAAGTCGGCATCCACCCCGAATGGCCAAAAATGGCTTAGAACACAGGCGTGGTGCCGTTACCAGAGAAAAGAAGACAAGGGCTCATCAGGATCATATTCTAGGTTCACCGGTACTTGTACAGAGCTCACTGTTGTTCACTCCTCATGGTCCTTTATCACACTGAGGTGTATATCTGGCTTCCTTCACATATATCTGAGATTCTGATTCCCGAGGCAGACTTGTGTTCTGACTGATTCTTGCTTCTGACCAACTGTCGAGGAGCTGATTCTGCCATCTGCTGTCAATTCACAATGTACTATCGTGCATCATTATCGTACTGAGGACGGTTGGATGGCTTATGCTGGAAACCATCGAGAGTATCTTGTTGAGGAAGACTGGGTTTTGTGCCTCAGAAGCTTGATATGCGGACTGATTACCATATATGCATACCATCTTAATATTTCTGCGGTTGATTACTTGCATGAAACCGGATTTGCTGGACCATCCTTCTTTCTGAATACATGGCACATCCTTGCTTTCTCGCATATCAAAATCATCCTCAACGAAGAATCAAACCTTGTATCTGAACCATACCTTTGACTGAAATTGCACTGTTGGTCTTGCACATAGCTTATCTTCTTGCTGATCTGATCATTTCTATCATGAAGAGTGCACACTGAGGCAAACTTGATTATCCGTACTATTGTAAGGAGTGCACGCTGATGCAAACATGATACTGACTGTCCATCCAGGATTCCTTTTCCATTCAGACGAGGTATTCCAAACTTCACTGCAGTCTGCTGATAACCTCATTCCATTTATCTGAGCTTCCAAACCTTTGAACTCCTTGCTGGTTCTTTAGGTCCGGTGTTGGTCGACGAGCAACTTTAATGAGGGAAAAATAATGCCACACCGAAGGCCCAAAGAAAGAAGCAAAAGAAACGAGTAAAACCAAAAGCACACAAGCATACAAATAATATAAAATCAAGCAACATCACATATTACTGCTACTCACACAATAATATGCATGCACACCTAAGCACACAAGTCTCACGGAAACTCCGGTACTGCGATCTAATATGATGTGGCGGTGTGCATGAAAGTGAATTCACGCGTGGAAGGAGTTGGCGTAACCAAGGCTACACCAAGCGCTGGCTGAACACTGGTTGGATCTGGATAGATATGGAGGCGAGGACGGACTTGGTGATCATGTAGTGAGGCACACGGGCACAACCACATCATCATCAAGCGTACGAAAGGGAAATCATACACATCCAAAGAATGGGATGACAGGGCAATATAGGGGAGGAAAACCAAGGCTTGATGGCATTGCCCTTTTCTCATAACAAATATCGATAAGGGTTGCCGAAGGGACGAGATAGATGGCACGATTCAGGATAGAGACAAGTCTATCACCGAAATAATAAGGGTGGGTGGCGAAAAGATATCGATGTGATACCTGAGCATAACTCCTGCAAATGGTTTCTGGAACACTTGGCACCAAGGCATCACTCTGCTGGGACAAAGATGACGCCAAACACCGAAAAGCACGCATGCTCAGAAGGAGGGTGCAAGTAGTGGATCACAACCGAAGCCACCTATACTCACAAGATTAACCTTTAGCGGCAAGATAATAATCTATATACATGCTATGCAACAAACAAATGCAGTAATCGAGTGCAACAAACCACCCAGACTCTATACTACCGCATTCTAACGTTCGCGAGGGGTAGGGCATCCTACAACCAGACCTGCTCTGATACCAAGCCTGTGGCACCCCGGCTCAGAGAAAACCGGAATGTCCTATATTCCAGCCCAGAGATCAATGAGAAGTCTTCTGGAATACGGCACTGCTTAGCATAGAACAAATCAGCTCTTTATTGCAATCTATTGGGGTACAAGGGGATTACATTGGCACGGCGACACCACGCCTGCCATGGTGGCTCCATGCAAGCAGCAGAACAACACGACGCAGCGGAACGACTACTGGCAGCAGAACAACGACGACAGTGATGAACTCCACTCCACAGGGACTCTGGCTGGAATGCTTATCCTAGCGCGCAAACAAGGGATCCACGACAAACAAGCAATCAAATCTGGCATGACCCGCAAACTGGCATGACACGCTAGGTCAGTACATTGAATGTACTTGCAAGCTCACAGCAACCAAAGCAATCAAGACAAACAATAGCATGGCAATTACAGGTTAACAAGGATTAACATGATACTATCAGATCAACCATAGCATGAACAAGATGATACAGCTAGAACAATACGAGCATGGCATAAACATATGAACATGATGATAGTAGCATGCAACATGATGAAACTATCATGCACCAACTTACTCTGTTCGGGTTACCTCGTAACCATCACCTTTATCACTTACCATCACGGATATCACACAATCATCTCAGGATCCAATCAAGCTTGGTATTAACAATACCGTAGTAATCAAACATGACCACAAGGAGCTTGACCTTTACCCATGACTCTCGCATAACATCACAAATATCCAACAAGTTGGTATTCACGATACCACAGTGATCCTCTCACCATCACATAAATATCAACCAACTTCTTTCATCATTGAACCGGGGTTGTTATTAATCAAATTATTATTACTGTTGACCCATAGTGTGACCAACTACGAACTGGGCCCATATCTGCGGGCGTGGCCATCGATAGATTTAACACACACACACTCTGCAGAGGTTAGCACACTGTACCCGCACCACGGAACCCATGGCCTCGCACTCCCATTTGGGTGGACCAACGGCGTTCCGACAAAAACTTCCTACTGCCATGACACTCTCTCGGCCACTTCTTTGGGCTAGGTCCTGGGTGGCCCCGTGCCTACCAAAGGCACCAACGGCCACCATCATGGCAAAAACGGTCCCAAACGGGGACAAGGATCCATAAAACAAAAACGGGCACACAAGGCTTATGCCGTCCTACCTGGCCAAGGTAGCGCCCGCGCATAACCTTCCCTCGCGGGAGGCACCGACGAGAGGCATGACAATTGACTACTAGGGCCTTCCCCATACATAAGGCAAATGTGGTTGCACTGGTCAGTTCGATATGGTGGCACCATGACTCAGCCAACAGTTTTTCAAATTCAATTTAATCCGGTAAAACTTGAATGCAATATGCTGAGGCACGATAGAAATAACATGATGCAACTACAATGCATGAACATGATATCAACAAAAGCATGGGGATGCAACATAATCAATGAGCATAACAACAACATTTAACAATTTATCCAGATGAGCATGGCATACCTACGAGCATGAATATCACAACTAGAACATTACTCATAGCATATCATGACTACTAGCATCAGCAATAACTACCATGCAATAACATACGATAAACTACCATGCAAGCATTTAACCAACTGGGTGCAAAAGAACATGCATAACAACGATACTTGGAACAGGCGATAATCATGCACCGAAGACCATCACCAACATGTACTACTACCAAGCATGGTAATAAGAAAGTACTACTAGCAAGTAGTTCATGATAACAGAGTGCAAGAAAACATAGCATGACGGTCAACACCGATCCATAAATATAACCGACATAACGACAGCAGTAGCAAAACAATCAAACATTTATTAAAGATTCAAGTTGAAAACCGATGCTTCTGCATGGCTATCATGCAAATGGTGGTTGTGGCTTGCCTGGGGATGAAGAAGGCTCCGGGGAGAAGTGCGAAATGACCGCGGAAGGAATCGCCGGAAAGGGTACTCTCTCGGAGGGGGCAGATTGGGGCAAGGGCAAAATGGTCATTTTCGGAATGTTGAAACATAGTGAAAATGGTACCAAAAGTTTGGGCTCGAAGAGACGAAGATGTGGGCGTTGGATTCACCTCATTCGGAGTTACAGTTGCGGAGATATGAGGTGTAGAAGATTAGGGACTTTTTTGTAAAATAATATTCACAGCCGGGTCCCTGAGTGGATAAGACAGAGGCGCAAAATTAGAAATATGTTTTCAGAGACTGAAAACATACTCGAGGCTGAAACAGATAGGAATATGCTTTCACTAAAGGAAAACGTACCCAGGGGAAAGTACGCTTTCCGGAAGCTCAAACGTACTGGAGTGTTTTACGCCTCCACTTAAATGACATGGCAGCGCGGGGTCAACGCCGAGTGGCTGACGGGCGGGGCCCGCGTGTAGGCGGGGGCCACGTGGCCTGGCTCCTTCTTCTTCCTCTTGCTCGCCCGAGGGCCAGAGAAGAGGTCTTGTGATCTGGGCGGCCGTTCGGCCGGCTCAGCCACCTCTCGGCCTCGGCACACCCAGCAGCCTCGGGAAGAGAGGAGCATCCATTCCTGGGGGGCACAGGCTCCGAGAGGGAACAAAATGGCAGCGCTGAGGGCTGCGGCGGAGGATAGCTACTGGTGGAGACGGGGTCGTGGCCAGAGTGACTCCGGCGAGGGGGCGAGGGCCTGGAGAGGATCGAGGTGGTCCGGGGAGTCCTATGGTGAAGGAATGAGGGAGGGAGGGGCTGGCTTCGAGCGAATTTAGGAGGGAGGCCACGGCGGACGCGGCGGCCATGTGGGAAACAAAGAGATTCTCCGGCTCGGGCTTGTGGCTCGGCGGGGTCCCGGGAGTGAGGTGAGGCCGATGGTGAGGTCAGGGCACCTCGCGGTGGGCTTATATAGCCGTGGCAAGGCGGTTCGCGCTCGGTTGCCACCGCGGACGCGTGTGCTCGCGGCCAATCTCGAAGGGTGACGAGGGGGAAGTGTACGAGGGTCACGGAGACGAGAGGGGCTCGGGGACAAGAGAGGGAAGAAGGCACGGCGCCATTAATGCATTGTCGGCACTGTGCGCCTGTGGACATGCTTTGTTTCTCGACGGGGACGGGTCGCCGGGGAAGCAAACAGAGGAGACAACCACTCCAGAGGGACGGCGACAACGCGTGCTAGCTGTTAGACATGCTCACGCGCGCGAAGACGACGAGAGGAGGAGGGGCCCGAAGCAAAACGACGCTCTGCACATGACCATTGCTGCCAGAGCGCGTGCAAACGACGCGGTCACCACTGTGACCGGCAAGGAGGGGACGCAAGAGGTAGGGCAACATTGTCTGGTGTTTAGTCCTTACATACTAGAGGCCGAGGGAGGTGATGAATCACGCAGAAGTGCCAAGGAGAGATGTGAGTGATCGCCTGAAGTTTGCTGTATCAGTTTTGGCTGAGTACTACTGATCAACAGGGAGCTAATTGGGTCAAATAGTGTTGTCTGGGAGGTTTAGATCAGGAAGGACTACGGTTTTGGAGATGTTGGGGTGATTTGGACCAATATTTGATATAGTTGCTTCACAACTGCTTAACTTGGTCCAGTATAGAAATCAAAATGATGCACTCAAATGGTGAAGCCACTTGAGCTGAAATTTGGCATTCCAGGATGATTTGGGCATATGAGAGTGCCATACAAATTTCATACCATTTGGAAAAGCCAAAGTGGTACTTCCTTCATGATGGTATTCTCTGGACAGAAGCTTAGGAAAATTCCTAAGGGAAAAGGGCCAAACAAAATATGCCCAAATTTGGTGGAGATAGGTTATATGGGTAGGAGAAGGTATAGAAAAATTTACAGCCATAATGGAGCAAGATAAAATATACTTGCTTCACAAACTGAAATTTTGGACAGAATCAAAGAATTGAAGATGAGCTCACATGGAGGCATTACATGAGCTCAACTTTGGTGGAGGGCTATGATATGATGATATTGAGGTCATGCATAAATTTTAACTCATTTGGATATTCCTAGCTTGTACCTCCTTCACAAAATTTCTTTTTAGACATGAATTTTGGAAAATCATAACTAAACAACTACTAGGCAAATGAGGTTGCATTTTGGCATGTGGCAAAAATATGGACAGGAAAAGAGGTCCAAGGAGTTTGAGGTCAATTGGGCTAAGGAAAATAGCACTTGCTTCACAATGTGCCATTTAGGGCAGAATAGGAAATGAATTATTTGAGCATGATGATAAACATGGCAAATGAAATATTTGCCATATTTGAGGAAGATATGACCCAAACAATTTATGAGAATGATTTGGGAATTTTAGGAGTGATGGAAATATAGGTTACTTCACAACCTAGGGCAAATTGAGTTATTCCTTTAATAGAAAAGGAATATCCCCAATAAAAAGAATATTGTGATTTGGGCTAGGATGAAAATATGAAGGTCTAGTGAAGGATTTGAGGTTGACAAGCCACTATTGAAGCAAAGAAGAGGTCATCTTCTTCAGTTTCCAGACCACAAAGCCACGGAGAAAGAAAAGTCAAGGAAAAATCTCAGAAAATCAAAAGAAAAAGAAAGGACCCAAAATCAGGCTGTGACAGAGTCTCCACCAACTGACGACCGAAGCCAGAGTGCCCTGCCCATGCCTCTGGTCAGCCGGACGAGGCAACAGTGCCCCCACCTACCCGCTGACCAGGGCTGGCATGGCAACAATGCACTCGACGTCACCCATGACGCCGGCAAGCGGCGACTTGACGGAGCGCCACTATAGCCGACACGACTCGGCCACGCCCTGACGACCGACAAGACGACACACAGTGCCCCCTAGGCGCCCGGGGCCCACGCCCGACGAACCACGGTATCCGTGGGTCCCAGCCACCGGTTCACGGACATCGACAACCCGCCCTCTGACCTTGTAACATTACCCTTGTACCCCTGGGGGGTTGACCTATAAAACCCCCCAGGAGCCCTCATGCATACGGGAAAGCAATGCAACACACTCATCCATCCACCCACTCTCGCGTCTAGCAAGCAATACCCGAGGAGAGGGAGCAGCCTAAGCCTTGGCATGACCTCCTTCTTCCTCCATACAGCTCTAGGAGCAACTCTATACTATTACATATAAACCACACTCGGCAGGACTAGGGGTGTTATCTCTCCGGAGAGCCCTGAACCTGGGTATGTCTTGCGTCCCGCGCTCGCTCATACCGACCTCGCCTCTGGAGCCCACCAGTGCCCTCGAGCCTCCTCCTATCTTTAGCCATCCCATGGCATCTGTCGTGTGCCCAGCACGACAGTTGGCGCCCACCGTTGGGCAGCTCGAGGTCCTGGCCGGGAGCATGCTTCAGACGGGGATCTTCTCTGACTCCGACGAGCCCGTCACGCTGGTGGATGACATCATCAACGCGCTCGCCGCCTCCTTCGCCACGCTGCGCATCTCCGACACGCCTACGGACGACGAGTACCCCAGCGAGGTACTTAGCTTTTCCAACTCCCCGCTCTCCATCAACGACGGCGCTCCCGACGGAGCGATGTACCTCTGCGCGGAGGTTTTCGTCACCGACACCGGCGCCTCCTCCTCCTTGTCGAGCGCGGCGAGGAAGGCCGCCGAAGCTAAGGCCGCGGCAGATAGGGCCGGCTCGCCCAACCCGCTGCGCCAAGATGCAGAGCCTCCGCGTTCCCATCGGCACCAACGTCGACGCCTCCATCATCGCCGAGGCCTGGACTCATCTCAACGAGGATCGCCAGCGCCTGCTGGACCTCACCGAGACACTCGCCGCCACGCAGCGTTGCCTCGACTCCACCCAGCTGGAGCGCGATGCCGCCTACGGCTTCACGCCTACCGCGCCCGAGCCAAGTCGGGTCGCTGACGTGCGAGGCCGGGGTGTGATAACGCACAAGTATAGGGAATAAATTATAGCCTCTTTCGATAAGTAAGAGTGTCGAACCCAACGAGGAGCTAAAGGTAGAACAAATATTCCCTCAAGTTATATCGACCACCGATACAACTCTACGCACGCTTAACGTTCGCTTTACCTAGAACGAGTATGAAACTAGAAGTACTTTGTAGGTGTTGTGGGATAGGTTTGCAAGAAAATAAAGAGCACGTAAATAAAAACTAGGGGCTGTTTAGGTAAAGACACAATAAAGTTAGTATAGCGAGTGTGGAAAAGTGGTGGTAGGAATTGCGAAATTGTTCCTAAGCAATTGACTACTTTACTAGACCGATAGCAAGTTTTATGTGGGAGAGGCCACTGCTAGCATGTCATCCCTGACTTAGGATTCTATGCACTTATGATTGGAACTATTAGCAAGCATCCGCAACTACTAACGTTCATTAAGGTAAAACCCAACCATAGCATTAAGATATATTGTGTAATAGCCCCAAAATTGGGTTATCAATTTTTGAGCTGTTATTTCTTCCTGACACTCATTTTCCAAATCTTTCTCCTGAGTTTGTTGGATGAATCTGAGATTTCCTGTGATTTCCAACCTTTCAAAACTTGCTCATGTCTTTTTCAGTGGGCAAGACCTCAGTTGCATCATCTTAAACCCTCTCAAACCCTAATTCCAAATTTTTGGAATTTAAATGTGGCCTTTGTGATTACAAAGGAGCCATCATTTTCCTTGATCTGTTGATCATCCCATCTATTCCTAGAGACCCTTCTATCCTTCTAAACCTTGGATATGCAAAAAATATTGCCAAGTCCCATGCAATATTTTTGAATTATGATTTATTCCTTTTCTTGCCTTTCTGAGGAATAAAGTCCAAAGGCATAGCTAGCCATCTCCTAAATTCATATGAATTGGTGGAGTTGATAATTATGCCTAATCCAAGATCTGGCAATTCTATTGGCCAGAATTAAATAAGTAAAATTGCCTTTTCCTATTTAATACCAATATTGCATTTCTGCCATTTTCTAAAGGAACTACTATTTTTATAGCTAGGAAAATTCTCACATAAATTGTGGAGCTTGTCCTTTCTATATAATCACTAGTTCCATCTTTATCTCATGCTCCTCAGATAAAAATTTGGGCACATGATCCAATGCAAGTTTCTGCCTTCTCTGAAATTTTGCAAAGGAAGTGCTTTATTCCCAATTCCATTTGAGATGAAAATTTGCAGGGTGATTAATATTGATAAATGACCTACGTATACCAAATATGAGCTCAATCCAATCATCCTAGCTCCCTGTGCAATTTTTCAAAGTTTCTGAACAGATTGTCACTTTGTGAAGGAAGTACCTTCATAGAGTTTCCAAATGGGATAAGACTTTTCCATACTCTCAAGTATCCTAAATAATTAGCCTTCACCCAAATTAAGCTCATTTAATTGAGCTATGTGAACACATGAGCAATTCTTGTTCTCTATCCAAATTTTCAGTTTGTGAAGGAAGTATATTTTATCTTGCTCCATTATGGCTGAAAATAATTCCAAGCCTTCTCCTATCCTTATAACCCATCTACCCAAGATTTTGGCTAATTTCATTTAGCCAATATTTTCCTAGGAGTTTCGCAAGTTTCTGGTCCAAAGTAATGCTTGTGAAGAAAGTACCAATTTGGCAAGTCCATTTGGGCTGATCTTTTTACAGCATCTACCTATGACCAAATCATGAGGATTTGCCAAGTTATAGCTCAATACAACCTTCCTAGTGAGCGCTTCATCATCATCTAGTTTCGGGACATATTTTAGCAGTTGTTAAGCAACTATGCTAAATAATTGTCCTAATGCCGTCAAAACTCCCAGGACCGTAGTCCTTGTTACCGTAAGCTTACCAGACATCAATTCTACCATTTCACCTCACTGGTTTTACCTCCAGCAAGTTGCCAAGTTTGCAACAGCAAACTTGTGGAGCTTGGTTTACTCCATTCCCTTAGTCTCTGCCTGTCCATTTACCGTAGTAACAATCCACCTTCGAAGGACTACGCGGTAGACATGGTTTAACCTCAGTAAAAACCCCAGAGTGCGCTATGCCAGTGGTGACCACGAGTGCAGCCAGCCAAAATGGTGGTCTAGCCACTGTTCTCGTCGGCAGCGCTGCTCCGACCGTCCCTGACCTTGCCATTAATGTCCCACAGCTCCGCATCATCGTCGCCGTTCTCCTGGACCCCGCTCCCCCTCCGTTTTCTTCTCCGGCGAGCCGAGCCAAAGCTCGAGCAGTACGTGCCCGTGAACCCGTCGTCTTCCTCCTCTGTCTTCTTCCTCCCTGAGCCCCCTTGGCGTTGCGTTGCTCCATGAGCCTCTGCTGCTCGTCGTGACCCTCCTCGTCACCTTCCCACTGCCTCCCGTGAGCCCTGGCCGCGGCTGCCGATGACTGCGCCGTCGCCGACGCGCGGACACGTCGCCCTCCACATGCCACCTCGCCCCTCCCCCTCGAGCTCCCCCGCGGCTATAAGTAGCAAGCCCGGAGTCTCCCTCGCAATCCCCAAGCCTCCCTAGCCTCTCCCCTCAAGCTCCCGAGCCTCTCTGGCCCCTCCCCATCGCCATGGCCGCTGTCGTGGTTGTAAGTCTGACAGTAATGTAGGGGGTTAGGAATGGAGAGGCAAGATAATAGCTATGGAGTAGTTGTATACGCACGAGTTTTACGAGTTCAGGCCCTTCTCGGAGGAAGTAATAGCCCTACGTCTCGGAGCCCGGAGGCGGTCGACTGGATTATGTGTGTATGAATTACAGGGGTGCGAACCCTTGATACTGAAGAGGGGGTGGCTTATATAGAATTCGCCAGACCCCTCCGGCCCTCAGTTATGGAGGGTTAAGGGTACATTAAGGTTGGGCATTACTGGTAACGCCACAAATAAAGTGCTATGATGACCATAAAAGCTACTTAATGGCCGACCGTTAGCGTGCAGAGTGACTTTAGATCTCCTGGCTGTCGAGTGGTTGGCTTCATGGTCGAGTGTCTTCGAGTCTGTCGAGTGGAACACTTCTGAGTCGATTGAAAGATGATTCTTCTAGAGATGTCCATGGGGAGGGTATCTTGGACAGGTCCATGACCCTACGTCCCTACCCTAGGTACATAGCTTCATCATTAGCCCCCGAATGGATCGAGGTTTGAGTGGGGAAGGAGTTGAACACACTTCCGACCCATTTTCGTGTTACGAGTATAGCTTGCTCTGGATCAATGAACCTAGGTGATGATACCAACTTCTTTTTCAGTCGCCTTGATCCATTCTTTGTTTTCGTCGAGTGAGTTTCTTTACTTGAAGAGGTCCGAGTGACAGAGCGGAGGAGATCTTCCGTCTGACAAGTTGTTCTGCAGCTCACGGATTTCGCGGGATTTGAATTTTGGGAAGCGCGCGGGGCAGAGGAGGCCGCAGTAATCGGATGGGATAAGGCAGGGATGCCTCGATCCCTGCGCCACCTTTTTCGCCACGTATCGCGCGCGCGACTGTTGCGGTATTTGACAGGACCGCCCGGAAGTAACCTCATATAAGGCGCCGAACCGGTGTTTTTGAACAGTGCGTTCTCATTTCTTCCTCTCTTCCTCGGACTTGTCCGCCGCGCTCGCTTTCGTTCCAGTGCCGCTGCTCCGTGCGCGTCTCGCCGGAGATGATGGGGAAAGAGAAGACGGCGGCCCTGGAGCGGGCGAAGAAAGCGACGGTGAAGGCGAAGGGGAAGACGACCAGTCGGGGCGGATCTTCATCGAGGGCCGGCCTGCCAAAGGGCTGGATCCAGGGCGACTGGATCCGCTCGAAGATTCATCAAGAAGACCTCGACGACCTAGTCGATGGAGGACTGATCCCCCACGGATCGACGCGGCTTCCGGGGGAGGAGTCCGAGCCGCAGCCTCGGGAGGGTGAGTGCGTTCTCCTTGCCACCCATATCGACCGTGGGTTTTCCTTGCCCCCTCACCCTTTCTTTCGGGGATTTTTGAATTTCTTTGGGGCACAACTCCACCACTTCACACCCAACACAATCGTGTATCTCGCCGCTTTCGTGTCTTTGTGCGAGAATTTCTTGGGTTGTCGGCCTCATTGGGGCCTTTTCAAGCACATTTTCACTTGTCGCTCCCAGACGGTGAAAAAGGCCAATCCGAGTGACGAAAGAACACAAGTGATTCAGATGTGTGGGGGTCTTGGGGTTCAGATGAGAGGGAAAAGTTCTTTTCCGGCCATGATCCTACCCGACTCGGTCCGTGGATGGCAGTCGACCTGGTTTTACTGCAAAGACCAGCCGACGCCAGGGCAGTCGACCGGACTCCCTCCTTTTCCCATGGATCGAGTGAGGAAGCCTTCCTCTTTGAAGGTGATCCCGGAAGAGAAGGCGCGGGTTAAGGTACTGGTCGAACGTGTTGTCCAGCTTATCCATGATGTGGTGACTGGTATGGTCCTCTTGGAGGTCTTCCTTCGGCGATGCATCCAGCGACTTCAAGCTCGAGACCATCCGATGTGGATGTATTCGGGCACTGAGGACACCACTCGGATCCACCCGGAGGAGGTCGAGGATGCCACGCTGGAGGGGTGGCTGACGAGCATCACTGGGAACAGAGACAACCCTAGGGGAGCCAGGAGAATTCATCCACTCGACCAGTCCCACGTCTGGGACAAGGTTCAACTCTGAAGCTCGACTATAATTTTAACCATGCTGCTATTTATGCTCCGTCGATTGACTTTTGTTACGCTTGTTATTCGCGAGCTCTTATCGAAATGTACTCAATGCCCAACGGGAGCAAGAACAAGACCGGAAGGGGAGGCGGCGTGGCGGCCGGCATTCGACGGAGAGGAGAGCGAGGAAAGTGACGACTCAAGTGACGAAGAAGAAGTCGAGTCGCCTCCTCGCAGGGAGAGGCGATCCAAGCTCGACCAAGACCGGCCGAGCGCCCGTGAAAAAGCGATTGCTCAGACTGGCCCGTCTTCAAAGCGCCCTCGGACGTCTTCACCGGCTCCGACTGAAAAAGCGTCAAAGCAGCCCAAAGTTGTAGTGCCAAGGCCTCGGAAGGCGTTGCCGAAGATTAAGATTGACATCCCCGTCGCTTTTGCGTGAGTGTCTCCCTTTGTATTCACTCGACGCTCTGTGGCTGTTTATTTTTCCTTGATTTGACCAGATGAACTTTGGAACTAGCAGCGCTGCTACTTCCGGGACTTCAGCTTATGTGGATGAGGATGAGGCGATGGAGGATGCGGTCACCTCCAATCTGGGTGCGATTTACGTCGTTCGTCTTTATTTGGTCGACTCAAGCGTAATATATACCATTGGGTGATGCAATTTTGGCGACCGATCTTTGAACAGCTCCCAACATTATTGACCTCCCCGACGATGACGATGAAGAGCCCGAGAGGCCTTTGATGAGGAAAAATAGGAAAACTCATGCAGACAAGGTGTCACAATTGACGCCGATAGCTGAACCAGTCGTTCAGGACGCTGATGATGCCAATCGGGCTTTTGTAACCTTTGTCGTACCACTGTCGAGTGCTCTACCTTCTTCATCGACTGCTCAAGCTCCTGCCGATCCACCTGCAGTTTTTGCCGCCCATCACGTCCCAGAGGACGAAGTGAATGCTGCCAAGGAAGCCATACGCCAAGCAGGTATTATGATCGAGAAGATGAAGATGGTGCGGGATGTCAGTCAGGCCGCCTATGATGCCAGCTCGGCTCTCCAAAGCAATGTTCAGGTTAGCAGCACGTCGACTGATTTTCTTGGCTTTCTCTGTTAGGATATGCTACCTGAAAAACTCTCTTTCCAAGGATCTTTGAATCTGTGCACCCAGTGGGAGTTTTGACTTGTCACTGAGAAAATCCATACTTTGAGCTGAATTTTTGTTATTGAAGTTTTGGACTAGTGGGGGCACGTTGAGTGCACCCATTGGGTGTAGTCCCCAAGACTACGGTGGACTACGGGCAGTCGATTGTAGTCTTGACATTTTAATTCCTTCACTCGGTCTGGTGTGTCCATGTCGAGTGTAAACTGAACCAATGGGGGCACGCTAAGTGCACCCACTGGGTGTAGTCCCCGAGACCATGGTCGACTGCTGGCAGTCAACTATGGTTTGAAGAACTTGTTTGTTGCTGTATTTCTTCTTCTCTTTTTTTATATATATGCACTCGCGCCGAAAAGGTCTCGTCGAGTGTTAACTGAACCAGTGGGGGCACGCTAAGTGCACCCACTGGGTGTAGTCCCCGAGACTATGGTGGACTGCGGGCAGTCGACCGTAGTCTTAGTGTTTATTGTCTTTGTCGTTTTTCTCTGTAAAATAACCCATCCTCTCTGTTACAGAAATCTTGTGACCTTGGAGCTCGCTTTGCCGACTTGGAAAAGCAGCAAATTCAACTCAACCTTGACCTGGAGTTGGCCAAGTCAGAGCTGCAGAAGGCCAAATATGACGCCAATGGTAAGGAAGCTTTGTCAACTGTTTTGTCTTAGACCCGGATTTCATTCTGCTCTTTCTGAACTGAGCATTATTTCTTTTCAGAAAAACTGAACCAGGCTCTGTTAAAGAAGGATCACGATCTGGCTGTTGCACAAAAGAAGGCCGACGACCAAACTGCTCTGGCTGAGCAGAAGCTGGCCCGATCGGCAAAGCGGAGGAGGAGAACGCGAAGATGAAATCTGCTCTGGATGAAGCCAACAAGGAGGTAACCCGCTTGAAGAAGGACAAGGTTACCCTGAACGAGAAGATGGAAGGCATTGCTCGCAGGAGGGATGATCTAGAAAGCTATCTGAGGAGCCTCGCCAAGAAGTTATTCATCAAGCTTGAAGGTACATATCCTGTTCCGACTGGTTCATCTTTGTCGACTCGGCATCTGAATATTGACTCATCCTTGGACTGTGCATGCGAGCTTTGCGAGACTTGAGGAGGAGGCTGGCGAATCGAACCAAATTTGGACCCTATCAATTCTCCTGTGAAGGATGAAACTGCTATGAACCTGCTCCGACTGGAATCCCGCATCGACAGTGTTGTTGACTATTTGGCTCGACCGAAGGTTGCCACGTCGCGGATCGACACAACACTTTGGCCAGGGGCAACACTCCAGAACGACCTCGAGCCTCTGATGACTCAACTTAACGAGATCCCTGGTCGAGTGCAGGAGTGGAAGAAGTCTTCAACTCGGTGCGGTGCTGATGTGGCTCTGTCTTTGGTTCGTGTCCACTGTAAAGAGGCACCAGAAGATAAGCTGGCAGCAATCAAGGTCGCCAACACCAAGAAGCATGATTTCCGATCCTTTATTGAGACTTTCATTGCTGCTGCCACTCAGATCACCGATGGTGTCGACCTGGACGAGTTCGTCGAGCCTGCCAGTCCTCCTCCCGCAGAATGAACAAACTTTTATGCCTCACCTTAAATTTGCCTTGGAATGCCGAGTGGATTTTGTAAGCGTTAAACTCTTTCGGGCTGAGAGCCCGAGTACTTTGATCTGCGGTTTGGAACCTTTAAGATTTGTCTGAACTTGTTTTACTTCTGAATATGCTTGCATTTGCCTTCGTTTGGACTTTGCTCTTCACTCGGAACAGTCTTTGTTTTTGGGACGCAGCTCTGAGGTGGAAGATTCAGTCAACCTGCGCATCATTGTCCTTGCAGGAAGGGATGGAGTACGTATTGCAGTCGACCCACGCCTCGTCGTCCTTGCGGATCGGGATGGAGCACACGTTGTATTTGTGGCGTAGCTCCGCAGGAGAAGGTAGCAGTCGACCTGCACCTCGTCGTCCTTGCGGATCGGAATGGAGCGCACGTTGTACTTGTGGCGCAGCTCTGAAGGAGAAGGTAGGAGTCGACCTGCACCTCGTCGTCCTTGCGGATCGGAATGAAGTGCACGTTGTACTTGTGGCGCAGCTCCGAAGGAGAAGGTAGCAGTCGACCTACACCTCGTCGTCCTTGCCGATCGGAATGGAGCGCACATTGTACTTGTGGCGTAGCTCCGAAGGAGAAGGTAGCAGTCGACCTGCACCTCGTCGTCCTTGTGGATCGGTATGTTTTCAAACTTAGGCGAGTACTTGGACTGTAGCTAAGCCCCCGAGTGAGAGGGTTGCTCTTCACTCGGTAGGATTTCTCAAACTTAGGCGAGTACTTGGACTGCAGCTAATCCTCCGAGTGAGAGGGTTGCTCGTCACTCGGTAGGATTTCTCAAACTTAGGCGAGTACTTGGACTGCAGCTAAGCCCCCGAGTGAGAGGGTTGCTCGTCACTCGGTAGGATATCTCAAACTTAGGCGAGTACTTGGATTGCAGCTAAGCCCCCGAGTGAGAGGGTTGCTCGTCACTCGGTAGGATTTCTCAAACTTAGGCGAGTACTTGGACTGCAGCTAAGCCCCCGAGTGAGAGGGTTGCTCACCACTCGGTAGGATTTTTTAAACTTAGGCGAGTACTGGACTGCAGCTAAGCCTCCGAGTGGGAGGCTGGCTCACCACTTGGTAGGATTTTTTTAAACTTAGGCGTAGTCTTGGACTGCAGCTAAGCCCCCAGTGGGAGGCTGGCTCACCACTCGGTGGGATTTTTTAAACTTAGGTAGTCTTGGACTGCAGCTAAGCCCCAGTGAGAGGATTGCGTGGGATTTTTAAACTCAAAGTGAGTCTTGGACTGCAGCTAAGCCCCGAGTGAGAGGATTGCGTGGGATTTTTTAAACTCGGTAGTCTTGGACTCAGCTAAGCCTCCAGTGGGAGGCTGGCTCACCACTCGGTAGGATTTTTAAACTTAGGCGAGTACTTGGACTGCAGCTAAGCCTCCGAGTGGGAGGCTGGCTCACCACTCGGTAGGATTTTTTTTAAACTTAGGTAGTCTTGGACTGCAGCTAAGCCCCCGAGTGGGAGGCTGGCTCACCACTCGGTAGGATTTTCAAGTACTTAGGCGAAACGGATTCGCAGCTAAGCCTCCGAGTGAGAGGCTTGCGCGTCACTCGGTAGGATGTTTTTTACAACCTTAGGCGAAACGGATTCGCGGCTAAGCCACCCACTCGGGTGTTTCTTACGTAAACAAAAGCAACAACAATCACTGGGAAAATTATAACACTCTTGTCTTTGATAAATAAACTACAGAGGTATTTCTTATTACATCTCATCTGAGTGAGTACTTAAGTATAAAAGGGGCGGAGCAGCTCCGCATTCCAAGATCGTGGCTCATCAATTTGGCGATCGACATTGTAAAGATGGTACGCTCCATTGTGGAGAACTCTGGTGACGATGAAGGGGCCTTCTCAAGTGGGAGCGAGCTTGTGTGGTTTCTGTTGATCTACTCGGAGGACCAAGTCTCCTTCTTGGAAGGCTCGACTCTTCACATTTCTGGCATGGAATCGATGCAAGTCTTGCTGATAGATAGTCGAGCGGATCAGGGCCATCTCTCTTTCCTCTTCTAGGAGGTCGACTGCATCCTGCCGGGCTTGTTCTGCTTCATCTTCAGAGTAGAGCTCAACTCGGGGCGCATTGTGAAGCAAGTCACTCGGCAGATCTGCTTCAGCTCCATAGACCAGAAAGAATGGAGTTTGTCCAGTTGACCGATTAGGGGTAGTCCTCAATCCCCAAAGAACTGATGGAAGTTAAATCGACCCATGCGCTTTGCTGCGTGCTTGAGATCGCGCATCATTCGGGTTTCAGTCCTTTGAGAATTAGACCGTTTGCTCTTTCCGCTTGTCCATTCGACCGGGGTGGCGGATCGAAGCGTAGTCGACTCATGTGCCTTGAGAGGCGCAAAAGGCTCTGAACTTGTCGGAATCAAAGTTTGATTCATTATCAGTGATGATGTTATGCGGAACTCCATATCTGAATATTAACTCTCTGATGAAACTGATAGCAGTGCCAGCATCGAGATTCTTGATAGGCTTAGCTTCAATCCATTTAGTAAACTTGTCGACTGCCACTAGCACGTGAGTGAAGCCGCTCCTGCCAGTTCTCAGTGGTCCAATCATATCCAATCCCCAAACAGCGAAGGGCCAGACAAGTGGAATGGTCTTCAAGGCTGACGCGGGTTTGTGTGACATATTGGAGTAGAACTGACATCCTTCACATTTGTCGACCATCTCTTTCGCCATTTCATTTGCTCATGGCTAGTAAAATCCCGCTCGGTATGGTTTAGCCACAATGGTCCGAGAGGACGCATGATGACCACAGGTCCCCGAGTGGATATCGTCAAGAATTATTTGACCTTCTTCTGGCGTTATACACTTCTGACCGACTTCAGTCGCGCTTTGTCTGTATAACTGTCCCTTTATCACAGTAAAGGCCTTGGATCGACGGACGATCTGTCGAGCCTCTTCTTCATTCTCTAGGAGTTCTTTTATTACGATGTACGCGATGTACGACACCGTCCAGTTGGGAGTGATGACCAAGACTTCCATGATCAAGTCGACCACCGCTGGAACCTCAACTTCAGTCGGATCTGTGGCACTTTTTGGTTGCGGAGCTTCTTCGGTGAAAGGATCCTCTTGAACTGATGGTGTGTGGATGTGTTCCAAAAACACATTGCTGGGAATGGCTTCTCTCTTGGAACCTATTTTTGCCAAATCATCAGCTGCTTGATTTTTCGGTCGGGGTATATGATGAAGCTCTAACCCCTCGAATTTCTTCTCTAGCTTTCTCACTATATTGCAGTAACCAGTCATGGCCGGACTTCTGATGTCCCACTCCTTCATCACTTGATTAACCACCAAATCTGAGTCACCATAGACCATGAGGCGACGGACGCCGAGTGAAATGGCCATACGCAACCCATACAAAAGTGCTTCGTATTCTGCTTCGTTATTGGAGGAATCAAAGTGAATCTGGAGCACATATCTGAGCTTATCTCCTCGGGGGGAAACCAACACTACCCCAGCACCGGAACCATTCAACATCTTAGAACCATCAAAGAACATGGTCCAAATGCTCGAGTGAACTTGAGTCGGCGATTGCTGTTCAATCCACTCGTGACGAAATCTGCTATTGCTTGGGACTTGATGGCTTTCTTTGCCTCAAACTTGATATCTAGGGAAGGAGTTCAATCGACCCTTTTGCCACTTGACCGATTGCATCTACGCTATGCGAATCTCGACAATGGGCGTCGTCGGCGGCTGTAATGGAATGGTCGAGAAGTAATGAGCAACCTTCTTCGTGGTCATATAAATCCCATATACAAGCTTTCGATAATGAGGGTATCTTTGCTTTGATGGGGTCAAAACTTGAAACATAATATCTTTGGGCGCTGAACTTTAAAGGCTTTTCCTTCTTCTTCCCGCTCGACCGTAAGTCTTGTCTTGACAACTTGTCCGTGGCTGCAATGTAAAGCAGCAAAGGCTCTTTCTTTGATTGGGGCAGCAAGCACCGGTGGGTGGAGAGCGGGGCTTTTAGCTCGCAAGCGCTGCATCAACTTCAGGAGTCCACTCGAACTTGTCTGACTTCTTCATTAGTCGGTAAAGAGGCAATGCCTTTTCACCGAGTTGAGAGATGAATCGACTTAAAGCGGACAAGCAACCAGTAAGCTTCTGGACATCATGCACACGCACAGGATGTTTCATTCACAGTATAGTACCAGCTTTTTCTGGATTGGCGTCGATTCCTTGTTCGAAAACGAGAATGTCGGATTTCGGGTTCCGGCAGACCCTTAATGTTCGAACTCTGGGGTGCGTGCGGAGATCCAGCCCTCCACCGTCTTGTACCTCGCCGAATCGCAGGGACCTAAACTACTCAAAAGAACAGCACAAGAGACACGAGATTTATACTAGTTCGGGCCACCGTTGTGGTGTAATACCCTACTCTAGTTTGTGGTGTGGTGGATTGCCTCAGGGGCTGATGAAGAGCGATCTGAGGGAAGAACAGCCTCGCGAGGGTCATTCTTGGTGGGTGTGATGAACTGCTAGGTGGTGTCCGTCGCTCTAGCTTGAGGATCGGTCTCTATCTCTCTCTGGATTCCAAATGCGGATCTCTTCCTCTCCGATCGTCCTCCCACTCAGTGTGGCTACTCCTATTTATAGGCGAAGGCCGGGCCTCTTCCCAAATATTGGCGGGAAAGGCGCCAACAATTAGCCATTTGAAGGGGAACAGCGGGTACACTTATCTGACTAAAGTTGGTCCGCTTTGCCAAAGGCTCTGGTGATAGCCTTTGCTTGGGCTCCACGATGACTCCCTTCCGGCCGTTGGGGCTGGTCTTGGTCTTGTTGCACGAAGCGGATGCCTTTGCTTGATACTCTACTTTGTGCTTGCTCCCTTTGCACCAAAGAGGAAAGGAGGGCGCTCTGTTGGCTGGCGCCCGGCATGGCGCCCTTGGTGCGTCATTGCTTGCGTCATGGGCACCTCACGAGGTACCCTGCCTTGAACTCTCCGCCTCCTCATGAGCCCGGCTGACGAGGCCGTGCACGAGAAGCTCTTGGTCGTCCGCCCAGTCAGGCTTGGCCCCTCGCGAGGTCTTGAGCTTGCATTGATGAAGATGGGCCGTCTGGGCCTCCTTTGAGCCACGCCCAGCCATGAGCAGAGAGAAAGTCAGGGACCCCGTTCCCGAACACCGACAAGATAGCCCGGGCCTGGCGCCCGAACTTGGCAGGCAGAGAGGCGAAAGGGCAAGTGCGAGCGTTGCAGGCCCCTAACAGCCTGCGGCCTTGGCGCCGCGTGGCGGTTGATTGGACGCATGCGCACTGCTTCCCCATGATGCCTCGGTAACCGCCCGGATTCGACAAGTCCCTGCATGCAGAGTTGGTCATGATTACCGGTGGTCGTGGAGGCCGACGGTTGGCCTTCGCTAGCAATAAGTCTGCAGGCGGTCTTGCGCCCTTCAGTCTATCCTTTCTTGTCTCTCCTTCTTCTCCATGGCTCCACCAAGGAAGTTCTCAGCCCGAGAGAAGGGAAGGGCCGCCAGTCGAATCTTCCTCTCCTCCGCCTAAGCGTGGTCGAGGTCGCCCTCGCAAGCACCCCGTGGCCTCCACGGCGGTCCCCCGTGGTCGTGGGGAGGCTCTCGGCATGGTGATGGCGGCTGGCCATGGTCGGGCGTGCCACGGCCGCGTCCCCGAGGCCACGCCTCCATGCTGCTGAAGCGCTGCCGGAGTTCATGGTAAGGGCGGAGGAGCCGTCCGGCGTCCGGCTTCAGCTCCCGTGCTTCCTCCTGGGTGAGCTCCCAGATGGCGCCCTGAGTGGTCTCGGCTCGAGGCGGATGGCTGCTGCGGCCGGGCCGTGGGCTTCTCTGGAGGTCTCTGCTGCAGGGAACCTATCCCTGGCCCGCGGTTGGCAGACGTTCGCTCGCGCGCGTGGTCTCCGCCGCCGGTGCTCCCTGCACTTCAAGTATGATGGCGGCGCCACCCTCTACGTGAGGGTGTTCGGGAAAACGGCCGCCGCATGGGGTGCTGCCACGAAGGCGGCGACGCATGATCGAGGACTCAGCCCGGCGTGGGCGGAGAGGGCAGCGTCTGGCGGTGGCGATGCCGCGACTCCTCACGCTTCACCGGCTCTTCTTGGTGGCGATTCTTCCAGCAGCGGCGCGCCAGCCCCCACGCCACCGCGCTTTGCTTGGGGTGGCAGCGGGTCCGCTGGCCGCCACGCCCGATGAAGCGAGATGGAGTCCGCCCGAGCTCGGGCGGCTCGGGCCTTCAAGAAGAGCGGCGCAGGCGTGCTTCACCTGCCCATCCTTTTCCTTCCTTTTCTCCTGCGTAAAAAGGAACAATGTGTGGCCCGTGGTAGCGTTTAGAACAACGTCGTTTAATTATTGTCTTGCTTTTGTTATCTGATATTGTTCCTTCGCCGTGCTCCCATTCATAAGTGTCCCCGGCCGTGGCTTGGGGCGACGACCCAGCCCGTGTTAGCGTTGTGCTGCCCGTGAGGCATAGTGCGGAGGGTGCTCCGGCTGCGGACCAGGGCCGTGAAAACTTGAGCGATAGGGGCGAGAGCGCTCATGAGGGCTCCGAGGCTTCCGCCTCACGAGTCCAGCGCAAGAGAAATCGAGGCGGGAGGTGAAAAGATCGAAGAACCACGGACCAAAAGAAAAGGCGATAGTTTCGATAAAAATCCAAATGAGAATAACCGATCAACTGCAGAAAGCAAATGAAAAAGCGCGTCCGGCACCTAGTCTAGTCTTGACGTCTTCTCACCGGTAGCGGAGCTAAGTGCTGCCCTGGGCGTGGGAGGGAGCCCAGGGCTGAGGCGGCACTCCTGAGACTCCGGGGCGTGTACAACCCCAACTCATTATTACGTGAGAGTGTCACGGGCGGCGAGCTTCACACGCGTTCGCCTTCTTCACAGGCTCTGGACCTTTCTTCTGGGAAGCAAGCTTCACTGGCGTTTGCCCTCTTCATAGGCTCTGGGCCTTTCCAGAACGCGAAAACTTCACAGGCGTTCGCCTTCTTCACAGGCTCTGGGCCTTTTCCCAGGAGGTGAGCTTCACAGGCATTTGCCTTCTTCACAGGCTCCGGGCCTTTTCCAAAAAGATGGACTTCACAGGCATTCGCCTTCTTCATGAGCTCGGGGGCCTTTTAGGGTAAAACCTCCGGAGTCTTTGGATGTTCCAGCGTTCTGTATAGGTACTCCCTCTTGAGTCTCCAAGCGCCGGAGCCTGGCACAGAAACATGAACAACCTTGAATGGGCCCTCCCACATGGGAGAGAGCTTATCAGTCCCTCCTGGAGAGGACCCGTCGGGCATGAGGCCCCCTACCTCAAAGGCGGGTTGCGCTGGCTCTGGGCCTTATCTTGAGTGTGTTCCTGCAAATTTGGCGGATGCGGTGCTCTCGTCTTGGTCCGGCTCTCGGGCTGGTCTCGGCCGTCGCTAGCAAGCCAGGTCGCGATGCCATGGACAAGACCCGGAGGGTGAGGGCGGAGAGCGGTAGGAGCCACAGTCGCGATGCTCGGGCACCCCCCTTTAGCATAAAGCTGGATTAGGCAGCCGCAACTCTCGTCCTCGGGTCCGGCTCTCGGGCTGGTCTCGGCCGTCATTTGGCAAGCAGGTCGCGATGCCATGGACAAGACCAGAGGTGAGGGCCGGAGAGCGGTAGGAGCTCTGAGTCGCGATGCTCGGGCACCCCCTTTACTTAGCAAGCTGGGTGAGACGCCGCAACTCGTCCTCGGGTCCGGCTCTCGGGCTGGTCTCGGCCGTCGGTGGCAAGCCGGTCGCGATGCAATGGACAAGACCGGAGGGTGAGGGCGGAGGCGGTAGGAGCCCTAAGTCGCGATGCTCGGGCACCCCCCCCTTTAGCAGCATAAGCTGGGTTAGATGGCGAAACTCTCGTCCTCGGGTCCGGCTCTCGGGCTGGTCTCGGCCGTCATTTGGCAAGCAGGTCACGATGCCATGGACAAGACCGGAGGGTGAGGGCGGAGAGCGGTAGGAGCCCTGAGTCGCGATGCTCCGGCACCCCCCTTTAGCGTGCAAGATTCCGCCACCCGAAAAAAGGCACCAAATAACAAGCATGGTGGGCGAGAGCATAATCCTAAGGAAGAAGCGGGGAAGGATACATGCATGGGACTGCCCCGGCGGCTTGGGGATGATGCAGCCCGAGGGGCGCCCCGAGCAGGATAAGCTAATGACATGAAGTAAAAAGGGATACATGCCACAGGGACGGACCCACGCGGCCTAGGAATAATGCAGCCCTGAAGGCGCTCCCAGCCGGAAAAACTTAAAGATGTCACCTGGTGATGTTGGGGTTGAAGGGGTGTTGGTGTAGCAGACTCGGTGGGCTGCGGGAGCCCATCCTCACGAGACCCCAGGCCCAGAGGCCTCGGGAGGCTCGGGGCGGCGGCTCCTCGTGGGCCATCTCCATCTCCGCTTGAGAACTGCGGCGTGCACGACCTCTTGAGCCTCGGGATGGTCCTCATGAGGCTGGTGCCTGAGCAGCCGCGTTTGGGAGGCCGTAAGGCATGCGCGCGTAGTGTGGGCGGACCCTGCATAGCGTCCCACTCGCGAGGGCGGAGGCACTCTTGAGATGCGGCTCGGTTGAGCCCTGGTATGTCGATGCATCGCGCAACCCACCATCCTCGCTGGATGGGGGCCACAGTGAGTGGCGGCTGCTGCTCCTCATGACCCTTGACTCATGTAGCTCTTGAATGGCCTTGCCAGCCAGAACTCTTGAGGTCGGTTTGGGTTCGGTAGATCCTAAGGTTGAACTCGGGAGTCTTGTGGAGATCCAACCCTCCACCGTCTCGTACCTTGCCGAATCGCAGGGACCTAAACTACTCAAAAGAACAGCACAAGAGACACGAGATTTATACTAGTTCGGGCCACCGTTGTGGTGTAATACCCTACTCTAGTTTGTGGTGTGGTGGATTGCCTCTTGGGCTGATGAGGAGCGATGCAGGGAAGAACAGCCTCGCGAGTGCATTCTTGGTGGGTGTGATGAACTGCTAGGTGGTGTCCGTCGCTCGAGCTTGAGGATCGGGTCTCTATCTCTCTCTGGATTCCAAATGCCAGCTCCTCTATCCTTGCGATCGTCTCTCCCTCCGTTTTCCGATCCTCTTTTCTACTATGGTGGCTAGATCTACTTATATAGACGAAGGCCCTGGGCCTCTTCCCAAATATTGAGCGGGAAGGGCGCCAACAATTAGCCATTTTGAAGGGGCAAGCGGGTACACTTATCTGACTAAAGTTGGTCCTCGCTTTGCCAAAGGCTCTGGTGATGGCCTTTGCTTGGGCTCCACGATTACTCCCTTCCAGCCGTTGGGGCTGGTCTTGGTCTTGTTGCACCGAAACGGATGCCTTTCCTTGATGCTCTTGCCTGCGCTTGCTCCCTTTGCACCAAAGAGGAAAGTAGGACGTTGTGCAGGCTGGCGCCCGACTGGCGCCCTTGGTCGTCATGGCTTGCATCATGGGCACGTCGCGAGGTACCCTGCCTTGAACTCTCCGCCTCCTCATGAGCCAACTGACGAGGCCGTGCACGAGAAGCTCTGGTCGTCCGCCCAGCAATCTCAGCCCGTCGCGAGGTCTTGAGCTTGTCTTGATGAAGATGGGCTGTCTGGGCCTCCTTTGAGCCACGCCCAGGCATGAGCGAGCAAGTCAGGGACCCCGTTCCTAGAACGCCGACAGTAGCCCCGGGCCTGGCGCGCAACTTGGCAGCGGAGAGGCGAAAGGGCAAGTCTGGCGTCGTGGGCCCCTAACAGCCTGCTGACCTTAGGCGCCAGCGTGGCGGTTGATTGGACGTGGGAGCCTCTGCAACAGCGGAGTTGATAATAGAGCGGCATCTTCCTTGCCTCCTTTACTTTCTCAAGTTGCTGCTCAGATCCCCTTTCTTGCGCCCCTCCTCTTCCTCGTCTCGTCTGGTTTCCATGGCTCTGATCCGTCGGTTCTCCAGGGAAGAGAAGGGAAAGGCTCCTCAAGAGGATCCTGACCCGCTCCCCCCAAAGAAACGGCTTGCTCTCTGGTGTCAGGGCAGGAGCGCTCGCCAGGAGGCACCCATGCCCTGATGCGTGCGACCGCCACCAGGGTTTCCTCTCCCCCTGTACGCGCAAATTGGTGGCCCTGAAGGAGGCGAGGCCGGGCGCCACGAGCGGCGCCGCCCGGCGACACCGGCCGGTCACGAAGGTGTCGTCTTCCCCCAGAGTCCACGCCGAGGCTCTGCCGGGAGTTCGTGCCCAGCGTCGCCCGCGCCTCCTAAGTCTTGGATTCGTCTTCCTTCTTTCTTCGCCTCCATCGTCCGTGAGCGCCCTGGGACTCTGGCTGCAGCACGCCCGGCTGCGGCACCCTCATGACAGGCAGAGGTTGCAGTAGTTGCCCAGGCGAGGTCTTCATGACTCGAGGTGGGGCAGTGCCCGGGTCTGCGGGGCGAGGCGCCCTCACGATCCACCTAGAATGCGATGGTGCTTGGTGGTGTCCTTCAAGGTCTTGATCACGGAGGGTCGCGGCTGGAGTGCTGCCCGGGAGAGGTGGTGGGGTCTGCTGTGGTGAGGCGGTGGTCGACCGACCACTCCCTTGGCAGCTTCTTAGGCGGCAGAAGGCGCCGGAGGATCAGCGACTCCGCCGAGCTCTTGCGACGCCTTGGAGGCAGCGGCGACAACTCTGAGCCCCGAGCTTGCGCCGCTCCCGGGCGAGGCGGGCTCGTCGGTCGTCGCCGCCCTGATCTGGATGGGGTTGGCTCCGGACCGGGTGGCCCACTGTTGATGATGGCGTCTGCCGTGGTGGTCCCTGTAGATAGGACTCCTCAGGATTCGCATCTCTTGTTCCTGTGAAGAGCCAAGAATGTACCCCGCGGGGGCTTCTAAGATGTTTGTAGCTTCATTTGTCAATATGATCCTTATTGTGAGGCAGTGCGGGATGCTTATTCCGTTCTAGCTCAGTTTCTTCCTCTCAGACCTCATGAGGGCTTGATGCTCTCTGCGCCAAGCAGGTCCAGTCCCAAAGCGGCTTCAGCCGTCCGCTGGTATGCCAGTCGCGTTGCCGTGGTCAAGGCCAGGAGGTGGCGGCCGAGTCCGTAAGAGCCTCACGAGTCGCGATGCTCGGGGTCCCCTTGGCGCTCAAGCAGCCATCATTCGTGTGAAAGGAGGCGGCGTTGCTAAGGCGGGGTTGCATTGAGTGTGGGGATGGTGTTGCGATGACGGTGTGGGTGGAGGGTGACTTATCTCGAGGTTAGGACAATGCTCCACAGTGCGGTGCCAGGTCCGTGCCTTGGCCGACGAGAGATTGCGTGGCGAGTCGTTTCGTGCTCCTTGAGAGACCTGCAGGTTCACCACAAAAGGAACAAGAGCTCACCGTGGCGATCGTTAGTCCTGCCGTTAGTTGCTTTGGAGAGGCACGAGAGGCCTCGCGAGTGTCTTGGGGCACCCGTGAGCCAGTAGCAGGACTCACGAGGCCCTACCTCAAAGCGGGTTGCTTTGGCTCACAGGCCTTATCTTGAGTGTGTTCCAAATTTGGCGGATGCGGTGCTCTCGTCTTGGTCCGGCTCTTGGGCTGGTCTCGGCCGTCGGCCAGCAAGCCAGTCGCGATGCCATGGACAAGACCCGGAGGGTGAGGGCGGAGGCGGTAGGAGCCACTGAGTCGCGATGCTCGGGCACCCCCTTTAGCAAGGCTGGATTAGGCAGCGCAACTCTCGTCCTCGGGTCTCGACTCTCGGGCTGGTCTCAGCCTTCGCTGGCAAGCCAGGTCGCGATGCCATGGACAAGACCAGAGGGTGAGGGCTGGAGAGCCGATAGGAGCCCTGAGTCGCGATGCTCAGGCACCCCTCCTTTAACGCGCAAGCTGGGTCAGACGCCGCAACTCTACGTCCTCGGGTCCCGGCTCTCGGGCTGGTCTCAGCCGTCGCTGGCAAGCCAGGTCGCGATGCCATGGACAAGACCAGAGGGTGAGGGCCGGAGGCGGTAGGATCCACGAGTCGCGATGCTCGGGCACCCCCTTTAGCGCAAGCTGAGTTAGATGGCGAAACTCTCGTACTCGGGTCTGGCTCTCGGGCTGGTCTCGGCCGTCGCCGTGGCAAGCCGGTCGCGATGCCATGGACAAGACCAGGAGGTGAGGGCGGAGGCGGAAGGAGCCACTGAGTCGCGATGCTCACCCACCCCCTTTAACGTGCAAGATTCCGCCACCCGGAAAAAGGCACCAAATAACAAGCATGGTGGGCGAGAGCATAATCCTAAGGAAAAGCGGGAAGGATACATGCCGCTGGACTGGCCCGGCGGCTTGGGGATGATGCAGCCCGAGGCGCCCAGCAGGATAAGCTAATGACATGAAGTAAAGGGATACATGCATGAGGATGGACCTGTGACACTGGGAATAATGCAGCCACAGAAGGCGCTCCCAGCGGAAATAAAACTTAAAGATGTCACTGGTGATGTTGGGGATGAAGGGGTGTTGGTGTAGCAGACTCGGTGGGCTGCGGAGCCGATCCTCATGAGCTCCCAGGCCCAGGGGCCTCGGGAGGCTCCGGAGGCGTTGGCGGCTCCTCAGGGGCCATAACCATCTCCGCAAGGCTGCGGCGTGCCTGACCTCTTGAGCCTCCAGGATGGTCCTCATGAGATGCTGGTGCGCAGCAGCCGCATTTGGCAGGCCGTAAGGCATGCGTACGTAGCTGTGGGGCGGACCCTCGCAACGTCCCACTCGCGAGGCTAGGCGCTCTTGGTATGCGGCTCGGTTGAGCCTGGTATGTCGATGCAGACGCGCAGCCCACCATCCTCGCTGGATGGGGGCCCACAGTGAGTGGCGGCTGCCCTCATGACCCTTGACTCCTGTAGCTCTTGAATGGCCTTCTTGGCAGACTCTGAGGTTACGCCCATACGGTTTTGCTCCTGCTTGCGGGAAACGTGCTTCAAAACACGCCTCCACGTGGTGCCCAAGCGCCTCCCTCGAGACCTTGGCGAGGTCAGCGGCCCTCTAGCGGGGAGCCCCCGAGCCCTGCCTGAGGAGGGCGCCGGGCGCGCTTTCCTATGCGATGGAAGGAGGCTCCCCCTGGCCCGGTGCGGGCCCTGAGGGGCCTGTCTCTTGAAGAGCCGGGCCGGTCGATGTCTTCTTCTTCTTGGGTGCGGCCTCGGGAGGCCTCATCCTGCTATGGTCTGGGTCTTCCAGCGATGCGGCTTGAAAGGCTCGCTCCAGGGAGCACACTGCGTCTCTCTCTTCACAGGGCACCGTGATGACTCCGCCGTTTCCTGGCATCTTGAGGACGTTGTAGCCATGGTGGGTTACGGCCATGAATTTGGCCAACGCCGGGTATCCGAGGATGGCGTTGTACGGCAGCCGAATGTGGGCGACGTCGAAGTCGATGAGCTTGGTGTGGTAGTTGTCGCGAGCCCCGAAGGTGACAGGAAGGCGGACCTTCCCGATCGGGACCGTGGAGCCGTCGGTGACTCCGGAGAAAGGCTTGGTTGGCTGAAGCTGGCTGTAAGGCACTTGAAGATTGTTGAATGTCTCCACGGACAGGATGTTGAGCCCTGCTCCACCGTCGATGAGGGTCTTGGTGACTAGCACATTGCTGATGATTGGGGAGCAAAGCATCGGGAGAACTCCGGTGTGGCTGCGCACTTGAGCTGATCCGCTGAGCTGAGCGTGATGGCGCTGCTGACCACTGAGGCGTGTGGCCTCGAGCTTGGGAGGACTGCATTCGCCGTGGGCGAACTGCTTGAAGATCTTGTTGAGAGGCTGGGGCTTGAGCTCCGCCCAGGATCTGACGATCGCCGCAGCGCTTCTGAAGCCCCAGCCCCTCGTCCTGATGACGGTCTTCGATTCTCCTTGGTGGCGGTGGCAGCGGTGGGAGGCCTGCGTTTCCTTGTGGGCGATCCTCACGAGGCTGATCCCTCGGCCCCCCTCGCGAGTGGGTCTTGCAGCGGTCCTCGCGAGGTTGGTCGCGCCACCCTTGGCGCGGGCATGAGTCTTCCAGCGTCTGCATTCCTTCCTCCTCCTCGGCCGTAGCCCAGTCGCTGCACTTGGGCGTCTGCCGACCCTTCCTTGGCGCCACGGCCGGAGCTCTTGACATTCATTGGTGTTGTGGGTGTGGAGGTCGTGGTACCACATGATGCCGGCTGCCCTTGGAGGACTCGGGCTGATCTACGCCTCGCTTGGTGTGGTTCGACCGCCAGTGATGCAGCAACCCCTGCGCTTCACGTCCTTGGCCTTGGACTTCTTCTCTTTGGGATCATGACGAGCAGCTCGAGGAGGAAGGCCCTCCTCAGCCTGCGCGCACTTGGTCGCCATGTTGAACAGCTCGGGGAGGTGCACATATCTTCATGCATCGCCACTCCTCCTTCATCTTGGCGTCGCGCCGCGCCGTCGGAGAAAGCGGAGATGATGGCCTCCTCCGTCACCACAGGGATCTTGAGGCGTAGCGTTGTTGAAGCGCTCGATGTACTTTGCGGGGTTTCCCTGGCTGCTGCTTGATTGGCGCATGTCCCTCACGGCAGGTGGCGGTCGGGAGTACCACGGAAGTTGGCGATGAAGCGGAGTGCGCATCTCGGCCCGAGCGAGAGATCGTGCACAGGGCGGTCGAGGAGCAGTGCGGGCCCGTCCTTGGCGCCATGGAAACCAGTTCGCCATGACCTTTTCATCCCGTTGGCAGCCTCGATGCCCAGCTCATAAGTGGAGGAACTCCGTAGGGTCAGCCGTGCCGTCGTGGCGTGGAGGCAGGTGCAGCTTGAACTTGGCGGGCCACGCGACGCTGCACAGCTTCGGAGGTGAAGGCGGCAGCCACCACCGTGGCATGCTGAGGGGCCTTGGATGGCGAGAGCTTGGTCTTGTGGTCCTCCTATGCAGCGGGTGGGGCAGCGCAGGTCTTGGCGTCTTTGGGCGGGGAGGCGGTCGGGCGGCTTCTTGCGGGCGAGGACTTCTTGACAGCTCTGCTCTTGCAGCGCGGCGCTGGCGGAGCAGGTTCCGCCGAGGGCAGCGTGCCTTTTGGGGGCGGCGCCGTCTTGAGGAGGAGGCGGCTGAGGCACCCCGGAGCTTCATCGCCCAGCAAAGCGGGTGCGGTGGCGAGGCGGACGGCGCGGGTCGCCTCTGCGGCTTGCAGACGAGCTCGGCGACTCGGTCGACCCATTCTTCGTGAAGCGTCATCGGCGAGGCGGTAGCGCAGAGCTCGTTAGCGCGATGAGTGCAGCTCGAGCCTCCATGGCGCTGCAGCACGCGTGACGAAGAACCAGCGAGGGTGGCGAAAGCGTGGCGGTGCGGCCGTCCCACCTCATGTCTGAGTTTGGGGCGATGCTTGCTGCTCGTTCCCGCCGGGCGGTGGCGGCGTTGATGGCAGGTGACGGGGAACGACGAGGACGCCCGCCGACGGGAGCCGTCTGGGCGACATGGGAGGCGAGGGCGGCTCGGCGCTCGGCGCGGGCCCGACGAGCGTCAGACATGGTTGCGGTAGTCAAGGAAGAACGAGGCGACGAAAGGCAGATTCCGGCGCACCCCTACCTGGCGTGCCAAATGTCGGATTTCGGGTTCCGGTAGACCCTTAAGGTTCGAACTCTGGGGTGCGCGCGAAGATCCAACCCTCCATCGTCTCATACCTCGCCGAATCGCAGGGACCTAAACTACTCAAAAGAACAGCACAAGAGACACGAGATTTATACTAGTTCGGGCCACCGTTGTGGTGTAATACCCTACTCTAGTTTGTGGTGTGGTGGATTGCCTCTTGGGCTGATGAGGAACAGTACAGGGAAGAACAGCCTCGCGAGGGTCTGTTCTTGGTGGGTGTGATGAACTGCTAGGTGGTGTCCCGTCGCTCGAGCTTGAGGATCGGGTCTCTATCTCTCTCTCTGGATTCCAAATGCCAGCTCCTCTATCCTTGCGATCGTCTCTCCCTCCATTTTCCGATCCTCTTTTCTACTATGGTGGCTAGCTCTACTTATATAGACGAAGGCCCTGGGCCTCTTCCCAAATATTGAGCGGGGCGCCAACAATTGGCCATTTTGTAGGGGAACAACGGGTACACTTATCCTGACTAAAGTTGGTCCTCGCTTTGCCAAAACTCTCGTGATGGCCTTTGCTTGGGCTCCACGATGACTCCCTTCCGGCCGTTGGGGCTGGTCTTGGTCTTGTTGCACGAAGCGGATGCCTTTGCTTGATGCTCTTGCTGCGCTTGCTCCCTTTGCACCAAAGAGGAAAGGAGGACGCTGTGCGGGCTGGCGCCCCGTGGCGCCCTTGGTAAATCATGGCTTGCGTCATGGGCACCTCGCGAGTACCTGCCTTGAACTCTCCGCCTCCTCATGAGCCAGACTGACGAGGCCGTGCACGAGAAGCTCTGGTCGTCCGCCCAGCAATCTTGGCCCGTCGCGAGGTCTTGAGCTTGTCTTGATGAAGATGGGCTGTCTGGGCCTCCTTTGAGCCACGTCGCGAGCCATGAGCGAGGCAAGTCTGGGGACCCCGTTCCCAGCGCCGACGAGTTCTGCCCTTACGGTTTTGCTCCTGCTCGCATGGAAGCGTGCTTGAAACACGCCTCCACGTGGTGCCCAAGCGCCTCCCTCGAGACCTTGGCGGTCGGCGGTCCTCGTGGAGAGCCCCGAGCCCACTGAGGAGGCGCCAGGCGCACTTTCCTATCACGATGGAAGGAGGCTCCCCCTGGCCCGTCTGCGGGCCACGAGAACTGTCTCTTGAGGAGCCGGCCCGGTCGATGTCTTCTTCTTCTTGGGTGCTGCCTCGGAGGCCTCCTGCTGCTGTAGTGCAGGTCTTCCAGCGATGCGGCTGAAAGGCTCGCTCGGGGAGCACCTGCGTCTCTCTCTTCACGGGCACCGTGATGACTCCGCCGCTTCTGGCATCTTGAGGATGTTGTAGCCATGGTGGAGTTCTGACCATGAATTTGGCCAACGCCGGTACCCGAGGATGGCGTTGTACGGCAGGCGAATGTGGGCGACGTCGAAGTCGATGAGCTCGGTGTGGTAGTTGTCGTGGGCCCCAAAGGTGACAGGAAGGCGGACCTGCCCGATCGGGACCGTGGAGCCGTTGGTGACTCCGAAGAAAGGCTTGGTTGGCCGAAGCTAACTGTAAGGCACTTGAAGATTGTTGAATGTCTCCACGGACAGGACGTTGAGCCCTGCTCCGCCGTCGATGAGGCTCTTGGTGACTAGCACATTGCTGATGATTGGAGAGCAAGGCATCGGGAGAACTCCGGCTGTGGCTGCGCACTTGAGCTGATCCGCTGAGCTGAACGTGATGGCGCACGCCAACCAACTGAGAGGGTGCGTGGCCTCGAGCTTGGGGAGGACTGCATTCACTTCGCGGGCGAACTGCTTGAAGATCGTTGAGAGGCTGGGGCTTGAGCTCCGCCCGGGATCTGAGCGATCGCGCGCTTCTTGAAAGCCCCCAGCCCCTCGTCGATGGCGGTCTTGATTCTCCTTGGTGGCGGCGGCAGCGGAGGGAGGCCTGCGTTCCCTTGCGGTCGATCCTTACGAGGATGATCCTCAACCGCCTTCCTTTGGGTGGGTCTTTCCAGCCGGTCCTCGCGAGGTTGGTCGCGCCACCCTTGGCGGACATGATCTTCCAGCGTCCTGCATTCCTTCCTCCTCCTCGGCCGTAGCCCGGTCGCTGCGCTCAGGCGGCTGCCGACCCTTCCTCAGCGCACGACCGGAGCTCCGACATTCATTGGTGTTGTGGGTTTGGAGGTCGTGGTACGCATGATACCGGCTGCCCTTGGAGGACTCGGGCTGATCTACGCCTCGCTTGGTGTCTGGTTGCCGCGAGTATGGCAGCCCCTTGCTTCACATCCTTGGCCTTGGACTTCTTCTCTTGGGATCCGGCGGGCAGCTCGTGGAGGAGGCGCCCTCCTCAGCCTGGCGCGCTTGGTCGCCAAGTTGAACAACTCTGGGAGGTGCACAGATCTTCATGCATCGCCAGCTCCTCCTTCATCTTGGCGTCGCGACGCCCGGCGGAGAAGGTGGAGATGATGGCCTCCTCCGTCACCACAGGGATCTTGAGTAGGCGTTGTTGAAGCGCTGGATGTACTTTTGCAGGGTTTGCCCTGGCTGCTGCTTGATTCGGCGCATGTCGCTCACGGTGGGTGGCTGGTCGCGAGTACCCTGGAAGTTGGCAATGAAGCAGGTGCGCATCTCGGCCCAGGAAGAGATCATGCACAGGGCAGATTCAGAGAGCAGTGCGGGCCCGTCCTTGAGCGCCATGGGAAACCAATTCGCCATGACCTTTTCATCCCCGTTGGCAGCCTCGATGCCCAGCTCGTAGAGCTGGAGGAACTCCGTAGGGTTGGCGGTGCCGTCGTAGCGAGGAGGCAGGTCCGGCTTGAACTTGGGAGGTGAAGGCGCGACAGCCCGCCGTGGCCGTGGAGGGCCTTGGACGGCAGAGAGCTTGGTCTTGTGGGCCTCCTGCGCCCACGGGTAGAGGCGGTCACGAGTCTTAGCGTCTTTGGAGCGAGGGCGCTCGGGCGGCTTCTTGCAGGCGAGGACTTCTTGGCAGCTCTGCTCTTGCAGCGCGGTGCTGGCGGAGCAGGTTCGCCCGAGGACCTGCGCTTATGGGGCAGGCGCCTTCTTGAGGAGGCGGGTGAGGCGCCCAGGAGCTTCATCGCCAGCAGGCGAGTGCGGTGCAGCGAGACAGACGATGCGGGTCGCCTCCTGCAGCGGGCCGAGCTCGGCGACTTCGGTCGAGCCATTCTTCGTGAACGTCATCGACAGGGTAGCGCGAGCTCGTTAGCTGCGATGAGTGCAGCTCGGGCCTCCATGGCCGCGCAGGCGCTGCAGGCGACGAAGAACCAGCAGGGTGGCGAAGGCGTGGCGGTGCGGCCGTCCTGCCTCATGGGACGGGTCTTTGGGGCGGCGCTTGCTGCTCGTTCCTGACAGCGGGCGATGGCGGCGTTAATGGCGAGTGACGGGAGCAGCGAGGCGAGGACGCCCGGCACGGAGCCGTCTGGGCGACATGGGAGGCGAAGCGGCTCGGCGCTTCGGCTGCAGGCCCGACAGCGTCGAACATGGTTGCGGTGGTCGGGAAGAACGAAGCGACGAAAGGCGATTCAGTGCACCTACAGCGCGCCAAATGTCGATTTCGGTTCAGCAGACCCTTAAGGTTCGAACTACAGGGTGCTGCGCGGAGATCCAACCCTCCACCGTCTCGTACCTCGCCGAATCGCAGGGACCTAAACTACTCAAAAGAACAACACAAGAGACACGAGATTTATACTAGTTCGTGCCACCGTTGTGGTGTAATACCCTACTCTAGTTTGTGGTGTGGTGGATTGCCTCTGGGGCTGATGAAGAACAGTACAGGGAAGAACAGCCTCGCGAGGGTCTGTTCTTGGTGGGTGTGATGAATTGCTAGGTGGTGTCCCGTCGCTCTAGCTTGAGGATCGGGTCTCTATCTCTCTCTCTGGATTCCAAATGCCGGATCTCTTCCTCTCCGATCGTCCTCCCACTCTGAGTGTGGCTACTCCTATTTATAGGCGAAGGCCCTGGGCCTCTTCCCAAATATTGAGCGGGAAGGGCGCCAACTATTGGCCATTTTGAAGGGGAACATCGGGTACACTTATCCTGACTAAAGTTGGTCCTCGCCACCAAAGGCTCTGGTGATGGCGCTGCTTGGGCTCCACGATGACTCCTTCCAGCCGTTGGGGCTGGTCTTGGATTTGTTGCAATCAAAGCAGATGCCTTTGCTTGATGCTCTCGCTGCGCTTGCTCCCTTTGCACCAAAGAGGAAGGAGGGCGCTGCTGCGGGCTGGCGCTTGAGCCTGGCGCCCTTGGTAAATCATGGCTTGCGTCATGGGCACCTTGCGAGGTACCCTGCCTTGAACTCTCCGCCTCCTCATGAGCCAGCACTGGCGAGGCCGTGCACGAGAAGCTCTTGGTCGTCCGCCCATGCAATCTTGGCCCCTCGCGAGGGTCTTGAGCTTCGTTGATGAAGATGGGGCGTCTGGGCCTCCTTTGAGCCACGCCGCGGGCATGAGCGAGCAAGTCAGGGACCCCGTGCCCGAGCGCCGACAGAAAACCGAGTAACTTTTAGCGGGAACTCGAATGTGCACTTTGATGGATTAAGCGATATCATACCTCCCGAGGTTGGCAAATGTCTTAGCAAGGTCAGTCAGCAGGTCGGAACCCTTCCATGACTTGACCACAATATCATCCATGTATTCTTCCACATTCCGGTGATTTGGTGAGCAAACACTTACGAATCATCCTCATGAGCGTGGCTCCGAGCATTCTTGAGGCTGAATGGCATGGTGACATATGAAGCACCGAATGGAGTGATGAAAGCTGTTTTGATCTCGTCGGGTCCATACAGACGGATCTGATGGTAACCGAATAGGCGTCTAAAAAAGACAGGCTCACATCCCTTGATCGAGTCGACTATTTGGTCGGCGGGGAGAGGAAAATGATCTTCGGGCTGGCCGATTGATATGTTGAAGTCAATGCACATGCGAAGTGACTTAACCTTCTTGGGGACCATGACGACATTAGCGAGCCACTCGGAGTGGTAAATCTCTTGGATAAACTCCGCTGCTAAGAGCCGAGCCACCTCCTCGCCAATGGCCTTTCTCTTCTGGACGGCGGACCGTCGAAGATGTTCTTTGACAGGTTTCACTTTTGGGTCGACTCGTAGACGGTGCTCAGCCAGCCCCCTGGGAACACCCGGCATGTCAGAAGGCTTCCATGCGAAGATGTCCCAGTTCTCACGGAGGAACTGGATGAGCGCTTCTTCCTATTTGGAGTCGAGTGTTGTAGAGATATGAGTCGGAGCAGCATTGGGGTCGGTCGGGTGAATGTGAATCGGCTTTGTCTCACTGGATGACTGAAACGCTGATGGATTCGTCAAGAAGACCTCGACGACCTGGTCGATGGAGGACTGATCCCCCATGGATCGGCGCGGCTTCCGAGGGAGGAGTCCGAGCCGCAGCCTCGGGAGGGTGAGTGCGTTCTCCTTGCCACCCAAGTCGACCGTGGGTTTTCCTTGGCCCCTCACCCTTTCTTTCGGGGATTTCTGAATTTCTTTGGGGCACAACTCCACCACTTCACACCCAACACAATCGTGTATCCCGCCGCTTTCGTGTCTTTGTGCGAGAATTTCTTGGGTTGTCGGCCTCATTGTGGCCTTTTCAAGCACATTTTCACCTGTCGCTCCCAGACGGTGAAAAAGGCCAATCCGAGTGACGAGAGAACACAAGTGATTCAGATGTGTGGGGTCTTGGGGTTCGGATGAGAGGAAAAGTTCTTTTCGGCCATGATCCTACCGACTCGGTCCATGGATGGCAGTCGACCTGGTTTCTTGCAAAGACCAGCGAGGCGCTTGAGTAGTCGACTGGACTCCTCCTTTTTCCATGGACCGAGTGAGGAAGCCTTCCTCTTTAAAGGTGATCCCGGAAGAGAAGGCGCAGGTTAAAATCTTGGTCGAGCGTGTTGTCCAGCTTATCCGTGTGACGGGTGGTGGTATGGACCTCTTGGAGGTCTTCCTTCGGCGACGCATCCAACCACTTCAAGCTCGAGACCATCCGATGTGGATGTATTCGGGCACTGAGGACACCACTCGGATCCACTCGGAGGAGGTCGAGGATGCCATGCTGGAGGGATGGCTGATGAGCATCACTTAGAGATAACCCTAGGGGAGCCAGGAGAATTCCTCCACTCGACCAGTCCCACGTACCGGACAAGGTTCAACTCTGAGTTTCTGACTGTAATTTTAACCATGCAGCTATTTATGCTCCGTCGATTGACTTTTGTTCTGCTTGTTATTCTGCCAGGCTCTTATCGAAATGTACTCAATGCCCAACGGGGAGCAAGAGCAAGACCCGGAAGGGGAGGTGAGCGGTGGCGACAGTGGCGACTGGCATTCTGACGGAGAGGAGAGCGAGGAAAGTGACGACTCAAGTGACGAATAAGAAGTCGAGTCGCCTCCTCATAGGGAGAGGTGATCCAAGCTCGACCAAGACCGGCCGAGCACCCGTGAAAAAGCGATTGCTCAGACTGGCCGGTCTTCAAAGCGCCCTCGGACGTCCTCACCGGCTCCGACTGAAAAAGCGTCAAAGCAGCCCAAAGTTGTAGTGCCAAGGCCTCGGAAGGCGTTGCCGAAGATTAAGATTGACATCCCCGTCGCTTCTGCGTGAGTATCTCCCTTTGTATTCACTCGACGCTCTGTGCTGTTTATTTTTCCTTGAGTTGACCAGATGAACTTTGGAACTAGAAGCACCGCTACTATGGGACTTCAGCTTACGAGGGATGAGGATGAGGCGATGGAGGATGCAATCACCTCCAACTGGGTGCGATTTACGTCGCTTACTGTCTTTATTTGGTTGACTCAAGCTGTAATATATATCATTGGGTGATGCAATTTTGGCGACCGATCTTTGAACAGCTCCCAACATTATTGACCTCCCAGCGATGACGATGAAGAGCCGAGAGGCTTTGGCGAGGAAAAATAGGAAAACTCCTGCAGACAAGGTGTCTAATCGGCGCCGATAGCTGAACGATCGTTCAGACGCTGGTGATGCCAATCGGGCTTTTGTAACCTTTGCCGTACCACTGTCGAGTGCTCTGCCTTCTTCATCGACTGCTCAAGCTCCTGCCGATCCACCTTCAATTTTTGCCACCCATCACGTCCCAGAGGACGAAGTGAATGCAACCAAGGAAGCCATACGCCAAGCAGGTATTATGATGGAGAAGATGAAGATGGTGCGGGATGTCAGTCAGGCCGCCTATGATGCCAGCTCGGCTCTCCAAAGCAATGTTCAGGTTAGCTGCACGTCGACTGATTTTCTTGGCTTGCTCTGTTAGGATATGCTACCTGAAAAACTCTCTTTCCAAGGATCTTTGCATCTGTGCACCCAGTGGGTGTTTTGATTTGTCACTGAGCAAATCCATACTTTGAGCTGAATTTTTGTTATTGAAGTTTTGGACTAGTCGGGCACTTTGAGTGCACCCTGGGGTGTAGTCCCGAGACTACGGTGGACTGCGCAGCGATCATTGTAGTCTTGACATTTTAATTCCTTCACTCGGTGCAGTCTGGCCATGTCGAGTGTAAACTGAACCAGTGGGGGCACGCTAAGTGCACCCACTGGATGTAGTCCCCGAGACCGTGGTCGACTGCTGGCAGTCAACTATGGTCTGAAGAACTTGTTTGTTGCTGTCTTTCTTCTTCTCTTTTTTTTATATATATACACTCGCGCCGAAAAGGTCTCGTCGAGTGTTAACTGAACCAGTGGGGGCACGCTAAGTGCACTATCACGCCCAATATGCGACCCTATCCAAAAGGAACTCGAAGGTCCCACCAAGGATAGACCCGCATATTGAAACGCTTTTGCAAGGTGGATATCATTACATCAACATTACATAATAGGTGGGGATACATACATAAGGCACAAATGCCACAAGAATACATCAACATCATATACAAGATCAACATCGACTACGGATGAAACATAAACGAAACTCAAACAATATCCACCACCTGCTAGCCGGGCTGCCGACACCGAACCTATCCCCGATCGAAGAAGAAGCGTAAGAAGAACTCCAACACAAGCAAACATCGCTCTCGCGTCATGATCATCATAAACCTGTACCTGCAACTGGTGGTGTAGTAATCTGTGAGCCACGAGGACTCAGCAATCCCATTACCATGGGTATCAAGACTAGCAAAGCTTAATGGGAAAGGAAGGGGTAAAGTGGTGAGGTTGCAGCAGCGACTAAGCATATATGGTGGCTAACATACGCAAATGAGAGCGAGAAGAGAAACAAAGGCGGTCGTCAACTAGTAATGATCAAGAAGTGATCATGAACTCCTACTTACGTCGAGACATAACCCGAAACCGTGTTCTCCTCTCGATCAACCCGAAAAGAGACACTCACGTTACGCTACACGGTTGGTGTATTTTAATTAAGATCAACGGGTTTTCTACAACGGACATTAACAAATTCCCATCTGCCACATAACCGCAGGCACGGCTCTCGAAATTTTATACCTGCGGGGTGTCCCAACAACCCATAATAAGCTCTCGCGATCAACGAAGGATATTCCTTCTCCCGGAAGACCCGATCAGTCTCGAATCCAGCTACAAGACATTTCGACAAACAATAAAACAAGACCAGCAAAGCCGCCCGATGCCGACAATCCCGATAGGAGCTGCACATATCTCGTTCTCGAGGCAACACGGATGAGACATCCTACGAGTAAAACCAAACCTCGAGTTGCCACGAGGGGCCTATGATCTACTCGGTTCGGGCCAGCACTTAGAGAAACACTTGGTCGGGGGCTAAATAAAGATGACCCTTGGGCTCCGAAACCCAAGGGAAAAAGGGCTAGGTGAGGCAAATGGTAAAACCAATGTTGGGCCTTCTTTGGAGGAGTCTTATTTAAAGTGAACTGTCAAGGGGTCCCATAAATCACCCGACCGCGTTAGGGACGCAAAATCCGGGAACATAATACCGATATGACGGAAACTAGGGCGGCAAGAGTGGAACAAAACACCAGGCATAAGGCCGAGCCTTCCACCCTTTACCAAGTATATAGATGCATTAATAATATAAGATATATTGTGATATCCCAACAAGTAAACATGTTCCAACAAGGAACAACATCTCCATGTTCCAACAAGGAACAAACTTCATCTTCACCTGCAACTAACAACGCTATAAGAGGGGCTGAGCAAAGCGGTAACATAGCCAAACAACGGTTTGCTAGGAAAGGTGTCAAAGGTTAGAGGTTCATGGCAATTTGGGATGGCTTGAGCAGCAAGTGATAGGTAGCGCAGCATAGCGATAGAACGAAGCAACTAGCATAGCAATGATAGTAGTGAGATCCAGGGTAGCGGTCATCTTGCCTAAAATCCCGCAAGGAAGAAGAACGAATCCATGAAGAAGACGAACGGATGAAGCCGAACCAAGCGTAGACGAACGAATCCTCACGATCGCAACGAAATAGGAACTAATAAGAAGAAGCACACAACATGGTAAACACACCACACATAGACAAGACATGATGCACAACAAGCATGATGCATGACCAAGATACATGAAGCTACTCATGGCAAGAGATGATGCAAACAAGAGCAACACATCAAAGCAAGTTTAAATGAGGCCGAGAACAACATATAACAGTTCCGGTAAGTCCTCATATGCAAATTTCGAAATTGGTCCAGATCTGAATAAACCTTATGTTCAAGTTGTTAAACAGCAAGTTAAGCTGCACCACGATGATCTACACGAAATTCTAGTCAAGTTACATATAAAGTTCATTAGATTCGGAGCTACGGTCTAGAAGATATGAGCAAAACAAGTTAAACATGACATTGATGCAAAATGCATACAAACATCAAGAAAATACCTCAAAACATGGATGCAACATGATAATATGAAACTACATGCAATTCTAAGCAAGTTTCATATAGAGCACACTCAAAACGGAGCAACGGTGCAACACATACACACTATACAAGTTATAGCAACAATCTGCCCAAAACAGCAACTAGGCATATTGCAAGCATCAAAACAACATGCTATAGCACCCCAACATAAAAACAAAAGGCATGGGCATGATGTACAGGTAAAGCATTACAAAACATGAACACTGAGCTATCTCCAGAAACAACTAGAACATGCTCAAAATGACATGGCAAGATTGCAAATAATAACAGTTTCAGACTTTAGCAGAATTAACATCAGGTTGCAATGTTTAGAGCTATCAAACAACATGTTACAGGAACTTATCATGGCAAATAAAGGCATGGAATGAATCTACTAATAGCATAGAATAAAAGTCCCTTACTGACCATGAGCCAAAAGGGCACAGAAAATACGATGGCACCCATGTAAACATGGCAAGTTATATTACAGATTCAAACATGGCAGGAACAACAACAAGTAGGCATGTTGGTGAGCTTGAAACACTCACCACAGAGCAATACATGGCATGGCAAGGCAACCAACAGCAAGAAGACATGGCATAGAAGCTATACTTGGAAAGAACAACATCATAGCATGCAAGGATCAACTACAACAACCTTGGCAAAATCGAATAACATGTAAACAATCTGCCAGGAAACATTTTATAGCAAAAGTAGAGCTCGATTGACTCAAGCTATGGCACTCCATAATTGCAAAAAAGGGCATGGATGGATAGTGCAAGACATGTATAAAAAAACATCCTTACTGAAGTATCTCAAAATAAGCATGGAACTCTCTGTAGCATCAAGTTAACATGGCATAAAAATATCAGCAAAACAGGGCTGAAATCAGCAACATCAAGACACCTAGTTAGCATGCTTGTGCTAGTCACCACAGAGATCACAAAAATACATGGCATACACCCCTGTAAAGATGGCATGGCATATTACAAAACACATGTAGGACTCAAGATCATAGGATGCACACATCAATCATGACAAAAATGACAAAAGTGCATATACTGATAAGAATCTGAAACTAACATCACATAGCACTCTTCCAACAGCATTTAGGGCATCAAGATGAGCTCAAATGAAAATGATGCAATGGAATGAAATGATCTACTCTTCGAGGCAAACAATTTGACATATTATACGCGCAAAACGGAGCTACATGCACAGAGTTATGGCATGATGAAAATGCAACAAAAATGCAATAATTTCGGGGACTTAGTGGATTTTTACCCTCCGAAAAAAGTCAAGCGGGATCGGCGGAGGCGAGACAGTATGATCGGTGCGGGATGGATTCCGCCGTTTGGTTGGTGGTGGTGGTGGATCTCGTCCAGGCCACCGGATCCCGCGATGACAATGGCCCGGGCGAAGCTTCTCCGAGGGGAGGCCGCTAGGGGCACGGACGCTTGGCCGGGAGGAGGCGACCGGGCGGGCCTGAGGGAGGCGGCGCCGGCCGAGGCGGGCACGGGCGGCGGGTTCTGGCGGAGCACAGGAAGAAAGGCGCGGTGTCTGTGGCGCTTCGAGGCGTCGTTCCGGCAGAGACGCGGAGGCGAGGCGACGTGAGGCGCCGTGGGCTTGGCAATACCGAGGCGGCGGGCGGCGAGGTTCAAGGGCGGCGGAGGCGGCGGGCTCGGCAAGGCGCCGGGCGGGCGAAGGCGGCGGAGGCGCTGGATCCGCACGGGCGGCGGCGGCGGCGGTTCGGGCCCATGGGTGAGAGGCGGCCCAGCGGGCCGGACAGGCGAGGCGGCGGGAGGACACGTGGCGAGGCGTGGTTGGCTGCGGCGGCGAGGCGGACGTGTCCGGCGAGGGAGCGGACGCGTCCGGTGGCGGCGGAGGGCGATTTTTTTAGGGTTAGGGGGAATTTCATCCGCGATTTGGACGGGGAAGGCACATATTTATAGCTAGAGGGAGCTAGGAGAGTCCAAATGGGGTGCGGTTTTCGGCCACGCGATCGTGATCGAACGACCGAGAGCATGGAGGGGAGTTAGATGGGTTTTGGGCCACTTTGGAAGGGGAGTTGGGCTGCAACAAAAGAGGCTTTACGGTTACCCGGTTAACCGTTGGAGTACCAAACGACCTCCAAATGATCCGAAACTTGACAGGCGGTCTACTGGTGCTATACCAAGGCCGCTTGGCAAACCTCGGTCCATTCCGAGAAAGTTTAATACCCTTTACTAAAAGAGGTAAAAGGGGCGCCGGAGACATAGGAGTGCCGGATTGCAAAAGCGGACAACGGGAAAATGCTCGGATGCATGAGACAAACACGTATGCAAAATGAAATGCGCATGATGACATGATATGAAATGCAAATTATGACATGGAAAAGTGCAACACGCAAGCAAATGACATGGCAACGACGACGAATAAGCTGGCGACACACAGGCGATCGAATCCGGGGCGTTACAACACTCCTCCACTAACAAGAGATCTCGTCCCGAGATCTTAGGACCGAGACGGAAGGGAAAAGGGATGAGGTGAAATAAGAACTCAAGAGAAGAAGCAAAGAATCGAGAGCACTCGAGAAGAAGAGATGAGCGACGAGAATGACGAGAATCGAAAGCTCACAGAATCAGATAGACTATGAAAGCAACTCCGGTTAGAACGAGATAAGAAACAAATAAGACTGAAAGGATTTAGGCAGCACTCCGACTGAAAATGGAAGGAATAGAACACGAGCTTAAGAAGATGGAATGAAACTTGATGAAGACATGACACAAAAACCTCCGGAAAGAATTGAAATAATGGAATGAAAAGAATTTAGAAGGAATGATTGAACGAAGTTGTTGAGAAAATCAACAACGAAAGAATAAGCTTGTTGTGGACTTATGGATAACCTCTCAAAATTATGAGCTGATCGCCGACCACAAGTGGAAAAGATTAAATAGCTGAGAATGACGAAAATGCAAAACTTCACTTCAGAAGAAAATGAAGAATTAATTGCTCTTCAAGACGCGAGAAGAAAAGATACTTGACTCCACCGACAAGAATCTTGATGAACACTTGAAGAATGAATTAAATCATGACGAACCACCATGAAGAACTCCGGTGACAAAAAGGATTTTGGGATAGAAATGAAAGATGAAAGAATAGATGAGCGTTGCGATGATTTAGATGGCGGTTCCGACGAGATGGACGAGGGAAATTTGAACTCCGGAAAAGAAAAGATGAAAAACACTTGGAACTAGAATTTATTCCTCAAGAACAAACTCTGAAGAAAGGGATTACTCACTTCGAGGAAATAAGAATAAGATTTATTGTATGCTTATCCTTCATCAAATTAAATTGATGACAAGCAATGGATTTTGCATATTACTTATTCTTCTTGAAAAAGGATTAAGGGGAAACATCGCACAAAACTTGAGAAAGTCTTCATGAACCATCGGTAGAATTGAAAAGAACGAATGAATTAATGTGATAATCAAAGAAAAAGAATCTTGAACGAACCACCGTAAGAATTCGAAATGACTGATGAAAAAGAATGAATCACCGGGAAGCATTAGAAGAACCAATAAGATAGAGGGGATTTAGATGCAAAAGAATAAAGAGATCATGAACTGATTAGAGGATATTTGAACGAAGCACCGGAAGAATATTGAGACGAACGAAGGGGCACGGATATAGAATAATTGGAAAACGACTTTGAAAACTTGGAACGAAGAAATCTTCCGAAAAGATGGCCTCCGGATGATTGAGACGAAAAGTAACTCCTGAAATACTCCGGATGGATGAAAAGAATTTGCATGACTGGAAACAATTAGATAGGATAACATCGAGCTAGCACCATGAATCTCCGGGAGAACGGACAAGATTTAGTGAAAACTCTACTTCGGTCTTCAAATGATGATGAGAAACACCACCAAAATTACTGAGATACTCCGGAAGAAAGGGGTTGAACCAACAATGAAAATAATTTTAAATTGATCTTGGAAAAAGGCATGTGACTGATGAAATTCATTCTTACGTCACTCTTCGAAAAGAATTGGGAATAACTCCGGGGAATTAGAAGAGTCAGGTAAGATCTTGGGAAAAGACCTGTGGGTTAGGGCCCACTAAAAGAAAACACCGTTGGAAAGGGATGTTGAACAGATAGGTGATGCACCGGAAGAACTGAAATATTTGACTGAGGTGACAGCCTCGAATTAATTCAAACATAGACGAATCTCCTGAGATGTGTTGAACACTCCGGAAGGATAAATTGGCGAGAGGCGAACGAGCAAGGGGAAAACATTTGATCGAAGGAAAAGAATATGATCAACACCGAAAAACTTGAATGGAGTCCACCGGAAAAGAAAAAGGGATGAAGAATGACGAACAAGACGAGAATTCACCGGTTGAAATAATTTACGAAAGACTGAAGAGGCTCCACACGAATGAAATCGATGCTCGAAACAGAGACTCAGGCTCCGGAAGAATAGGGTGTGAGGGCGGGAAAAACAAAGGCAACTCGGGAGGGGAAACGACGAATATTTAGAAGAGACAACACCGGTTGAAATCATTGAGGAGAGAAAGCAAAGACTTCGCATGAGTAGGATGGATACTCAATTACGGACTCCGGTTCCAATAAGAAGAAGGGTGGGCGGGTGGGGAAAGAAAACAACTGAGGATTGAACTTGCAAAAACGGAGAGGGTCGAATCACTTTGACGAGATATGCACCGGATGAAAAGAGCTGAGGAACAACTACCGGAAAAAAAAAACCAACTGCGTGAACCTAAAGAAAAATTTGAAGGGGAAGAGGAGTAATTCAAAACACCTACGTCAAGATTCCTTACCAGAGCGACGAAGGAGCTGAGGAGTAAAAAGAATTCCTACTCTCCGATATAACTAGACTCAGAAAACAGTTTTTTCTAGACTCAACAACGGCCAAACTACACGATCAATCAAGGGGGCTCCTAGGGTCGGTCGAGGCTCTGATACCAACTTATCACGCCCAATATGCGACCCTATCCAAAAGGAACTCGAAGGTCCCACCAAGGATAGACCCGCATATTGAAACGCTTTTGCAAGGTGGATATCATTACATCAACATTACATAATAGGTGGGGATACATACATAAGGCACAAATGCCACAAGAATACATCAACATCATATACAAGATCAACATCCCACTACGGATGAAACATAAACAGAAACTCAAACAATATCCACCACTGCTAGCCAGGGCTGCCGACCTGGAACCTATCCCCGATCGAAGAAGAAGCGGAAGAAGAACTCCAACACAAGCAAACATCGCTCTCGCGTCATGGTCATCATAAACCTGTACACTGCAACTGGTGGTGTAGTAATCAGTGAGCCACGAGGACTCAGCAATCCCATTACCATGGGTATCAAGACTAGCAAAGCTTAATGGGAAAGGAAGGGGTAAAGTGGTGAGGTTGCAGCAGCGACTAAGCATATATGGTGGCTAACATACGCAAATGAGGCGAGAAGAGAAACAAAGGAACGGTCGTCAACTAGTAATGATCAAGAAGTGATCCTGAACTCCTACTTACGTCGACATAACCCGAAACCGTGTTCTCCTCTCGATCAACCCGAAAAGAGACACTCACGATTACGCACACGGTTGGTGTATTTTAATTAAGATCAACTTTGGGTTTTCTACAACGGACATTAACAAATTCCCATCTGCCACATAACCGCTGGCACGGCTCTCGAAAGTTTATACCTGCAGGGTGTCCCAACAGCCCATGATAAGCTCTCGCGATCAACGAAGGATATTCCTTCTCCCGGAAGACCCGATCAGTCTCGGAATCCGGCTACAAGACATTCGACACAATAAAACAAGACCAGCAAAGCCGCCCGATGCGCCGACAATCCCGATAGGAGCTGCACATATCTCGTTCTCAGGGCAACACGGATGAGACATCCTCTGAGTAAAACCAAACCTCGAGTTGCCACGAGGGGCCCATGATCTACTCGGTTCGGGCCAACACTTAGAGAAGCACTGGTCCGGGGGCTAAATAAAGATGACCCTTGGGCTCAAAACCCAAGGGAAAAAGGGCTAGGTGAGGCAAATGGTAAAACCAATGTTGGGCCTTCTTTGGAGGAGTCTTATTCAAAGTGAACTGTCAAGGGGTCCCATAAATCACCCGACCGCGTTAGGGACGCAAAATCCGGGAACATAATACCGATATGACGGAAACTAGGCGGCAAGAGTGGAACAAAACACAGGCATAAGGCCGAGCCTTCCACCCTTTACCAAGTATATAGATGCATTAATAATATAAGATATATTGTGATATCCCAACAAGTAAACATGTTCCAACAAGGAACAACATCTCCATGTTCAACAAGGAACAAACTTCATCTTCACCTGCAACTAACAACGCTATAAGAGGGGCTGAGCAAAGCGGTAACATAGCCAAACAACGGTTTGCTAGGAAAGGTGTCAAAGGTTAGAGGTTCATGGCAATTTGGGATGGCTTGAGCAGCAAGTGATAGGTAGCGCAGCATAGCGATAGAACGAAGCAACTAGCATAGCAATGATAGTAGTGAGATCCAGGGTAGCGGTCATCTTGCCTGAAATCCGCAAGGAAGAAGAACGAATCCATGAAGAAGACGAGCGGATGAAGCCGAACCAAGCGTGAGCGAGCGAAACCTCACGATCGCATAGCAAACAGGAACTAACAAGAAGAAGCACACAACATGGTAAACACACCACACATAGACAAGACATGATGCACAACAAGCATGATGCATGACCAAGCTACATGAAGCTACTCATGGCAAGAGATGATGCAAACAAGAGCAACACATCAAAGCAAGTTTAAATGAGGCCGGGAACAACATATAACAGTTCCGGTAAGTCCTCATATGCAAATTTCGAAATTGGTCCAGATTTGAATAAACCTTATGTTCAAGTTGTTAAACAGCAAGTTAAGATGCACCACGATGATCTACACGAAATTCTAGTCAAGTTACATATAAAGTTCATTAGATTCGGAGCTACGGTCTAGAAGATCTGAGCAAAACAAGTTAAACATGACATTGATGCAAAATGCATACAAACATCAAGCAAATACCTCAAAACATGGATGCAACATGATAATATGAAACTACATGCAATTCTAAGCAAGTTTCATATAGAGCACACTCAAAAGCGAACAGCGGTGCAACACATACACACTATACAAGTTATAGCAACAATCTGCCCAAAACAGCAACTAGGCATATTGCAAGCATCAAAACAACATGCTACAGCACCCCAACATAAAAACAAAAGGCATGGGCATGATGTACAGGTAAAGCATTACAAAACATGAACAATGAGCTATCTCCAGAAACAACTAGAACATGCTCAAAATGACATGGCAAGATTGCAAATAATAACAGTTTCAGACTTTAGCAGAATTAACATCAGGTTGCAATGTTTAGAGCTATCAAACAACAGTTTCAGACTTTAGCAGAATTAACATCAGGTTGCAATGTTTAGAGCTATCAAACAACATGTTACAGGAACTTATCATGGCAAACAAAGGAATGGAATGAATCTACTAATAGCATAGAATAAAAGTCCCTTACTGACCATGAGCCAAAAGGGCACAGAAAATACGATGGCACCCATGTAAACATGGCAAGTTATATTACAGATTCAAACATGGCAGGAACAACAACAAGTAGGCATGTTGGTGAGCTTGAAACACTCACCAAAGAGCAATACATGGCATGGCAAGGCAACCAACAGCAAGAAGACATGGCATAGAAGCTATACATGGCAAGAACAACATCATAGCATGCAAGGATCAACTACAACAACCTTGGCAAAATTGAATAACATGTAAACAATCTGCCAGGAAACATTTTATAGCAAAAGTAGAGCTCGATTGACTCAAGCTATGGCACTCCATAATTGCAAACAAGGGCATGGATGGATAGAGCAAGACATGTATAACAAAACATCCTTACTGAAGTATCTCAAAATAAGCATGGAACTCTCTGTAGCATCAAGTTAACATGGCATAAAAATATCAGCAAAACAGGGCTGAAATCAGCAACATCAAGACACCTAGTTAGCATGCTTGTGCTAGTCACCACAGAGATCACAAAAATACATGGCATACACCCCTGTAAAGATGGCATGGCATATTACAAAACACATGTAGGACTCAAGATCATAGGATGCACACATCAATCATGACAAAAATGACAAAAGTGCATATACTGATAAGAATCTGAAACTAACATCACATAGCACTCTTCCAACAGCATTTAGGGCATCAATATGAGCTCAAATGAAAATGATGCAATGGAATGAAATGATCTACTCTTCGAGGCGAACAATTTGACATATTATACGCGCAAAACGGAGCTACATGCACAGAGTTATGGCATGATGAAAATGCAACAAAAATGCAATAATTTCGGGGACTTAGTGGATTTTTACCCTCCGAAAAAGTCAACGCGGGATGGATTCCGCCGTTTGGTTGGTGGTGGTGGTGGATCTCGTCCAGGCCACCGGATCCGCGACGACGGGCGCCGGGCGAAGCTTCTCCGAGGGGAGGCCGGCTAGGGGCACGGGGGGCCTTGGCCGGGAGGAGGCGGCGGGGCGCCGAGGGAGGCGGCCGGCGAGGAGGGGCACGGGCGGCGGGATTCTGCCGGAGCACAGAAGAGCGCGTGCGGCGTGGCGCCTTCGCTCGCCGACGCGGAGGCGAGGCGACGGCGGGAGGAAGCGGTGGCGTAGCGTAGGCGGCGGGCGGCGGAGTGGCCAAGGCGGCGACGGCGATGCCAGCCCGGGCGAGGCGGCGGAGGCGGCGGCTTGCTAGCCAGGCGGCGGCGGAAGGCGGCGGAGGCGAGATCCGCCTGGCGGCGGCGGCGATTGGGCCCATGCGGGCGAGCGCGGCCCAGCGGGCGGACGGCGAGGCGGCGGGAGGACACGTGGAGGCGTGGTTGGTTCTGGCGGCGAGGGACGTGTCCGGCGAGGGAGCGGATGCGTCCGGTGGCGGCGGAGGGCAATTTTTTTAGGGTTAGGGGGAATTTCATCCGCGATTTGGACGGGGAAGGCACATATTTATAGGTAGAGGGAGCTAGGAGAGTCCAAATGGGGTGCGGTTTTCGGCCACGCGATCGTGATAGAACGACCGAGAGCATGGAGGGGAGTTAGATGGGTTTTGGGCCACTTTGGAAGGGGAGTTGGGCTGCAACAAAAGAGGCTTTACGGTTACCCGGTTAACCATTGGAGTACCAAACGACCTCCAAATGATCCGAAACTTGACAGGCGGTCTACCGGTGCTATACCAAGGCTGCTTGGCAAACCTTGGTCCATTCTGAGAAAGTTTAATACCCGCACACGAAAAGAGGTAAAAGGGGGCGCCGGGAGACATAGGAGTGCTGGATTGCAAAACGGACAACGGGGAAAATGCTCGGATGCATGAGACGAACACGTATGCAAAATGAAATGCGCATGATGACATGATATGAAATGCAAATGATGACATGGCAAAGTGCAACACGCAAGCAAATGACATGGCAACGACGACGAATAACTGGCAGACACCTGGCGCATCGAATCCGGGGCGTTACATGCATCCACTGGGTGTAGTCCCCGAGACTATGGTGGACTGCGGGCAGTCGACCGTAGTCTTAGTGTTTATTGTCTTTGTCATTTTTCTCTGTAAAATAACCCATCCTCTCTGATTGCAGAAAACTTGTGACCTTGGAGTTCGCTTTGCCGACTTGGAAAAGCAGCAAATTCAACTCAACCTTGACCTGGAGTTGGCCAAGTCAGAGCTGCAGAAGGCCAAAGATGACGCCAATGGTAAGGAAGCTTTGTCGACTGTATTGTCTTAGACCTGGATTTCATTCTGCTCTTTCTGAACTGAGCGTTATTTCTTTTCAGAAAAACTGAACCAGGCTCTGTTATAGAAGGATCACGATCTGGCTGCTGCACAAAAGAAGGCCGACGACCAAACTGCTCTAGCTGAACAGAAGCTGGCTTCAGTCGGCAAACTGGAGGAGGAGAACGCGAAGATGAAATCTGTTCTGGATGAAGCCAACAAGGAGGTAACCCGCTTGAAGAAGGATAAGGTTACCTTGAACAAGAAGATGGAAGGCATTGCTCGCAGGAGGGATGATCTGGAAAGCTATCCGAGGAGCCTCGCCAAGAAGTTATTCATCAAGCTTGAAGGTACATATCCTATTCCGACTGGTTCATCTTTGTCGACTCGGCATACGAATATGGACTCATCCTTGGACTGTGCATGCAGAGCTTTGCCGAGACTTCAAGGAGGAGACTGGGCGAATCGAACCAAATTTGGACCCTATCAATTCTCCTGTGAAGGACGAAACTGCTATGAACCTGCTCCGTTTGGAATCCCGCATCGACGGTGTTGTTGACTATTTGGCTCGACTGAAGGTCGCCACGTCGCGGATCGACACAACACTTTGGCCAGGGGCAACACTCCAGAATGATCTTGAGTCTCTGATGACTCGACTTAACGAGATCCCTGGTCGAGTGCAGGAGTGGATGAAGTCTTCAGCTCGGTGCGGTGCTGATGTGGCTCTGTCTTTGGTTCATGTCCACTGTAAAGAGGCGCGAGAAGATAAGCTGGCAGCAATCAAGGTCGTTGTCGGTGTCAAAACCGGCGGATCTCGGGTAGGGGGTCCCGAACTGTGCGTCTAGGCGGATGGTAACAGGAGACAAGGGACACGATGTTTTTACCCAGGTTCGGGCCCTCTCGATGGAGGTAATACCCTACTCCTGCTTGATTAATATTGATGATATGGGTAGTACAAGAGTAGATCTACCACGAGATCAAGGAGGCTAAACCCTAGAAGCTAGCCTATGGTATGATTGTTGTTAGTCCTATGGACTAAAACCCTCCAGTTTATATAGACACCGGATAGGTTAGGGTTACACCGAAGTCGGTTACAATGGTAGGAGATCTACGTATCCAGTATCGCCAAGCTTGCCTTCCACGCCAAGGAAAGTCGCATCCGGACACGGGCGAAGTCTTCAATCTTGTATCTTCATAGTCCAGAGTCCGCCAGCGGTGATAGTTCGCCTATCCGGACACCCCTAATCAGGACTCCTCGGTAACCCCGAACCAGGCTTCAATGACGATGAGTCCGGCGCGTAGTTTGTCTTCGGCATTGCGAGGCGGGTTCTTCTCCAAATTCCATATACTTGTCGAATAGTGTCCGACTTCTGATAAATGCTGCGCTCCTTGGCTTCTACACCCAATAATGGCCATCTTCCACGTGTTTGAATGAATGCGAAAAGCCAGGGTTCTTTTACACTTACCCCCCTAGCTGCGCAAATGAGCCGCCTATAAAAGGGGCGAGGATCTAGATCTGAGTCACACCATCCCTCCTCTGTGAGCTTTCATCGGAGCACCTCTGACAAAAGCCCATTCCATCATGGACAGTTGACGCGGCTCCTCCTCTCGCGCTCCCAGCCCTCAGCCTGAAAATTGGGAGAGATGCTCAGTCCCGCATAGCGAGCTAGTTATACTCCAAACTAAGGGATTTCTTCCCCCGGCCTTCATGGTTCCGGTTCGAGCCGGACTTGCCACCTACAAGGGCGGAAAGCAAGCGGAGAGTGTCCCTGATCCCTCTAAAGGAGAGCGGGTATGCTTCGTCTCTTATCTAGTAAGAGGGCTCGGATTTCCAATCCATCCATTTCTCCGGGGCTCTTGGAGTTCTCGGCCTCCAGTTGCACCACCTTCGCTTTGCCTCCATTTTGCACATCGGGCTTCGTGGCCTGTGCGAACTGTTCTTAGGCATTGAGGCTCATTTTGCCTTTGTGGAAGAGATTATTCTGCCTAGTACCCCGTTCTCATGAGGGGTCAATATATCAAGTGGCGGAGCGAACTATAGCGCATCGCTGGGACCGGATATCTATCCGGAACCCGAAGAAGGCGTCCAAGACTGGCCTTCGGAATGGTTTTACATGGAGGGCGTCCCGCTGCCGGACCTGTTTGGATCGGCTTTCGGAGTTTAGCAATGCTCCTCGAAGAAGCGCCTAAGCTGGCGCCCATGAGCCCAGGAGGAAAATGACCGGGGCGTCCTTTACTTGATGAGCCGAATAAGATTATTGGCTCATGCCGGATTGACCATGATTGGAGTCATGGCAATCTGCATTATGAGGGGAGTGCAGCAGCTCCAATATAGGGGCCACCCCATGTGGGATTTCAACGGGGAGGGCGATGCCACCCGCCATGGCCGCAAAGGGCCGGGATCGGTCACCGAACTGGTGAAGACCTTGTCCGCCATGTACAAAGGGGAAGAGGAGGATTTTCTCCGCGTCAATCCACTGAGCAGGTTTTCTTCGAATAATCCTCAAAGTTGGGTAAGCAAATATCTTTGTGGGCTGTCCGATCCATGTTCCCGTGGTTAAACATCTCATTTCATGGTTTATGCGCAGGAACTGCGCCGGGCCGTGGAGAAGATACACAGCCCGCCCCCACAACCCGAGGATCCGGAACAGTCCCTCGATCCGGCCTCCGAAGAGGATCCGGATATAAAGGTGGAGTTGATCGACGGGGTGTTCCACCAACTTAGCATCGACAATGCTTTGGTTGTCATTCCGGCCGACCACCCCGGATTATTTCCGGCCTCCCAGGTAACCGTGACCGAAGTCCGGATACCATGAACCCCCCGTGCTTTACTTCTAATCACCACGTATTTGATGGTGTTTTCGCAGGGGGTGCCTTCGAGGCAGGAGGCCGAGCCCGCGGCGGCTAGCCAACAGGGGGCAGTACGGCCCCGTAGGCTAAAAAGAAGTGCGGTCCGGATCGAAACTCCGCCGCAATGGTATGGGGTGTCACCATATTCCCAGGATTGATTCCGGGAAGGCGTACTAACGCTAGTGCTCTTTCAGGAAAAAGAGCGCTCGCCAGACTGAGTCCGGAGAGGTTGCCAATCGAACCTCCGCCAGCCAGGCTCCAAAGCCGGGTCCAGAAGCGGAGGCAAGCACGAGGCGTGCATCGGATGCTCCTCCGACAGAGGATGCCGACAGATTGTCCGCCACCAACTCCGCGGTGGAGAGCGCCATGAATCACAGGCGCCGCCGGACAGTTCTTCGTGACGCATGTTTCTCCCAAGAGGCCTTGAATGCCTTCAATTCGGGAGATCGCACCTCCGTGTCGCTCAAGATGGTCTAGCGAGCCACGGAGGCGGTATGTAAAGGACATACTGGTGAGAAATTTGTGATTATATATGCCATTTGCCCCGAGACTTAAAATAGTTAGAATAACTGATTTAAGGATCATTTGTTATCTGAGGATCTTACAAAAAGAATACCCGACTGTCGGGAGCTTGAAGAATGCAAGGCCCAACTTGAGGCCGCACTAGCACTTCTGGGGAGCCACAGAGACCCCTCTGGTAATATATGCTTCAAAAGATAAATAGTTTATGAAGTGCGGCGGGTGTGTAAATCTGACAATAATATTGCGGATGGCGCCGGACTAGATCCGGACAAGCAACAGCTCCTGCGCCAACTAAAGGCTAGCGAGAGCATGCTTACGAGGGTGCGGCAGGAGAAAAATAACCTCCAAGATGCGAACACCCAACTGGGTGAGGAACTAAAGGATGTTCGTGCCCGGTTGTCCGACTCCGAAGGAGAATCGGCGGCCGTCGCGGCATTTTCAATAAGTGCTTGAGCGAACTTTGAAAGAGTTGGCGAGGAAGGCGACTAACATAAACATGTATTGTAGGTTTGCTCACGTGTCGCCCCGAAGAGGAGATGCCCATTCTTGGTGATCTTCTTCCCGAACTCGTCGGCTGCATGAACGAAGTTCGGCGGTGATGAAAGGCGTAGCTAGGCCTTGTGGCCATCTACCTCCCGCCCGAAGGCATTGGGAGCTGGCAGAGCGGCTTTAAGGAGCACGCGGCGCTTCCGACTGTGGAAGATATCGGCCTACCGTCAAGGCACCAGGAGGCTGGGCCATGGTAAAGATGCGGTACACGGTTGTTGACCCAAACCACATGGCGAGGTCGGACCTGTGGGGCTGATGGGAAGGAGATCCTGTAAAGTTAGTGTCTGGCCAAGTAGAATTGGCCGCCAAGTATTCCCAACAAGATTGTAAATTAGATAGCCTATTAGATGGCATTGAGGAGGAATACAATGAGTCGAATTGACTATGTAATTAAATATGACATGAAAAATGTCTTCTAGCGGATTGTAGATCGTTTGTCATAGCGGACCTTTTCGCCGACCTCGGGACCCAATAGTCCGGAGTGTGTCCGAATACCAGCGGTTATATAAGAACCGGGTATGCATGGAGACAAGGCGAGGGGTCATTATTGCTGACGGACAAGTGCCCAACTAGTTATGTTATATTACATGGATAGTAAGAAACATTTTCCAGGGAGAATAGTTCCGTTAAGGGTTCCTTTCGCTGGGATGCATGCCCTAAAGTGCATGTCAAAACTGCTAGGAAAGCAGAAAATCATCTGGGGGCAGATGGGTAAATGGTTAAAGATCATCTTTCAGTTCACCGACCGAATATTCCCTTAAGAACACTAGCTTTCGGCTTCACCCAGTTTGAGGTACACATCCAGCTGACCCGGCAGTAACAATCTCAGAGGTGCTCCCTTTGCCACCTAGCCAAACAATCGGGAACGTAGGGGTAAGTACAGGAGCCAGGCAACCCAGCTTGGCCAAAACTTAAGTCATATCGATGCATATAATGGTGAATAAAAGGTACATGCGGAAGTTTGACGCATGTGTTGGGCATGAAGCCCGTATAAATAAGCATCTGTTAAAGAAGCCCCCAGGTATAATGAGCGCGGGCAGCGCATCAAATATGTGCGAACAAAGCGCAAACGAGCCTCTAAAGGCTTCAAGAAGAAGGAGGAGGAAGAAGAGAAATAAAAGACAGCAAAAATAGAAAATGTGGATGGAGGAAGGATACGAACTTGGAGTCCGAAGCTTAGGCATAGAATCTTCGTAGACGGGCTGCGTTCCATGGGTTCGGCTCGAGTCGGTTATCCGATGCGTTTCGTAGACGGTATGCTCCGCCGGTCAGGACCTGGTCGATGATGAAGGGACCTTCCCATTTGGGCTTGAGTTTGTCCTTTTTCTTGTCCGGTAGGCGTAGAACTAGTTCGCCAACGTTGTAAGCTTTGGCCCATACTTCCCTGCTTTGATATCTTCGAGCCTGCAGTTGATAAAATGCGGAACGAGCTTTTGCCATGTCGTGCTCCTCCTCCAATGCGTCCAAACTGTCCTGCCGATCGAGCTCGGCTTCTCTTTCTTCGTACATGCGCACGCGCGGTGAGTCATGAATTATGTCGCAGGGCAAGACTGCCTCTGCGCCGTACACCATAAAAAATGGTGTGAATCCGGTAGTACGATTTGGCGTGGTCTGCAGCCCCCAGAGTACGGAGTCGAGCTCCTCCACCTAGTGCGTGTTAGATTCCTTGAGGGACCGCACTAGTCTGGGTTTAATGCCGCTCATGATTAGACCGTTTTCTCGCTCGACTTGGCCGTTGGTTTGAGGGTGATAGACTGAAGCGTAATCGAGCTTGATGCCCATGTTTTTGCACCATAATTTGACCTCATCGGCCGTGAAGTTGGTGCCGTTATCGGATGATATCTTGGGGACACCGTAACGGTGCACTACCCCGATATGAAGTCTATCACCGGTCCGGATTCGGCCGTTTAACGAGCTTGGCCTCTATCCATTTGGTGAATTTATCCACCATGACCAATAGGTATTTTTGCTTGTGGGTTCCTCCTTAAGGGGTCCAACCATGTCAAGCCCCTGATCGCGAACGGCCAGGAGATGGGTATAGTTTTGAGGTGGGTGGCATGTGGCTTTGGTTAGCAAAAAGCTGGCAACCGGCGCATCGTTGGACTAAATCCTGCAAGATCTGCCCGGCCGTCGGCCAATAAAATCCTGTAGGAAGGCCTTGCCTACAAGGGCCGGGCTGTGGCGTGGTGCCCACCCAGTCCGGCATGAATTTCAGCCAGGAGGTTTCGCCCTTCCTCTTCGGAGATACACCTTTGAAGGACTCCTGTTGTGCTTTTCTTATAGAGCTCTCCCTCATGGACTTTATAGGCTTTGGATCGCCCTACTATGCAGCGAGCCTCATTTTGGTCTTCGGGGAGTTCCTGCCTAGTTAGGTAGGCTAGAAATGGTTCCGTCCACGGGGCGATAACCGCCATTATTTCGTGGGAGGAGGGTGTTATCTCGGTGGCAGAGCCTCCGATTGTGTCAGGGTGTTCGGTGTCAGGCAGTGCGGTTGGGTCCGGATTGTTATTTCCGGACTCCCCTTCCCATAGTACGGATGGCTTGAACAGCCGTTCAGGGTGAAGATGTTAGGCGGGACGGCATCGCGTTTTGCGCCGATGCGTGCCAATATGTCCGCCGCTGGTTGTTATCCGGGCTATATGATGAAATTCGAGCCCTTCAACCGCTTGACATTTTTAGGACCGCATTGCGACCTGCCATTTTCGGATCTTTGGCATCAAAGTCTCCGCTTATTTGAGATATCGCGAGGTTCGAGTCCCCGCGCACCTCTAAGCGCTTAATGCCCATGGAGATCGCCATCCGGAGGCCGTGCGAAGGGCCTCAGATTCGATTGCGTTGTTGGAGTCCGTATACATTATCTGAAGGACGATTGGACTATGTCCCGGTTGGGGACGTCCAGATGACGCCAGACCCGTGACGGCCAACATTTTGGAGCCGTCAAAGTGCATGATCAATTGGAGTATGCGCCGTACTCTTTAGGGAGTTCGCCGTCCATTCGCCACGAAGTCGGCCAAAACCTGCGACTTAATAGCTCGTCGTGGCTTATGGGTTATGTCGAATGGAAGGAGCTCTATGGCCCATTTAGCAATCCGGCCCGTCGCGTCGCGGTTGTTTATAATGTCGTTGAGAGGTACTTCGGAGGCTACCGTTATCGAACACTCTTGAAAGTAGTGTCGCAGCTTCCGGGATGCCATGAACACCGTGTATGCTATCTTTTGATAATGTGGGTACCTGGACTTGCATGGAGTTAGGACAGTGGACACATAATAAACCGGTTTTTGAAGGGGGAACCAGTGTCCGTCCGCTTCTCGTTCGACAACGAGCACCGCGCTGACAACCTGATGTGTTGCGGCAATATATAATAGCATTGGTTCGCCCACGTTGGGCGCGGCCAGGACCAGATTTGTTGCCAATATGGCTTTTATTTCTTCGCGGCCGTGGCGGCATCCGTCCACTCGAAGTGTTCGGTGCGCCGGAGGAGGCGGTAAAGGGGTAACGCCTTTTCTCCAAACGGGAAATAAAGCGGCTTAGAGCCTCTACGCATCGAGTCAATTTTTGTATTTGTTTGAGGTCTTTTGGAATATCCAATTGTGACAGAGCTCGGATCTTGGCTGGGTTTGCTTCAATTCCTCTACCGGACACAATGAAGCCTGTGAGCTTTCCGACCGAACGTCAAGACGATTTTTCCAGATTGAGCTTAATGTCATATTTTGGAGATTGTCGAATGTGAGCCTCAAGTCGTCTACTAGAGTTTCGACATGCTTGGATTTTACGACCACGCCATCTACATATGCTTCCACTGTTTTGCCGATCTGGTTTGCGGACATGTACGAATCATGCGCTGATATGTTGCGCGGCGTTTTTGAGCCCGAAGGGCATTGTGTTGAAGCGAATGGGCTGTATGGAGTGATGAATGCTGTTGTTGCTTGGTCAGCTCGCCATCTTGATTTGGTGGTAGCCGAGTACGCGTCGAGGAAGCACAATGAGTCGTGTCCTGCTGTAGCGTTGATAATTTGATCAATGCGAGGGAGGGGGAAGGGATCCTTTGGGCAAGCCTTATTAAGGTCTTTGAAATCAACACATAGGCGCCAGGATTTATCCTTCTTTGGTTCCATCACCAGATTTGCTAGCCAGTCCGGATGTTTTATATCTCTGATGAATCCGGCTTCCAGAAGTTTGGCTAGCTCCTCTCCCATGGCCCGTCTCTTGGGTTCGGAAAAGTGCCGAAGAGCCTGTTTGACTGGCGTGAATCCTTTTAGGATATTTAGGCTGTGCTCGGCCAGCCGACGTGGGATTCCTGGCATGTCTGAAGGGTGCCAGGCCAAAATGTCCCAGTTTTCTCGTAGAAATTCTCGTAGTGCGGTGTCTACATCAGGGTTTAATTGTGCTCCAATGGAAGCAGTCTTTGCAGGGTCCATTGGGTGGACTTGGAATTTGACTATTTCATCCGCTGGTTTAAAAGAGGTGGACTTGGATCTTTTATCAAGTATCACATCGTCCCTGTTCACCATGGAGCGCATCGCAATGAGTTCCTCGGCCGCTAGGGCTTCGGATAGTGCCTCGAGGGCTAGTGCGACTGTCTTGTTTTCAGCGCGGAGTGCTATGTTCGGATCACTAGCGAGAGTGATGATTCCGTTAGGTCCGAGCATTTTAAGCTTCATGTACCCATAGTGGGGTATAGCTTGAAAAATTGTGAACGCCTCTCGCCCTAATAAAGCGTGATATCCGCTGCTGAATGGGGCCACTTGAAATGTGACCTCTTCGGACCTATAATTGTCCGGCGAGCCGAACACTACGTCCAGTGTGATTTTTCCTGTGCAGCATGCTTCCCGGCTAGGGATTATTCCTCTAAAGGTTGTGCTGCTTCGCTCAATGCGCTTCCAGTCTATTTCCATTTTTCAGAGGGTTTCCTCGTAGATGAGGTTTAGTCGCTGCCGCCATCCATGAGTACCTTAGTAAGGTGAAAGCCGCCCACTATTATCTCGAGGACCAATGCGGCTGGTGCTCGGGCTGTTCGAATTTGGGTTAAATCCTTTCGATTAAAGGTAATAGCCGTGTCACTCCATGAATTTATTGTTGCTACTTGGTAATCTTCGGCAAGGTTGCGGAGTGTTCGTTTCCGCATGTTATTTGATGCGAAAGTCTCGAAGACTGTTAATACCGTACTGGTATTGCTGGGCGGGGATTCTGAGGCTAGAAGCTCTTCGCCACTTTTGGCCACCTGCCGTAGTATCCAACACGCTCGAAGGCTATGAGTTGGAGTGGCGCCCTCTGTGCTATGAATTTTGCAGGTCCGTTTAGCCAACCCTCCAAAGACGGTTCCGTGCCCTTTAGGGGTTTTTGTTTTTTGGTGTATAACCCAGGTGCTTGGTGATGATGCACCCTTTTATTCCGGACTAGGGCTGTATTCGGGGCCGGATTATCCCAAAATTTACTTTCGGTTTTCCGAGCACTCTCCATCGCACAATACTTTTGTACTATGGTTGCCAAGTTAGCAAAGTGTGTAATTTCGCGACGACTTATGGCGTTTAGGATTAGCTTGTCCGTGCAATTATTGCAGAAAAGTGAGATTGCGTCCTCCTCTCGGCAGTGCTTTATCCTGTCCATAACCAGGAGGAATCTGGCCCAGTAATGATGTACTGTTTCAGCTGGCTCTTGCCGAATTCGGGATAGATCGCTAGTGTTTGGGTGGGCGGGTGGAACTAGATTCGAACCCGTCAATTTAAGACTCGGGGCCGAGAAGTTTCAACTTCGGAAGTTTGGATTTTGAATGCTATCCAATGAATCCAACCCACCGCACCGACTTTAAGTTGAGTGGCTTGATCGATATCCTTCCTCTGCGGGAATCCGGCATGGAGGGATCGGGAATCAGGCGTAGCTAGTCCTTAAGATAGAAGAAGAATCGCCGCATTGCTCCTCTATCACAACAACATGATGGGTAGCCTGGGGAGAGTTGATCTCTCTCGGATCGGTTTTAGGCCCGATCCGGTCATAGTCTGTGGCGACTCCCAGGGCGGCGATGCGATCCAAGAGCTCGTTTATGGAGGAGAGCTCAATCGGATCTAACTGCTCGGCAAGTTCCGAGTTAATGTGAAGATTGGTTTCGATGACCCGAGAAGTCATCGTCGGCGCGGTGGCCGAACTGGCGGTCATAAGAAAACCACCTAGCCGGAGAGTCTGACCAGTGGCCAAGGCTCCTTTGGCGATAGTATCGTCTTTAAAGTCGGGATGAGGCATCCTTCCTGACGGCGACGACACAGAGGAACTCTCAATGAAAGCACCAATGTCGGTGTCAAAATCGGCGGATCTCGGGTAGGGGGTCCCGAACTTTGCATCTAGGCGGATGGTAACAGGAGACAAGGGACACGATGTTTTTACCCAGGTTCGGGCCCTCTCGATGGAGGTAATACCCTACTCCTGCTTGATTAATATTAATGATATGGGTAGTACAAGAGTAGATCTACCACGAGATCAAGGAGGCTAAACCCTAGAAGCTAGCCTATGGTATGATTGTTGTTCGTCCTATGGACTAAAACCCTCCGGTTTATATAGACACCGGATAGGTTAGGGTTACACAGAGTCGGTTACAATGGTAGGAGATCTACATATCCGTATCGCCAAGCTTGCCTTCCACGCCAAGGAAAGTCCCATCCGTACACGGGACGAAATCTTCAATCTTGTATCTTCATAGTCCAGGAGTCCGGCCAACGGTGATAGTTCGGCTATCCGGACACCCCCTAATCCGGGACTCCCTCAGTCGCCAACACCAAGAAGCATGATTTCTGATCCTTTATGGAGAATTTCATTGCTGCCGCCACTCGGATCGCCGATGGTGTCGACACAGACGAGTTAAATCGAGCCTCGCGCGGATCCTCCTCCCGCGGAATGAACAAACTTTTATGCCTCACCTTAAATTTGCCTCGAATGCCGAGTGGATTTTGTAACCTATAAACTCTTTCGGGCCGAGAGCCCGAGTACTTTGATCTACGGTTTGGAACCTTTAAGATTTATCTGAACTTGTTTTACTTCTGAATATGCTTGCATTTGCCTTAGAGTGGACTTTGCTCTTCACTCGGAACAGTCTTTGTGTTTGAAACGCAACTCTGAGGTGGAAGATTCAGTCGACCTGCGCATCATTGTCCTTGCAGGAAGGGATGGAGTACGTATTGCAGTCGACCTGCGGCTCGTCGTCCTTGCGGATCGGGATGGAGCACATGTTGTATTTGTGGCGTAGCTCCGCAGGAGAAGGTAGCAGTCGACCTGCACCTCGTCTTCCTTGCGGATCGGAATGGAGCGCACATTGTACTTGTGGCGCAGCTCCGAAGGAGAAGGTAGCAGTCGACCTGCACCTCGTCGTCCTTGCGGATCGGAATGAAGTGCACGTTGTACTTGTGGCGCAGCTCCGAAGGGGAAGGTAGCAGTCGACCTGCACCTCGTCGTCCTTGAGGATCGGAATGGTGCGCACGTTGTACTTGTGGCATAGCTCCGAAGGAGAAGGTAGCAGTCGACCTGCACCTCGTCGTCCTTGTGGATCGGTATGTTTTCGAACTTAGGCGAGTACTTGGACTGCAGCTAAGCCCCCGAGTGAGAGGGTTGCTCTTCACTCGGTAGGATTTCTCAAACTTAGGCGAGTACTTGGACTGCAGCTACGCCTCCGAGTGAGAGGGTTGCTCATCACTCGGTAGGATTTCTCAAGCTTAGGCGAGTACTTGGACTGCAGCTAAGCCCCCGAGTGAGAGGGTTGCTCGTCACTCGGTAGGATTTCTCAAACTTAGGCGAGTACTTGGACTGCAGCTAAGCCCCCGAGTGAGAGGGTTGCTCGTCACTCGGTAGGATTTCTCAAACTTAGGCGAGTACTTGGACTGCAGCTAAGCCCCCGAGTGAGAGGGTTGCTCACCATTCGGTAGGATTTTTTAAACTTAGGTAGTCTTGGACTGCAACTAAGCCTCCAGTGGGAGGCTGGCTCACCACTCGGTAGGATTTTTAAACTTAGTAGTCTTGGACTGCAGCTAAGCCCCGAGTGGGAGGCTGGCTCACCACTCGGTAGGATTTTCAAGTACTTAGGCGAAACGGATTCGCAGCTAAGCCCCCGAGTGAGAGGCTTGCTCGTCACTCGGTAGGATTTTTTTTTTACAAACTTAGGTGAAACGGATTCGCAGCTAAGCCACCCACTCGGGGGTTTCTTACATAAACAAAAGCAACAACAATCACTGGGAAAATTATAACACTCTTGTCTTTGATAAATAAACTACAGAGGTATTTCTTAATACATCTCATCCGAGTGAGTACTTAAGTATAAAAGGGGCGGAGCAGCTCCGCATTCCAAGCTCGTGGCTCATCAATCTGGCGATCGACATTGTAAAGATGGTACGCTCCATTGTGGAGAACTCTGGTGATGATGAAGGGGCCTTCCCAAGTGGGAGCAAGCTTGTGTGGTTTCTGTTGATCTACTCGGAGGACCAAGTCTCCTTCTTGGAAGGCTCGACTCTTCACATTTCTGGCATGGAATCGACGCAAGTCTTGCTGATAGATAGTCGAGCGGATCAGGGCCATCTCTCTTTCCTCTTCTAGGAGGTCGACTGCATCCTGCCGGGCTTGTTCTGCTTCATCTTCAGAGTAGAGCTCGACTCGGGGTGCATTGTGAAGCAAGTCACTCGGCAGAACTGCTTCAGCTCCATAGACCAGAAAGAATGGAGTTCGTCCAGTTGACCGATTAGGGGTAGTCCTCAATCCCCAAAGAACTGATGGAAGTTCGTCGACCCATGCGCCTGCTGCGTGCTTGAGATCGCGCATCAGTCGGGGTTTCAGTCCTTTGAGAATTAGACCGTTTGCTCTTTCCGCTTGTCCATTCGACTGGGGGTGAGCGACTGAAGCATAGTCGACTCGTGTGCCTTGAGGCGCAAAAGGCTCTGAACTTGTCGGAATCGAAGTTTGATCCATTATCAGTGATGATGCTATGCAGAACTCCATATCTGAATATCAACTCTCTGATGAAACTGATAGCAGTGCAAGCATCGAGATTCTTGATAGGATTAGCTTCAATCCATTTAGTAAACTTGTCGACTGCCACTAGCACGTGAGTGAAGCCGCTCCTGCCAGTTCTCAGTGGTCCAATCGTATCCAATCCCCAAACAGCGAAGGGCCAGACGAGTGGAATGGTCTTCAAGGATGACGCTGGTTTGTGTGACATATTGGAGTAGAACTGACATCCTTCACATTTGTCGACCATCTCTTTCACCATTTCATTTGCTCTTGGCTAGTAAAATCCCGCTCGGTATGCTTTAGCCACAATGGTCCGAGAGGACGCATGATGACCACAGGTCCCCGAGTGGATATCGTCAAGAATTATTTGACCTTCTTCTGGCGTTATACACTTCTGACTGACTCTAGTCGCGCTTTCTCTGTATAACTATCCCTTTATCACAATAAAGGCCTTGGATCGATGGACGATCTATCGACCCTCTTCTTCATTCAATGGGAGTTCTTTCCTTAGGATGTACGCGATGTACGGCACCGTCCAGTCGGGAGTGATGACCAAGACTTCCATGATCAAGTCGACCACCGCTGGAACCTCAACTTCAGTCGGATCTGTGGCACTTTTTGGTTTCGGAGCTTCTTCGGTGAAAGGATCCTCTTGAACTGATGGTGTGTGGATGTGTTCCAAAAACACATTGCTGGGAATGGCTTCTCTCTTGGAACCTAGTTTTGCCAAACCATCAACTGCTTGATTTTTCAGTTGGGGTATATGATGAAGCTCTAACCCCTCGAATTTCTTCTCTAGCTTTCTCACTGCATTGCAGTAACCAATCATGGCCGGACTTCTGACGTCCCACTCCTTCATCACTTTATTAACCACCAAATCTGAGTCGCCATAGACCATGAGGCGACGGACACCGAGTGAAATGACCATACGCAACCCATACAAAAGTGCTTCGTATTCTGCTTCATTATTGGAGGAATCAAAGTGAATCTGGAGCACATATCTGAGCTTATCTCCTCGGGGGGAAACTAACACTACCCCAGCACCGGAACCATTCAGCATCTTAGAACCATCAAAGAACATGGTCCAGTGCTCCGAGTGAACTTGAGTCAGCAGTTGCTGTTCAATCCACTCGGGGACGAAATCTGCTATTGCTTGGGACTTGATGGCTTTCTTTGCCTCAAACTTTATATCTAGGGGAAGGAGTTCAATCGCCCATTTTGCCACTTGACCAGTTGCATCTCTGTTGTGCAGAATCTCTGACTATGGAGCTTCGCTGACGATTGTAATGGAATGGTCAGAGAAGTAATGAACAACCTTCTTCGTGGTCATATAAATCCCATATACAAGCTTCTGATAATGAGGGTATCTTTGCTTTGATGGGGTCAAAAATTCAGAAACATAATATACTGGTTGCTGAACTTTAAAGGCTTTCCTTCTTCTTCCCGCTCGACCGTAAGTACTGTACTGACGACTTGTCCCATGGCTGCAATGTAAAGCAGCAAAGGCTCTTTGCTGATTGGGGCAGCAAGCACCGGCTGGGTGGAGAGCAGGGCTTTTAGCTCTGCAAATGCTGCATCAGCTTCAGGAGTCCACTCGAACTTGTCTGAATTCTTCATCAGTCAGTAAAGAGGCAATGCCTTTTCACCGAGTCGAGAGATGAATCGACTTAAAGCGGCCAAGCAACCAGTAAGCTTCGGACATCATGCACACGCACGGGGCGTTTCATTGGAGTATAGTACCAATTTTTTCCGGATTGGCGTCGATTCCTCGTTCGAAATGAGAAAACCGAGTAACTTTCCGCCGGGAACTCGAATGTGCACTTTTATGGATTAAGCGATATCATACCTCCGAGGTTGGCAAATGTCTCGCAGCAAGGTCGATCAGCAGGTCGGAACCCTTCCGTGACTTGACCACAATATCATCCATGTATGCTTCCACATTCCGACTGATTTGAGTGAGCAAACACTTCGAATCATCCTCATGAGCGTGGCTCCGGCATTCTTGAGGGCGAATGGCATGGTGACATAACGAAGCACCCGAATGGAGTGATGAAAGCTGTTTTGATCTCATCGGGTCCATACAGACGGATCTGATGGTAACCGGAATAGGCGTCTAAAAAAGACAGACGCTCACATCTCGCAGTCGAGTCGACTATTTGGTCGATGCGGGGGAGAGGAAAATGATCTTTTGGGCAGGCCCGATTGATATGTTTGAAGTCAATGCACATGCGAAGTGACTTGTCCTTCTTGGGGACCATGACGACATTGGCAAGCCACTCGGAGTGGTAAATCTCTCGGATAAACTCTGCTGCTAAGAGCCGGGCCACCTCCTTTCCAATGGCCTTTCTCTTCTAGACGGCGGACCGTCGAAGATGTTCTTTGACAGGTTTCACTTTTGGGTCGACTCGTAGATGGTGCTCAGCCAGCCCCCTGGGAACACCCGGCATGTCAGAAGGCTTCCGTGCAAAGATGTCCCAGTTCTCACGGAGGAACTGGATGAGCGCTTCTTCCTATTTGGAGTCGAGTGTTGTAGAGATATGAGTCGGAGCAGCATTGGGGTCGGTCGGGTGAATGTGAACCGGCTTTGTCTCACCGGACGATTGAAACGCCGATTCCGTAGCGGGTTTCTTGGCTCGCAACAAATCACTTGGGTCTGCAGTTTTTTGGTATTCCTGCAGCTCTACCACTGCCATCTGAGCATCGGCGATCTTTGAGCCTTTCTGAAAACACTCTTCCGCTTTCTTCCGATTGCCGGTGACAGTGATCACACCTCTGGGGCATGGCATCTTCAGCTTAAGGTATACATAACATGGTCGAGCCATGAAACGTGCATACGCTGGCCTTCCCAGAATAGCGTGATAAGCACTCTGGAAATCCACGACTTCAAACGTTAACTTTTCTTTGCGGAAATTCTTGGAATCACCGAAAACCACATCAAGAGCAATTTGGCCGAGTGACTCAGCCTTGTTTCCAGGAATGACTCCATGGAAACTCATGTTGCTGGTACTGAGTCTGGACATCGGAATTCCCATCCCTTTCAACGTCTCTGCATATAGTATATTCAGGCCACTGCCACCATCCATCAATACTTTAGTCAGTCAAGTGCCTTCGACGACTGGTTCGACCACCAAAGCTTGCCTCCCAGGGGTGGCTATGTGTGTCGGATGAACGGACTGGTCGAACGTGATGGCAGTCTGAGACCATTTCAGGTAACTGGGTGTCGCCGGAGCAAACATATTCACCTCTCGATTGATAACTTTCAATCGACTTTTGCTTTCAACGTCAGCAAAAATCATCAGGGTGGAATTGACCTGGGGGTACCCATCATCACTATCTTCCTTGTTCTCAACTTTGTCCGACTCCTTTTCCTTATCTTTGGGCTATTTCCCCTGGAACTGCTGGATCAAGAGCCGACACTGTCGAGTGGTATGCTTTGGGTAAATGAGTTTACCCTCTTCATCTTTCTTTGTGTGAATGTGGCATGGCAGGTATAACACATCATTTCCGTCTTGGTCTTTCACCTTCTTAGGGTTCCAAGGCCCTTTGGGCTTCCCTTTAAACTTTCCTTGAGTCACGGCCAAGGCTTCTCCAGGAGCAGCTGGCTCGGCTTTCCGCTTCTGCTTCCGACTGGAGTTCCCTCCTCCGGTTTCGTGGGCGACTGACTTGTGCTTGCCACTCCGGAGCCGATCCTCTTCTTCACCATTGGCATACTTGGTGGCAATCTCCATCATTCGACTCAGAGACATGTCTCCGGTTCGACCGAATTTCAGGTTTAGCTCTCTGTACTTACCGCCTTCTGTCGGTGTCAAAACCGGCGGATCTCGGGTAGGGGGTCCCGAACTGTGCGTCTAGGCGGATGGTAACAGGAGACAAGGGACACGATGTTTTTACCTAGGTTCGGGCCCTCTCGATGGAGGTAAAACCCTACTCCTGCTTGATTAATATTGGATGATATGGGTAGTACAAGAGTGGATCTACCACGAGATAAGATAGGCTAAACCCTAGAAGCTAGCCTATGGTATGATTGTTCTTCGTCCTATGGACTAAAACCCTCCGGTTTATATAGACACCGGATAGGGTTAGGGTTACACAGAGTCGGTTACAATGGTAGGAGATATACATATCCGTATCGCCAAGCTTGCCTTCCACGCCAAGGAAAGTCCCATCCGGACACGAGACGAAGTATTCAATCTTGTATCTTCATAGTCCAGGATTCCGGCCAACGGTGATAGTTCGGCTATCCGGACACCCCCTAATCCAGGACTCCCTCAGTAGCCCCTGAACCAGGCTTCAATGACGCATTTAGTGCGGTGCGCATATTGTCTTCGGCATTGCAAGGCGGGTTCCTCCTCCGAATACTTCATAGAAGATTTTGAACACAAGGATTGTGTCCGGCTCTGCAAAACAAGTTCCACATACCACCGTAGAGAGAATAACCTTTGCACAGATCTGCTTACGTATTCCGCGGCATGACATCACACCACGGCCAGGCCTTTATACGAATCGTTTTTACTGTCCCACCTCATCGCGTTTAGCGAGGCAGTTTCCTTGGCACGTCTTATCAAAGTGGAGATCGTGCCCCCTTATTCCGGGATTCTCATCAATACGGGCGTGGGTAACCCAATCGTGCCCGTTGGCATGCCTCCTCCACCGAAGGCGAGTCCCGAACAGTCACAGGGAGGGCTCTTGGTATTCAACCTCTTTATAACGAGACCAAGGCCCGCTCCTTTCTTTCAATCTCAATTGAATCCGCCCCTCGCCTCGAGTTCCAACACCCAAAGCTCCAGATTTAGGCGCTTCGGACCTTCAACGATGTCCGGCTCCGACCTGCACGGCCGGTGGATGTCTTCCTCCGTCACGGAAGAAGATGTGCTAAAGCTGAGAGACGCCAGGTATCTAACCGGCGAAATTTCAGATAGGCTGCCTGCCTAAGGGCAAGTTATTCCCACTCCCGAGACTGGTGAGGCGTGGTATTAGTGTCTCACTTCCTTCGGGTTTAGGCTTCAGCGGACCCCTTTGTGAGGGGGCTCATGTTTTATTATGGGCTGGAATTCCATGACTTGGATCCGGAGTCCATCCTCCACATCTCGTCGTTCATTGTCGTATGTGAAGCCTTCCTCCGCATTACCCCTCACTTGGATTGTGGCTCAAGACCTTCAAAGTGGAGCCGAAGATGATTAAGGGGCATCAGGTAGAGTGCGGAGGGGCTGTTATAAGCAAGAGTGCGGACGCTCCATGGCCCGAGGGCTCTTTTCAAGAGGAGCTCAATTTATGGCAACAGGAGTGGTTTTATATCACCGCTCCTGTGGGCACCAAATGGGCGGCGCCACCTGCCTTCCTTCGGGTCCTCCACTGCGGCGGGTGTCATGGGTCAATAAAGGGCTCGACTGGGACCGTCAAGGGCGTACCTCATTGCGGGGCCGTATTCGAGACCTCCGAGAGAGAGAGAGAGAGAGAGAGAGAGAGAGAGAGAGATCAATCTGGTCATAGTAGCGCAGGTCATGCTGATTTGTCGCACCTTGCCCTGCAAACGTCGCCCCCTCCTCCTCTGGGAGTTTAATCCGGAGGGACCACGAGCTCTCCAACATTTTATAGGTGTAACGCCCGTGGAGATGTACCAACTGTTCTTCGGATCACAAGCAATGTGTCCGGACTTAACCGAGGATGCAGGTCTGAGCTGCAATCGCCCGGATACTCAAGTAAGTAGTCCTGTACCCGGACATGCTATCCGCAGATTTATCATAAACTTGCCCTTAAAAGAGCTATCCTTTAAACAGGAGTGGATAGCAAAAGCAAAACTGATCAGGTGTCCGGCCCCACTCCCTGAGACCACGCCAGATCCTGTGTTAACCAAGATGCTGGAGGCTGTGCCTTTTGAAGAAGGCGAAGGGGGAACAAGGAAACTACTACCTCCGTGAAGGAGGCTATCAAGAAAGGGCGGATCGAGAAGCCCTCCCTCCAAGGGGAGAAGAGGACCGCTTCTGAAGATCCGAAGACCAAAGCCTCGAAGCGGGGGAAGAAATCTTCACCAGAGGGTCCTGCGGCGGAAGATGCCCCGGCCGCGCTATTTACCCAAGGAGATCATCCCTCCAGCGAGCCGTAAGTAAAGGGGGGCGTTTTTTTAAAAGAGAGACACCCCCTTTTTATTTCTGAAGATAACTGAAAATTTACCTTGTAGTTCGGATCTCAGCCCTTCACAGCAGAGCTCGTCTTCAGGGGATCTTGGTCCGGAGATGATGGAGAGCGAAACGCCTCCGCCTGCCGTACCGTTATGCGAGGTGGACGACCCTGAGGTGTCGTCGCGGAGGGTTTCTCCGAATCCAGCGGGGCCAGAAGGCAGCCGTATGTCCCCTCAAAGCTCTCCGTGTCCGGCCTTCGAAAAAGGCCACCGGACGAGTCCGACACCAACGGGTGTGCGGTCGGAGGAGCTGAAGGATCTGCTCGGGCGAGCGTCTATCTCGGAAGATCACCGACGTTAATGGGTGCGGTGATTGAAAGGATTTCATCCATCGAGGCGGATTGCATGAAGCCGTCGTAAGTTCTTGACAGGTTTTGAGGTACATAAAATAATGTACCTTATGACAGTTTGCATATAAAATGCATACTGTATAGATAGTAGCCCTGAGACTTGGTGCTTTGTCAAAAATGACGGCGCAACCGAGGATCATAACCCAGTATAATATCGCTCTTCCTATGTAGGTGGCGGCGTCCGTGGCTAGCCGGGATGATGAATTTGCCGAACTGAAGCGGCAACTTGATGTGGCGGATGCGGACATCATGCTTGTTAATAAGCGGCTTGACGAGTCACAAGGTATGCAACTTCTCCACGGACACCTGGTAAGGGAGCTTGACACCCATGCCTTACAACATGTATGCTTAATGCAGATGGTGCCGCTGCTATGGAGAGCCTTTGGGCGAAGCTCGCCCGAGCCAAGGAGCAAGCCAGAAAAAGTGATGCGGCTGCTTTAAAGGCGCTTGCAGAGCTAAAAGCCGAACAGGCTGCTCACTGCCGAAGAAAGAAAGAAATGGCCGTGATGGCCGTGAAATTGAAGAATGCTACTGACCGTTGCGAGCTTCTTGAAAAAGAAGATCGAGCGAAACAAGAGGACCTGAAAAAGGCCACCACCGAGGCCAAGGATACTCGCTCTGCAATGAGAGCTATGAAGGAGGAGCTACGTCAGGCCGAAGATATTGCGGCTGGAAAGCCCTTTCTGTTGCGGAGGAAATTCACGGATCCTAGGTAAGCTCAATTGGACCGGCTGTGGGGTGCGGAGGATGCTTATTTGGACTTGGCGGCGAGTGCCGCAGACGCGGCCGAACACTTCCGAGGTCAAAAGGATCACGGAATGGAAGAGCTTTTTGGTCGCGATTCCATAGTCCGGGCGTCCACTTTCATTAACCGATCATTTGGCGAATGGGCTGAGCTGAATAGGTTGTCCGGACTTGCCATGAAGGCTGTCGTGACTCATTTGTGGCCGAAAAGGACCGAGCCGAAGAGTTATTTTGGCTTGGTGCGACAGTTCCTTGGTGCGGCGTCGCATATCGATGCAATGAAGCGGTCAACGTGCATAGAGGGTGCGCGGATGGCTCTTGCCCGTGTCAAGACATACTGGGCGGAGATGAAGGCCACCGACGTTGCATCCCAAGATTCGGACTGAAGTCGAGTACCTGCCGAGCACTATTTTGAGGAAGTCCTGCAGGGCGCTCGTTTAATAGAGACGCAGTGCTCGAAGGATATTATGTTGTAATGACATGTATGATTTGTGAAAACAATGTTTCAATATGATATAAGAGCTTTTTATACTTGTGCGTTCAATTATTAAAACACCTCCTGTGCGGCCGTTGATGTATATGTGTATATAACCTGAAAGATGGCAGTCTTCGGCTTCAGCCCCCACGCACATAGTGCGGGGGTGTTTGCAAAAAGGCGCATTTACACACTTAATCCAACGTCTTGGTCCTGTAAAGGAGGTGACAGCGTAGCAAACTAGGCAACCAGACTATAATGCTTTATCACTTTCACTTAGCCATAGGAGTTCGATGGTGGGGCTACTATATAGCCCCTAGGGGCACCGCGCTCTCCCGAATTCGGGGCGCATATGTGCTTGACCGGGAAACGGTCCTTCGTTAATGCGGGGGAATTCTGAACATTCCGGTGGGTCATCGAGTGGTTGACCAGTCTCACGATATATCATGACAGTCAGTTTTAGCTTTCTCCACTGAGGTGTTCAACCCAGCTCAACCGGGGCACAATCGCAGTGGTTCTCCCAGCGCTACCTTAGCTGATATAATGGAACGTAAGGTACCAAAACATGGGAGCCGGGCAAACCCAACATTTGACCAAAGACATGATTGAGCTGATGCATATAAGGCCTAACTTCGAGGCGCCGAACACTCCCTAAGGTATTCGGTCTTTATGAAAACGGGCAGAATGATGCCCTAAGCCCCTGGTGTCCAGGTACGCGCAAAAATTCTGGTGTGGCCGATGCCAAAACGCCAGCCTCCTCCTCGGTTATAGCAAGAAACCGGGGGATGTGTATCAACAAGAGACAGTAAAAAAGGTTTACGCAGAGTCTTAATCTGAAAAGAATCCTTGCACTGGGTCCCTACTGCACGTTTGTGCCTATGTCTCCGTTGTGTCGTATCCTGGATGGGTGTTGCACGGTGTTCATCTGTAAAAGAGAAGAACTTAGTTGAAATGAAAAAAAGATCGTGTGAAAAATGTACTTTATATTAAATAAACAGAGTACGGTTTGAAAAGTGAATAAAATTGAGCTTTATTGTCTCTTGTTGTACATGCGTGCAGCCCCTTGTACGGGGATATGCCGCTAGTAGGCCTTTATATGTTTACGCCGGACTCGTCTAGCCATGTACGGGGTTCGAATGACCTATTCAGGTGCTTTGATTAGCGGAGCCGGATTAGTGTGGGGCTGTCAAGGCAGTCTCACGTTCTTCCATGCTCGAGTAACACTTGATACTCCCTTTTAATGAGATGATGCCGCGTGGACCGGGCATTTTTAGTGTAAGAGATGCATAATGCGGTATTGCGTTAAAGCAGGCGAAAGCTTCACGTCCCAGTAGTGCTTGATAGCTACTTTCTAATGGGGCGATGTGGAAGGTTAACTTTTCGCGGCGGAAGTTGTCGGATGACCCGAACACAACTTCTAGCAGTAGGGAGCCCGTACAATGGGCATATCGGCCTGGCATTACCCCTTTGGAGGAGGTGTTGCTATGGCGAATTTTGGTTCGGTCTATCCCCATTTTGCAGATTGTGTCCTGATATAGCAGGTTTAGATCGCTACCTCCGTCCATTAGGACTTGTGTAAATTGTAGTCCGTCGATTATAGGATCTAATATCAAGGCAGTCCATCCTGCGTTCCGGATACTTCCGGAATAGTCTTGATGATCGAAGGTGATTGGTTTTGACAACCATCGTTGGGACTCTGCTGGGATAGACCGTGCGGCACGTGTTTCTATGGGCGCCGCTCTGTTTTTCCCTTTTGTCACTTGAAGTAAGTTAAATGTTTTGACTTTTTGTGGGAAATTCTTGTGTTTTCCGGTGCTCTGCTTGTGGGGTTCGTCATCGTCCTCGCTTGGTGTGTCGAGCCCCTTGTGTTCGGCATCGAGTTTGCCGGACTGCTTGAAGACCCAACAATCTCTGTGGGTATGGTTTGCGTGCTTCCGGAGTCTTGTGGATTTGGCATATTTTGTCCAAGATTTTGTTTAGGTTGGATAGCTCGTCGCTGTTGTCCTTGAGGGGCAGGTTTTTTATGATTATGTCGGGAGCTTCTGAATCCGGTGTTGACTGTCGTGCTCTTTGGGCTGTTTCCCTTTGTCCGGCGCTGGTCCTTGCTGCGTCGTAGTTTGCCATTTCCATCCCTGACTTCGGATGTACTTGGGTCGCTGGTATTGCATCTCGCCAGCCAACTATCCTCTCCCGCGCAAAAGCGGGTCATGAGGTTTGTTAATGCAGCCATTGTTCTCGGATTCTCCTGGCCGAGGTGTCTGGCGAGCCATTCGTCTCGGACGTTGTGTTTGAAAGCTGCTAAGGCTTCGGCGTCCGGACAGTCGACTATTTGGTTCTTTTTGATGAGGAACCTGTTCCAGATTTTGCGGCTGACTCTCCGGGTTGTTGAGTTATGTGACTTAAATCGTCTGCATCCGGAGGACGGACATAAGTCCCTCGAAAATTTGCCCGAAAGGCATCCTCGAGCTCTTCCCAACTTCCAATGGTATTTGCAGGGAGGATTTTGAGCCAATGCCGGGCTGGCCCTTTGAGCTTGAGGTGTAAGTATTTTATGGCGCGGAGGTCATCTCCTCTAGCCATGTGTATGTGGAGGATGTAATCCTCAATCCAGACTCCAGGGTCTGTTGTTCCGTTGAATGCCTCTATGTTCACGGGTTTGAATCCCGCTGGGAATTCGTGATCCAGCACCTCATCGGTGAAACACAGGGGGTGTGCGGCACCCCTATATTTGGGTGTGCCGTGATGTTTGGATATTTGGCGTGTTGCATTGCTTGGAAGAGCTTGCATTCTTGGCCCATAGATGGACCTAACTGGGCCATCCTTTTGATGCGAATCCTTATGCGGATCGCGTGCCGGCTTGTGTGCGGTGCCGCTTGCCGCTCCATGTTTGCCATGTGGTCGTCTATCCGACCGGGCGCCCTCTTTGTTCTTTGATTGCGGGGGCTCTACGGCCTCCTCATCGAATTCGATCAGTGCGCTTCCGGTAGCTCTTTGTTTGGTGACTGTCGCCGTATTTCTCTGCGGTGTTGAGTACTTTGCTCCATCTGATTCTGAGTGCATCTTCCGCTGTTTTGAGCTTCTGCTTCTGCTTTTTCAGGCTACGCGTAGTGGCGACGAGCCTTTTGTGGAGGTTCTTCTGCTCCAACAATTTGTCCGGCGTGAGATCGTCCGGACTGTTATCTTCGCCGGGGACGGGTTGTTTATCCATGTTGTCCTGTTCGGACGGTTGCTCGATAGCATGTTCGTCGTCCACCGTTTCGCCCTGCTCTATGGCTGGGTCTGTGTGGCTGCCGTCTTTGTCGAGGCGGAACTTGGTGCGGCGTTTACGTTGCCGTTTAGACTACTTTTCGAGGGATTTATCCTTCGTAGCGTCCCGTTGTTCCTCGTCGTCACTTCCTTTAGGTGTATCCACCATGTATACATCATGGGATGAGGTGGCTGTCCAGTATCCTATAGGTGCTGGTTCATGTTTTTTGTCTCCTACATCGTCGTCCATACCGTCGATGTCTTCGGAGTCGAAATCGAGCACGTCGTTTAAGCTTTCGACAGTGGCTACAAAGTGGGCGGTGGGTGGGCGTTGAATTTCTTCGTCGTCGCAAGATCTCAACCTTCCCGACCGTAGTCCGCCAGGCTCTCGACAAAGAGAGAGACTTTAGTGAATTTAGGATGTCGCCAAAGGGCGAGTTTGAAAGATGTCCGCGGTGAACTCCATAACCGGGCGCCCAATTGGATTCGATTGGCGGGCGCGGACGGTTTAGAGTCCGGAGAGGAGTCCGCACCTTGGAGTCACGGTCTTCGCAGCGATAGGGATGAAGTTCGCTCAATCGCCGAGAGATCGTAGCCCCGAGGCGGTGTCCAACCACTCGCCCTCGATCGACGGAGTCGGCCCGAGCTAAGGGTCGGAGCGGACACGGTGCAGCCTCCAGGCACTGCTCGCGGCAGAGCTAGATCGTGCCCATCGAGACAGTGCGGCTCGCTTGGCTGTGGCTCGAATCCGTCGAAGATTAAGTCTCCGCGGATGTCGGCCGTGTAGTTCAAACTCCCAAATCTGACCTGTTGGCGGGGGGTAGCTTCGATCTGCTCCGGATGGCCAAGTGAATTGCCCGATGCAAAGCCGCCCGAATCACGTAAGATCTGTCAGGGATAAAAGTCTCACCTCGACCACGCCGATGTTGATGATCGAAGGAGCCATCGGGCCTAAAGATGACGATACGCAGGAACTCTCAATGAAATCACCAATGTCGTGTCAAACCGGCGGATCTCGGGTAGGGGGTCCCGAACTGTGCGTCTAGGCGGATGGTAACAGGAGACAAGGGACACGATGTTTTTACCCAGGTTCGGGCCCTCTCGATGGAGGTAAAACCCTACTCCTGCTTGATTAATATTTGATGATATGGGTAGTACAAGAGTGGATCTACCACGAGATCAGAGAGGCTAAACCCTAGAAGCTAGCCTATGGTATGATTGTTCTTCGTCCTATGGACTAAAACCCTCCGGTTTATATAGACACCAGATAGGGTTTGGGTTACACAGAGTCGGTTACAATGGTAGAAGATCTACATATCCGTATCGCCAAGCTTGCCTTCCACACCAAGGAAAGTCCCATCCGGACACGGGACGAAGTCTTCAATCTTGTATCTTCATAGTCCAGGAGTCCGGCCAACGGTGATAGTTCGGCTATCCGGACACCCCCTAATCCAGGACTCCCTCACCTGCCTTGAAGGCACAGACTGCCTGGTGATCAGATACATTCTCCACTGTATGATGCAACGTGATCGATCTCTGGATGTAATCCCTCAAAGTTTCATTTGTCTTCTGCACACAAGATTGCAATTCATCAACCTCGCTGGTCGCCAGGTCCCTTCAAAATGTTCGACAAACACTGGGAAAGATCTTCCCAAGTGTAAATGCTGCTGGGTGCTAACTGGTTCAGCCACGCTCTGGCCGAGCCCTCCAACATAAGAGGAAGGTGTTTCAAGGCCACTTCATCATTGCCGCCGCCAATCTGAATAGCCACTCGGTAGTCCTCAAGCCAAGTATCAGGTTTGGACTCACCGGTGAACTTATCGACTCCAGCCGCCAACCTTGAAGTTGGGAGGAATCACCGCGCCTCGATGGCTCTGCTCAAGCACTCGTCGGTCGAGACGCACTCGCTGCTGGTGGGTACATCCTCGCTATGACCTCCTCGGTGAGCCCTGTTTCTGTCGACCAAACCCTGAACGAGAATGGATCTCGCATCAAATCCTGGTTCTCTGGGGTCGACTGGAATCCTTCGCCCAACACTGTGAGGGCGTCTGTCATCCTGCTATCGAGGCACGTATGACCCACTCCTTGGGGGAGGGGTGGGCACTCGACGTCGATCATCGCGATCGAATCGGTGATCATGCTGCTCACGGTTCCTATACTGATCTCGCCGGTCTTCACGCCCCTCACGCCTCGGGGGCGATCTTGGGCTGTGAGCCGACTGAACTGTATCTGCAACAATGGATTAGCTGTGGATCCTGTTCCACGACTGTGATACAGCTGAATTCTGGTCTCCTGCTGCCCGGAGTAATGCTCTGATCTGCAACAAGCCTCTGCCAGCCTCGGACTGGGAAGACTGAATCGACTCTGCTATACGGGCCGCAGCTGCTGTCGTGGTAACGATTCCGACAATAGAAAGGGGGTAGGGTAAAGGAGCATGATCTATCGAGATGCATATGGGTGACACGGTGGTTTTAGCGAGTTCGGGCCTCTCACGATGGAGATAATAACCCTACGTCTCGTGCTCCGGAGAGGCTTTGTTTTATCTTAGCATGTATCCGGAGATTACAATGTGTGTGTGTGAGAGAGAGGAACGGATCCCCATGCCTGAGCTAAGTCCGTAGACTAGAGAGGGAGAGAAAGAGGTCGAAGCCCCCAGTCTAGTGGTGGGGGTGGCTTATATAGAGTGCACCATCCCCTCACCTCCTATGTTACAAAGTGGAGCATCAATGCCATAATGCCTGCCCACAACAAAACCTCTCCGAGGTCAATCGATGGCGACGCGCGGGGCGGCCAAGTGGTGATGAGGTGACCAACCGATGGCGACGCGCGGGGTGGCCGAGTGGTTATGAGGTGACCAACCGAGTGACGACGCGCGGGGCGGCCAAGTGGCGATGAGGTGACCAACCGATGGCGACGCGGGGCGACCGAGTAGTTATGAGGTGACCAACCGAGTGGCGACGCGCGGGGCGGCCGAGTGGTTATGAGGTGACCAACCGAGTGGCGACGCGCGGAGCGGCCGAGTGTTTATGAGGTGACCAACCGAGTGGCGATGCGCGGAGCTGCTGGGTGGCTATGAGGTGACCAACCGAGTGGCGATGCGCGGAGCGGCCGAGTGGTGATGAGGTGACTGTCGGTGTCAAAACCGGCAGATCTCGGGTAGGGGGTCCCGAACTGTGCGTCTAGGCGGATGGTAACAGGAGACAAGGGACACGATGTTTTACCTGTGTTGGGCCCTCTCGATGGAGGTAAAACCCTACTCCCGCTGGATTAATATTGATGATATGGGTAGTACAAGAGTGGATCTACCACGAGATCGAGAGGCTAAAACCTAGAAGCTAGCCCATGGTATGATTGTTGTTCGTCCCCACGGACTAAAACCCTCCGTTTATATAGACACCGGAGAGGGTTAGGGTTACACAGAGTCGGTTACAATGGTAGGAGATCTACATATCCCAGACGCCAAGCTTGCCTCCCACGCCAAGGAAAGTCCCATCCGGACACGGGATGAAGTCTTCAATCTTGTATCTTCATAGTCCAGAGTCCGCCAACGGTGATAGTTCGCTATCCGAACACCCCTAATCCAGACTCCTCAAGAGTAGCCCTCGAACCAGGCTTCAATGACGCATTTAATCCGCGCGCGTATTGTCTTCGGCATTGCTAGGCGGGTTCCTCCTCCGAATACTTCATAGAAGATTTTGAACACAAGGATAGTGTCCGGCTCTGCAAAACAAGTTCCACATACTACCATAGAGAGAATAACGTTTGCACAGATCTGCTGACGTATTCCGTGGCGTGACATCACACCACGGCCAGGCCTTTATACGAATCATTTTTACTGTTCCACCTCAGCGCGTTTAGCGAGGCGGTTTCCTTGGCACGTCTTATCATCGCGGAGATCGTGCCCCCTTATTCCGGGATTCTCATCAATACGGGCGTGGGTATCCCAATCGTGCCCGTTGGCAAGCCTCCTCCATCGAAGGCGAGTCCCGAACGGTCACGGGGAGGGCTCTTAGTATTCAACCTCTTTATAACGAGACCAAGGCCCGCTCCTTTCTTTCAATCTCAATCGAATCCGCCCCGCCGAGTTCCAACACCCAAAGCTCCAGATTTAGGCGCTTCGGACCTTCAACGATGTCCGCCCGACCTGCAAGGCGGTGGATGTCTTCCTCCGTCACGGAAGAAGATGTGCTAAAGCTAAGAGACGCCAGGTATCTAACCGGCGAAATTTCACATAGGCTGCCTGCCCAAGGGCAGGTTATTCCCACTCCCGAGCCTGGTGAGAGCGTGATATTCGTGTCTCACTTCCTTCGGGGTTTAGGCTTCCCGACGGACCCCTTTGTGAGGGGGCTCATGTTTTATTATGGGCTGGAATTCCATGACTTGGATCTCGAGTCCATCCTCCACATCTCGCTGCTCATTGTCGATGTGGATCCTTCCTCCATTACCCCTCACTTGGATTGTGGCTCAAGACCTTCAAAGTGGAGCAGAAGAGGATCAAGGGGCATCGAGCAGAAAGTGGAGGGGCTGTTATAAGCAAGAATGCGGACGCTCCACGCCCGAGGGCTCTTTTCAAGAGGAGCTCAGTTTATGGCAACAGGAGTGGTTTTATATCACCGCCCTGGGGCACCAATGGGCGGCGCCACCTGCCTTCCTTTCGGGTCCTCCACTGCGGCGGGCGCTATGGGTCAATGAAGGGCTCGACTGGGACCGCCCAAGGATGTACCTCTCATTGCGCCGCCGTCGAGACATCGAGAGAGAGAGAGAGATCAATCTGTCAGAGTAGCGCAGGTCATGCTGATTCGCCACACCTTGCCCTGCAAACATCGCCCCTCCGCCTGTGGGAGTTTAATCCGAGGACCACGAGCTCTCCAACATCTTATGGGCGAACGCCCATGGAGATGTACCAACTGTTCTTCGGATCACAAGCAATGTGTCCGGACTTAACCGAGGACGAGGTCTGAGCTGCAATCGCCTGGATACTCAAGTAAGTAGTCCTGCACCGGACATGCTATCCGATATTTATCATACACTCGCTTCTTAAAGAGCTATCCTTTAAACAGAGTGGATAGCAAAAGCAAAACTGATCAGGTGTCCGGCCCCCCTCCCTGAGACCACGCCGGATCCTGTATTAACCAAGATTATAGAGGCTGTGCCTTTTGAAGAAGGAGAATGGGAGAACAAGGGAACTACTACCTCCATGAAGGAGGCTATCAAGAAAGGGGGGATCGAGAATCCCTCCCGCCAAGGGGAGAAGAGGACCGCTTCTGAAGATCCGGAGACCAAAGTCTCGAAGCGGGGAAGAAACCTTCACTAGAGGGTCTGCGGCGGGAGATGCCCCGCCGCACTATTTCCCAAGGAGATCAGCCTCCAGCGAGCCGTAAGTAAAGGGGGGAATTTTTTGTCAAAAGAGAGACATCCCCGTTTTATTTCTGAAGGTAATCGAAAGTTTACCTTGTAGTTCGGATCTCAGCCCTTCACAGCAGAGCTCGTCTTCAGGGGATGTTGGTCCGGAGATGATGGAGAGCGAAACGCCTCCGCCTGCCGTGCCGTTATGCGAAGTGGACGATCCTGAGGTGTCATCACGGAGGGCGTCTCCGAATCCGGCGGGGCCAGAAGGCAGCCGTATGTCCCATCAAAGCCCTCCGTGCCCGGCCTTCGAAAAATGCCACCGGACGAGTCCGGCACCAACGGGTGTACGGTCGGAGGAGTTGAAGGATCTGCTCGGACGAGCGTCTATCTCGAAAGATCACCGTACGTTAATGGGTATGGTGATTGAAAGGATTTCATCCGCTGAGAGCGGATTGCATGAAGTCGTCATAAGTTTACTGACGGGTTTTGAGGTACGCAAAATGATGTACCTTCTGACAGTTTTGCATGTAAAATGCGCCCTGTATAGATAGTAGCCCCTGAGACTTGGTGCGGTGTCAAAAAATGACGGCGAGCCTAGGATCATAGCCCCAGGTATAATGTGTGCTCTTCCTATGTAGGTGGCGAAGCGGCCGGCGGCTAGCCGGGCTGAGGAATTTATCGAACTGAAGCGGCAACTTGACGTGGCGGATGCGGACGTCACACTTGTTAATAAGCGGCTTGACGAGTCACAAGGTATGCAACTTCTCCGCGGACACCTTGTAAGGGAGCTTGACGCCCATGCCTTACAACATGTATGCTTAATGCAGATGGTGCCAATGTTATGGAGAGTTTTGGTGAGCTCGCCGAGCCAAGGAGCAAGCTGAAAAAGTGATGCGGCTGCTTTAAAGGCGGCCAAGAGCTAAAAGTCAACATGCTGCTCATCGTCAAGTTAAGAAAGAAATGGCCGAGATGGCCGTGAAATTGAAGAATGCTATCGACTGCTAGAGCTTCTTGAAAAGAAGATCGAGCTAAACAAGAGGACCTGAAAAAGGCCGCCACCGAGGCTAAGGATACTCGCTCTGCAATAAGAGCTATGAAGGAGGAGCTACGTCAAAGCCGGAGATATTGCGGCTGGAAAGCCCTTTTCGCTATGGAGGAAATTCACGGATCTTAGGTACGCCAATTGGACCGCTGTGTGGGTGCGGAGGATGCTTATCTGGACTTGGTGGCGAAAAGCCGCAGACGCGCCGAACACTTCCGAGGTCAAAAGGATCACGGAATGGAAGAGCTTTTTGGTCGCGATTCCATAGTCCGGAAGCGCCACTTTCATTAACCGATCGCTTGGCCGAATGGGCTGAGCTGAATAGGTTGTCCAGACTTGCCATGAAGGCTGTCGTGACTCATTTGTGGCGAAAAGGACCGAGCCAAAGAGTTATTTTGGCTTGGTGCAATAGCCTTGGTGCGGTGCCGCATATCAATGCAAGCGTCAGATGCATAGAGGGTGCTGGATGGCTCTTGCCGTGTCAAGACATACCGGGCGGAGATGAAGGCCACCGACGTTGCATCCCAAGATTCGGATGAAGCCGAGTACCGCCGAGCACTATTTTGAGGATGTCCGCAGGCGCTCGTTTAATAGAGACGCAATGCTCGAAGGATATTATGTTGTAATGACATGTATGATTTGTGAAAACAATGTTTCAATATGATATAAGAGCTTTTTATACTTGTGCGTTCAAGTATTAGAAAACCTCCTGTGCGGCCGTTGATGTATATGTGTATATAAGCTGAAAGATGGCAGTCTTCGGCTTCAGCCCCCACGCACATAGTGCGGGGGTGTTTGCAAAAAGGCACATTTTCACACTTAATCCAACGTCTTGTGCCTGTAAAGGAGGTGATAGCGTAGCAAACTAGGCAACCGGACTATAATGCTTTATCACTTTCACTTAGCCATAGGAGTTCGATGGTGGGGCTACTATATAGCCCCTAGGGGCACCGCGCTCTCCCGAATTCGGGGCGCGTATGTGCCTGATCGGGAAACGGTCCTTCGTTAATGCGGGGGAATTCTAAACATTCCGGTGGGTCATCGAGTGGTTGACCAGTCTCACGCTATATCATGACAGTCAGTTTCAACTTTCTCCACTAAGGTGCTCAACCCAGCTCAACCGGGGCACAATCGCAGTGGTTCTCCCAGCGCTACTTAGCCGATATAACTGAACATAAGGTACCAAAACATGGGAGCCGGGCAAACCCAACATTTGACCAAAGACATGATTCGGAGCTGATGCATATAAGGCCTAACTCGTGACGCCAAACACTCCCTAAGGTAGTCGGTCTTTATGAAAACGGGCAGAATAATGCCTCAGCCCCGGTGTCCGTGCACGCATAAAAATTCTGTGCGGCCGATGCTAAAACGCCAGCCTCCTCCTCGGTTATAGCAAGAAACCGGGGATGTATCAACAAGAGACAGTAAAAAGGTTTACGAGGGTCTTAATCTGAAAAGAATCCTTGCAACGGTCCCTCATGCACGTCTGCGCTGTGTCTCCGCAGCCGTGATCCACGGACGGGTGTAGCAAGGTGTTCATCTATAAAAGAGAAGAACTTAGTTGAAAAGAAAAAAGATCGTGCGAAAAATGTACTTTATATTAAATAAATAGAGTATGGTTCGAAAAGTGAATAAAATTGAGCTTTATTGTCTCTTGTTGTACATGCGTGCAGCCCCTTGTACGGGTGTATGCCGCTAGTAGGCGTTTATATGTTTACGCCGGACTCTTCTAGCCATGTCTGGGGTTCAAATGACCTACTCAGGTGCTTTGATTAGCGGAGCCGGATTAGTGTGGGGCTGTCAAGGCAGTCTCATGTTCTTCCGTGCTCGAGTAACACTTGATTGTAACGCCCCAGATGCAACTTTCCATAATTGTAACTCCAACTCTTGCCATTTTCGGCTATGTGATATATTTTTCCTTCGTGGTTGGGTTTTTGTGTTTTGTTTTCCATTTTGTTCATGTCATGCATCTCATCTCATAGCATCATTCACATTGCATCTGCATGTTTTCATAAAACCGATCCGTCAGTAGTTGCCGCGCCACCCTTGCCTTCGCTGACTGCCCGAGACCAATCGGTTTTCTTCCCTCTTGACCGTGACCACCTAACCTCTCTTGCCACCAAGAGCCCCCTCGCCAAGGTCGTCAAACTTACCCAACCCGAACCGTCTGTCGTTACCGATGAATCCGGATCATCCCCAAACGCCTATAAAACATCTCCGTTTTATTATTTGGACTCCTCGCCTATTTTATTCTCGATCGTCCGATTTTAATCGGATGATCCAAACTCCTCCTTTTTCATATATATAGTCCACCCTAGTCTATTTTGGACAACCCTAAAATCCTCCCTTGTCCCTAGCATGCACGCCACTCTTCCGCATCCACCTTGGGATCCCTCCCGATCAATTCCACCCAACCAGATCACACCGACCGCCTCCCTCGCTTTCAGATCGAACCAACCCCATGTCCCTCCTCGATCCCTCGCCCAGCCAACCACCGGGGCCGCAGCCTCCTCCCACCTTGGGATCATCGGCCGCCAACCCGATCTCCTGCGCCTCCCTCGCCCAGAGCATCTGCTTCCGCCCGAGCACCCCTGCCTCGGCCTCGCGACCCATGACTCCCTCCCGCAGCCCTGCAGCCACCAAGAGCTAGCAAGATGAGCACCACCGCGCCTTCCCCCATCCTCTCTTTCGTCCCTCTCTCCTCCGGTCTCTCTCTCTCTCTCTTATCTTCACCAGAGCGCCGCCAACCGAAGTCGTAGCACCGCCCCCGAGCTCCGTCCGTGCCGCTGTGGTCCAGATCCGCACCGACGCACCGGATTCGTCTGCTGCTTATTCCGGCGCCACGAGCCCAAGGCCTTTGTACCAAGTCCGCCGCCACGCCACCTTCAAGCCATCGGGCGCTCGTCCCTGCTCGCCCGCTCGTTCTTCGCAGACGGCGAGGCGCAACGCCGCGCCTCATCCGCCTCCCTCGCTAACGCCACCTCGCCAGATCCGCCATCCCCGACGCCTCGCCGGATCACGCCACAAGTCTCCGTCCCTCGCTCGCGGTGCTCCATCGCTGGTCAAGCCGCCGGCCCGCACTTCCGCCGAGCCTCGACCTGACGAGCGTGGTGCTCGTGGTTACGAGGAGAAGCAGCGCCTTCCGCTCCAGTCTCCTGCTGTTGACAGACGCCCGAGGACCTCGCCGCGCAGCTCCGCTGCCCCGCCAAGTCCCACGCTGCCCGCCGCCTCAGCTGCATCCTCTCGCTCGCTCGCTGCTCCCGGCCAAGGCTGATCGCGGCCTGCCTCTCTCTGCGCCAAGGCCCAGCTCTGGCCCAACCTCCTCCACCGACCAGCCCAAGGCCCAGGGTGAGCAGCCCCTGGCCTCTCCTCTATTGGGCTAGCCAGATTCGCCCAGCTCCTATTTTTTTTTTTCCTTCATGAATTTAGCATTTACCTGTGAGTTTACAGCTTTTCTGATTAACCTCCATGTTCATGCATATAATAACTCATGAACCGTGCATCGGATTAAAATGATTCAAACATGTAAAATGCTTAGAATTTTGTGTAGATTACTAATATGCCTCTTTCATCCATGTTTAATATGTTTAAACTTGCTGTTTATTTAATTTTGCTTAAATGCCATGTTAAAATGATTTATTTCATAACTAAATAACCGTAGCTCCATTTTAAATAAACTTTATATGTAAATGGGGCGGAAAAATGCATAGATTAACATGTTACACTTTATTTTGCTGTTTAATAACATTAAAATTGTGTTTAGGGCAGAACAGTACCGAATCTAAAATATGCACATGAGGATTTTCCAGAATTGTTGTTTGTTGTTTCCGGCCTCATTTAAACTTGCCTAAATGGTTAGTTTACTTTTGTTTCACCTCTTGCCATGTTTAACAACATTTAATATTGTTTGGTAGCTTAAACGAGATTAAACTAAATATGTCAATGTGGTGTTTCGTCAATATGCAACCCATTGCATATTGAGCTCCATTTAACTTGTAGTAATGTTTGTTGCATATTGCCATGCCATGCTCTTTAAACCAGACATGCATCATACTTGATTGTGCATCATGACATGTTTATGCTTGTGCATTTACCATGTTGTTTGTTTTCTTTCCGGTGTTGCTTCTTAGTTCCGTAATGTTGCGATTGTGAGGATTCGCTCGACTACTCCCCGCTCGCCTTCTTCATGGACTCGTTCTTCTTCCTAGCGAGATTTCAGGCAAGATGACCGCCACCTTGATCTCATTACTATCATTGCTATGCTAGTTGCTTCGTTTTTTCATTGTGCTGCGCTACCTATCACTTGCTGCTCAAGCCTCCCAAATTGCCATGAACCTCTAACCTTTGTCACCCTTCCTAGCACACCGTTGTTTGGCTATGTTACCGCTTTGCTCAGCCCCTCTTATAGCGCTTGCTAGTTGCGGTGAAGATGAAGATTGCTCCATGTTGGATTATGTTTATGTTCGGATATCACAATATCTCTTATATTATTAATGCATCTATATAATTGGTAAAGGGTGGAAGGCTCGGCCTTATGCCTGGTGTTTTGTTCCACTCTTGCCACCCTAGTTTCCGTCATATCGGTATTATGTTCTCGGATTTTGCGTCCCTAACGCTGTTGGGTGATTTATGGACCCCTTGACAGTTCGCTTTGAATAAGACTCCTCCAGAAGGCCCAACCTTGGTTTTCCATTTGCCTCACCACCACCTACTTTTCCCTTGGGAGTCGCGCCTCGAGGGTCATCTTTATTTCAGCCCCCCGCCAATGCTTGTCTGCTGCTGGTCCAAACTAGAGCACCGTCGGGACCATCCCTTGGCAACTTGGGTTACGTCGGTACCAGACGCTTCGCTTATCCCGTGTTGCCCCGAGAACGAGATATGTGCAGCTCCTATCGGGATTGTCCAAGATCGGGCGGCTTTGCTGGTCTTGTTTTATTATCGTCGAAATGTCTTGTAGCCGGATTCCGAGACTGATCGGGTCTTCCCGAGGAGAAGGAATATCCTTCATTGATCGCGAGCTTATCATGGGATAAGTTGGGACACCCCTGCAGGTTTAAACTTTCGAGAGCCGTGCCCGCGTTATGTGGCGATGGGAATTTGTTAATATCCGGTTGTAGTAAACTTGAAGTAAACTCTTCTAAAATACACCAACCGTAAAGCGTAATCGTGAGTGTCTCTTTTCAGGGTTGATCGAGAGGAGAACACGGTTTCGGGTTATGTCCGACGAAGTAGGAGTTCGTGATCACTTCTTGATCATTACTAGTTGACGACCATTCCTTTGTTTCTCTTCTCGCCTCATTTGCATATGTTAGCCACCATATCATGCTTAGTCGCTGCTGCAACCTCACCACTGCACTCTTCCTTTCCCATTAAGCTTTGCTAGTCTTGATACCCATGGTAATGGGATTGCCGAGTCCTCGTGGCTCACAGATTACTACACCACCAGTTGCGGTACAGGTTATGGCGATCATGACACGAGAGCGATGTTTGCTTGTTTTGGAGTTCTTCTTCCGCTTCTTCTTCATCGGGGATAGGTTCTGTGTCGGCAGCCTCGGGCTAGGTGGTGGATGTCGCTTGAGCTTCTGTTTGTGTTTCATCCGTAGTCGGATGTTGATCTTATGTAAGATGATGTTGTATTCGTGTGGCATTGTATGCCTTTTGTATGTATCCCCATCTATTATGTAATGTTGATGTAATGATATCCACCTTGCAAAAGCGTTTCAATATGCGGGTCTATCCTTGGTGGGACCTTCGAGTTCCTTTTGGCTAGGGTCGCATATTGGGCGTGACATTGATACTTCCTTTTAATGAGATGATGCCGCGTGGACCGGGCATTTTAAGTGTAAGAGATGCATAATGCGGTATTGCGTTAAAGCGGGTAAAGCTTCACGTCCCAAAGAGTGCTTGATAGCTACTTTAATGGGGCGATGTGGAAGGTTAACTTTTCATGGCGGAAGTTGTCGGATGACCCAACACAACTTCTAGCAGTAGGGAGCCCGCATAATGGGCATATAGGCCTGGCATTACCCCTTTGAAGGAGGTGTTGCTATGACGAATTTTGGTTGGGTCTATCCTCATTTTATGGATTGTGTCTTGATATAGCAGGTTTAGATCGCTACCTCCGCCCATTAGGACTTGTGTAAATTGGAGTCCACGATTATAGGATCTAATATCAAGGCAGTCCATCCTGCGCTCCTTGATACTTCCTAATAGTCCCGATGATCAAGGTGATTGGTTTTGACAACCATCGTTGGGACTCGTTGATAGACCGTGGGCGATGTTTCTATGGGCGCCGCCTGTTTTTCCTTTTGTCACTTGAAGTGAGTTCACTATTTTGACTTTTGGGGGAAATTTTTGTTTTCCGTGTTCGCTTGTGGGGTTCGCCATCGCCCTCGCTGGTGTGTCGAGCCCCTTGTGTTCGGCATTGAGTTTGCCGGACTGCTTGAAGTCCCAATAATCTCTGTGGGTATGGTTTGCGTGCTTCCTGTGAGTACTGTGGATTTTGCATATTTTGTCCAAGATTGTGTTTAGGTTGGATAGCTCGTCGCTGTTGTCCTTGAGGGGCAGTTTTTATGATTCTGCCAGAGCTTCGAATCCGGCGCTGACCGCCAGGTCTTCGGCTGTTTCCTTTGTCCGCATCGGGTCCTTGTTGTGTCCTGGTTTTCCATTTCCATCCCCGACTTCGATGTACTTGGGTCGCTAGTATCTGCATCTTGCCAGCCTAACTATCCTCTCCCGCAAAAGCGGTCATGAGGCTTGTTATTGCAGCCATTGTTCTCGCTTTCCCGCCGAGGTGTTCCATGAGCCATTCGCTCTGGACGCTGTGTTTGAAAGCTGCTAAGGCTTCATGTCCGGACAATGACTATTTGGTTCTTTTTTGATGAGGAACCTGTTCCAGAATTTGCGGGCCGACTCTCCCAAGTTGTTGAGTTATGTGACTTAAATCGCCTCAGATCCGAGGACGGACATAAGTCCCTTGAAATTTTTCCTAAAAGCATCCTCGAGCTCTTCCCAACATCTAATGGTATTTTCAGGAGGCTTTTGAGCCAATGCCGGGCTGGCCCTTTGAGCTTGAGGGTAAGTATTTTATGGCGTGGAGATCATCTCCTCTAGCCATGTGTATGTGGAGGATGGAATCAATCCGCACTCCGTGATCCGTTGTTCCGTCAGATGCCTCTATGTTTACGGGTTTGAACTCACCGGGAATTGTGATCCAAAGACCTCATCGGTGAAACATAAAAGTGCGGCCCCTATATTTGGGTGTGCCGTGATGTTCGGATATTTGGCGTGTTGCATTGCTTGAAGAGCTTGCTTTCTCGCCCATAGATGGACCTAATCGGGCCATTCTTTTGATGCGAATCCTTATGCGGATCGCGTGTCGGCTTGTGTGCGGTGCCGCTTGCCGCCCACATTTGCCATGTGGTCGCCTCATCCGACCGGGCGGCCTCTTCGTTTTTGATTGGGGTTTCACGCCTCCTCATCGAATTCGGGCAGTAATTTGCGCTCGAATAGATCTTTGTTTGGCATCGCCGCCGATTTCTCTGGGTGTTGAGTACTTTGCTCCATCTGATTCTGAGTGCATCTTCCGCTGTTTTGAGCTTCCGCTTCCTGCTTTTTTCAGTGCTACGCGCAGATGGCGACGAGCCTTTTGTGGAGGTTCTTTCGCCCAACAATTTGTCCGCGTGAGATCGTCCAACTGTTATCTTCGCCGGGATGGGTTGTTTATCCAAGTTGTCCTATTCAGATGGTTGCTCGATAGCATGTTCGCCGTCCACCGTTCGCCCTGCTCTATGGCTGGTTACGTGTGGCTGCCGCTTTGTCGAGGCGGACTTGGTGCGCGCTTACGTTGTTGTTTTGACTGCCGAGGGATTTATCCTTTGTAGTGTCCCGTTGTTCCTCGTCGTCACTTCCTTTAGGTGTATCCACCATGTATACATCATGGGATGAGGTGGCTGTCCAAAGATCCTATAGGTGCTGGTTCATGGTTGTCTCCTACATCGCCGCCCATACCGTCGATGTCTTCGGAGTCGAAATCGAGCATGTTGTTTAAGCTTTCGACAGTGGCTACAAAGTGGGCGGTGGGTGGGCGTTGAACTTCTTCTTGACCCTAGTCCGTCCAGGGCTCTCCTGATAAAGAGAGAGACTTTAGTGAATTCAGGATGTCACCAAAGGGCGAGTGCTGAAAGATGAACGCGGCAAAGGAACTCCATAACCGCGCCAATTGATTCGGATTATTGGGCGAAGGCGGCCGAGTGGTTATGAGATGACCAACCGAGGACGACGCGAGGGCGGCCAAGTGGTGATGAGGTGACCAACCGATGGCGACAAGGGCGGCCGAAAGTGGTTATGAGGTGACCAACCGAGTGGCGACAAGGGCGGCCGAAAGTGGTTATGAGGTGACCAACCGAGTGGCGACGCGTGGAGCGGCCGAGTGTTTACGAGGTGACCAACCGAGTGGCGACGCGCGGAGCGGCCGAGTGGTTATGAGGTGACCAACCGAGTGGCGAGCGCGGAGCGGCCGAGTGGTGATGAGGTGACCAACCGATGGCGACGCGCGGGGCAGCCGAGTGGTGATGAGGTGACCAAGCGACGACGACGCGTGGGGCGGCCGAGTGGTGATGAGGTGACCAACCGACGGCGACGCGCGGGGCGGCCGAGTGGTGATGAGGTGACCAACCGACGGCGACGCGTGGGGTGGCCGAGTGGTGATGAGGTGACCAACCGAGTGGCAACGCGCGGAGCGGCCGAGTGGTGATGAGGTGACCAACCGATGGCGACGCGCGGGGCGGCCGAGTGAAGTACATGCATCCCGCAGAGTGACGAAGCGTGGGGCGTCCGAGTGAAGTAGACGCGTCCCGCGGAGTGGCGATGCATGAGGCGTCCGACTTAAGTAGACGCGTCCCGCGGAGAGGCGATGCACGGAGCGTTGGACTGAAGTAGACGCGTCCGCGGAGTGAGGATGGGTGAGGCGTGAAATAGAAGCATCACGTGAGGTGACGATACGCGAGGCGTCCGACTGATGAAGACGCGCACGGTCGAGTGACGAGTGACGAGAATATATCCCCTCGAGTGACAATGCATGGGGTGGCCGAGTCGGACAAGTTGATGAAAGCGTGTCCAGCTGAGCGATGGCGTGCGGACGGCCGAGTCCAAGCCCAACGCATTGAAGGATTTGCCCCAACGTTCAACACGTTGAAGGCGTTGCCCCACGCCCAAAGTCTGCACGATCTGCATGCAAGAGGCATGCTAATTAGTTAAAATCCCGTTATGCATGCTAGGGACATTTCCTTTTCCCACGGCCATTAATCCCCTGCATGCAGGAAACAAATGAGAAGGAATTAAGGAAATAAATGGGCAAGAATTAAGGTTAGAAGGAGAGTCGTAGAGGCAGCCCGGAGGAGAGCTCCGCCGCGACGGAAACTGTCGGTCAGGCCGTAATCTGACGGCGGTCAGAGAGGTGGCGATGAGGAGGATAAGCAGCTGGCTGCAGTCAAAGCGCGAGAGTCGTGGGACGGCACAACCAAGGGCGAGGCCGGTGCAAGCGTCGTGGTCGCGTTTCACTGCTCGAGGAGCCGGAGCCGTGCGCCGTCGGAGTCGCACTTCAATGCCCGCGGAGCTGGGCCGAGTGCCGGCAGCCGGGCCTAGTCGCCCGAGGAGCCGGATCGACCGCCGGTCGTCATGCTCCGCCGGCCGAAGAGCCAAAGAGCCAGGCCAAGCGTTAGCGGCTGTGTGTGTGTGGGCGCTCGGCGACGGCGTTCGCAGATGAGGCCGGAGATGACGACATGCGGATAGCGACGCTTCATCGTCCGGGAGCTGAGCCACCAATCTATACAAAGGGAGGCATCCTTTTGTATGAGCTCGTGTGCATACGGAAGAAAAACAAACAATCGTTAGATCAATGATAGATTGTAAAGAACAAGACAGTATGGAATGGGACTTCCTGATCCCTCTGTATGAAGAGTGTCATGTCTCTCGTGTGGATGGAGAGATGTCTGGAACATCCTGGATCAAACCCTCCATTGATGATTGTTGATAGACGGACAAAGATCAAAGAAATAAAAACCATTTGCATCATGGTTCGATAGACGTCATGCCCCACGGTGCGCGCCAACTGTCGTGGGAAAGATTCCGACAATAGAAAGGGGTAGGGTAAAGGAGCATGATCTGTCAAGATGCAAACGGGTGACACAGTGGTTTTAGCGAGTTTGGGCCTCTCACGGTGGAGATAACAACGCTACGTCTCGTGCTCCGGAGAGGCTTTGTTTTATCTGTCATGAACACGGAGTTACATGGTGTATTTGAGAGAGAGAGGGGAGAGCGGATCTCCATGCCCGAGCTATGTCCTGAGACTAATGGTGAGAAAAAGAGAGAGGTGGAAGAAAAGAGCCCCCCAAGTCTAGTGGTGGGGGTGGCTTATATAGAGTGCGCCACCCCCTCACCTCCTATGTTACAAAGTGGGGCATGAATGCCATAATGCCAGCTCACTACCAAGCCCTCATCGATGAAGTCATGTACCTGGTAGGGTCATGGACCTGTCCAAGATACCTCCCCAAGGACATCTCTAGAAGAAACCACCTTCAATGACCGAAGGGTTCCACTGACTAATTCAAGACACTCACCATGAAGCCAACCACTGACCGCAGAAGATCTAAAGCCACCGCACACAAACGGTCGGTCATTTAGTAGCTTTATGGTCATCATAGCACTTTATGTGGGTGTTACCAAGAACCCCGATCTTAATGTACCTTAATCCTGCATAATCGAGGCAGGAGGGTCTGCAAACCTATATAAGCCACCCTCCTTAGTGTAAAGGGTTCGCACCCGTAACTCATACACTCATAATACAATGGCCGCCTCCGGCCCGAGACGAGGGCTGCTACTTCCTCCTAGAAGGGCCCGAACTCAGAACATCTTATGATACAACTACTCCATAGCTAAGATCTTGCCTCTCCATTCCTACCCCTATCTTACTATCGAGTTAGAACCACGACAGCTTGGCGCCCACCGTAAGGCAGGTGTCCTAGCGATTTATTGGAGAAGTTGGGATTTTCCGATCTCCTTCATCATGGTTTCAGTGGAGTTTTGGTCGAGGGTCGCGAGATCCGCCTCGCGCCGCCACGCTCATTGCCGATTTAATCCGCTTGGCTTCAGGAGGCTCCACTCGACGTTGACGCGCCCCCGTCTCGCTGGGCAACGACTGCTGCGGCATCCGCGGGCGCCCTCCTCGCGCAACCGCCGACCCAAGATCGGTCGGCCTCGTGTCGCCCTCATTTCCGCCTCCCGCCGCGCAAGTGTCTTGGCCGGTCGAGGCTTCAGCGGTGGGTGAGGCACGCGGTGGCTCGCCACCGCCACTTCCCAAGTCGGGCAATCGAGCCCGACGAATCTCTCTACGGCCTGCTCGATCTGGCCGACCGGCTCCGCAGAGATCTGATCCGAAAGCGACAAAGAAGTGATCTATCGATGGAGGTTCGATGGTCGGCGGACCATGCAGTCCTCCTGATTCCCCAGGCCGACGGAGGCGACGGCAGAGGCGATCCGGCGCAGGTTCACGAAGAGTATCAACCTGAGCCCCTCACTTCGCTGCAGAGGGAAGAACTTCGCCGCCGAACATGGATGCGCTTCACACTCCTATCGTTGGAGAAACCCCGAGGCTCGTGGTTTTGGAGGATGCGCTGGCTAACCTGGTTGAGCGACTCGACCGAGAACCTCCAGCGAGTACTCGACGAGCAAGACGGCAACGGGTTCCGTAATCCAATCGACGCCAACTCTTTCCACAACCAACTCAGGTATATCGAACTCCGATTCAGAATTTAGCAGCTGCAGCCCGTATAGCAGAATCGATTCAGCCTTCCCAGTCGGAGGCGGGTAGAGGTTTGCTACAGATCAGAGATTTACTCAAGGCAGCAGGAGATCAAAATTCAGGCGTATCACAGTCACGGAACAGGATTCACAGCAAATCCGTCGCTGCGAATTCAGTCCAGTGGGCCCATAGTCCGAGATCGCCAACGAGGCGTGAGGAACGTGGGGGCCGACGTGATGATCAGTACAAGAGCCGCGAGCAGTATGCGCACCGATTCGATCGCAATGATCGATGTCGAGTGCCCACTCCTCCCCCAAGGGGTGGATCATACGCTCCTCGGCAACAGATGACAGACGCCAACACAGTGTTGGGCGAAGGGTTCCAGTCGACCCCAGAGAACTAGGCTTTGATGCGAGATCCATTACCGTTCAAGGTTTGGTCAACAGGAACAGAGCTCACCGAGAAGGCCATGACAGAGATGTGCCCTCCAGCAGCAAAGCTCATGTCTTAGGGCCAGAGTGTTTTAGCAGAGCCATCAGGGCCGCGGTGATTCCTCCCAACTTCAGGTTGGCGACTGGAGTCAGTAGTTCACTGGTAAGTCCAAGCCTGACACTTGGCTTGAGGACTACCGAGTGGCTATTCAGATTGGCGGCGGCAATGATGAAGTAGCCATGAAGCATCTGCCCCTTATGTTGGAGGGTTCGGCCAGAGCATGGTTGAATCAGTTAGCACCCAGCAACATTTACACTTGGGAAGATCTTGCCCGAGTGTTTGTCAGGACATTTGAAGGAACTTGCAAGCGACCAGCAGGGTTGACAGATTTACAGTCGTGTGTGCAAAAGTCGAATGAAACTTTGAGAGATTGCATCCAGAGATGGATCATGTTGCATCACACACAGTAGAGAATGTATCTGATCACCAGGCAGTCTATGCGTTCAAGGAAGGCGTTAAGAACAAAGAGCTGAGTTTGAAATTCGGTCGGACCGGAGACATGACCCTGAGTCGAATGGTGGAAATTGCCACCAAGAATGCCAATGGTGAAGAAGAGGATCGGCTCCGGAGTGGCAAATACAAGTCAGCCGCTAATGAAGCCGGCGGGGAACTCCAATGGAAGGTAGCGAAAGCCGAGCTAGCTGCTCTCGGAGAAGCCTTGGCCGTGACCCTGTGAAAGTTCAAGGGAAACCTAAGGGCCTTGGAACCCCAAGAAGGTGAAAGACCAAGATGGAAATGATGTTTTGGACTTGCCATGTCACATTCACACGAAGAAAGATGAAGAGGGTAAACTCATTTACCCAAAGCATACCACTCGACAGTGTCGGCTCTTGATTCAGCAGTTCCAAGGGAAGCAGCCCAAGGATAAGGAATTGGAGCCGGACAAAGTTGAGGACAAGGAATATAGTGATGGTGGATACCCCCAGGTCAATTCCACCCTGATGATTTTTGCTGACGTTGAAAGCAAAAGTCGATTGAAAGTTATCAACCGAGAAGTGAATATGGTCGCTTCGGCGACACCCAATTATCTGAAATGGTCCCAGACTGCCATTACATTCGACCAGTCCGATCATTCGACACACATTGCCACCCCTGGGAGACAAGCGTTAGTGGTCGACCCATTCATCGAAGGCACTCGACTGACCAAAGTTTTGATGGATGGTGGCAGTGGCCTGAACATATTGTATGCAGAGACGTTGAAAGGGATGGGCATTCCGATGTCCGACTCAAAGACCAAAGAACATGAGCTTCCATGGAGTCATTCTCGAAAGAAGGCCGAGTCACTCGCCAAATTGCTCTTGATGTGGTTTTCGGTGATTCAAAGCATTTCCGCAAAGAAAAGTTGACGTTTGAAGTTGTGGATTTCCAGAGTGCTTATCACGCTATTCTGGGGAGGCCGGTGTATGCACGTTTCATGGCTCGACCATGCTATGTATACCTCAAACTGAAAATGCCAGGCCCCAAAGGTGTGATCACTGTCACTGGCAATCGGAAGAAAGCAGAAGAGTGCTTTCAGAAAGGCTCTAAGATCGTTGATGCTCAGATGGCAGTGTTAGAGCTGCAAGAATAACAGAAGACTGCAGACCCGAGTGATTTGTTGCGAGCCAAGAAGCCCGCTACGAAATCAGCATTTCAGTCGTCTGGTTAGACGAAACCGGTTCACATTCACCCGACCGACCCCAATGCTGCTCCGACCAATATCTCAACAACACTCGACTCCAAATAGGAAGAAGCGCTCATCCAGTTCCTCCGTGAGAACTGGGACATCTTCGCATGGAAGCCTCGCCGACATGCCGGGTGTTCCTGTGGGCTGGCTGAGCATCGCCACGAAGTCGAATTCAAAGTTAAACCTGTCAAAGAACATCTTCGACGGTCCGCCGTACAGAAGAGGAAGGCCATTGGCGAGGAGGTGGCTCGGCTCTTAGTAGCAGAGTTCATCCGAGAGATTTACCACTCCGAGTGGCTCGCCAATGTTGTCATGGTCCCCAAGAAGGACAAGTCACTGCGCATGTGCATCGACTTCAAACATGTCAATTGGGCCTGCCCGAAGATCATTTTCCTCTCCCCGTGATCGACCAAATAGTCGACTCGATGCGGGATGAGAGGTTGTCTTTTAGACGCCTATTCCGGTACCATCAGATCCGCTCAGATGGACCCGATGAGATCAAAACAGCTTTCATCACTCCATTCGGTGCTTTTGTTATGTCACCATGCCATTCGCCTCAAGAATGCCGGAGCCACGCTCATGAGGATGATTCGAAGTGTTTGCTCGCCAAATCAGTCGGAATGTGGAAGCATACATGGATGATATTGTGGTCAAGTCACGGAAGGGTTCCGACCTGTTGATCGACCTTGCTGAAACATTTTCCAATCTCGGAGGTATGATATCAAGCTTAATCCATCAAAGTGCACATTCGAGTTCCTGGTGGAAAGTTACTCGGTTTTCGCTTCAACAAGGAATCGACGCCAACCCGTAAAAAGTTGGTACTATACTCCAATGAAACGCCTCAATGCGTGTGCACGATGTCCGTAAGCTTCATCGATGCTTGGCCGCTTTAAGTCGATTCATCTCTCGCCTCGGTGAAAAGGCATTGCCTCTTTACCGATTGATGAAGAAGTCAGACAAGTTCGAGTGGAGTCCAGAAGCTGATGCAGCGTTTGCAGAGCTAAAAGCTCTGCTCTCCACCCAGCCGGTGCTTGCTGCTCCAATCAGCAAAGAGCCTTTGCAGCTTTACATTGCAGCCACAGGACAAGTCGTCAGTACAATACTTACGGTCGAGCGGGAAGAAGAAGGAAAAGCCTTCAAAGTGCAGCGCCCAGTATATTATCTTTCTGAAGTATTGACCCCATCAAAGCAAAGATACCCTCATTATCAGAAGCTTGTTTATGGGATTTATATGACCACGAAGAAGGTTGCTCATTACTTCTCTGACCATTCCATTACAGTTGTCAGCGACGCCCATTGTCGAGATTCGCATAATGAGATGCAATCGTCGAGTGGAGAAATGGGCGATTGAACTCCTTCCCCTTGATATCAAGTTTGAGGCAAAGAAAGCCATCAAGTCCCAAGCAGTAGCAGACTTCATCGCCGAGTGGATTGAACAGCAGCTTCCGACTCAAGTTCACTCGGAGCAATGGACTATGTTCTTTGATGGTTCCAAGATGCTGAATGGTTCCGGTGCTGGGGTAATGTTAGTTTTCCCCCGAGGAGATAAGCTCAGATATGTACTCCAGATTCACTTTGATTCCTCCAACAATGAAGCAGAATATGAGGCACTTTTGTACGGGTTGCGTATGGCCATTTCACTCGGCGTCTGTCGCCTCATGGTCTATGGCGACTCAGATCTGGTGGTTAATCAGGTGATGAAGGAGTGGGACGTCAGAAGCCCAGCCATGACTGGTTACTGCAACACAGTGAGAAAGCTAGAGAAGAAATTTGAGGGGTTAGAGCTTCATCATATACCCCGACTGAAAAATCAAGTTGCTGATGATTTGGCGAAAATAGGGTCCAAGAGGGAAGCCATTCCTAGTAATGTGTTTTTGGAGCACATCCACGCACCATCAGTTCAAGAGGATCCTTTCACCGAAGAAGCCCCACAGCCAAAAAGTGTCACTGATCCGACTGAAGTTGAGGTCCCAGCCGTGGTCGACCTAATTATGGAAGTTGTGGTCATCACTCCCGACTGGGCAGTGCCATACATCGCGTATATCCTAAGGAAAGAGCTCCCGGAGAACGAAGAAGAGGCTCGACAGATCATCCGCCGATCTAAGGCCTTTACAGTGATCAAGAGACAGTTGTATAGAGAAAGCGCGATCGAGTCAGCCGTAAATGTATAATGCCGTAAGAAGGTCGATAATTTTGATGATATCCCTCGGGGACCTATGGTCATCATGCATCCTCTCGACCATTGTGGCTAAAGCATACCGAAGGGATTTTACTCGCCAAGAGCAAATGAAATGGCGAAGGAAATAGTCGACAAGTGTGAAGGATGTCAGTTCTATTCCAATATGTCACACAAACCCGCCTCAACCTTGAAGACCGTTCCACTCGTATGGCCCTTCGCTGTTTGGGGATTGGATATGATCGGTCCACTGAGAACTAACAGGAGCGGCTTCACTCACTTGCTAGTGGCAGTCGACAAGTTTACTAAGTGGATCGAAGCTAAGCCTATCAAGAACCTCGATGCATGCACTGCTATCAGTTTCATCAGAGAGTTGATATTCAGATATGGAGTTCCGCATAGCATCATCACTGACAATGGGTCAAACTTCGATTCCGACAAGTTCAAAGCCTTTTGCGCCTCTCAAGGCACACGAGTCGACTATGCTTCAGTTGCTCACCCCCAGTCGAATGGACAAGCAGAACGAGCAAACGGTCTAATTCTCAAAGGACTGAAACCCCGGCTGATGCATGATCTCAAGCATGCAGCAGGAGCGTGGGTAGACGAACTTCCATCAGTTCTTTGGGGATTGAGGACCACTCCTAATCGGTCGACTGGGAGAACTCCATTCTTTCTGGTCTATGGAGCTGAAGCAGTTCTGCCGAGTGACCTGCTTCACAATGCACCTTGAGTCGAACTCTACTCTGAAGATGAAGCGGAACAAGCCCGGCAGGATGCAGTCGACCTCTTATAATAAGAGAGGGAGATGGCCCTGATCCGCTTGACTATCTATCAGCAAGACTTGCGTCAATTCCATGCCAGAAATGTGAAGAGTCGAGCCTTCCAAGAAGGAGACTTAGTCCTCCGAGTGGATCAACAGAAACCACACAAGCTCGCTCCCACTTGGGAAGGTCCCTTCATCATCACTAGAGTTCTCCACAATGGAGCGTACCATGTTTACAACGTCGATCGCCAGATTGATGAGCCTCGAGCTTGGAATGCGGAGCTGCTCCGCCCCTTTTATACTTAAGTACTCACTCGGATGAGATGTAATAAAAGTACCTCTGTAGTTTGTTTATCAAGTCAAGAATGTTATAATTTTCCCAAAGGATTGTTATTACTTTTGTTTACATAAAAATTTCCCAAGTGGGTGGCTTAGCCGAATCCGCTTTCGCCTAAGTTTGTAAAAATCTCACCGAGTGGCGAGCCAGCCTCCCACTGGGGTTTAGCCTGCGAATCCGCTTCGCCTAAGTGTTTAAAATCCCACTCGAGTGGTGAGCCAGCCTCCCACTCGGGGGCTTAGCTGCAGTCCAAGTACTCGCCTAAGTGTTTAAAATCCTACCGAGTGGTGAGCCAGCCTCCCACTCTGGGGCTTAGCTGCAGTCCAAGTACTCGCCTAAGTGTTTAAAATCCCACCGAGTGGTGAGCCAGCCTCCTCTCTCGGGCTTAGCTGCAGTCCAAGTACTCGCCTAAGTGTTTAAAATCCTACCGAGTGGTGAGCCAGCCTCCCACTCGGGGGCTTAGCTGCAGTCCAAGTACTCGCCTAAGTATTTAATACAATGTGCGCTTTGCAAGGATGATGAGGTGCAGGTCGTCTGGTGCCTTTTCCTTCAGAGCTACACCACAAAAATACTACCGAGTGGAGAGCAAACCTCCCACTCAGGGGCTTAGCTGCAGTCCAGTACTCGCCTATGTGTTTAAAATCCTATCGAGTGGAGAGCAAACCTCCCACTCGGGGGCTTAGCTGGAGTCCAGTACTCGCCTAAGTTTGAAAAATCCTACCGAGTGAAGAGCAAACCTCCCACTCGGGGGCTTAGCTGCAGTCTAGTACTCGCCTAAGTATTGAAAAATCCTACCGAGTGGAATGCAAACCTCCCACTCGGAGGCTTAGTTGCAGTCCAATACTCGCCTAAGTGTTGAAAAATCCTACCGAGTGGAGAGCAAACCTCCCACTCGGAGGCTTAGCTGCAGTCCAGTACTCGCCTAAGTGTTGAAAAATCCTACCGAGTGGAGAGCAAACCTCCCACTCGGAGGCTTAGCTGCAGTCCGAGTACTCGCCTAAGTAAGAAATCCATCTCGATCCCCAAGGATGACGAGGTGCAGGTCGACTGTTACCTTCTCCTCCGGTGCTGCGCCACAAGTACAACATGCGGTCCATTCCAATCCGCAAGGACGACGAGGTGCAGGTCGACTGTTACCTTCTCCTTCGGAGCTGCGCCAAAAGTACAACGTGCGGTCCATCCCGATCCGCAAGGACGACGAGGTCGGTTGCAGTCTGTGCTCCATCCCTACCTGCAAGAACGATGAAGTGCGGGTCGACAGGATTTTTCACCTCAGAGCTGCGTCTCAAGCATTGAAGTATATTCCGAGTGAAAAACAAAGTTCGCTCGAAGGCAATTGAAAGCACATTCAATGATAAGCCATGTTCGTATAAACGTCCTACAGATTCAGAAGTGCTCAGGCGTCAAGCTTGTGAAAGTTTATCGGTTACAAAACCACTCGGCATTTCGAGGCAAATTTAAGGCGAAGCATATAAGTTTTTTAATCCTCAGGTGGAGGACTGGAAGGCGCGACAAATTGGTCCAGGTCGATTCCGTCAGCAATCCGGGTGGCAGCGGCAATGAAAGTCTCCTTGAAAGATTGGAAGTCGTACTTCTTGGTATTGGCAACTTTGATGGACGCCAGCTTTTCCTCTCGCGCCTCCTTGCAGTGAACACGGACCAAGGACAGAGCAACATCGGCACCACGCCTGGCAGAAGAAACTTTCCATTCCTGCACTCGACTTGGAACATCATTCAGTCGAGTCATTAAAGACTCAAGGTCATTTTGAAGCGTCTGGTCCGGCCAGAGCGTCAAGTCGATCCGCGACACTACAGCTTTCAGTCGAGCGAGATAGTCCACCACACCAGCAACACGAGACTCCAGTCGGAGCACATTCATAGCGGCTTCATCCTTCACAGGAGAGTTGATGGGGTCCAGGCTTGTCTCCACTGACCGGGTCTCCTCCTCAAAGTTCGCAGAATCATCAGAACGCAACTCGAGTTCAAGCTAACGGTTCTATGATCAGTCGGTGATAACAAGTCAGTCAGATAATAGAGATTACCTTGAAGCATGAGGAATAACTTCTTGGCGAGCCCTCCCAGATAAGCCTCCAGATCGTTCCTCTTCCCCGCCAGTTCACCAGCCTGGTCACTCAGAGCAATCTTGTCATTCTTCAGTCGGCTAATCTCCTTGTTGGCCGCATCGAGAGCAGCTTTCAGATTGGTGTTCTCCTCTTCAAGTTTACCGACTGAAGCCAGTTTTTCTTCCGCGAGCTTTGTTTTGTCCAAAGCCGCTTTCTGTGCCTCTGCAAGGTCATGGTCCTTGTTCTTCAGAGCCTCCTCCATTTTATCTGCAAAATAACAATGAGATCAGAATTAGGAATGTGCAGAAAGATAAAGATAGTAGTCAAGTTCTCACCAGCCATACCTTTTGCTTCATCTCTCGCCTTCTGCAAGTTCTCCTGAGCAAGCTTCAAGTCAAGGTTGCGCTAGATCTGTTTGTTCTCCAATTCAGTATAGCGAGCCACAAGCTCGCAAGATTTATGCGAAGAGTCAATTGACAGACATCAAAGATAGGTCGCTTCCGAGTGACTAAGGAAAGATCGTAGCATTTCTAAGACTACAGCCGAATCAAAATATTCAACAGTAGTCTCGGGGACTACACCCAGTGGGTGCACTCAGCGTGCCCCCACTGGTTTTACCAACTCAGTTCGACAAGTCGACCGAAAGAGGCAAAAGGGTTATGATCCTAAAACCACAGCTAAATGTCAGCAGTCTGCCACGGTATCATCATAATCTAAAAAAAAGTTCTTCAGACTATAGTCTACTGCTAGCAGTCGACCATAGTCTCGGGGACTACGCCTAGTGGGTGCACTCAGCGTGCCCCCACCGGTTCCAAGATTCCATTCGACATGGTCCGACCAGACCGAGTGAAGATGTTAGCAAAGAAATTCAAAGTATAAAGACTATAGTTGACTGCCAGCAGTCCACCATAGTCTCGGGGACTACACCCAGTGGGTGCACTCAGCATGCCCCCACCAATCCAAAAATTCAATCGACACACCCAGTGGGTGTACAGATGCAAAGATCTTCGGAAAGAAGAGTTTTCAGGTAGCATATCCTAACAGAACAAGCAGTGACCAACTGACCTGGACGTTGCTCTGAAGAGCTGAGCTAGCATCATAGGCCGCCTGGCTGGCTTCCCGGACCACCTTCACTTGCTCCATCATGATCCCCGCCTCGCGTATAGCCTCCTTAGCAGCACCCACTTGGTCCTCCGGGACGTGGTGTGTGGCAAAAAGGGAAGGCGGATCAGTAGTCGATGATGAAGGCCGGTCACTCGTCAGCGGCACAGCGAAAGACACAGAAGTCCGAGTGATGTTGCCACCCTCATGAACCAGCGTCTCAGGCACTGATACAACCTCAGCAGTCTTGCCAGCAGGCGCCGTTTTATTCTTCCTTTTCCTCAGCGGTGCTTCATCGTCGTCATCAGGGAGATCAATGACTTGAGGTGGAACTACAGGAAAGATTGAAAGTTAAAAACGGAAATCCAGTCGACCAAAAGCGAAACTATAGAGATCATACCAAGGTTAGAGGTAGCAGCATCTTCCATTTCCTGGTCCTCGTTCCTGGCTGAGGTCTCGGAGGTGGCAGCGCAGCAGATTTCAGAAATCAGTTGATCAGTCAACGAGTCGACCCAAAGTATGTCCATGCTAAACAAGAAAACACAAGTTCTGCTGTTACCTGGAAATGCTGGGAATGGCCATCCTCATCTTGGGCAGAGCCTTCGTCGTCTTTGATGGCGTCGCTCGGGGTTGCTTCGGCGCTTTTTCAGTCGGCGTCGGAGAGGTCGTCCGAGGGCGTTTCGTCGACTGCCCAACATGCGTGATAGCCTTGCCACGCTCGATCGCATGATCATGTGTGAGCTTGGATCGCCTTTCCGAGCAAGGAGGGTCGACTTCTTCCTCCTCTTCCTCCTCCTCCTCTTCACCGGAGCTCTCATTTCCCTCGTCCTCCTCACCGTCAGATTGCCATTCCTCCTGACTTTCACCTCCGCTTCCTTCTTCCTCCTCGACTTGTTCTTGCACCCCGTTGGGCATCGAGTACATCTCAGTAGTGACCTGGAAGACGACAAACAAGACAAAAGTCAGTCGACCGATTTTAAGCAAGCAAGATGGAGAAATCAAGATCACAGTCAAAGATGCAGGATTGGACCTTGTCTACTTTGTATGACTGGTCGAGTGGAGGAATCCTCCTGGCTCCTCGAGGGTTGTCCTTGTTTTCTGTGATGCTCGCCAGACACCTTTCCACCATGGCATCCTCGACCTCCTCCAGGTGGATCCGAGTGGTGTCCTCCGTGCCAGAGTACAACCACATTGGATGGTCTCGAGCTTGAAGCGGTTGGATGCATCATCGGAGGAAGACCTCCAGGAGATCCATGCCGGTTACACCGTCTCGGACGAGATGGACAACCCATCCGACCAGCTCCTTAACCTGCGCCTTCTCTTTCGGGATCACTTTCAAAGAAGATGGCTTGTTCACTCGGTCCATGGAAAAAGGAGGGAGTCCAATGATCGCCTCAAGGCCGGCTGGTCCTTGCAGTAGAACCAAGTTGACTGCCATCCGCGGACTGACTCGGGTAAGATCATGGCCGGGAAAGAACTTTTTCCTCTCATTTGAACCCCAAGACCCCACACAGTTGAATCACATGAGTTCTCTCGTCACTCAGATTGGCCTTTTTCACCGTCTGGGAGCGACCGGTGAAAATGTGCTTGAAAAGGCCCCAATGAGGCCGACAACCCAAGAAATTCTCGCACAAAGACACGAAAGCGGCGAGATACACGATGGAGTTGGGGGTGAAGTGGTGAAGTTGTGCCCCGAAGAAGTTCAAAAATCCCCGAAAGAAAGGGTTAGGCGGCAGAGAAAACCCGCGGTCAACATGGGTGTCCAAGAGAACACACTCACCCTCCTAAGGCTGTGGTTGCGACTCCTCCCCCAGGAGCCACGCTGATCCATGGGGGATCCGTCCTTCATTGGCCATGTCGTCGAGATCCTTCTGACGGATCGTCGAGCGGATCCAGTCGCCCTGGATCCAGCCCTGCGGCAAGCCGGCCCTTGAGAAGATCCGCCCCGACTGGTCGCCCTTCCCTTCACTTTCGCCGTCGCCTTCTTCGCTCGCTCCAAAGCCGCTGTCTTCTCCTTCACCATTGTCGCAGGTGAGACGCGCACGGAGCAGCAGCTCTGAGATGGAGGCGAACGTGGCGGATGAATCTGGGGGAGGGAGGAGAAAATGAGAATGCACTATTCAAAAGCCCCGTCCGGGGCCTTATATAAGGTTGCTTCCGAGTGACTGACCGGTAGGCCCGGCCGATCCTGTCAAATCCCACAACAGTAACCCGCGCGATACGTGGCAAAAAAGGTGGCGCGGAGATCGAGGCGCCTCTGCCTTATCCTGTCCGATTACTGCGGATTCCTCCGTCGCGCTCGCTTCCCGAAATTCGAAATCCCGCTAAATCCGCGCGCCGCAGAGCAAATCGTCAGACAAAAGATTTCCTCCGTCCTGTCATTCGGAATTCTCCAAGTACGGAAAACACACTCGACAGATACAAAGAATGGATCAAGGCGACTGGAAAAGAAGTTGATGCCGTCACTTAAGTTCATTTATCCAAAACAAGACACAATTGCAGCACAAGAATGAGTCGGAAGTATGTTCAACTCCTTCCCCACTCAAACCTCGATCCATTCGGGGGCTAATGATGAAGTCATGTACCTAGGGTAGGGTCATGGACCTGTCCAAGATACCCTCCCCAAGGACATCTCTAGAAGAAACCACCTTTCAGTCGACCTGGAAGGGTTCCACTCGACGAATTCGAAGACACTCGACCATGAAGCCAACCACTCGACCGCCAGAAGATCTAAAGCCAGTCTGCACACAAACGGTCGATCATTTAGTAGCTTTTATGGTCATCATAGAACTTTATGTGGGCATTACCAGTAACCCCCGATCTTAATGTACCTTAATCCTGCATAATCGAGGGCAGGAGGGTCCGCGAACTCTATATAAGCCACCCCCTCCTCAAAGGTAAAGGGTTCGCACTCGTAACTCATACGCCATATATCTGATCACCGCCTCCGGGCTCCGAGACGTAGGGCTGTTACTTCCTCCAAGAAGGGCCTGAACTCGTAAACATCTTGCGTATACAACTACTCCATAGCTAGGATCTTGCCTCTCCATTCCTACCCCCCTATCTTACTGTCAGAGTTAGAACCACGACACTCACCATGAGAATGATGTCGACTGCTTTGTTGCCTGATGGTCTTCATATATCCGAGTGAGTCGTACGGTCGAGTGGTGAACTGTCATCCGAGTGGATGGTATACTTCTTGGTCGAGTGGATAGTATGCTGCTTGTCCGAGTGGATAGTATGTCTGTATGAAATTTATCTGGACCCACATGTTGTGTGGAACCCATGCTTTATGATACTTCAACCCTTCGTGGGCCTATCGGTTATGTGTATCCCCAACAACTGCTAAATTTTGAATCGGAGTTTGATATACCTGAGTCGGTGGTGGAAAGAGTTGACGCCGACCGATTCTCGAACCCGTTGTCGCAAGACGCTCGTCGAGTACTCGCCGAGGTTCTCGGTCAATGAAAAGCGCCAGCTGTTGGCTGCGCGCCCTCTAAAGCACGAGCCTCGAGGGTTTCTCCAATGATAGGAGTGTGCAGCGCATCCATGTTCTGGCGGTGAAGTTCTTCCCTCTGCAGCGAAGTGTGGGGCTCGGGGAGATACTCTTCATGGGCATGCGACGGATCGCCTCCGCCGTCACCCCCGTCGGTGCGGGGAAAGCCGGGAGGACTGCGTGGTCCATCGACCATCAGAACCTCCACCGCTGGATCACTGTTGTCGCACTCGGATGCAGTCTCTGCGGAGCCAGTCGAACAGGTCGTAGAGAGATTCGTCGGGCTCGATCGCCGCGACTTGGGGGGTGGCCGACTGGCGAGCCACTGCGTGCCTCACCCACCGCTGAAGCCTCGAATGACCGGAGCACTTGCGCCGGCAGGAAACAGGGAGGGAGGACGACACAGGGGCCGATCGATACTGGGTCGACGGTTGCCGCAGGAGGACGCTGCGGACGCACACGCGAAAGTGCGTCGCCCCGCGAACAGGGAGCACGTCGATGTCGAGCGGAGCCTCATGAAGCCAAGCGGAGTCGTCGGCGATGAACGTGAGCGCGCCGAGACGGATCTCGCGGCCCTCAACCAAAACTCCGCCTGAAACCATGATGAAGGAGACCGGAAAAATCACGACTTCTCCAATAAGTCGCTAAGACACCTGCCCCAAGGTGGGCGCCAACTGTCGTGGTTCTAAGTCTCACAGTAATGTAGGGGGGTAGGAATGGAGAGGCAAGATCCTAGCTATGGAGTAGTTGTATACGCACGAGTTTTACGAGTTCAGGCCCTTCTCGAAGGAAGTAATAGCCCTACATCTCGGAGCCCGGAGGCGGTCGACTGGATTATGTGTGTATGAATTACAGGGGTGCGAACCCTTGATACTAAGGAGGGGGGTGGCTTATATAGAGTTTGCCAGACCCCTCCAGTCCTCAGTTATGCAGGGTTAAGGGTACATTAAGGTCGGGCGTTACTGGTAACGCCACAAATAAAGTGCTATGTTGACAATAAAAGCTACTTAATGGCCGACCGTTAGCGTGCAGAGTGACTTTAGATCTCTTCGCTGTCGAGTGGTTGGCTTCATGGTCGAGTGTCTTCGAGTCTGTCGAGTGGAACACTTTTGAGTCGATTGAAAGATGATTCTTCTAGAGATGTCCTTGGGGAGGGTATCTTGGACAGGTCCATGACCCTACCCTAGGTACATAGCTTCATCAGCTGCCGCCTGATCCCCTCGGCCTTCTTTGGTTCCGGCGACCAGGGCATCCCCCTGCTTTTCTTCCACCACCACCGCATCCCCCGAAGTCCAGCGACCCTCCCCGTGGCCTCAGCCTCTCCATTCCCCCACCGTAGCTCCATCCTCGCTGGAGGCCGAACCTTCCCTCCGCAGCGGCCCCTGCTGCTCCCTCTCCAATGCTCGTCGTCGGCGACGGAGACTACCACGGGATGGTCCTCTCTCTCCTGAACACGTCGGTGGGTCGGCCGTCGTCTACGGTTGCCGAAGCCACCGGCAATCACCGTCGAGGTGGTCCTGTGCCTCGGTCGGTCGTGCGCTTGAGCGGAGAAGAAGGAGCCGGCCGGCTGGCGCATTGACCTGGCCAGGCGGGCCCCGCCCACCTGGCAGCGACCCAAGAGCCTGGCCCCGCCTCTGCCCTTTGACCCGGTCCTCGCCACGTCAGCCAAGTGGAAGCGCCCTCCGCCGAAGCCGTTTTCCCTGATCGAAGACGTATTCTGAGGAAGACGCGTTCGGTTTAAAACTACCAGGGGCATGTTTGTAGAAGTATTTTTACAGATCAGTCCCTGAGTTTTAAACGTCCGTATCTTTTTAACTGTAACTCCGTTTGAGGTAATCCAAAGCCCACGTCTTCGTCTCGTCGAGCCCGCTCGGTTCCCATCATTTTCACTATGGTTTGACACTGTGAAAATGACCAATTTGCCCTTGTCCGTAAACAGCCCCCTCCAAGAGAGAACTGTTTCCTGCAAATTTTTTCCGCGGTTGTTTCTCACTTCTTCCCGGAGTATTGTCGACCTCTAGGCAAGCCAACCTCTTATCTTGAGCCCCGAACTTGCATGTGGACTTTGCTTGCACCTTGTGTGTGTGTAGTTGCAGTTGTTTCTTATCGTTTTCGTCTGCAGTTATTTCATTATGCTTATCATGCTTGTGTGTTCATAATATAGTTTGCCATGATAATTAGAATGTTGTTATTAATGATGCCATGTCACTACTATAATTTATTTTCATGTAATCGTTAAAATTCTATGATGATGGTAATGTACCATGGATATGTTAGTACTTGGTATTGTCATGTTCTTTATGCTGTAAGTGTTCACTTGAGAAGCTCGATGTTTTGTTAAAGCATTTGTATGATGTATGCTCATTGTTGCATTCATGTTAAAATGCTGGTATGATGATTGATGATGGAGAAGATAATAACATGACTTAATAACAAAACCCCTCCGTCATCGATGGGATCGAGTCATAGTGCCGCCAAATCGAACTTTTTCCAGTGCAACCACATTTGCCGGTATGGGACGGCCCTAATGCGGTCTATTGTCGTGCCTCTCGCCGGTGCCTCTAACGAGGGAAGGTTATGGGCGCGCGCTACCCTGATCAGGTAGGCGGACATAAGCCTTGTGTGCCCGGTTTTGATTTGATTTTTGTGCGAGGTTCCCAGAGTGGATCGGGCCACGACGGTGGTCGTTGTGTCTAGAGGTAGACACGGGGCCACCATGGACTAGTCCGATGGGGACAGCGTCGGAATGGCCGAGAGAGTGTCATGGCAGTAGATCGGTTTTGTCGGAACGCGTTGGTCCACCCGAATGGGAGTGTGAGGCCATGGGTTCCGTAGTGTGGGCACAGTGCGCTACCTCTGCAGAGTGTATTTAAACTATCGATAGCCGCATCCTCGGTCATGGGCATAAGTTCGTAGTAGGGTACACTATCGGGTCTTGGTCGAAATGGAGGATAAACCTGAAATAATTAAGTTGATTAATGTGGTTGTGATCGCCGCAAGGATCACGGGCCAGTTGTTGGTCGAGTTGTGATCGCCGTAAGGATCACAGGCCAGTTATTGGTCGGGTTGTGATCGCCGTAAGGATCACGGGCCAGTTGTTGGTCGAGTTGTGATCGCCGTAAGAATCACGAGTTTGTCTCTGTTGGTGATCAGGAAATGAGGTGATCACCGTTGGTAAGAGAGTCCGAGGGACTCAGTGCACAAGTTTGGTGGCATTGCATGAGTAATATGTTTGCATTTAAAGAACCATGCTTGGTTTCTGATATGAGATAGGTTGTTGTAGACGCTTGGTTCTTGCGTTGTCTTCTGCTTGTTTGGATGCTATGTATTTGATTGTCTTGCAAGTACATTCAATGTACCGACCTGGTGTGTCATGCCAGTTTTGTAGGTCGTCCACTTGTTCCGTCGTGCTAGGCCGTAATCTTGTCAGTACTGTGAGTTGTGGAGCCCAGCCAGAGTATTATGCTGCCAAGACTTCCGCTGCCATTTAAATAGACTTCCGCTGCCATGTAAATAGCCTTAGGGCTATGCGAAAAGATTATATTCATCACTGATGTAATCATATACACATGTATTTGATGAATATTCTTGTACCTGGAATGCTGTATCATAGACCTATCGTGTGTCACGTGTTATCCTGGGCTGACGTGCGAAGGCCCCCTGCTCCATGCGGATCGGGGTGCCACATATTGGTCCCCCTTCAATCCCGTATGCATCAATTTCTATGCTAGGTTGAAGCTTCTATCACTCTTGCCCTCCAATACATAGTCCTATCAACATACAACTAACCCTATGGTGTGATCCACGTGCGCACTCATATGATGGGCACCAAAGGACAACAACACAACCACAAGCAAATTGAACCAATCATAGCAATTCACCAATTACCGATAGGACAACAAAAATCTACTGAGACATCATAGGATGGAAACACATCATTGGATAATAATATGAAGCATAAAGCACCATGTTCAAGTAGAGGTTACATCGGGTTGCGGGAGAGTGGACCGCTGTAGATAGATGGGGGAAGGTGATGAAGATGTTGGTGAAGATGACGGAGGTGTTGGTGTAGATTGCGGTGACGATGATGGCCCCGGCGGCGTTCCGGCGCTACCAGAAGCGAGGGGGAGAGAGACCTCCCTCCTTCTCCTTCTTCCTTGGCCTTCTCCCTAGGTGGGAGAAGGGTTCTCCCTCTGGTCCATGGTCTCCATGGCGTGGGAGGGGCAAGAGCCCCTCCGAGATTGGATATGTCTCTCTGTCTATCTCTGTTTCGGCGTTCCCTAATTCTTGCCTTTCACCGTTTCTTAAATTCCCGGAGATCCGTAACTCCGATTGGGCTGAATTTTGGTCACGATCTCTATCCGTATATTAGCTTTCTTGCGGTGAAAGAAGGGCACCATCAACTGCCTTACGGGGTGGCCACGAGGGCCCAGGGCGCGCCTGACCACCTGGGGAGTGCCCCTGCCTCGTGACCCCCCTCGGGCGTCGTCTCGCGTTGATTCTTCTTCCCAAAAATCAGAAATATTCCAAAAAAAATCTCCATCAGTTTTTGTCCCGTTTGGATTGGATTTTCTGCGAAACAAAAAACATGCAACAAACAGGAACTCGCACCGGGCACTGGATCAATATGTTAGTTCCAAAAATAGTATAAAAAGTTGCCAAAAGTATATGAAAGTTGTAGAATATTGGCATGGAACAATGAAAAATTATAGATACGATGGAGACGTATCAGCATCCCCAAGCTTAATTCCTGCTCGTCCTCGAGTAGGTAAATGATAAAAAAGATAATTTTTGATGTGGAATGCTACCTAGCATAATCTTGATCATGTAATCTAATCATGGCATGAATATTAAGACACGAGTGATTCAAAGCAATAGTCTATCATTTGACATTAAGACAATATTATTTCAAGCATACTAATAAAGCAATCATGTCTTTTCAAAACAACATGGCCAAAGAAAGTTATCCCTACAAAATCATATAGTCTGGCTATGCTCCATCTTCACCACACAAAATATTCAAATCATGCACAACCCCGGTTTTAGCCAAGCAATTGTTTCATACTTTAGTATTCTCAAACTTTTTCAACTTTCATGCAATACATGAGCGTGAGCCATGGACATAGCACTATGGGTGGAATAGAATATGATGGTGGAGGTTGTGTGGAGAAGACAAAAAGGAGAAAGTCTCACATCGACGCGGCTAATCAACGGGCTATGGAGATGCCCATCAATTGATGTCAATGTGAGGAGTAGGGATTGCCATGCAACGGATGCACTAAGAGCTATAAGTGTATGAAAGCTCAACAGGAAACTAAGTGGGTGTGCATCCAACTTGCTTGCTCATGAAGACCTCGGGCATTTAAGGAAGCCCATCATCGGAATATACATGCCAAGTTCTATAATGAAAATTCCCACTAGTATATGAAAGTTAAAAAATAAGAGACTCTCTATCATAAAGATCATGGTGCTACTTTGAAGCACAAGTGAAGGATAGTAACATTGTCCCTTTTATTCCTTTTTTTCTTTTTTTCTCTTTTTTTGGCGGGCTTCTTTGGCCCCCTTTTTTATTTAGGCTTCTTTGGCCCCCTTTTTTATTTAGGCTTCTTTGGCCTCTCTTTCTTTTCGGGACAATGCTCTAATAATGATGATCATCACACTTATATTTACTTACAACTCGATACTAGAACAAAGATATGACTCTATATAAATGCCTCCGGCGGTGTACCAGGATGTGCAATGATCTAGTGTAGCAATGACATAAAAAAGGACAAGCCATGAAAACATCATGCTAGCTATCTTACAATCATGCAAAGCAACATGACAATGAATGATCAAGTCATGTATATGATGATGATGGAAGTTTTATGGCAATATATCTTGGAATGGCTATGGAAATGCCATAATAGGTAAGTATGGTGGCTATTTTGAGGAAGATATAAGGAGGCTTATGTGTGATAGAGCGTATCATATCACGGGGTTTGGATGTACCGGAGAATTTGTCACCAACTCTCGAGGTGAGAAAGGGCAATGCACGGTACCGAAGAGGCTAGCAATGATGGAAGGGTGAGAGTGCGTATAATCCATGGACTCAACATTAGTCATAAAGAACTCACATACTTATTGCACAAATTTATTAGCCGTCGAAACAAAGTACTACGTGCATGCTCCTAGGGGGATAGATTGGTAGGAAAAGACCATCGCTCGTCCCCGACCGCCACTCATAAGGAAGACAATCAATAAATACCTCATGCTCCAACTTCGTTACATAACGGTTCACCATACGTGCATGCTACGGGAATCACAAACTTCAACACAAGTATTTCTACAATCCACAACTACCCAGTAGCATGACTCTAATATCACCATCTTTATATCGCAAAACTATTGCAAGGAATCAAACATATCATATTCAGTGATCTACAAGTTTTATGTAGGATTTTATGACTAACCATGTGAATGACCAATTCCTGTCATCTCTCTACATAGATATAAGTGAAGCAAGAGATTTAATTCTTTCTAAAAAAGATATGCCCACGCTCTAACAAATATAAGTGAAGCAAAAGAGCATTCTACAAATGGCGATTTTCAATGTGAGGAGAAACAGGCAATCCAAACTTCAAATGATATAAGTGAAGCACATGAAGCATTCTATAAAGCCATACTCAAAAGATATAAGTGAAGTGCAATGAGCATTCTATAAATCAACCATGGACTATCTCATACCAGCATGGTGCATAAAAGAAAAGTGAAAACTAAATGCAAAAGACGCTCCAAGATTTGCACATATCGCATGAACAAAACGAATCCGAAAACATACCGATACTTGTTGAAGAAAGATGGGATGCCTTCCGGGGCATCCCTAAGCTTAGACGCTTGAGTCCCATTGAGTATTTACTTGGGGTGCCTTGGGCATCCCCAAGCTTGACCTCTTGCCTCTCCTCCTTCTCCTCACATCAAGACCTCCTCGATCTTCGAACACTTCATCCACACAAAACTCAACAGAAAGGTCGGTAAGATCCGTTAGTATAATAAAGCAAATCACTACTCTAAGTATTGTTGCAAACCAATTCATATTTTGTTTTTGCATTGTAGCTACTGTAATATAAATTTTCCATGGCTTAATCCACTGATAGAAATTGATGGTTTCATCAAAACAAGCAAACAATGCACCAAAAAACAGAATCTGTCTTAAATAGGGCAGTCTGTACTAATCTGAACATTCACCATACCTCTAGTACTCCAAAAATTCTGAAAAAACTAGGAAAAATAAAACATTTGTATAGAAAGACACTGCAGAAAGTTTTAGATCCGTTTGACATTCCAGTAAAAAATGAAAAATCACGCACTACAGCCAAAGTTTCTGTCTTGCACCGCACAAACCAACAAGCAATGTAAACATCCTAAAGGCAAACCTTGGCACATTATTTTTATAATACAATGGAATTGTACAAGGGGATAATTATTTTTATTGAAAAGTTTTTATAATTAAGATTCACAAAGTTTCCGTGAGCATGAACAAAGTTCAAGGAGCTCTCCCACTTCAACAATGCTTGTCTCCCTCACTTTCACTTTCCTTTGTGAAAAGTTTTGGGTTCCCCTCTTTATTTTTTTGTAAAGTCCGGAGTCTCATCCTGACTTGTGGGGAAATCATAGTCTCCATCATCCTTTTCTCACTGGTCCATGGTCTCCATGGCGTGCTTTCTTTAAAGCCATTAAGCTAGGCATATAGTGCTCAAGTAATGGATCCACCCGGATCCCAAGGTATATCAAAGCCAATTTTAATTAACAATGATTTGGCATTTAGTAGTGATCACAAAGAAACATATATCAAGCAATGGCAAAGTCTAACTCTCTTCCTATGCATCGGCATGTCATAGAAGAACAATACATGCACACATAGTAAAGGCCACTGCATAGTATACACAGTTTCTTGCAATTTTACATATGGGAAACATAGAGAGGTGGAGATATAGTTCCTCTCTCACAATAATTGCAAGTAGGAGCAGCAAGCACATGCATATTATATTCATCAAAATCATCATGTGCAACGGTAAAAGGCAACCCATCAATATAATCCTTAATAAGCACAAACTTCTCCGATATAGTGTAGTCGGGAGAATTCAAACAGATAATAGGACTATCATGCGTGGGTGCAATAGAAACGATTTCATGTTTAACATAAGGAACTATAGCAAGTTCATCTCCATAAGAATAATTCATATTGGCATCTTGGCCACAAGCATAACAAGCATCATCAAAAATGGATATTTCAAAAGAATCAATGGGATCAAGACAATCATCATAGCATTCAACCTTCGGTAAGCACGAAGGGAAATTAAACAATGTATGAGTTGAAGAGTTACTCTCATTAGAAGGTGGGCACGGGTGATCAATCCGATCTTCCTCCTTTTGTTATTCGCTCTCCTCATCATCTTTTTCATCCAATGAGCTCACAGTTTCATCAATTTCTTCTTCCATAGACTCCTGCAAAATATTAATCTCTTCTTGGACAGCAGAGGAGTCCTCAATATATGGTTTAACATAGGCATTAGAAGCATAATTATCATAACAATATTCAAATATGGAAAAAAATTCAGATTTGCAAAGAGTACCATCATACTTTTCAATCAAAGAAGCAATTTCATAAGCACTCTTAAAAGCAACAAATTCTTCAATTTGTTGAACATCATAGTAATTATAAACACCCTTAGTGTACGAAGATACGATTCCATTATCACTAAACTCACGTTGGTAGGGAAGGTTTTTCTTAGGGTTTTCAGAACAACAAGTAACATCATATATTTCACATAAATTCCAAGGTAGCATTGCAAACGATGAATTTGATCTAGTAAAAGTTTCCCTTTTTGAGATAAGCGGTGTCGCACATAACAAGCATGCTCATCTAAATATTTGCCCTCAACTAAGCTAATTGGGGTTTCAGCATGAGCACAAAGGGATCGAAGATGATCCAAGTAAAAGGCTTCAGGAGTGTGGTAGATTTTGAGTGGTTCTTCAACCATTGGTTCAGTAAGTACAACTAATTGTTTTGGTATTTTGCATTTCGTACCCACAACTAAAGATAGAAAAAAACTAAGAACAGCAAATAAAAATTACTTAGTGATAAAGCAAACAAGCACACATGAGAATATTCACCCCACGCTATTGCTCCCCGGCAACAGCGCCAAAAAAAGTCTTGATAACGCACAAGTATAGGGGATCAATTGTAGCCTCTTTCGATAAGTAAGAGTGTCGAACCCAAAGAGGAGCTAAAGGTAGAACAAATATTCCCTCAAGTTCTATCGACCACCGATACAACTCTACGCACGCTTAACGTTCGCTTTACTTAGAACGAGTATGAAACTAGAAGTACTTTGTAGGTGTTGTGGGATAGGTTTGCAAGAATATAAAGAGCACGTAAATAAAAACTAGGGGCTGTTTAGGTAAAGACACAATAAAGTTAGTATAGCGAGTGTAGAAAAGTGGTGGTAGGATTTGCGGAATTGTCCCTAACCAATTGACTACTTTACTGGACCGATAGCAAGTTTTATGTGGGAGAGGCCACTGCTAGCATGTCATCCCTGACTTGGGATTCTATGCACTTATGATTGGAACTATTAGCAAGCATCCGCAACTACTAACTTTCATTAAGGTAAAACCCAACCATAGCATTAAGATATATTGGTCCCCTTCAATCCCGTATGCATCAATTTCTATGCTAGGTTGAAGCTTCTATCACTCTTGCCCTCCAATACATATTCCTATCAACATACAACTAACCGTATGGTGTGATCCACGCGCTCGCTCATATGATGGGCACCAAAGGACATCAACATAACCATAAGCAAATTAAACCAATCATAGCAATTCACCAATTACCGATAGGACAACGAAAATCTACTCAGACATCATAGGATGGAACATCATTGGATAATAATATGAAGCATAAAGCACCATGTTCAAGTAGAGGGTACAGCGGGTTGCAGGAGAGTGGAATGCTGTAGATAGATGGGGGAAGGTGATGAAGATGTTGGTGAAGATGACGGAGGTGTTGGTGTAGATTGCAGTGACGATGATGGCCCCGGCGGCGTTCCGATGCCACCGGAAGTGAGGGGGAAAGAGCCCACCCTCCTTCTTCCTTGCCTTCTCCCTAGGTGGGAGAAGGTTTACCCATCTGGTCCATGGTCTCCATGGCGTGGGAGGGCGAGAGCCCCTCCGAGATTGGATCTATCTCTCTGTCTCTCTCTGTTTCTGCGTTCCCTGATTCTGGACTTTCACCGTTTTTAAATTCCCGGAGATCCATAACTCCGATTGGGCTGAATTTTGGACACAATCTCTATCCGGATATTAGCTTTCTTGCAGTGAAAGAAGGGCACCAACTGCCTTACGGGGTGGCCACGAGGGCCTAGGGCGCGCCTGACCCCCTGGGGCGCGCCCCCTGCCTCGTGGCCCCCTCGGGCATGTTCTCGCGTTGATTCTTCTTCCCAAAATTCATAAATATTCCAAAAAAATCTCCGTCAGTTTTTTATCCCGTTTGGACTCCGTTTGATATGGATTTTCTGCGAAACGAAAAACAAGCAACAAGCAGGAACTGGAACTGGGCACTGGATCAATATGTTAGCCCCAAAAATAGTATAAAAAGTTTCCAAAAGTATATGAAAGTTGTAGAATATTGGCATGGAACAATAAAAAATTATAGATACGACAACGACGTATCAGGGTGGCGCGATCGGGCGCGCCTTCGGCGCCCTCCCTACCGTCTACGAGACTCTTGTGAAGAACATGCATGCTGCCCAGGCGGCCGCGGTCGGCCTGGATCAGCTCGCGGGCGAGGAGCTGCAGGATCGCCTCAATAGGGTGAACGACCTCCTCGTCGGGGCTAACGCGCAGCAGGACCGCCTCAACCAGCTCGCCAAGATGGCCGGATCTGGCTCCTTATGATTCGCTGGACCCGCAACAACCAGCACACGACGTCTTCACCACCGGCGAGGCGCACTCCGGCCGCTCCCGGACCCGGTGCAACCCCGCCCCGACGGCTGCTAGCGGCTTGGCGGGCGAGCCGACCTCGGAGGCCCGGCGCCGCCTCGTCCCCCTACTCCAACCCGGCCGACTACGATCGAACGGCCCCACGCGACGCGGTCACCGATCGGTTGGGCCCGCGCGCCATCGACGACACCGACGCCCGTCACCGCCTCGACCGACTCGCTCTCTCCCAGGAGCTGGAGGAAACCGGCCAGGGGAGAGCCCTTCACCAAAGGGTTCACAATCCACGCGACACCCCCAAGTACAACGGCACCGTGAAGCCGGAGGACTGGCTCACCGACTACACCACCGCCATCGGCATCGCCGGCGGTAACCACCGCCTCGCCGTGCGCTATGCAGCTCTCATGCTCCAGGGGTCGGCCCGCACCTGGTTGAACAGTTTGCCGACTGGTAGCATCAACGCGTGGGTCGACTTCGAGCAAGCCTTCGTGTGCAACTTCACCGGCACCTACAAGCGACCCGGCCACCCCAGTCAGTTCGCCATGTGCGTGCAGGGGCCGGTGGAAACCGGCCGCGAGTACCTCGCGCGCTGGACCGAGCTCTAGAACAGCTGCTGTCGGATGTGGGGTTCTGGCAAACCCTTGAGGTTCGAACACTGGGGTGCGCGCGAAGTCTTTTCCTCCTACGAATCTACGCCCTAGCTCATAAAGATCTCGCGGACGAATTCGACGAACTCGCAACACAGAAAGACACGAGCTTTATACTAGTTCGGGCCACCGTTGTGGTGTAATACCCTACTCCAGTGTGGTGGTGGTGGATTGCCTCTTGGGCTGATGATGAACAGTACAAAGGAAGAACAGCCAGCTGAGGTTGAGGTGTTCTTGTGCTTGTCGAACTTGTGTGGGTGAGGATTCTATTAGATCAAGCTAAGATGATCTCCCCTACTACTGTGGTGGCTAGACCTATTTATAGAGGCCCTGGTCCTCTTCCCAAATATCGGCGGAAGGGAGCCAACATCATGGAGCAAATTTGAAGGGGGGCAGCTAGTACAAGCTATCCTGACAAAAGCGGTCTTCACCTGCGAAAAGCTCTGGTGGTGACGCCGTCTTGGGCTCCACGATGACCTCCGTCTTGCCGTCCTCCTGGTCTTGGTCTCGTTGCACCAATATAGCAACCTTTTCCTGATGCCTCGGTACTCTTCGCCTGTGCTGGCCTCCTTAGCACGAAAGAGGAAACAAGGACGCTGTGCGCGCTGGCGCCCGCCTGGCGCCGTTCTTCATGGCTCACGTCTCGAGGGCCTCGTGAGGTTTGCTCCGCCTTGATATCTTCGCTTCTCGCGAGCCTGCCTAGTTAGGCTACTCCAGATGAGGTCTTGCGTCGTCCGCCTCGCGAGGCTTGGACCCTCGCGAAGGTCTTGGATGCCTTGTTGATGAAGATGGGCGTCGGCCTCTTTGCTTTGCCCGCGGTGGGCGCGAGCGAGCAAGTCTGGGGACCCCGTTCCCGAAGCGCCGATAAGTAGCCCCGGGCCCAAAGTGCGCTCGGGCTTGGCTTCAAGGGCGTAGCTAAGGGTCAAGTTCGAGCACCGCTGGGCCCCAAAGCTCTGACCTCGGTTGACGCATGGCGGTTGATTGTACGTGGGCGTCTCCGTTTCCCCATGCTGCTTCAGCGACTGCACGACTTGACAAATCCCTGCGACATGCAAGGAAAACCATCATTACCTGCGGTCGTTGGAGACGCTGGTTGGCCTTCTCTTGCTATAAATGGGGAGCCGGGCGGAGGCCCCGCTGCTCGTCTCTTCCTCGCTCGCTTGCTTCTTCCTCCTTGCTCCACTGCCGACAACAATGGCGCCCATCAGAAGGTTTTCTACTGAAGAGAAAGGAAAGGCTCCCCGTGATGATCCGGGGCCTCTTCCACCGAAGAAGAGGTCGATTCATCGCCGTGATGACGCGGCGATGCAGGTGGTTGTCGAGGCCTTGGTGCGAGCTGCCTCCTCTGGGGTACCCGCTACCCTTGTACGCCCGAGCCGAGGGCTCGGGAGGACGAAGCGACAAGCAGCGCCGCCCGTGCCGTGTCCGTAGCCGCCGTGCTGCGGTGACGCGCGCCGCCGCCCCTGGGGTCCATGCCGCGGACTCCTCGCGCGAGTTGATGCTGTGGGCGCTGATGCCTCCAAGCTCCTCGATCTGCTTCCCGCGGTTCTTCTCCGATGTGATGCCGCCGAGGGGGCCTCTTGAGCTCTGGTTGCAGCACGCCGACTGCAACGCTCCGGCGACAGGAGCGGAGATCGAACGGTTCCCGCCGGCAAGATCTTCATGACCCGCGGCTGGCGGAGATCGCATGGGTCTGCCATGCGAGGGGCGCCCTCGCGATCCACTTCACGTACGACGGTGCTTCCACGCTCTTCTTCAAGGTCTTCGACGCCGAGGGCCACCGCCTAGAGTGCTGCTCCGGAGAGGAGCGCCAGACTGACGTGCGCTCCGCTCGCGGCTACTCCAGCAGCAATAGCCCCCGGGAGTCCAGCAGCTCTCCTGAGCTTTATGAGACTCCGGAGACGAGCGACGACAGCTACGTGCCCCCGAGCTCTTGCCGCGCCCGGAGCAAAGCTACGGCATCCGGCCGTCGCCGCAGCTGATCTGGATGGGGTTGGCGCCGGCCTCCCGTGGCCCACTGTTGATGATGGCGTCCGCCACGGAAGAATGTAGATAGGATTCCCCTGAGTGCAAGCTTTTGCTTCCTGCGAAGAACCATGAATCACCCCGCGGGGGTATGTAAGGATCTGCAATGTCTTTTGTGCTTATCTTCCTTGTTATGAAAACTTGGTGAAAGCACGTCCCGTTAAGGCTCGGTCCCCCCTTTCTTTCCTAGCGATAGCTTGTTGTTCTACACTGACGGGTCCCGGTCCCAAGGCGGCTACAACCGTCGCTGGTATGCCAGGTCGCGTGCCGTGGTTAAGGCTAGGAGGTGTGCGGCCCAAGATCCAGTAAGAGCACCTAAGGCGCGATGCTTAGGAGGTCCCCCTTAGCGCTCAAGCAGCCATGGTAAGGCGAGAAAGGGAGTCGACGTGGCCGCAACAGGGTTGCGGCAAGGCGTGAGCGACCGTTAGGCCCAAACATTTAGCCGATCCGGGTGCAGGACTTATCTTGTTGATTTCGTGGTGACTCCTGACGTTGCGCCAGAGCCGAGCGCCTAGTTGTGCGGCATAGCTTGATCGACCCATACGAGTTTCCCTTCCCTCATGCTCTCCTTAGTGCTCTACGTCCTCAGGTCCTGGCCCTCGAGCGAGCTCAGCCGCCGCTGGTATGCCAGGTCACGATGCCGTGGTCAAGGCTAGGGGGTGAGGGCTGGAGAGCCAGTAAGAGCTCCTGAGTCGCGATGCTCAGGAGTCCCCCCTTTTAACGTGCAAGCGAATTGCACGAGAGAAAAGGAGACTCGCGGTGCCTCCTACTATCCTTCTCACGGGATCCCTGTGAACTGGTGCAAGAAGAAACATGGTTTGCCGTTACAGCTGTTAGCCTACCGCTGGTTGCTCTGGATGGGATGAAGGCATCGAGGGCCTAGTGAGGTGATGTGCGCGGGGCGTGCCGCGAGCCAGAGCTCGACCGCTCAGATTTGTCGACGTGACAGGGACGGACCCATGCACCAGCGCCATGCCTGTGTGGAGGCCCCGGGGGAGGCGATGATTGGGCAGGCGGTTGCAGTTGGCGGGTTAAGCATGGAGAGAAGATCAGCTTGGATAAATGCAGGAAGATACATGCCACTGGGTCCGGCCCGAGCGGCTTGGGGATGATGCAGCCCGAGGGGCGCCCCCAGCAAGGTAAGCTAAAGACATAAGCAAAAGGGATACATGCCACATAGACGGACCCATGCGGCCTGGGAATAATGCAGCCCGAGGGGCGCTCCCAGCTAAACGAGCTTGGAAGATGTCACCTGGTTCTGTAGACGAAGTAGAGTTGGTGCAGTTGAAGGCGTGTACTGAAGAAATGACTCCTCATGAGCCACCGAGACCTGAGCCTCGGGAGGCTCTGGGGGCTCGAGAGGTTCCCTGAAGACCGTCTCCATCTCCTCCAGGACGGCGTGGTGCGTGGCCGCCTGAGCCGCCAGGACTCGTCGCATGTTGCGCTGATAGGCTGACGCCACGCCCGGCAAGCTGAAGGGCATGTGAACGTAGCTGTGAGGCGGGCCCTCGCAGCGGCGCACACCCGAAGGCCAGAAACGCTCCTGAGATGCGGCCCTCTTGAGCCCGGGGATGTCGATGCAAACACGCAGCCCAGTATCCTCGCCAGGATGCGGAGCGGCGCCTCGTGAGCGGCGGTCGCCGCGCATGGCCCTTGCATCTTGCAGTTCCTGAGTGGTCTTGGTGATGAACTCCTGGGTGGTGGGCACTCCTTGCCTTGTGCTCTCCTGAGGGACACGTGCAGCGAAGCACGCCTTCAAGTGGTGCCCAAGCGCCTCCCTCATGAGGTTGGCAAGGTCTGAGGCCCTCCAGAAGAGAGCCCCCAAGCCCTGCTTGAGGAGGGCATCGGGCGAGCCTTCCTATGCGATGGAGGGATGCGCCCCTGGAGCGGGCGATGATCCTGACGAGGCTCCTGCCGCGATGCCATCCTCCAGAGGTCCTGCACGGCGCGGCTGCTTCTCCTTGGGAATGGCCTCCGGAGGGCCTTCACTTCTGTTGTCGGGGTCATCGATTGCTGCGGCTTGGAAGGCGCGCCCGAGGGAGCACACCACATCCCTCTCTTCACACGGGACCGTGATGATTCCTCCGCTTCCTGGCATCTTGAGAACATTGTAGCCGTGATGAGTGACTGCCATGAACTTGGCCAGGGCTGGATACCCGAGGATGGCATTGTATGGTAGGCGGATGTGCGCGACGTCGAAGTCGATGAGCTCGGTGCGGTAGTTCTTGCACTCCCCGAAGGTGACAGGCAGGCGGACCTGCCCTATCGGTGTGGTGGAACCGTCGGTCACTCCTGAGAAAGCCTTGGTGGGCTCGAGCTGTTCATATGGCACTTGGAGGTTGTCGAACGTGTCGACGGACAGGACGTTGAGCCCTGCGCCGCTGTTGATGAGGGTCTTGGTGACCTGCACATTGCTGATGAATGGGGAACACAGCATAGGGAGGGCGCCAGTGGTGGCTGCGCACTTGAGCTGATCCGCCGAGCTAAAAGTGATGGCGCATTGGGACCACCTGAGCGGGCGCGTAGCTTCGAGCTTGGGGAGCACCGCGTTCACCTTGCGAGCGAACTGTTTGAAGATGCGCTAAGAGGATGGGGCCTGGGCACCGCCCAAGATGCAGGCGATCGCACGCGGCTCCTGGAAGCCCCCAGCCCCCTCGTCCTGGTGGTGATCGTCGTTCCTCCTTGGTGGCGGCAGCGGAGGAAGACCGGTGTTGCCTTGGGGGCGATCCTCACGAGGCGGGTCCCTCCAGGTGCCCTCGCGAGGTTGGTCCTGCCAGCGGTCCTCATGAGGCCGGTCGTGCCACTCCTGGCGCGGGCCATGGTCGTCCCAGCGTCCGCCTCCACGTCCTCCTCCACGGCTGTTGCGCTCGCGGCGTCGACCGTAGCGTAACTCTCGTATGGATCTGAGATCTTGAAAGTCGCTGGTGTTGTGGGTGTTCAGGTTGTGGAAGGCGCAGAACGGTCGGCCGTTCTTGGATGACTCGGGCTGATCTCTGCCCCGCTTGGTGTCGAGCTCCGCTGCGAGCACGACCGCCTCCTTGCACTTCACGTCCTTGGCCTTGGCCTTCTTCTCCTCCGCTCCTGCGGCTGGCAGCTCGAGGAGAGAAAGGCGCCCCTCCTCAGCTCTTGCGCACTTGGTCGCCAGGTTGAACAGCTCCTGAGAGGTGCAGAGCTCCTCGTGGATGGCGAGCTCTTCCTTCATCTTGACGTCACGAACGCCGTCGGAGAACGCGGAGATGATGGCCTCGTCCGTGACCTTGGGGATCTTGAGGCGGGTGTCGTTGAAGCGTTGGATGTACTTCTGGAGGGTCTCTCCTGGTTGTTGCTTGATGCGGCGCAGGTCACCTGCGGCCGGTGTGCGGTCACGAGTGCCCTGGAAGTTGGCGACGAAGCGGTCGCGCATCTCGTCCCAGGAGGAGATCGAGCCGTGCTGAAGGTTCAGGAGCCAGGAGCGGGCTCCATCCTTGAGAGCCATGGGAAAGCAGTTCGCCATGACTTCTTCGTCGCCGTTGGCCGCTTCGATGCTCAGCTCATGGAGCTGCAGGAACTCCACAGGGTCGGCGGTGCCGTCGTAGCATGGGGGCAGATCCGGTTTGAACTTGCCCGGCCAGGCGACGCTACGCAGCTCAGGGGTGAAGGCGCGACAGCCAGCCGTGGTTGCCGAGGCCCGCTTCAGAGGTGGAGCTTGGTCTTGACGAGGTTCGCGCTGCGCCGCTGCAGGCGGTGCGCGGTCTTGACGAGGTGGCACGGGGAGCGCAGGTGCAGCTTCTTGCGGCCGCGGAATTTCTTGGCAGCTTCTCTCTTCGCGCGCGGGCTCCGAGCGTGGTGGATCACACCGCGGAGCCGCTCGCCTTAGCGCCAAGGCTCCGTCTTGGGGCTGAGGTGTTGGAGGCATGCCATGAGCCCTGTCGCCCGCGGCTGGTTGAGGGGGAGGCAGAGAGTGGGACGGCGCCGGAGAGCCCCCCACGGCGCGGACGAGCTCGGCGACGCGACCGACCCACTCCTCGTAGAGGTCGTCGACGGGGCGGTAGCGCAGGAGCTCGTTCGCCGCGAGGAGCGCGGCCCGTGCCTCCATGGGAGTGTGGTGCGCGTGGGACGAAGAACCGGCAGGGGTCAGTGACGGCAAGCACCAAAGGATGCAGCGAGGACGCCTGCTGCTCGTTCCCCGCCGGGCCGGTGGCAACGTTGGCTGTGGGAGACGGAGAACGGCGAGGTGGCCCGCCAACGGGAGCCGTCTGAGCGACGCGGGCGGTGAGGCCAGCCCGACAGTCAGCTCGAGCCGCGACAGCGTCCGCCATGGAGGCGATGGGTATGGCTGATGGAAGAAGCTAGGCGCACCTACAGTGCGCCAAATGTCGGATGTGGGGTTCCGGCAAACCCTTGAGGTTCGAACACTGGGGTGCGTACGAAGTCTTTCCCTCCTACCAATCTATGCCCTAGCTCGTAAAGAGCTCGCGGATGAATTCGACGAAGTCGCAACACAGAAAGACACGAGGTTTATACTGGTTTGGGCCACCGTTGTGGTGTAATACCCTACTCCAGTGTGGTGGTGGTGGATTGCCTCTTGGGCTGATGATGAACAGTACAAAGGAAGAACATCCACCTGAGGTTGAGGTGTTCTTGTGCTTGTCAAACTTGTGCGCGTGAGGATTCTATTAGATCAAGCTAAGATGATCTCCCCTACTACTGTGGTGGCTAGACCTATTTATAGAGGCCCTGGTCCTCTTCCCAAATATCGAGCGGGAAGGGAGCCAACAATGGCGGGCAAATTTGAAGGGGGACAGCTAGTACTAGCTATCCTGACAAAAGCGGTCTTCGCCTGCGAAAAGCTCTAGTGGTGACGTTGTCTTGGGCTCCACGATGACCTCCGTCTTGCCGTCCTCCTGGTCTTGGTCTCGTTGCACCAATATAGCAACCTTTGCCTGATGCCTCGGTACTCTTCGCCTGCGTTGGCCTCCTTAGCACCAAAGAGGAAACAAGGACGCCGCGCGCGCTGGCGCCCACCTGGCGCCGTTCGTCATGGCTCACGTCACGAGGGCCTCATGAGGTTTGCTCCGCCTTGATATCTCCGCTCCTCGTGAGCCTGCCTGGTTAGGCTACTCCTGAGAAGGTCTTGCGTCGTCCGCCTCATGAGGCTTGGACCCTCGCTAAGGTCTTGGATGCCTTGTTGATGAAGATGGGCGGTACGGCCTGCTACTTAGCCACGCGGTGGGCCGCAGGCAGGCAAGTCTGGGGACCCCCGTTCCCAGAACGCCGACAACTGCTAGGGCGTCCACGAAGTCCAAGCGATCCAGTACTTCGTCAGCGGGTGCCGAGACGACACCCTTCTCAAGCACAAGCTCTTGCGCTCCGAGCCGGCCACCATGGCCACGCTCATGGTGACGGTGGACAAGTACGCCAACGCCGACTCCGCCATGAAGATTCAGGTGGCACTGGATGAAGCCGGCAAGGCAAAGCCGGTGCCGCCTCCGAAGTCGGCCGGCGAGGGAAGCCGACAACAGCACAACCAGCAGAACAACAAGCGCAAAGTTGATCAAATGGCTCAGCGCTACAAAAAACCAGCTCATGGCGGCCGCCGAGCAGGCGCCCGCGGCCGAGCCGGCCGCCAAACGCCGGAACACCGGCAAGACGACATGGCAGCTCGCCATGAGCTTCGAGGAGATGCTTGACGCTCCCTACAAGCACCAAAGCGGCGCGAGGCCGTCCACGCACAGCTCCGACAGTGCGCCATCACCAAGCGCATCGCGAGGGGCGACATCCCGCCTCCTCCGGCTCCGGTTCCGGGAGCAGGGCAGCCGTCTCCGCATCCGCCACCGGCATCGGTCGGTGGCGCGATGCGCGATGACCCCTACCCGGCCCAGAACGCGACTTACATCGTCTTCACCAGCCTCGGCGATGACAAGCGCAACGAACACCTCCATCCGCAGGAGGTAAACACCGTCATCCCCTCCAAGATGGAATACATGTATTGGTCGGAACGACCGGTCACCTGGACCCGGGAGGACGACCCGGCCATCATGCCGAACCCGGGTGGTTACGCCCTCATCCTCGACCCTATTATCGTCGCGCCCCGACACATGCAAGTTCTCCCGGGTTCTCGTCGACGGCGGCAGCAGCATCAATATCCTCTACCGCGACACCATGACCAAACTTGGCCTCGAGGCCAAGGACCTAGAGCCGACCCGGACGATCTTCCACGGCATCGTTCCCGACCTCTCCTGCTCCCCGATCGGCCGAATCCCGCTCGACGTCCTGTTCGGTGACAACAGCCATTTCCGACGCGAGCCAATCTAGTTCGAGGTGGTGGACCTGTCCAGCGCGTACCACGCACTGCTAGGCCGGCCCGCGCTCGCCAAGTTCATGGTGGTCCCCACTATGCCTACCTAAAGATGAAGCTGCCGGGTCCAAAGGGCCTCATCACCGTCATCGGCGACTACCGCAAGTCCCTGGACTGCGCCCAAGATGGCGCCAAGCTAGCCGAGTCGCTAGTTATAGCCGAGGAGCGGCGCCAACTCAACCGTATCATCGCCTTGGCCCAAGAGGCGTCGGCCGCGCAGGTCCCAGCTGAGGAGCCGGCCGATGAGGCCGCGTTCAAGCCCTCCAAGGAGACCAAGAAGGTGAAGCTGAACCCGGAAGACCCTAGCTGCAGCAAGTACGTTGTTGTGGGCACCCGCCTCAACAGCAAATAGGAAGGCGAGCTCGTCGACTTCCTCCGTGAGAATCGGGATATTTTTGCATCGACCCCCAAGGACATGCCGGGTATCCCGAGGAAGTACGCCGAGCACAAACTCTACGTCTGCAAGGACGCCAAGCCTGTCCGTCAACCCCTACGATGTTTTTACGAAGAGAAGAGAAGGACCATCGTGAAGAGGTCGCCAAGCTTTTTGCGGCCGGCTTCATCATGGAAGTGTTTCACCCCGAGTGGCTGGCGAACCCAGTCCTCGTCCTGAAGAAGAACAAGACCTGGCGCATGTGTATCGACTACACCAGCCTGAACAAGGCCTGCCCGAAAGACCCATTCGCCCTCCCGCGAATCGACCAACTCCGGCTATCAACAGATCAAGCTGGACCTGGCCGACGCCCTGAAGACATCCTTCATCACGCCCTTCGGGGTGTATTGCTACATCACCATGTCGTTCAGCTCGAAGAACGCCGACGCCACTTTCTAGCGCTGCATGCAGAAATGCTTGCTGCCGCAACTCGGCCGCAACATCCACGTCTACGTGGACGACATCATGGTGAAGACCAAGCAGCACCTCACGCTCCTTGACGATTTGAAGGAGACCTTCACCAACCTGCGCGAATACAAGGTCAAGCTCAACCCGGAGAAATGCGTTTTCGGCGTCCCGGCCGGAAAGCTACTCGGCTTCCTCGTCTCGGAGTGCGGCATTGAGGCAAACCCGGAGAAAATCAAGGCCATCGAGCGCATGCGCAAGCCGGCTCGGCTGCGCAATGTCCAGAAGTTCACCGGCTGCTTGGCCTCGGTCAGCCGGTTTCTCAGCTAGCTGGGCGAGAGGGCCTTGCCCCTACACCAGCTGATGAAGAAGACGAAGCCGTTCGAATGGAACGACCAGGCGGACGAAGCTTTTCGGGATCTCAAGCGCATGCTCTCCACCGCACCAGTCCTGGCCGCACCGCCCGAGAAGGAGCCGTTGTTGCTCTATATTGCCGCAACCTCGCAGTCGGTCAGCACGGTGATGGTGGTCGAGCGACCAGAGAAGGACAAGGTCCAATCCGTCCAGCGTCCCGTCTACTACCTGAGCGAGGTGCTCTCCGCCTTGAAGCAAAACTACGCGCACTACCAGAAGATGTGTTACGGCGTGTACTTCACCACCAAGAAGCTGAAGCAGTACTTCCAAGAGCATGTTGTCACCGTGGTCAGCATGGCCCCTCTCGGCGAGATCATCAGGTGCCGGGATGCCTCTGGCCGGGTCGCCAAGTGGGCGCTCGAGCTAGCCGGCCACACCATCCTCTACGAGCCCCGCACCATGATCAAGTGTCAGGCTTTGGCCGACTTCCTCGTCGACTGGGCCGTCACCCAGTACCTGCCGCCGCCACCAGACTCAGCACACTGGCGCATGCACTTCGACGGCTCGAAGATGCGACTTGGCCTGGGGGCCGGCATCGTGCTGTCCTCCCCCAAGGGCGACCGACTCAAGTACGCACTGCAGCTCCACTTCGCCGCCTCCAACAACGTCGCCGAATACGAAGCCCTTGTGAACGGCCTCCGGCTTGCCAATGAACTCGGCATCCAGCGCATCTTGTGCTACGACAACTCGGACCTAGTGGCGTAGCAGTGCTCCGGCGAGTGGGACGCCCATGACTCCAACATGGCAAGCTACCGCTTCCTCGTCCAAAAGCTGTTCGGATTCTTCGCGGGCTGCGAGTTCCTCCACGTCCCGCGCGCAGAGAATGAGGCGGCCGACACGCTCGCCAAGATTGCCTCGTCCCGGTAGTCCATTCCATCCGGCGTCTCCCTCGAGCATGTGCACAAGCCGTCTGTCAAGTCGTCTCCGGACTCCGAGTCCATCCACGTCCCAGCCGACCCGGCCGTGCCTCAACCCGGCCCGAGGACTGCTCCAGCCAGCCCGGCCGCGCCTCAACCCGGCCCGGCCACCACCGTCCCCGACCCGGGGGCTGCTGAACCCGGCTCGGGGGCTGCCGACCCGGAGCCCGCCGTGATGGCTGTCTTCGCTGGGGTCTCGGCACCATCCTGGGCCCTGCCCATCTGGGAGTTCCTGGAGAACGGGGTCCTCCCCATGGACGAGACCCAAGCCCGTCAAGCGCAGCTCCACCAGCGTATTCCAGCGCTGTGTCGAACAAGACAAGGGCATCGAGATCCTCCTCGACATACACCAGGGCGAGTGCGGGCACCATGCCGCCTCACAATCCCTGGTGGCCAAGGCTTTCCGCCATGGTTTCTACTGGCCCACGACCCTCGAAGACGCAGAGTCGCTCGTCCTCAAGTGTGAGAGGTGCCAGCGCTTCAGCAAACGCAGCCACCAGCCAGCGTCGGCGCTCCAAACCATCCCGATCGCCCTGCCCTTCGCGGTCTGGGGACTCGACATGGTGGGGCCCTTCAAGACCGCTCGAGGCGGCATGACGCATTTGCTGGTGGCGGTGGACAAGTTCACCAAGTGGATCGAAGCAAGGCCAATCAAGAAGCTGGACAGGCCAGCAGCCGTCCGATTCGTCAAGGACATCACGGTGCGCTACGGCATGCCAAACAGCATCATCACGGACAACGGTACCAACTTCGCCAAGGGCGCACTCGCGCAGTACTGCTCCGTCTCCGGCATCCGCCTCGACCTGGCTTCCGTGGCACATCCGCAGTCCAATGGCCAGGTCGAGTGGGCCAACGGCCTCATACTATCCGGCATCAAACCGCGACTTGTCGAGCCGCTCATTCGCTCACCCGGCAGTTGGATTGACGAGTTGCTGGCCATCCTTTGGAGTCTTCGCACCGTGCCAAACAGGTCGACCGGGTTCACCCCGTTCTTCCTTGTCTAAGGTGCAGAAGCCGTCATCCCGACCGACGTCGAGTTTGACTCGCCGCGCGTCATGATGTACACGGAAGCCGAAGCAAAGGAAGCCCGTGAAGACGGTGTCGACCTGCTCGAAGAAGCACGTCTCCTAGCGTTCAGTCGCTCAGCCATCTACCAACAAGGTCTGAGGCATTACCACAGCGAGAAGATCAAGCCCCTTGCTTTCCGAGAGGGAGACCTCGTCCTCCGACTCGTCCAAGAGCAGACCGGCCAACACAAGTTGTCCTCCACATGGGAGGGCCCCTTCATCGTCAACAAGGCCTTACACGACCGCAACGCGTACTACCTCATCGACGCCCGCAAGACAAAAAGCACAAGAGGGACACTGCTGGTGAAGAAACAACCCGGGCATGGAATGGAGAGCTCCTCCGCCCGTTTTATAGTTGGCCATGTGCATGTATGTCTCACTGCCTTTTGTAATCATCCGAAACCGTGGGATCCCCAAACGACGCTGGGGGGCCGCCCCTTTTGCGACCAAGCTATTGTGTCTCCTACATTTGTGCACTCTTTACTCTTAAGCCAAACTCGGCCACCGGGTCGACCCGCTCGACCCTGGGGCTCGGGGGTTGGCCGGCTGGGCCACCCGTCGTTTTTATTAGCGGTTCTCAAACAAGTTGGATCTCCATGGCCTCTCGCTTCGCCCTAAGCCGCAGATCCGGCTTCGACTGTCGGCTGGCAAGCACATAAGACCAAAAACACCAGCAGGCCACGAACACTTAGTCAAGAACCGCCGGGTCGCCCAACCCGGCCGTGCCACTTTAAGTTGCTGCACGACCGGCTGCTCGCCAACCCGGCCCCGCCGGATCGCCACCAGCCAGCCCAGTGGGTGTTTCGCTCGCGCTCAACATTTTGAAGGACTAAGTATTGAACGCTCCTCTCAAAGGCCGAACCCCTTGTCACGGACCGGAGCCATGGCCGTCAGACTCACAGGGTGGAAGCCCAAAGGGGGAGAGTTGCAAGAAAACGACTCTAAAAATGAAAAGCAAAAGCGCAGGCATCGACGAAGTTTCTGCATACCGCCGGATCGCTCGACCCGGCCCCACCACTTTAAGTTGCCGCACGACCGGCTGCTCGCCAACTCGGCCCCGCCGGATTGCCGCCAGCCGGCCCAGTGGGTGTTTCGCTCACGCTCAACGTTTTGAAAGCCCAAGTACTGTACCCTCCTCTCAAAGGTCGAACCCCTTGTCACGGACCGGAGCCTCGACCGTCAGACTCGGGGAGGCCCAAAGGGGAAGGTTACAAGAGAACGGCTCCAAAAACGAGAAGCAATGGTTCAGACAGGCCCAAGGCCAGAGTTCATTACATCCAGTCAACCCCCACTGGGTGGGTGGACCTGCTACCTAACAGTAATTTTTTATAAGTTAAAAAAATCAGGCATTCCAATCGCCGGATCGCGCAGCTCCCGGGTCCGCTCAGGTGCCGGTATCTTCCTCCCCGGCGTCCACATCACGGTAGCTGCTCGTCTCCTCAGAGCTGCCCTCCGGGTCGTCCGGAAGCAAGCCGTAGTCGTCAGCAAGCAAGACTCCGCCGTCTTCCACCCGCTCCGGCCGGAACTCGTCGTGGAAGGCGAACCCGGCGATATAGCTGGCCCGAGCAGCAATTCGACCGGCTTTCGCCTGTAACTGACTCTCAGAGCCGGCTCGCTGCCCCATCAGCGCGTCCAGCGACAAGTCCGGATGCCAAGACATTGCGAACCTCAGCGCCATCTCGGCGCCAGCACGGGCGGCGAAGACCCGCCAGTCATGGAGCCACTCCGGACCCGCCTCCAGCCAGCGCGCCAGCCGCGTGAAGCTGCTCGGCGTGACGGAACCCGGCCAGAGGGCCACCGTCATGGCCGTGCCGGCCTTAAAGAGATGCCCCATCTGCTCGCCCAAGACTCGCAGACGGGCCCCGGCGCCGGCCACAATCTCCGGGAAGGTCCAGGCCACCCGCGGGTCCGTCCTGGAGCCGACGATCCCTTGCGGGTCGCGCTGAAAGCGGACCACCTCCTCCGCCAGCTGGCGCGTCTCCCGGAAGGCCCATGCCAAGAAGGAAAGCAAGTCAGAAAAAAATTACTAAGGAAGAAGAGCCGGGGTCCCAACCCGGCAACGACAAAACCAAAGGAAAGCACTGACTGGAGAAGGACTCTTCCAAGTGTTGTGCTTCGAGCAACTTACCGCGCCGCTCTCGAGCGATGGTGCGGTCGCGCTCGTCTAGCACCCTCTCCAGGTCGGCGACCTTGGCAAGGGCCACCTTCAGCCCGACATCCTTGTCCTCGGCCGCCTTCACGGCCTCCTCGCGAAGCCGGGTCTCCCCCTGCCGGGTCTCCTCCGCCGTGGCCACCAGCGCGTTCAGGCGCTCCACCTCGGCCTGAACCTGCCCCTTGTCATCGGCCAGCTTGCCGCATTGCTAGTCCACCTCGGAAAGGGCCTGCTGCGCCTCCACGACCTTGGCAGCCTCCGCCTAGAGGCACTCCACCTCGGCCTCGAGGCGGCTCTTGTCGCCTGCCAGCTGCTCCCGCAGCCGGCTGGCTTCGTCGAGCGCCTGCAGGGCTCCCGTCGCCTTCGCCTTTGCCTTCTCCACCTCGGCCCCAAGCCGTCCGACGTCTGCGGCAAGCCGATCATAATGAAAACGAGCCCGAACCGGCCGGGTCTTCCAAGACAGCACCTCGGCTGCAGACAGATAACTCAGTAAAAAAGTACTATTTTAAGATTCGACCCAACTGCTACGTAGTTGGCCCAAATTTCGGGGGCTACACCCAGTGGGTGCGCTCGTGCGCCCCCACTAAAAAAGAGCATGAAAGAGAAATACCTGCCATGACGCGGAGCTCCTCCTCCTTGGCGGCGAGCCTCTCCTTGAGACACCGATGCGTCTCAAGGAGCCGGTTGAAGACGTTGACCCGGTAGGAGTCCAGTTGCTGCAGAAGAAAACGATGAACGCAAATCAGCAAGATAAGATTCGATCTAACTGCTACACAGTTGGCCCGAATCTCAGGGGCTACACACAATGGGTGCGCTGGCGCGCACCCACGAAGGAGAAAACAATGAAAAGAGAAAAGCAGAACGCAAACGAAAACTTTCGAAGACGGCGTGCTCCAGCTTCTGTGTTGCCTCGACCTCGGCCTGGGCGAAGTTCTGGATCCGGTCCGTCCGCCCTCGCAGGCGACGGCTCACGGCGACCATTTCCGCCTCCTCCTCGGTCGGAGGTCTAAAGGGAACCTCGCTGGTCCCGCTCCACGACGTCCGCGGCTTGGTGACCCGGCGTCCTCTGGACCTGAGCACCAGGGCGTGATCTCCACCGTCCGCCTCCCCTGAAGCAAGCGCTTTCTCCCGCGCCCTCTCCGGCACCGACACCGGCTCGATGGGCGGAGCGGTTTGAGGCTCCATCACCGGCGGCGCCTCGCTCGCCGGCATCCGGGACGCCCCTTCCGGCGTCGTCTCCTCCAAAACGGCATCGCCGCCGCCTCCGTCAGCCCCCGCCCGCTCGACCACGTCGGCCCGCGATGGGGTGCCATCCTCGACAACCACGACCTCCCAGTCGAGGTCCATCGCGTCCGCACGGCCGCCTTGGACTTGCTCCTTTTCCGACGCTGGAATGAAGACCGTCGTATCCGCCATCGTCCCCGCCGGCATCTCCGGCCACGCCGGCTCCTCGCCGGCTTGCGCCCACGCCGTCGCGGCGGCGGCGCTGACCCAGTCCTGGGTCGCCGCCACCTCCATCTCTGCCTCGGCCCGGTCCGGTCCCGCCAGGCCAGGCCCTCGGCATCGACCGGGTCCAGACCAAGGTCCGGATCCACCGGCGCTTCCTCCTCGTCCTGGTCGACGGTGCTAGACCGGCTCCTCTGGAACGCGACGCCCTCAGCGGACGCGGCGTCCGCCGCTGCCAGCACCAGCGAGATTGGCGACCTGAAGCACAAGACAAAAATAATTACGCCGAGTCGAGCGGAGCCGTTCAGCAACTCGGCTCGAACAAAAAGGGTCACTTACCCCGGCACCACCTGAACGGTGGGCCTTGCCGCCCTCTCTTATGGAGCGCCGCGCCTCCTCTTGGCAAGCGGCTTCGCACCTCCGGCCGGGTCCGCCGCGCGCTTCGCGGTTGGGGCCCGCGGCGGGACATTGTCCTTCCCATGTGGGCTCCTCGCTGTCGCCGCCCCCCGAGATGACCCGGCTCCGGCCATGCCGCCGCCTCCTCCACCCGGCGCCGCTACATCAGCGGCTCGCGCCAGCATCCCCAAAGCCGTGCCAGAACCGACGACTAAAGAAATATAAACAAGACTCACCTACTCGGCGCCGCGCGCCCGTGTCGGCGGCCGCCGCCTCCCCTCCGCCATGGGCTTCGGGCTCCTTCGAGGCAACCCGCACCACCTGCGCCTAGTCGTAAGGATGCCGGATGGCGTTCAGAAGCACCTCTCGCGTCGCGTCGGGGCGAACAAGAAGATAAGCAGGAGCGAAGTACGGAGACCAGGGACTCACCAATGGTGCTGGGTTCGCATGGCTGTACGGGGCCTTCCAGAACTCCCAATCAACCCCCAAGTTGGCCTTGGAGACATTGTTGACCCGACGCATGACCTGGTTCGCCGCCAGCCGCGTGTTCGCCATGCGGTTGGGGTCCTGGAGGCCGGTCATCTGACCGATGAGGTGGCTGTATTGCTGCAGCGGCAGCACCCGACGGACGACGAAGGCGGTGATGACGTCGGTGCCGGTGAGCCTCTCCCGGCCCTTCATCACCGACACCCGCTCGCACAGGTTGAGCACCTCTTGCGACGGGTGCTTGGGATAGTACCCCCAGTTCTGCTTCCCCCATGGCGGCGAGTTGATGAACGGCGGAAGGTTGATGCGGTCCTCGCCGAGGTTGCGGACGTAGAAGAAGGAGTTCTGCCATTTCTTGGCAGAATCCTCCAGCGGCATCCTCGGGCAGTAGGCGCCTGACCGCTTGGTGATGACGGCCGCCCCGCACTCGGACATCTCCGCTGCCTTCGGCCCCTGCTGCTTCAGGGAGAAGAAGCGCACCCAGAGGTCGATCGAAGGCTCGACCCCCAGGTACCCCTCGCAGAGGGTGACGAAGCCGGACAGCTGCAGGATGGCGCCGGCGCCGAGATGGTGCGGCTGGAGCCTGAAGAACTCCAGAAAGTCATGGAAGAAGCCGCTCGCGGGCAGCCCAAACCCGCGCTTGAAGTGCGGCAGGAAGACCATCCGCTCCGAGCCCTCGGGGAGCGGCTCCCGCTCACCCTGCGGGAGACGCGCCTCGACCTCCTCCGCCCTCGGCAGGCGCTTGGGGTCATAGAGGTAGGCGATGTCGTCAAGGGTGACGGTCGAACCCATCCACGATCCTGATGGCAGCGCCATCGACTCGAGCACGGAAGAAAGAAGGAAGAAGATGGCAAGAGAGGTTTGCTCAAGACAGCGGGCGTCGCAGCTAGCGGCGGTCGTCAGAAGGAGAGGGAGGATGAAGAGGCAGGGGGCGCGAGCGTGAATGATCTCCGCCGCTCCCTTCACCCCCAATTTATAGGCCACGATTTGAAACATGGCGAAGTGGGATCGTTTGTGCTCGCCCCTCCCACTTCCCCGCAATAAGTGCGCACGTACGAACGGAGTAACTGCCTGGAGAATGGCAACCGACCCGCGGACGCCGCAATAAATCCATGCGCGTGGGCCGAGGGTGCACGGCGGCGGGCCCCAGGACGTCGCCTCGTCCCGTCACGCGCATGGCCTGTCAGGCCCCTCTGGCTCCCAGGCGCCATGTGGTGGCAGCGCGAAGCCCAAAAGATTGCCCAAGATTCGTCAAACTCCTCGGTTTCCCGCCACGAGCGGGATGCGGCGATCCGGCTTCCGGAACCCAGCACACAATGGGTGTTGCCGGACCTGGCGGTCACCAATTCCGCCTCTGCAAGGGGGGAAACTGCGAAGGCCCTCCCATCTGAAGACGGCGTACCTTCACAGCTTCCGGGACTACTGTCGGGGGGATGAACACCAGGCAGGCAACGGAACCCGGATCCATTTCAAAAAATAACTTGGCCAACGTCGCCCCTCAATCTGGCTCGCTCAACCCGGCCAGGCCCTGCGACCCGGCCGAGCTCTGCAACCCGGCCAGACTCCTCAACTCGGCCCCAAAAACCATGCTCAAGACTTCCCCAACAAGGCAGCACCGCCCCTGGTGTGTTCTCCAAACCCGGCCAAGGGCCAGCGTCCGTCCCATCCCAGCCGTACGATGGGACGAGTCTCCACCAAGTGATCACTGAAGCCACAGTGCCCCGCCCATGCCTCTGGTCAGCCGGACGAGGCAACAGTTTCGGCGTTCTGGGAATGGGGGTCCCCAGACTTGCCTACCTGCGGCCCACGGCGTGGCTCTACGCATGGGCCCGTACCGCCCATCTTCATCAAGAAAGCATTCAAGACCCTCGCGAGGGCAAAGCCTCGCGAGGCGGATGACACAAGACCTCCTCAAGAGCAGCCTCACCAGGTTGGCTCGCGAGGGGCGGAGAGATCAAGGCGAGGTAAACCTTGAGAGGTTCTCATGACGTGAGCCATGACGATCAAGATCAGGCGGGCACCAGCACACGCAGTGTCCTTGTTTCCCCTTTGGTGCTAGGGAAGCGAGCGCAGGCGCGGAGTACCGAGGCGTCAAGCAAAGGTTTCCATATCGGTGTAACAAGACCAAGACCAGCAGGATGGCAAGACGGAGGTCACCATGGAGCCCAAGGCGGCGTCACCACCAGAGCCTTTAGCAGGCGAATACCGCTTTTGTCAGGATAAGCTGTACTAGCTATCCCCTTTCAATTTGGTCGTTGTTGGCTCCCTTCCCGCTCAATATTTGGGGAGAGGACCATGGCCTATATAGGTAGAACTAGCCACCACCGTAGGAGATAACTCATTCGGAGGCATCTCGTCTGATCTTGAGTGATCCTCATCCACACACAGAGCGCAAAAACACCTCAACCTCAGGAGGCTGTTCTTCCCCTTGTACTGTTCATCATCAGCCCAAGAGGCAATCCACCACCACCACACTGGAGTAGGGTATTACACCACAACGGTGGCCCGGACCAGTATAAACCCTGTGTTCCTTGTGTTGCGAGTTCGTCGAGCTCGTCCGTGAGATCTTAGCAAGCTAGGACGTGGATCGGTAGGGGGAGAACTTCGCGCGCATCCCAGAGTTCGAACCTTAAGGGTTTTCTCGGAACCCGTGATCCGACACCGCCGTAGGGGTGCGTCATAGCTTTCCTTCCGTAGATATGCGCTCCATCGCCGCCGCACTCCTCCCGCATGGCAGGCGTCTCGCTCCCGGCTCCGACGGCAGGCGCTGACGACGGGGCTAGGGGGCTTCGAGCCCTGGCCCCCGCCTTGCGGCAGGTACGATGGCTGCCCAAGTTCAAGCCGGAGATGCCGCCGCGCTACGACGGTGCGGTGGACCTGTCAGCTTTCCTGCTGGCATACGAAGAGGCCGTCTTCGAGGCTAGAGGGGACGACAAGGTCATGGCCAACTGGCTTCCCATGGTCCTCACTGGCGAGCCGCACACCTGGCTGCTCAACCACCCCAGATCCACGGTGGCGTCTTGGGAGGAGCTGCACGGTCTCTTCACAGCGCGTTACGCGGTGCCGGCGCACCACGTGGTCGCGGCCCTGCTAGGCGGCTCTCAAGAACCGCCTTCAGATCGCCATATCAAGCCATTCCTTCGCCATATCGACGCTGCTTCCAAGCGCTCGGGGGCTCCGCCGGGCTGGGCTGCACCCAAAGCCGACCTCACCTTTGACTCAGAAGACCACCCCGTCACCATCGCCGGCTTGGGCGCACTCCCAATGCTCTGCACGCCCACCATCTGCAACGTGGCCGTCACCAAGACCCTCATCGACAGCGGCGCCAGCCTCAACATGCTCTCTGTGGAGGCCTTCAGCCTTCTTCATGTGCCGCTCGATCGGCTCAGCCTCAGCAAGCCCTTCTCGGCGCCGCCCACTCCCTGGGGTAGATCCGCCTCCCCGTCACCTTTGGCACGCGCGACAACTACCGCGCCGAGATGGTCGACTTCGACATCGCCCGCATCGACCTCCCGTACAACACCATCCTCGCGTACCCAGCGCTGGCCCAGTTCATGGCAGCAACCCATCCGGCCTACAACCTCATGAAGATGCATGGAAGCAAGGGCATCCTCACCATCAAGGGGGACGCCAAGGAGGCCCTGGCAGTGCTCAATCTTGCCTTCAAGACCGCCGCGGCGGCACAGCCCGTCGACGCAAGCACCTCCGAGCCCAGGGGAGCCGCACCAACCAAGAAGAAGCAATTGTTCACCCAAGACAAGTTGGAAACCAAGCAGGGTTCGGTCGATGAGGACGGGATCTCAGGGGCCACCTTTACCGTAGGTGCCGGCCTCGACCCAAGCCAAGAGGAAGCATTGGTGAAGTTCTTGCGTGCAAACAAGGAAATATTCACATGGGAACCCAAGTAGCAGGTGGGGATCCCGAGAGAGGTGATTCAGCATCACTTAAGGGTGTGCCCCAATGTACGCCCTGTGAAGCAGTGGGCGAGGCGGCAGTCCACGGAGAAGGAGGCCTTCATCGTTAAAGAAACCCGCAAGTTGGCGGCGGCGGGTGCCATTCGCGAGGTGCAGTACCCCGAATGGCTGCCAAACCCCGTCGTTGTGCCGAAGAAAGGCGGGAAGGAGCGAATGTGCGTCCACTTCACCAACCTCAACAAGGCCTGCCCCCAAGATCCGTTCCCGCTTCCACGCATTGACCAGATCGTTGACTCCACCGCCGAGTGCGACCTGTTGTGCTTCCTGGATGCGTTCTCAGGGTATCACCAGATCAAGATGGCGGTGGAAGATGTAGATAAGACAGCCTTCCTGACCCCGTGCGGGGTGTACTGCTACACTTGCATGCCTTTCGGACTGCGCAACACGGGCACGACCTTTCAGCAGTTGATGCATATCGCCTTAGGGCGACAGCTCGGGAGAAACACGGAGGCCTACGTCGACGACATCATGGTGAAGTCTCGGGAGGCCCGAACCTTGATCCAAGACCTGGAGAAGACTTTCGCGAGTCTGCGCCAGGTGAACTTGCGACTTAACCCGAAGAAGTGCGTATTTGGTGTCCCTTCGGGCAAGCTGCTGGGTTTCCTCGTGTCCCATAGAGGGATTAAGGCGAACCCAGAGAAGATCAAGGCCATTGAAGACATCAGCCCACCGCAAACCCTCAAGAAAATGCAGAAGCTGGCCGGTCGGGTAACTGCGTTGGGGCGCTTCATCTCCAAGCTGGGAGAGCGCGCCCTACCCTTCTTCAAGCTGATGAAAAAGATGGGCCCGTTCGAGTGGACCCTGGAGGCAGACCAAGCTTTTCAAGACCTCAAGAGATACCTGACGAGCCCTCCAGTGATGGTAGCGCCACGACATCTCGAGCCCCTGGTGCTTTATCTTGCCTCCACCCCGTACTCCGCCAGCGCGGCTATGGTGGCGTTTCGGAAAGAGCACCAAGCCAAAGGCGCGTCGTGCCAGGCCACGCCGCCAGCTGAGCCGACGCAAGATCAGGAAGGCGCCACAAGAACCGCAGCAGCGTCGACAAAGGACCAAGCTCGACAGGGCAATGCCGCCAAGGTCCCGACAAAGGATCAAGCGTCGGGGGTTTCGCTACCTCAGGAGACACCCCAACTCCCACAAGACACGAGCCTCGCCAACGCGCCTGCTCTCATCGAGCACCCGGTGTATTTTGTCAGCACGGTGCTACGAGATGCAAGGGCACGATATCCCATGCCTCAGAAGCTCTTGCTCGCGCTCCTAGTGGCCTCGCAGAAGTTGCGGCACTACTTCCAGGGTCACCCCATCAAGGTCGTTTCAGCCTACCCATTGGAGAGGGTGCTCAGGAGCCCCAACTCTGTCGGAAGGGTCGCCGAGTGGAACATCGAGCTGCAGGCGTTCCAGTTGGAGTTCAGCACTACGAGGGTCATCAAGGGAGCTGTACTCGCTGATTTCGTGGCTGAATGGGCGCATGCCCCGATGCTTGAAGAAGGTGAAGACCGGTCCACCTCGCCGGGGAGTGAGGCGCCAGACGGCTGGGTCACGTATTTTGCTGGCGCCTTCGCGCACCAGGGCACGGGGGCTGGAGCTGTACTCGTCTCGCCCACTCTGGACAAGCTCTACTACGTTGTGCAGCTCTGCTTTCAGCAGGGCGAGAAGGTCTCCAACAACATTGCAGAAGACGAAGGCCTCATAGCTGGCCGGAAGGCTACGGTAGCTCTGGGGGTGAAGCGCCTCCCGTTAGGGGCGACTCGTAGCTCCTCGTCAACTTCTCCAACAAGGTATACGAGCCGAAGGACGAGCACATGGAGGCGTACCTCGTGAAGGTGCGCAAGATAGAGAAGCGGATCCTGGGAGTTGCAGCACGCGCCCCGTGGCACCAACAAAGAAGCTGATAAGATCGCTAGAAGGGCGTCCAGGCGGCAGCCCCGAGAGACTGGCGTCTTCGAGGAGCGGCTCTTGAAGCCATCAGCGACACCACCACTTTCAAGAACAGCTCAGCCTCGGGAGGAGCTCCCGCAGCCGCCTGCCACAGGAGCCCCAGCCCGTGGCCCGACCTCAGGAGTGCGCCTGCTCTTGGCGCTCGAGCTCCAAGAGAGATGCTGGACCAAGGAATTCAAGGAATACCTGATGCAAGGGGCGCTGTCAGAGAAGGAGGAGGATGCAGAGCGTGTGGCCCGGCAAGCCACGACATACTGCATCCGAGACGGTGAGTTGTACAGGAAGCGAACAAATGACGTTTCACTGTGTTGCATCTCCAGAGACCAGGGGAAGGAGTTGCTAATATACACGGAGGGGACTACGGGCACCACTCGTCATCACGGTCCCTCGTCGGCAAGGCATTCCGCAGCGGATTCTACTGGCCCACGACGCTCAATGACGCAGCCGAGCTGGTGAAGTCCTGTGAAGCCTGCCAGTTCCACGCCAAGCAGATCCATCAACAGGCTCAGGGCCTCCAGACCATCCCACTCACATGGTCGTTCATGGTCTGGGGGCTGGATATCTTGGGCTTGTTCCCTCGAGCGCATGGGGGCTACCGCTACCTCTACGTTGCCATTGACAAGTTCACCAAGTGGGCGGAGGTGGAAGCCGTCCGCACCATCCCAGCTGGTTCCGCGGTCACGTTTATCAAGGGTCTCGTGAACCGCTTCGGGGTCCCCAACCGCATCATCACTGATAATGGTTCGTAGTTCACCAGTAATCTCTTCAAAACATATTGTGCTAACCTTGGAATGCAGATCTGCTACGCTTCGGTGGCGCACCTCAGGAGCAATGGTCAGGCCGAACACGCCAACGCGGAGGTCCTGAGGGGCCTCAAGACCAGGACTTTCAAGAAGAAGCTGGAGGCCCGCGGCAGGGGCTGGTAGAAGGAACTCCAGTCCGTGCTGTGGTCCATCCGTACCACCGCCACCAAGCCGACGGGCGAGACCCCGTTCTTCCTCGTCTACGGGGCAGAAGCAGTCCTCCCTCACAAGGTCAAGCATCGCTTTGCACGGGTCCTGGCGTTTGATGAAATGCAATAGGACGCCACACGAGGGATGGACCTCGTGCTGGGGGAGGAACGCCGCCGCGAAGCCGCACTAGGGGTGGCAAGGTATCAGCAGGCGCTGCAGCGATACCACTGCCGCAACATACGCTCCAGGATGATCGAGGCGGGCGACCTCGTCCTGAGGCGGGTCCTCTCCAGGGAGGGGCTGCACAAGCTCTCACCCATGTGGGAGGGCCAGTTCAGGGTTGTCCATATCTCGGGCCAGCGCCAGCGCGCTGAACGCAGGACGGGTGCCCATCCGAGCGCTGGGCGTCCAGCACCTCCGGAAGTTCTACCCATGAAGCAAGGCCCAGCGCCTGTGAAGAAAGGCCCAGTGCCTATGAAGAAGGCCCGGTGCCTGTGAAGATCGCCGCCCGTGACACTCTCACATAATAATGAGTGGGGCTCTACACACCCCGGAGTCTCAGAAGTGCCGCCCTCGGGCCTCGGGGGCTCCCTCCCACGTCTTAGTGGCAGCACTTAGCTCCGCGCTGGTGAGAAGACTTGAAGACTAGACTAGGTGCTGGACGCGGCTTTTCATTTGCTTTCCGTAGTTGGCTCGCCTTCTTTTAATCGAAGTTTGCTTCTGGTGTTCCTTGCTGATTTGGTTCCGTCGCCTTTTGCCGCTATTTCCGACTCTAGTTAACTTGTGTTCTCTCTCTCGCATACCTTGCGAGGGGGCTAGGCAGGTGCCCTCGCGAGCGTTTTTCCTTCTCTCTGTCTTTTGTCTGCTTTCTCGCGAGGCACCCTCGCTCGAGCCCACAAGCTGGCGCATCTCTCCTAATCCGTGCCCCTCGGGTACCATGATATGAAGCACTGGATCAAGGCTTGAGGTGAACGATAAGTCTCCTAGCGAGCTTCGTAACGAATTTTTGGTAGTTCCTGAGCGACCACTAAGTCAATACGGGCACGAGGAAACAAGTGCCTCATGAAGAGGAGGCTACCCCGAACGCGCCAAGCTAAGTTATCTCTGCACAAAATAACGACACAGCACGGAAACAACAGACATAGAACAATGATTGAGGAATCATAGTTTGATACACGCCCTCCAGGGCCCATACTGGTTTCATTTTTGATGCAGGAAGGAAAGGAAGAACAAAACAAAAGCGGCGCTTGCCCCTACAGCGGTCCACGGGGGCAGGCCCTTGGCGACGTCCCGAGCTCAGCCGGACCCCTCCTCGCGCTTCACGGAGGCGCGACGATGAGACGACCCGCTACCACCTTCGAAACAGGCGCAGCGGCTGGTCGTAGCCGCCACTGCTGGAGCTGTCGCCGAGAGAAGAGCCACCATAGCTGGACGAGGCGCGGCCGGTACCTAGGGCGGGTTCGCCCTCGTCCTCGTCGCGGCTGTCTCCGAGGCCGAGCACCTCCTCACCATCGTTCACCTCGGGGCAGCACCAGGCGCGGCGACCGTCCTCCCTGAACACCCTCACATAGAGGGTCGCATCACCGTCATACTTGAAGTGGAGGGTGCACCGCCTGCCCAGGCCGCGCACGCGGGCAAACGTCTGCCAACCACGAGCCAGGGCTATGTTGCCCGCGGCGGAGACCTCGACCACGACCCAAGAAGCCCTACTGCAGCAACCGTCCTCCTGCAGCCAGAACCCGCCTGGGCCACAGGCTGGTAGCTCGTCGACGAAGAAACACGGAAGTTGAAGCCAGTTGCCGGCCGGGTTCTCCGACCAGACAACGAACTATGGCAGAACCTCTGCCGAGTGGAAGCGTCGCCGGGGAGGCCGCGCAACCACGGCGCGTCTCCCTTCATCGACGGGGCTGCCGCGACCGGGCGACCTCGCCACAGCAGCGGGCGCCACCCGGGAGCGGGGGCGCTGGCGAGGTCGCGGTGTGCTTCGTGGACGGCAGCGTCCGCTCACCGGGGACAGGGGAGCGGGCCCTCTGGGGCCTTCCCTTTCTCCGCGGCAGAGAACCTCTTTGACGACGCCATTGCTACTAGCATAGGAGCAAGGAGGAAGAAGCAAGCGGACTGGGAAGAGATGGGTGACGGGGGCTCTGCCCCCCTCCCCATTTATAGAAAGAGAAGGCCAACCAGCGCCTCCCACTATCGTAGGTAATGATGGTTTTCCCTTGCATGTCGCAGGGACTTGTCAAGTTGGGCAGTTGTCGAGGCAGCGTGGGGAAGCGGAGACGCCCACATCCAATCAACCGCCATGCGTCGACCAGGGCCGCAGGCTATTGGGGCCCACGGCGCTCCGCACTTGACCTTTGTCTTCGCCTCAAAGCCAAGCCCGAGCGCGCCTTGGGCCCTGGGCTACTGTCGACGTTCTGGGAACGAGGGTCCCCAGACTTGCCTACCTGCAGCCCACGACATGGCTCTGCGCGTGGGCTCGTATGACCCATCTTCATCAACAAGGCATTCAAGACCCTCGCGAGGGGCCAAGCCTCGCGAGGTGGACGACACAAGACCTCCTCAGGAGCAGCCTCACCAGGTTGGCTCCTGAGGGGCGGAGAGATCAAGGCGAGGCAAACCTCGCGAGGTTCTCGTGACGTGAGCCATGACGATTCAGATCAGGCGGGCGCCAGCACATGTAGTGTCCTTGTTTCCCCTTTTGTGCTAGGGAAGCGAGCGCAGGCGCGGAGTACCGAGGCGTCAAGCAAAGGTTTCCATATCAGTGCAACAAGACCAAGACCAGCAGGACGGCAAGACGTAGGTCACCATGGAGCCCAAGGCGGCGTCACCACCAGAGCCTTTTGTAGGCGAAGACCGCTTTTGTCAGGATAAGCTGTCCCCTTTCAAATTGGCCGTTGTTGTCTCCCTTCCCGCTCAATATTTGGGGAGAGGACCAGGGCCTATATAGGTAGAACTAGCCACCACCGTAGGAGATAACTCATTCGGAGGCATCTCGTCTGATCTTGAGTGACCCTCATCCACAAACAGAGCGCAAGAACACCTCAACCTCAGGAGGCTGTTCTTCCCCTTGTACTGTTCATCATCAGCCCAAGAGGCAATCCACCACCACCACACTGGAGTAGGGTATTACACCACAACGGTGGCCTGAACGAGTATAAACCCTGTGTTCCTTGTGTTGCGAGTTCGTCGAGCTCGTCCGTGAGATCTTAGTAAGCTAGGACGTGGATCAGTAGGGGGAGAACTTTGCACGCACCCCAGAGTTTGAACCTTAAGGGTTTTGCCGGAACCCGAGATCTGACAACAGTGCCCCCACCTACCCGCTGACCAGGGCTGGCGTGGCAACAATGCACCCGACGTCATCCATGATGCCGGCAAGCGGCGGCCTGACGGAGCGCCACTGTAGCCGACTCGACTCGGCCACGCCCTAACGACCGACAAGACGACACATAATGCCCCCTAGGAGCCTGGGGCCCGCGCCCGGCGTACCCGGCGAGCCATGGTACCCGGTGGGTCCCAGCACCGGGTTCCTGGACACTGACAACCCGGCCCTATGGCCTTGTAACATTACCCTTGTACCCCTGGGGGGTTGACCTATAAAACCCCCCAGGAGCCCTCATGCATATGGGCAAGCAATGCAACAAACTAACCCTTCCACCCACTCTCGCGTCTAGCAAGCAACACCCGAGGAGAGGGAGCAGCCTAAGCCTTGGCCTGACCTCCTTCTTCCTCCATACAGCTCTAGGAGCAACTATGTACTGTTACATATAAACCACACTCGGCAGGACTAGTGGTGTTATCTCTCCGAGGAGCCCCGAACCTGGGTATGTCTTGCGTCCCGCGCTCGCTCATGCCGATCTCGCCTCTGGAGCCCACCAGTGACCTCAAGCCTCCTCCTATCTTTAGCCATCCCATGGCATCTGCCGTGCGCCCACCACGACAGTGGGTAAACAAATTACTGTTGGGTAATTGATAGAACTTCAAATAATTATGACGATATCCAGGCAATGATCATTACATAGGCATCGCGTCCAAGATTAGTAGACTGACTCCTGCCTACATCTACTACTATCACTCCACACATCGACCGCTATCCAGCATGCATCTAGTGCATTAAGTTCGTGGAAAAACGGAGTAATGCAATAAGAACGATGACATGATGTAGACAAGATCCGTTTATCTATTGCGTAGATATAGATCCCATCTTCTTATCCTTAGTAGCAACGATACATACGTGTTGTTTCCCTTTCTGTCACTGGGATCAAGCACCGTAAGATCGAACCCACTACCGGGCGCCTCTTCCCATTGCAAGATAGATAGATCAAGTTGGCCAAACAAAACCCAAATATCAGAGAAGAAATACGAGGCTACAAGAGATCATGCATATAAGAGACCAAAGAAACTCAAATAACTTTCATGGATATAAAAAGATATAACTGATCATAAACTCGAAGTTCATCAGATCCCAACAAACACACCGCAAAAAGAGTTACATCATATGGATCTCCAAGAGACCATTGTATTGAGAATTCAGCGAGAGAGAGAAAGCAATCTAGCTACTAACTACGGACCCGAAGGTCTACAAAGAACTACTTACGCATCACTAGAGAGGCACCAATGGAGGTGGTGAACCCCATCCGAGATGGTGTCTAGATTGGATCTGGTGGTTCTGGACATTACGGCGGCTGGATGAATATTTCGTCGACTCCCCTAGGGTTCTGGTATTTTTAGGGAATTTATAGAGCAAAGAGGCAGTCCGGGGGGCACCCGAGGTGGGCACAACCCACCAGGGCGCGCCTGGGCCTCCTGGCGTGCCCTCGTGGGTTGTCCCCTCCTCGGGACTCCCCCCAGGTGCAACTAGGGCCCAATGTGTTCCTTCTGGCCCATAAAAAATCTTCGTGGAGTTTCGTGGCATTTGGACTTCGTCTGATATTGATTTCCTGCAATGTAAAAAACATGGGAAAAATAGCAACTGGCACTTGGCACTATGTCAATAGGTTAGTACCAAAAAATTATATAAAATGACTATAAAATGATTATAAAATAGCATGGAACAATCAAAAATTATAGATACGTTGGAGACGTATCAATGACCTACAATTATATGGGATCAATTGTAGCTCTTTTTGATAAGTAAGAGTGTCAAACTCAATGAGGAGCAGAAGGAAATGGCAAGTAGTTTTCAGTAAGGTAATGTCTGCAAGTGCTGAAATTGTAAGTAGCGGAGTAGTTTGATAGCAAGACAATTTGTAACGAGCAAGTAACAATAGTAGTAACAAATATGCAGCAAGTAGCCCAATCCTTTTGCGGCAAAGGACAGGCCAAAACGGTTTCTTATGATAAGCAAAGCATTCTTGAGGGTACACGGGAATTTCATCTAGTCACTTTCATCATGTTGGTTTAATTCATGTTCACTACTTTGATATTTTGATATGTGGGTGGACCGGTGCTTAGGTGTTGTTCTTACTTGAAAAAACCTCCTACTTATGATTAACCCTCCCGCAAGCATCCGCAACTACAAGTAAAGTATTAAGAATAAATTCTAACCATAGCATTAAACTATTGGATCCAATCGGTCCCTTACGGAATAGCGCATAAACTGGGGTTTAAGCTTCTGTCACTCTCGCAACCCATCATCTAATTGCTACTCCACAATGCATTCCCTTAGGCCCAAATATGGTGAGGTGTCATGTAGTCTACATTCACATGACACCACTAAGGGAATCACAGCATACATACTATCAAAATATCGAACACATATCAAATTGACATGATTACTTGCAACATGATTTCTCCCGCGACCTCAAGGACAAAAGTATCTACTCACAAATGATAAACATGCTCATGATCAGAGGAGTATTAAATAGCATAATGGATCTGAACATATAATCTTCCACCAAATAAACCATATAGTAATCAACTACTAGATGTAATCAACACTACTAGTCACCCACAAGCACCAATCTATAGTTCCGGTAACAAGATTGAACACAAGAGATGAACTAGGGTTTGAGATGAGATGGTGCTGTTAAACATGTTGATGGAGATTGCCCTCCCCAAGATGGGAGAGTTGTTGGTGATGATGAGGACGATGATTTCGCCCTCCAGGAGGGAAGTTCCCCCGGCGGAATCGCTCCGCCGGAGGGAAAAAGTGCTCCTGCCCAAGTTCCGCCTCGAGATGGCGGTGCTCCGTCCCGAAAGTCCTCTCCTTATTTTTTCTAGGTCAAAATGACTTATATACCAGAAGATGGGCACCGGAGGTGGGCCGAGTTGGTCACAACCCACCAGGGCGCGCCTCGGCTCCCTGGCGCGCCCAGGTGGGTTGTGCCCACCTGGTGGGCCCCCTCTAATAGTTATTTGCTCCAATAATTCTTAAATATTCCATCAAAATTCCTCGGGATGTTTCAGCTTGTTTGGAGTTGTGCTGAATAGGTGGCCTGACGTAGCTTTTCCAGGTCCAGATTTCCAGCTGCCAGAATTCTCCCTCTTTGTGTGTAGCTTGTAAATTATGAGAGAAAAGGCATTAGAATTACTCCAAAAAGCATTATTCAGGATAAAACATTATGAATAACAGTAAGAAAACATGATGCAACATGGACGTATCAACTCCCGCAAGCTTAGACCTCGCTTGTCCTCAAGCAAAAACCGAAATCGAAAAACATGTCCACATGCTTTGAGAGAGAGGTGTCGATAAAAACAAAATATGGACATAGAAGCATCATGTTAATTATTATAACATCAACAAATTAAACACATGACTTTTATCATAGAACTTTTATCATACACTTCTCATGAATAAGTAATAGTTCATCACACAATCGAAGTATATAGCAAAAACTCTATTAGAAACCAACAAACTATGTTCTCAGTCAACTTTGCAACTATAGTTCATCATCTTTTAGGGAAGCGTGCTACCTCTTGAGCATGCGTTGGTTTTCCCTTGAAGAGGAAAGGGTGATGTACCAAAGTAGCATAAGTATTTCCCTCAGTTTTTGAGAACCAAGGTATCAATCCAATAGGAGACAACGCACAAATCACCTAGTACCTGCACAAACAATCAAGAACCTTGCAACCAATGCGATAAAGGGGTTGTCAATCCCTTCACGGTCACACGCAAAAGTGAGATCTAATAAAGATAATAAAGTAAATATTTTTGGTATTTTTGTTGTATAGATTGGAAAGTAAAGATTGCAAAATAGTAAACGAGATGCGATGTAAATAAAAGAGATGCAATATAATAAGAAAGAGACCCGGGGGCCATAGGTTTCACTAATGGCTTCTCTCAAGATAGTATGTATTACGGTGGGTGAACAAATTACTGCCGAGCAATTGATAGAAAAGCGCATAGTTATGAGAATATCTAAGGCAATGATCATGAATATGGGCATCACGTCCGTGTCAAGTAGACCGAAACAATTCTGCATCTACTACTATTACTCCAGACATCGACCGCTATCCAGCATGCATCTAGAGTATTAAGTTCATAAGAACAGAGTAATGCATTAAGCAAGATGACATGATGTAGAGGGATAAACTCAAGCAATATGATATAAACCCCATCTTTTTATCCTCGATGGCAACAATACAATATGTGCCTTGCTGCCCCTACTGTCACTAGGAAAGGACAACGCAAGATTGAACCCAAAGCTAAGCACTTCTCCCATTGCAAGAAAGATCAATCTAGTAGGCCAAACTATACCGATAATTCGAAGAGACTTGCAAAGATATCAAATCATACATATAAGAATTCAGAGAAGAACCAAATAATATTCATAGATAATATTGTTCATAAATCCATAATTCATCGGATCTTGGCAAACACACCGCAAAAGATTATTACATCGAATAGATCTCCAAGAACATCGAGGACAACTTTGTATTGAGAATCAAAGAGAGAGAAGAAGCCATCTAGCTAATAACTATGGACCCGAAGGTCTATGGTAAACTACTCACGCTTCATCACAGAGGCTATGGTGTTGATGTAGAAGCCCTCCGTGATCGATTCCCCCTCCGGTAGATCGCCGGAAAAGGCCCCAAGATGGGATCTCACGGGTACATAAGGTTGCGGTGGTGGAAAAGTGGTTTCGTGGTTCCCCCTGATGTTTTAGGGTATAAGAGTATATATAGGCGAAAGAAGTTCGTCGGTGGAGCTACGAGGGGCCCACGAGGGTGGGGGCGCGCCTACGCCCCTGGGCGTGCCCTCCTGCCTCCTGGCGTTCCAGACTTCAACTCCAAGTCTTCTGGTTTGCTTTCGGTCCAAGAAAGATCATCGCGAAGGTTTCATTCCGTTTGGACTTCGTTTGGTATTCCTTTTCTGCAGAACTCTAAAATAGGCAAAAAAAACAGAAACTGGCACTGGGCCTCCGGTTAATAGGTTAGTCCCAAAAATAATATAAAAGAGCATATTAAATCCAATTAAACATCCAAAACAGATAATATAATAGCATGGAACAATCAAAAATTATAGATACGTTGGAGACGTATCAAGCATCCCCAAGCTTAATTCCTGCTCGTCCTCGAGTAGGTAGATGATAAAAACAGAATTTTTTATGTGGAATGCTACCTATCATAATTATCAATGTAATTCTCTTTATTGTGGCATGAATGTTCAGATCCATAAGATTCAAAACAAAAGTTTAATATTGACATAAAAATAATAATACTTCAAGAATACTAATAAAGCAATCATGTCTTCTCAAAATAACATGGCCAAAGAAAGCTATCTCTTTATTGTGAAAGAAATCATATAGTCTGGCTATGCTCCATCTTCATCACACAAAATATTGAAATCATGCACAACCCCGATGACAAGCTAAGCAATTGTTTCATACTTTTGATGTTCTAGAACTTTTGCAATCTTCACGCTATACATGAGCGTGAGCCATGGACATAGCACTATAGGTGGAATAGAATGGTGGTTGTGGAGAAGACAAAAAGGAGAAGATAGTCTCACATCAACTAGGCATATCAACGGGCTATGGAGATGCCCATCAATAGATATCAATGTGAGTGAGTAGGGATTGCCATGCAACGGATGCACTAGAGCTATAAGTGTATGAAAGCTCAACAAAAGAAACTAACTGGGTGTGCATCCAACTCGCTTGCTCACGAAGACCTAGGGCAATTTGAGGAAGCCCATCATTGGAATATACAAGCCAAGTTCTATAACAAAAAATTTCCCACTAGTATATGAAAGTGACAACAAAGGAGACTCTCTATTATGAAGATCATGGTGCTACTTTGAAGCACAAGTGTGGAAAAAGGATAGTAGCATTGTCCCTTCTCTCTTTTTCTCTCATTTTTTTATTTGGGTCTTTCTCTCTTTTTTATAGCCTCTTTTTTTTCGTCCGGAGTCTCATTCTGACTTGTGGGGGAATCATAGTCTCCATCATTCTTTCCTCACTGGGACAATGCTCTAATAATGATGATCATCACACTTTTATTTACTTACAACTCAAGAATTACAACTCAATACTTAGAACAAAATATGACTCTATGTGAATGCCTCCGGTGGGATGTACCGGGATGTGCAATGAATCAAGAGTGACAAGTATGTAAATTATGAAAGGTGGCTTTGCCACAAATACGATGTCAACTACATGATCATGCAAAGCAATATGACAATGATGAAGCGTGTCATAATAAACGGAACGGTGGAAAGTTGCATGGCAATATATCTCGGAATGGCTATGGAAATGCCATAATAGGTAGGTATGGTGGCTGTTTTGAGGAAGGTATATGGTGGGTGTATGATACCGGCGAAATTTGCGCGGTATTAGAGAGGCTAGCAATGGTGGAAGTGTGAGAGTGCGTATAATGCATGGACTCAACATTAGTCATAAAGAACTCACATACTTATTGCAAAAATCTATTAGTTATCAAAACGAAGTACTATGCGCATGCTCCTAGGGGGATAGATTGGTAGGAAAAGACCTTCGCTCGTCCCCGACCGCCACTCATAAGGAAGACAATCAATAAATAAATCATGCTCCGACTTCATCACATAACGGTTCACCATACGTGCATGCTACGGGAATCACAAACTTTAACACAAGTATCTCTCAAATTCACAACTACTCAACTAGCATGACTCTAATATCACCATCTTCATATCTCAAAACAATCATAAATAATCAAACTTCTCATAGTATTCAATGCACTTTATATGAAAGTTTTTATTATACCCATCTTGGATGCCCATCATATTAGGACTAATTTTATAGCCAAAGAAAATTGCCATGCTGTTCTAAAAGACTCCCAAAATAATATAAGTGAATCATGAGAGATCAATAATTTCTATAAAATAAAACCACCACCGTGCTCTAAAAAGATATAAGTGAGGCACTAGAGCAAAATTATCGAGCTCAAAAGATATAAGTGAATCATATAGAGTATTCTAATAAATTCCGATTCATGCGTGTCTCTCCAAAATATGTGTACAGCAAGGATGATTGTGGTAAACTAAAAAGCAAATACTCAAATCATACAAGACGCTCCAAGCAAAACACATATCATGTGGTGAATAAAAATATAGCCTCAAGTAAAGTTACCGATAGACGAAGACGAAACAGGGGATGCCTTCCGGGGCATCCCCAAGCTTAGGCTTTTGATTGTCCTTGAATTTTACCTTGGGGTGCCTTGGGTATCCCCAAGCTTAGGCTCTTGCCACTCCTTATTCCAAAATCCATCAAATCTTTACCCAAAAACTTGAAAACTTCACAACACAAAACTTCAACAAAAAATCTCATGAGCTTCGTTAGTATAAGAAAATAAACCACCACTTTAAGGTACTGTAATGAACTCATTATTTATTTATATTGGTGTTAAACCTACTGTATTCCAACTTCTCTATGGTTCATACCCCCCGATACTACTCATAGATTCATCAAAATAAGCAAACAACACACGAGAAACAGAATCTGTCAAAACAGAACAATCTGTAGCAATCTGATATGTTTGAATACTAATGTAACTCCAAAAATTCTGAAATAAATTGGTGGACGTGAGGAATTTGTATATTAATCATCTGCAGAAAGAATCAACCTAAAAGCACTCTCCAGTAAAAAAATGGCATCTAACCTCGTGAGCGCAAAAGTTTCTGTTTTTACAGCAAGATCGCAAAGACTTCACCCAAGTCTTCCCAGAGGTTCTACTTGGCACAAACACTAACTAAAACATAAAACCACATCTAAACAGAGGCTAGACGATTTATTTATTACTACACATGAACAAAAAGAAAAGAACAAAAATAAAATTGGGTTGCCTCCCAACAAGCGCTATCGTTTAACGCCCCTAGCTATGCATAAAAACAAGAATAGATCTAGGTATTGTCATGTTTGGTATGCAATTCATAAGTGGCTCTCATAATAGATTCATAAGGAAATTTAAACTTCCTAGGAAAGTATTCCATGCCTTTCCTTAGCGGAAATTGGAATCTATTATTTCCTTCTTTCATGTCAATAATTGCACCAATTGTTCTAAGGAAAGATCTACCAAGAATAATAGGACATGTAGGGTTGCAATCTATATCAAGAACAATGAAATCTACGGGAACATATTCATATTTGCAACAATAAGAACATCATTAATCCTTCCATAGGTTTCTTAATGGTGGAATCCGCAAGATGCAAATTTAAAGAACAATCATCAAATTCACGGAAACCTAGCACATCACACAAATTTTTTGGAATCATGGAAACACTAGCACCCAAATCGCATAAAGCATAGAATTCGGGATCTTTAATCTTAATTTTAATAGTAGGTTCCCACTCATCATAAAGTTTTCTAGGGATAGAAACTTCTAGTTCAAGCTTTTCTTCATAGGATTGCATTAAAGCATCAACAATATGTTTAGTAAAAGCTTTATTTTGATTATAAGCATGAGGAGAATTTAACACGGATTGCAACAAGGAAATACAATCTATCAAATAGCAATTATCATAATTAAATTCTTTGAAATCCAAAATAGTGGGTTCATTGCTATGTAAAGTTTTGACCTCTTCAATCCCACTTTTATTAATTTTTGCATCAAGATCTAAAACCTCCGAATCATTGGGACGCCTTTTAACTAAAGTTAACTCATCTCCAGTCACATATTTATCAAGATTCATATTAGAAAACAAAGATTTAATAGGAGTCACATCAATCACTTTTATATCTTCATCATTATTATCATGAAAACTAGAAGAACACGCTTTCACAAAGCAATCTTTTTTAGCACGCATCCTTGCGGTTCTTTCTTTGCACTCATAAATGGAAATTCTCATGGCTTTGAGAGACTCATTGATGTCATGCTTAGGAGGAATAGATCTAAGTTTCAAAGAATCAACATCAAGAGAAATTCTATCCACGTTCCTAGCCAACTCATCAATCTTAAGCAATTTTTCTTCAACCAAAGCATTGAAATTATTTTGCGAACTCATAAATTCTTTAACACTAGTCTCAAAATCAGAGCATCTTATTAAAATTTCCATAACAGTTGTTGTAGGAATTACCATAATTATTAGAGGAATTACTAGGAAACGGCCTAGAATTAAAGTTTCCTCTATACGCGTTGTTACCAAAATTGTTCCTACCAACAAAATTCACATCCATAGATTCATTATTATTCGCAATAAAAGTGGACAATGGAATATCATTAGGATCAGAAGAAACACTTTTATTAGCAAACAATTTCATAAGTTCATCCATCTTTCCACTCAAAACATTAATCTCTTCAATCACATGAACTATTTTACTAGTGGATCTTTCGGTGTGCCATTGAGAATAATTAACCATAATATTGTCTAGGAGTTTAGTAGCTTCTCCTAAATTTAATTCCATAAAAGTGCCTCCGATGGCCGAATCTAAAAGATTTCTAGAAGCAAAATTCAATCTGGCATAATTTTTTGTATAATCATCCACAAATTCAAACCATGTGTAGGGCAATTACGTATCATTAATTTCATCCTCTCCCAAGCTTGTGCAATATGCTCATGATCAAGTTGCTTAAAATTCATAATATCGTTCCTAAGGGAGATGATCTTAGTGGGAGGAAAATACTTAGAGATAAAAACATCTTTGCACTTATTACATGAATCAATACTATTTTTAGGCAAAGAAGAGAACCAAGTTTTAGCACGACCTCTAAGCGAAAACGGAAATAGCTTCAATTTAACAATATCATTATCCACATCTTTCTTCTTTTGCATATCACACAAATCAGCAAAGTTGTTTAGATGGGTAGCGGCATCTTCACTAGGAAGGCCAAAAAATTGATCCGTCATAACAAGATTCAACAAAGCAGTATTAATCTCACAAGATTCAGCATCAGTAGTAGGAGCAATCGGTGTGCTAAAAATCATTGTTGTTGGTATTGGAAAAGTGACATAATTTAGTATTATCTTGAGCCATCGTGACAAACAGACAATCCAACACACAAGCACACAAGAAGCAAGCGGAAAGAAATGAACGGAATGTAGCGATCCGACCTCAGACGGTCAAATATCTGTGCATAACTGTCATCCCTAGATCGGTAATGCTGACACACACAGTACTCGAATGGATTTATAACGGAGTAGCAATCACACACTTATTACATCAATAGTCTCAAGAGAGATCTTATTACAATAAATATGGTTTAAGGCCATCTAACTAAGATAACAACGGAAGACTTGGAAGATAAAGTGAGTCCATCAACTCCAACGGCATAGCTGAGTGCATGACAACGACCTAGCGCAACTTACTCTTTGTTTGAAAAGTCTACAAGATGTTGATCCTAAGTTTTTGCTTCTCCACGTGATGTTTGCTATTCTTAGAATGTCATTTTCTTTAGCTTTGCTTGCTGTTTGAATAAAATACCAAGATCTGAAATTCTTAAATGAGAGAGAGTCTTCACATAGCTACATAATTATTTAACTACTCATTGATCTTCACTTATATCTTTTTGGAGTAGTTTGACATTTACTCGTGTGCTTCACTTATATCCTATGAGTAAATGGTTGAATGATTTGAATGTCATAAATCCGAAATTATACATGTTTAATATGCTTACTCCCATGGGGAGTAATGACTTCACATATAAGAGGTAGAGGTGGTAAATTTTTTGAAGATTAGCAAACATTGTATTGGTCACTTGAACAATTCATGAAAGAATATTGAAGGAAGAGAGGTTTCACATATAAATATACTATCTTGGACATCTTCTATGATTGTGATCCCCATTAATTATTTTCAAACCTGAGCAAATTAGTTGAAGTTAGACAAGGAAGACAACATAATGAGTTATGCTTGGGTATATTTGTATAAGTTATATTGTTTTAGATCCTCTAACATGTGGTGCTTGCTATTTAGAATCCTTTGCTAGCCAAAATATCTGTACTAAGCGGGAATACTGCTTGTGCATCCAAACTCCTTGAACCAAGTTTCTTACACGAGTGTCCACCATATCTACCTATATGCGGTATTTACCTGCCGTTCCAAGTAAATTTGCATGTGCCAAACTCTAAACCTTCAAATAATAATCTGTTTTGTGTGCCCGAATCACTCATGTAGCGACTACGGGTTAGCAGTATCTTCCATGCTAGGTGGGTTATTCTCACGATGAGTGGACTCCGCTCATCATTCACGAGAAAATTGCTGGTAACTGGGATGCCATGTCCCATGATCAAAAGATTGAAATCAAATAAAAAATAATTGCAAACAAAACTCCCCCAGGATTGATGTTAGTTGGAGGCACCCGTTGTTTCGCGCAAGCCATGGATTGATGATTGTTGGTGGAGGGGGAGTAAAAATCTTTACCTTTCTGTTTGGGAACCGCCTATAATGTATGTAGTATGGAAGATATTGGGAACTCTTGTGTCTTAAGGTGTTATTTTACTACGAACTCTAGGGATGTTTGTGACACTTATAGGAATAGCCCAATGGATTGATCGGAAAGAATAATTTTGAGGTGGTTTCGTACCCTACAATAATCTCTTCGTTTGTTCTCCGCTATTAGTGACTTTGGAGTGACTCTTTGTTGCATGTTGAGGGATAGTTATGTGATCCAATTATGTTATTATTGTTGAGAGAACTTGCACTAGTGAAAGTATGAACCCTAGGCCTTGTTTCAACGCATTTCAATGCCGTTTGTGCTCACCTTTATCACTAGTTACCTTGCTGTTTTTATATTTTCAGATTACAAAAACCTATATCTACCATCCATATTGCACTTGTATCACCATCTCTTCGCCGAACTAGTGCACCTATACAATTTACCATTGTATTGGGTGTGCTGGGGACACAAGAGACTCTTTGTTATTTGGTTGCAGGGTTGTTTGAGAGAGAACATCTTCAACCTACGCCTCCCACGGATTGATAAACCTTAGGTCATCCACTTGAGGGAAATTTGCTACTGTCCTACAAACCTCTGCTCTTGGAGGCCCAACAACGTCTACAAGGAGAAGGTTGCACAGTAGACATCAAGCTCTTTTCTAGCGCCGTTACCGGGGAGGTGAGTGCTTGATGGTATTTCTTTAGATCTTGCAATCGAATCTTTTAGTTTCTTGCTTTATCACTAGTTTAGTTTATAAAGGAAAACTAATAAAAAAAATGGAATTGAGTTTGTCTCATACGCTTCATCTTTTTAATATCTTCCGTGAGTATGATGGACAGGAAACTTGTGCTCAAGTGCTAGAAGAAGAAGTCTATAAAATGTTTGGCACTAAATATTTGAATGATGAGCATGATTGCAATGTTGTTAGCATGAATTCTATGAATATCCATGATGCTAATGATATGCAAATCCACAAGCTTGGGGATGCTATGTTTGATGAAGATGATATTTTTTGTCCCCCAAGTTTTGATGTGCAAATTTATTATGATGAAAGCATGCCTCCTATCTATGATGACTATTGTGATGACACGTATGCTCTAAAGAATAATTATAACCATGAAAATTGTCGTCTTGATCTTAATTTTCAATCACATGATAGTTATTTTGCTGAGTTTGCTCCCACTATTCCGAATGAGAAGAATTTTGCTTATGTGGAGAGTAGTAAATTTTCTATGCTTGTAGATCATGAAAAGAATGCTTTATGTGCTGGTTATATTGTTGAATTCATTCATGATGCTACTGAAAATTATATGAAGGAGGAACATATGCTTGTAGGAATTGCAATAATATCAAGTTTCCTCTCTATGTGCTTAAAATTTTAAAGTTATGCTTGTTTTACCTTCCTATGCTAGTTGACTATCGTTCCCATAAGTTGTTTGCTCACAAAATACCTATGCATAGGAAGTGGGCTAGACTTAAATGTGCTAGTAATATTCTTCATGATGCTCTTTTTATGTTTCAATTCTTATCTTTTATGCGAGCATCATTGAAATCATCATGCCTAGCTAGGCGCGTTAAACGTAAGCGCTTGTTGGGAGGCAACCCAATTTTATTTTAGTTTCTTGCTTTTTTGGTTCTGTTTAGGAATAAATAATCCATCTAGCTTCTGTTTAGATGTGGTTTTGTGTTTTAATTAGTGTTTGTGCCAAGTAGAACCTTTGGGAAGACTTGGGTGAAGTCTTTATGATCATGCTGTAAAAAAACAGAAACTTTAGCGCTCACGAGATTAGCTAAAACTTTTTATTGGATAGTGCTATTTAGTTGATTCTTTTTGCAGATGATTACAAGACAAATTCCTCAGGTCCAGCAATTTATAATAGAATTTTTGGAGTTTCAGAAGTATATGTTTGATACAGATTACTACAGATTGTTCTGTTTTTGACAGATTCTGTTTTCTATGTGTTGTTTGCTTATGTTGATAAATCTATGAGTAATATCAGAGGGTATGAACCATACAGAAGTTGGAATATAGTAGATATTACACCAATATGAATTTAGAATGAGTTTACAATAGTACCTAAGTGGTGATTTATTTTCTTATACTAACGGAGCTTACGAGTTTTCTGTTAAGTTTTGTGTTGTGAAGTTTTCAAGTTTTGGGTAAAGATTCGATGGACTATTGAATAAGGAGTGGCAAGAGCCTAATATTGGGGATGCCCAAGGCACCACAAGGTAATATTCAAGGATAACCAAGAGCCTAAGCTTGGGGATGCCCCAGATGGCATCCCCTCTTTCGCCTTCGTTCATCGGTAACTTTACTTGGAGCTATATTTTTATTCACCACATGATATGTGTTTTGCTTGGAGCATCATTTTATTTTGTTAGTATTTGCTTTATGTTATTTAGAATAATGTTTTGCATCTCTATTTTCAATAAAAATGTCAAGGATAGCCTTTACCATTCTTATTTTGCAAGTATACATGTTGCTGTTTCAAAACAGAAAGTTTACCGCTGTTGCACAAATTCCCTAGAAAAGTCAGAATGTGATAAATGTTGAAACCTTTTGCATAATAAGCTCTGATAAATTTACTACAGTGGGAATTTTCTTTCATAATTTTTGGAGTTAGGGAAGTATGATGAATCTTGCATTCTTTACAGACTGTACTGTTTTGGAAGATTGTTATTATGTTTGCATTGTTGAGTTTTGTGTGGATGAAGTTTTTGAGATTTAGGGAGACCGTGATATAAGAGGAATTAAGGAGACACAAAAGCTCAAGCTTGGGGATGCCCAAGGCACCCCAAGATAATAGTTCAATAAGTCTCAAGCGTATAAGCTTGGGGATGCACGGGTAAAACTGAAATAAAAAGATCGAATCTTAAAACCAACTGAAGAGATTCGATCTGCAAAAAGAATCAATCGAATCGGAGCTACGGAACTGAAACTACGGTTAAAAGAACTTCGAAAACCAAATCTTCTTGAAACCAAATTTTAATTTGTCAAAACCTTGGTCAAGTTGATTACACAGAAAGAGGGACTCGATACGAAGATTTTGGCGTCGGTTTCACTGGATTTGCACAAGCGGGCGAAAAGTTACGAGGGTTTGAAGATCAGGGGCAAATCTGTGATAAAAGTAATCGTGGATAGGTCCCTGGCAGAAAAAGAAAATAAAAAGAAAATACTAACGAACGAACGTTCGCTGTCTGAACCTAACCGGCGAACAACGTTCGTTAAAACGAACGAACGGACGAACGTCCGCTAAATACAATAAATCGACAAAAATCGATCTAAGAAATTAAACTGAAAAACTAAAAAAACGGGGTTTAACCGAGAAAACCGACTGGTCAAATGGGGTCAACGACGGGCGAGATCCGTGGCGGCGGAGACGGCGGTCGACGGCTACGAGGCGGCGAGGCGCTGCTGGGTGGCGTGGCTGGGCGGGCGGCGGCGGCGATCTGACGGCGGCGACAATGGCTGCTCGGTAGGAGAAGGCGGCGGGCCTCGACCCTATTTAAAGGCCGGGAGGCGCGGCTTGGGGAGGGGGTCGCCAGGAGGAGCAGTCCTCCCGGACTCGGCAGGCGTCTTGGTGGACTCCCGCCCGAGTCGGTCGGGCGAGGGTGGGCTGGCGGCGGCGGCTGGCTCGGTGGGCCGTTAGCCCGATCAAGTAGTGATTTTTAAAATAAATTCTGCCGAAAGAAAGTCCTAAATAAATAAAAAAATTCTAAAAATGCCAAAAACAATTTCTCCGTCTAAATAGAATATTTAGAACGAAGTGAACATTTTCTTGGCCTAAAAATGCAATTTTGAAAATGCATATTTTTCTAATTCAAATAAAATAGCAATAAAATCCAAATAAAAATTATTTATTCGATTTTTAACATTTTTCTCCAATATTTCATTTATTTTGGAGAAGTCATATTATCTCCTCTCATATATTTTGAATATGAAATATTTTTGTGGAGAGAAAAATAATTAAAACCAAAATGATCCCCTTTTCAAAATTTGAGAAAATTCAAATATGAAAAGAATAAAATCCCCAACTCTCTCCGTGGGTCCTTGAGTTGCTTAGTATTATTAGGATCTCAACCAAAATGCACTTAAAACATGATATGCATATGATGTCCTATGTATTGCATTCCAAATTGAAAATTTGGGATGTTAGAAACCTACCCCCCTTAAGATGAATCTTGTCCTCGAGATTCGGGTTGGTTAGAAAATAGGTGTGGGTGGTCTTTGCGTAGATCTTCCTATTGTTCCCAGGTGGCTTCATTCTCGGTGTGGTGGCTCCATTGAACTTTGCAAAACTTGATAACCTTGTTGCGTGTAACTCGGCTGGCAAACTCGAGAATCTTGACAGGCTTCTCGTCATAGGTCAGATCACTATCCAACTGAATTGCTTCCAGGGGCACTGTATCTCACAGAGGAATATTGGCCATCTCAGCATGGCACTTCTTCAATTGGGAAACGTGAAATACATCATGAACTCCTGACAATCCTTCGGGTAACTCCAACTTGTAGGCCACTTCCCCCATACGTTCCAAAACTCGATATGGTCCTACAAATCTCGGGGCTAACTTTCCCTTCACTCCAAATCGTTTTACTCCTCGCAGAGGTGACACACGAAGATATGCTCTATATTTGATTTCATAGACTACCTCCTTGCGTTTTGAGTCTGCATAACTCTTCTGCCTGGACTGAGCCACCTTCAGTCTATCCCAAATCAACTTAACCATCTCTTCTGACTCTTTGATCAGCTGGTCCAAACAACTGACGGTCTCCAACTTCATCCCACATCAACGGTGTCCTGCACCTCCTTCCATACAAAGCTTCGAAAGGTGCCATCTTCAAACTGGCTTGATAACTGTTGTTGTATGAGAACTCAGTGTAAGGCAAATTATCATCCCAACTAGATCCATAATCTAGCGTGCAAGCTCTCAACATGTCCTCTAGAATCTGATTGACTCTCTCGGTCTGTCCATCTGTCTACAGATGGAAGGATGTACTGAACTCTAGCCTGGTCCCCAAAGTCTGGTGCAGCTGGTGCCAAAACTTTGAAGTAAACTGGGTCCCTCTATCAGATACGATGGTCCTCGAAACTCCATGCAGACATACGATCCTGGTCATATATATCTTGGCCAACTTTGCACTTGTATAGGTGGTCTTCACTGGGATAAAGTGAGCCACTTTGGTCAAACGATCCACTACTACCCAGATAGAATCATATCCTAATCGGCTCCTCGGTAATCTGGTGATAAAATCCATGCCAAGCTTATCCCACTTCCATTAGGGTATCAGCATAGGCTGCAGTAATCCTGCTGGCTTCTGATGTTCTGCCTTCACTCTCTGACATTCATCACATACGGCTACATACTCGGCAATATCCTTCTTCATTCCTGTCCACCAGAAACGTTCCTTCAAATCAAAATACATCTTGGTGTTTCCGGGGTGTATCGAGTATGGCGAGTCATGAGCTTCCTGAAGTATCAACTTCCTGATGTCTGCATTATTGGGTACATAAATTCGGTCCTCAAACCACAAGGTGTCGTGCTCATCCTCACGAAAACCTTTGGCCTTTCGTTTACTCATTTTCTCCTTTATCTCACTAATTTCCTTATCATCCTTCTGAGCTTCTCGAATCTTTCCCAATAATGCTGACTGAACTTCCAATGCTACAACAAAACCTCTAGGGACTATCTCCAAACGAAGCTCCCTGAGATCTTCGACCAACTCCTTTGGTAAACCTCCGCCTACGAGGGTATTGGCATAACTCTTTCGGCTCAAAGCGTCTGCTACGACATTGGCCTTGCCTGGATGATAGTGCAACTTCATATCATAATCCTTTATAAGCTCCAACCATCTCCTTTGCCTGAAATTCAGCTCCTTCTGCATGAAAATGTACTTCAAACTCTTATGATCCGTGTACACATCACAATGATTTCCAATACGAAAATGTCTCCAGGTCTTGAGCGCATGCACTACAGCTGCTAACTCCAAATCATGTGTGGCATAATTCAACTGATGCGGTCGAAGCTGACGTGAGGCATATGAAACAACTCTTTCGTCTTGCATAAGTACACCTCCAAGTCCTAAGCGAGAAGCATCGCAATACACTTGGAAATCCTTGCGTATATTCGGCAGAATCAACACTGGGGCTGTAACTAAACGTTTCTTCAACTCTTGGAAACTTGCTTCACATTCATCTATCCATTTGAATTTGGTGTCCTTCTTCAATAACTCCGTCATGGGCTTTACAATCTTCGAGAAATTTTCAATGAATCTCCGATAATATCCCGCGAGTCCAAGAAAACTGCAGATCTCTCCTACTGAGGTGAGTGCTAGCCCAACTGTGACTGATTGAACCTTGGTAGGATCTACTGCTGTACCTTCTCCCGATATAACATGCCCATGAAATCCTACTTCCTTCAACCAAAACTCATATTTGCTGAACTTGGCATACAACTGATGTTCTCTGAGCTTCTCGAGAATTAAACGCAAATGCTCCTTGTGTTCCTCTTCATTCTTCGAGTATACCAAAATATCATCAATGAACACCACGACAAACTTATCCAAGAACTCCATGAACACCTTATTCATCATACTCATGAAATAGGCAGGGGAGTTTGTCAATCCAAATGACATAACCGTGTACTCATATGGCCCGTACCTTGTGGTGAAAGCTGTCTTAGGTATATCCTGTTCTCGAATCTTCAGCTGGTGGTATCCTGATCACAGATCGATCTTGGAGAATACTTTAGCTCCTTGCAGCTGGTCAAACAAATCATTGATCATCGGCAGTGGGTACTTGTTCTTGATCGTCACTTCATTCAATGCCCAATAATCAACAACCATTCTCAAGGATCCATCCTTCTTCTCAACCAAGAGCATTGGGGCTCCCCATGGTGACGAACTTCGTTGAATGTAACCTTTCTCCAATAACTCCTTAATCTGCTTCTTGATCTCTTCCAGATCATTTGCGGGCATCCGATACGGTCTCTTCAATATTGGTCCGGTTCCTGGCAACAACTCTATCAAAAACTGAATGTCTCAATCCGGCGGCATGCCTGGTAGCTCCTCTGGGAATACATCTGGGTAATCCTTCACTACAGGCGCTTCCTCCTGAACAAGTCCCATGAGAGAATTTACTTGGGTCCTCCTTGACGCATGCCTAGATACATACTTGATCCTTTTTCCCTCCGGGTGGTGAGCAGAATTGACCTACTAGCACAGTCAATGTTTCCTCCATACTTGATAGCCAATCCATGCCTAGTATCACATCCAATCCTTGCGACTCCAAAATTATTAGGTCTGAGGGGAAAGTATGGCTTCCAATGGTTAAGGGTATCCGCTCGCACCATTGGCTAGCCATATACTCTGCTCCTGGTGAGCTTACTAACAAGGGTGTCCTAAGGGCTAAGGTGGGTAACTTAAACTTGTCCACAAATCCCCTTGATATGTATGAATGCGATGCACCAGTATCAAAAAGAACGAGAGCGGTAAATGACTTAACCAAAAACTTACCGATAACTGCATCTGGTTGCTCTTCAACCTCTTCCACCTTCACGTGGTTCACCTGTCCCCTGTTAAAAGGGTTGGGCCTCTTCACAGAGCTTCCATTGTCGTTACCATTCTTTGCTTCAGAACACTCGGTGGCGTGGTGTCCAGTCTTCTCGCACTTGAAACAAGTAATGTGACTTAGATCCTTCTTGGCGGGCGTTGCTGGGTTAGAGCGGTTCTGATTGCTGCCTGCTCCATTCCCGTTTCCATTCTTGGGGCCACTGTGGTTATGCAAACTTCCTCCATTGTGGGTATGTCCTCCATGGTTATGGTAAATCCTCCCGAGTTAGGGGTGAAACGAGGCTTCTGTTGAGCTCCTGAATTGTACTTCCCTTGTCCATACTTCCTCTTGCGGCTCTCAATTTGTTGTTGCTTCCCTTCAATCATAAGAGCCATGTCTACCAACTCCTGATAGTTAGCGAATGTCGCTACCATCAACTGCATGCTAATCCTATCATTCTGCCCTTCCATAAACTTCTCCTGCTTCGTGGCATCGATGGCCACATCATCCGGGGCATAGCGAGCTAACTTACTGAACTCATCCACGTACTGCCCCACCGTACGGTTTCATTGGCGCAAGTTGCGAAACTCATGCTTCTTCATGCTCATAGCTCCAGTTGAGACATGTGCAGTGCGGAACGCTTGCTGAAACTGATCCCAAGTGACATTGGCTATAGGGAAAGTGGTCGTGTAATTCTCCCACCATGTGGCTGCGGGTCCATCCAATTGATGTGTGGCAAAACGCACCTTCTCAGCATCTGTGCAACCTGCGGTTGTCGGCGTTCTGGGAACGGGGGTCCCCAGACTTGCCTGCCTGCGGCCCGCGGCATGGCTAAGCCAACAAGTCGTGCGGCCCATCTTCATCAACAAGGCATCCAAGACCCTCGCGAGGGGCCAAGCCTCGCGAGACGGACGGCGCAAGACCTCCTCAGGAGTGGCCTAGTCAGGCAGGGTCGTGAGGAGAGGAGATATCAAGGCGGGGCAAACCTCACGAGGCTCTCGTGACGTGAGCCATGATGATCGGCGCCAGGCGGACGCCAGCGCGCGCATCGTCCTTGTTTCCTCTTTGGTGCTAAGGAAGCCAAAGCAGGCAAGGAGTACCGAGGCATCGGGCAAATGTTGCTATATCGGTGCAACGAGACCAAGACCATAAGGACTGCAAGACGGAGGTCATCATGGAGCCCAAGACGGCGTCACCACCAGAGCCTTTTCAGGCGAAGACCATTTTTGTCAGGACAGCTTGTACTAGTTGTCCCCCTTCAAATTTGCCCGTCTTGTTGGCTCCCTTCCCGCTCAATATTTGGGAAGAGGACCAGGGCCTATATAAGTAGATCTAGCCACCATAGTAGGGGGGATCGAGCAGTTCATCCAGCTCTCACCCGCTAAGTCACCAAGCACAAGAACACCTCAACCTCAGGAGGCTGTTCTACCCTCTGTACTGTTCATCATCAGCCCAAGAGGCAATCCACCACCACCACAATGGAGTAGGGTATTACACCACGACAGTGGCCCGAACCAGTATAAATCTCGTGTCTTTTTGTGCCGTGAGTTCGTCGAGTTCGTCCGCGAGATCTTAGCGAGCTAGGGCGTAGATCGGTAGGAGGGAAAGACTTCTCGCGCACCTCAGTGTTCGAACCTTAAGGGTTTGCAGGAACCCCACATCCGACATTTGGCGCGCCAGGTAAGGGTGCGCAGGAGCTTCTTCTCCGCCAGTCGACTTGCCGACGCTCCACGGTCAAGATGTCTGGCGACCCAAGAGCTGACTCCGACCGCTAGGCAGCCTGGCCGGCCCGAGCGACGATGCCCACTCATGAAGACCCCGACCCCAAGTTCCAGGTGGCGCGGGAGTCGTCCAACGCTGCGGGGCGCGAGCGGCGCCGCCAGGAGTCGTCCACCCCCACTCCGCGACAGGTACGAGCTGCTGCAAGGGCAGCAAGCCATGCCGCGGCGACGGCGCCACACTCGCGGAGAGAGCAGGCAAACATGCGGGCGGCACTCACCATGGCAAGGGAGCTGCTGCGGTGCCGGCATGGAGAGCGGTCGGGACGCGCTGCTGGAACGCGTTGCTGAGCTGCTGGATGCTGCGGCCTCGGGAGCGCCGCCTTTCTGCTATCGACTCCCTTCTCAGGCCGTTGCGGGAACTCATGGCGGGCCTCGCCGCACCCACGCGCCGACAGGCGCGCGTGGGGGCTTCGTCAACACCAGCGCGGCCGGTGGCGCCGGAGGCCCCGCCACCCCCACACCGCCCGCAACAAGCACGGGCACAAGCGTCGCCCCCTTGTTCCCGACGAGATGCCACGCTACTGTCCTCAGGATGCCACGCTGGGCCGGGCAACATGGAGTGTGGGGCACTACGGCGAGGTGTTCGGGGTAACAGCCCCGGAAGCCTACATGCCCCGCATGACGGACCAGGAGTACACACCGGAGGACGACCCCGGCTTGTTCGTTGGAGAAGATTGGGAAGAAGGGGCGCTAGGAGTCGAAGCCTTCGAGGAGCCGCCGGGGAACCACCACGACCGCGTGTGCAACGAACACTACAGGGTACCCCTAATCCCTCAGGAGCAAGCTTACGCTAACCATGAGTCGCAGGAGGAACAGATCACCACAACGGCCGGCGGCCCCAGCTCGGCGGCCTCCCTGCCGGCAGGGGGATCGCGTTGGGGGCTGCAGGAGAGGGGTCGGGAGCCAGGCCCCTCCCCACGGCGCTGGGCAGGGGACACCAGTGGGCCCTCTGCCGGGGAGGCTTCGACAACCCTTCCCCCGGCAGAGGACCTGTGGTCGCCGAGGGCACCGCTGGCGTCCTCTTTCCCTCTTTTGTGTCGTCCTGGCAACCGGTCGACTCAAAGGAGGTCAAGGGTGGCGCAAGGCGGGGCCCTCGACTGGCGATATGAAGCAAGGCCGGTACTTGTGAAGAAGGCCCAGTGCCTGTGAAGCTCGCCGCCCGTGACTCTCACGTAATAATGAGTTCGGGCTGTACACGCCCCGGAGTCTCAGGAGCGCCGGCCTCAGGCCATGGGGCTCCCTCCCACGCCTAGTGGCAGCACTTAGCTCCGCATTGGTGAGAAGACTTAAAGACCGGAAGACTAGACTAGGTGCCGGACGCGGCCTTTTTCTTTGGATCTCTCTTTCTGTAGCTTTGCTTTCTGGATCTGGATTTAAGTTGAAGCCGAATTTTTATTGATGCGCGCGGGGGTGCCTTTTCTCGTTCGAGCAATTTCTTGCCTTCTGGATCTCGTTTTATCTGGGAATCATGTCCATCGCCTTTCCCTCACGAGCTCCTCGCGAGCAGGACTGCACGAAGCGCACGCTCGTCAAGCGCGCGTCAGCGATGCGGCTGGTGCTCACCTCTCGCGGGGCCCCTTCCGACGGGGCGATAAGCTCCACAGGATCCTCATAAACTCGTCGCTCCGCGACCCAGCTCGAAGCTGGCGCTGACTAAGGTAAACCTCGACAGAAAACTCGCCCCCGAATTCAAGAGTACACGAGGACACATACTCACATCGCATAGGAAAGTAAAAACTGCAATTTGCTTACATGAGAGGCTCCCCCTCTCAAAATGCTCTTACAAGTTTTCCAAGGGCCATGCCTGAGTTTTGTGTGCAGGATGAAACGACAAAGAACATGGGATCAGCCAGAAATGTCACTCGCTACATCACCCACGGACGCATCACTCGCGTCGTCATCGTCTTCGTCGGCATCGTCGCCGCCGTCGGCGACGCCCCCATCGGCGTCGTCAACCACGCCGCCTTTGTCTGCGACGACCACCACCGCGTCATCCTCCAAAGTGAGGGCCCTGACCAACGTGTCCACATTGTCCTCAACCCAACACGCCAGGTCGCCCCGGACGGCCATGGGTACGGGGGGGATGGCGGCGTCGAAATCAAAGTTGGGGTCGGCATTCAGAAGGTGGCTGAAGACACGGGAGAAAGCGCGCTCAAGCAGGCCACGACCCCTTTCCTCCACAAGCTGGCGAGCTCTGGTAGATTGAGCCTCCAGGCGCGTCACCACCTCGGTGAAGAAGGTCAGGTGGCTGGCATAGTCATTCGAGTGAGGGGCCAGTGCATCCTCGTCACAAATATGGCCCAGGGCGGTATTGGCCCTGTTCCGGAGATCCTGAAGCATGGGGGCATGCTCGCGCTCCAGCGTTCGTCGTTGGAGCACTTCCTCAGTGTTTTGTCGTGCGACAGCCTCAGCGTCATCAACCCGCCTCCAAAGGGAAAGCATCTCTGCGCGGGCGGAGGCCAAGTCCGCCTGCGCCGTAACCAGGGCGGTGGCCGTGGCTTCTGCATGCCTCTCAGCCTCATCCAACCTGGGCCTAAGGGCAGCGGCCCTGCCCGCATCCTCCGTACCGGCGAGCTTTAGCTTCAGGTCGTACCTACCCTCCAGTTCTGCGCGGACCTCGGCCACCCGGCGATCGACCTCCTCCTCGACTTCGGCCTCGCGAGCCCCGACGGCATCTTCTGCTTGAGCAACTTGATGCTCCCTCGTCTCCAGTTGCTCGAGCTCGAGGTTGCGCTCCACGGCTTCTAGCGCCAGCTTCTCCTCACGCCTCCGGACCTCCTCTTCCTCCGCGGGCGTCCCCCTCAGCGATGCAAGAGCGGCCCTGCGCACCTCCACCTGCTGCTCAAGGGACGCGCTCCAGGCCTGGAGCTCCCACGCGCGCTTCTCCGCAGCCTCGCGACGGTGGTCAGCCTCGCGAGCCTCTTCCAAGGCTCGCGAGCGGGCTACATGGGCGACCTTGAGGGACGCCTCGGCCTTCCCATTCTCAAGGTCGCGCTGATAGCGAGCGAGGTTGATGGCCACTCTCAGCTTGCGCCGCTCCTCCACCAGCCGGAGACCTTCAGCCTCAAGGCGCGAGTCGACACCCGCGAGTTCTTCACCAAGTCGACTCATCGCGCCCATCGCCTCCTGGAAGAGCTTGTGATGAACTACGCTTCGCCCGCGCTCGAGCTCGAACGCTCGGCCCACCTCGTCCTCCACATCGGGGGCTGCGGGCGGGGCGCTAAGCGGCGCACCACCTCCCGACAGGGGGCTGGGGGCTGGCACCGCACCTGACGTCAGCCAGTCCTCGCGAGGAGCCCGAGCCAATCGGGGCACGCTGCTTGAAGAGGAGTCGCAGATCAAATCCAACCAGCTACTATCCCTGAACAAAGGAGGAGTCTTAGGCACGCCCGCCAAGCTCTACGCCAGACCGTGGGGGAGGGATGGCCAAGCCGCGGGCTCAGCGCGCCACGAAGGCAGAGACGCTCCCCCAACCGACCTCTCTCCAGGGGTGGCAGGCGGACCAGGAACGCTCAAGGCCGATGGTGGAGTTGATGAAGGAGGAGGCCGCTTCTCAGAAGATGCAACAGCTTCAACGGAAGGAGCTCTGAAGGATTGACATCAGGATAAAAAGACTACACGCGGGAAGCCATGACAGTAAGATACTTACTCGTCAATGGCGATGTACTTTCATCGCTTCAACGTCCCGAAGATATTGCGGCCGATAAGGGATCCTTTCCTCTTGCGGAGCTCCTCGAAGTCCACACAAAGATGACCGAAGTGCTGGACGTGACGGCCGATGCGCGGCGGGGCCGAAGAAGAGCTTGGAAGGATGTCTTCAGGGGTGCCCGGTTGCGGCGAACAGCCGGGCACCGTCTCACCACAACCTCCCGAGGCTCCTGGAGCCTTGGCCTCGGGAGCCGCATGCCGCGCCTCCTCAGTGACCGACGCCTCAGGAGGGGGGTCGCAGGCCCCCGAGGACGACGCCCCAGGATCACCACTCGGCATGTGCTCCTCAGCACTCGAGCCACCGGCCCCTGTCGGAGCTCGACCTCCCGCACCTTCACCTGGGGCGAGCTCGGCACCGGCGGCGAAGAAGGGAACCACGATGACGGGGTTCTCGCGGGACCGCACCAGGCTGATTGGGCGCAGCCCCCACTCATCAAAGGAAGGCATACTCGCGGCAAATGCGGCCTTGTTCTCGAAACGGTACAACAGGTAGCTATTCCTGGGCATCTCGCCCGGCAGAGGGACACCCGATAGGACCATGAGCACCGTTTGCCGCATCGCAAGAGGAAGCCCCTTCTCCTGAAACCTCATATGGTCCTGGCTGCTGAGCAAGTCCCACATCGGGCAGGAGTGGCGCTAAGGTGGAGCGACTCGACGCTTGACGAACTCCCTCACCACCATGGGTGCAGTCACGCCGCGGTTCTTCAACCACCTCAGCCTGGCCCAGATGGGGCGCGAGGCGGGGGCTCGTGAGCTTATGATGGCCCCAGCCGAAGTTTGGAACAACGGACCCTGCCGGAACTCGAAGCAGAGGGCTGAGCACGCCAGCGTCAACAAACACCCATCGTATACGGAACTCGCTCGTGGATGAAGGAAGCTTGAAGTTAATCCCCACGCCCACTGTCGCGGCCACGGCTTGGAAGCCCACGCACCCCGAGCTCTGCCGAGGACCGGCAGATGCAACGAGAAGAAATGGCGGAGGAGGGCCAGGGAAGGAGCGATGCCCACTATGGACTCACACAAGAAGGCGAAGACGGCAAGAAGAGTCATAGATTGAGGGTCGAGATGAAGCATGTGGATCTGATAATGCTCGAGCACCGCGTTGAAGATGGCAGAGAAGGGAGGAATTAGGCCAGCCCAGAGGTCCTCTATGAAGATCGGGACGTCAGTGGCTGCCCGAGCCATGCGAGTGCGAGACCCGGGCCAAGCCACCGTCTCTCCCCACCCGTTGAAACTGCAGGCAAGCATGGGGCGCACCTTGTCCATGGCCTCGTCGTTGAGCACCCGAGGCCGGCCGAGCTCCGGCTCAAAGGACGGAGGCACAGTTGGCAGAAACAGAGGTTTCTTCCCCTTTTCAGCTTGTTTCGCCGCCATGGCGATGAAGCAGGCGGAGTGCAAGTCAGATTGGAAGGGCAAAGCAGGGCCTCGAGGAAGCAAGGAGATTGGAAGAGCCAGGCGTGGGCGAAGGAAGAATAACTGTGTGAGATGCGGGGGCCGCATAGCCAGGCGGATTCAAAGGCAGGGTGGGGAAGCGGAGACGCCCACGTCCAATCAACCACCATGCGTCAACCGAGGCCGCAAGCTTTTGGGGCCCGTGGTGCTCCGTACTTGACCCTTGGCTTCGCCGCGAAGCCAAGCCCGAGCGCACCTTGGGCCGGGGGCTCTTGTCGGCGCTGCTCGGGAACGGGGTCCCAGACTTGCTCTGCATGCGGCCCCCGGGCGTGGCTAAGCCAAAGAGTCGCACGCCCATCTTCATCAACAAGGCATCCAAGACCCTTGCGAGGGGCCAAGCCTCGCGAGGCGGACGACGCAAGACCTCCTCAGGAGTGGCCTAGTCAGGCAGGCTCGTGAGGAGCGGAGATATCAAGGAGGGGCAAACCTCACGAGGCTCTCGTGACATGAGCCATGACGATCGGCACGAGGCGGGCGCCAGCGCGCGCAGCGTCCTTGTTTCCTCTTTGGTGCTAAGGAAGCCAACGCAGGCGAGGAGTACCGAGGCATCAGGAAAATGTTGCTATGTCGGTGCAACGAGACCAAGACCATAAGGACGGCAAGACGGAGGTCATCGTGGAGCTCAAGACGGCGTCACCACCAGAGCCTTTTGCAGGCGAAGACCACTTTTGTCACGACAGCTTGTACTAGCTGTCCCCCTTCAAATTTGCCCGCCGTTGTTGGCTCCCTTCCCGCTCAATATTTGGGAAGAGGACCAGGGCCTATATAAGTAGAGCTAGCCACCATAGTAGGGGGGGTCGAGCAGTTCATGCAGCTCTCACCCGCTAAGTCACCAAGCACAAGAACAACTCAACCTCAGGAGGCTGTTCTACCCTCTGTACTGTTCATCATCAGCCCAAGAGGCAATCCACCACCACCACACTGGAGTAGGGTATTACACCACACAAAGGGTCTTAACCAAGATAAATCTCGTGTCTTTATGTGCCATGAGTTCGTCGAGTTCGTCCGCGAGATCTTAGCGAGCTAGGGCGTAGATTGATAGGAGGGAAAGACTTCGCATGCACCCCAGTGTTCGAACCTTAAGGGTTTGCCGAAACCCCACAGCCGATAGCGGTGGACAACTCTCTTCCGATCCTGTGTAGCCAGTCCTCAGCAACTATTGGCTCGGTGCTACTGGAAAACGCCGGTGGTTGTAACCTCAGAAAACGGGCTAAGTTGTCAACTGGAGGTGGTGGTGGTGGGTTGTTGTTGTTGGTTCCTTGGTTCTAGACTAGTAGCTGCATCAAGGCATTCTGCTGTTGGATCAACTGGGTGAGCTCTGGTGGGAAGGCAAATCCGGGGTCACGTCTCGGAGGCATCTGATGGGTTTAGAGGGGAGAGATTAGAATAGAAAGAGGTTTAGTGAGAAAGCACTACCCATATGCACATGAGACAAACACATTCATATCATACCAAAATCAATTCAAGCAAGGGCATACAATCGATCTAAATATCGTTATAGTGCTCGGAGTACTAATATATACATGGGGAGAATACTACTAATATTATGGTGGTCTACTAGAAATTTTGATCGGTGGAAGACTCCATGATATCCGCTCCATCTTCGTCTTTGTAATCATCATCACTACTTGAAAGTGCAACTATCCCTAGGTGGTTTTGGTAATTCATAACAACATATACCTCATTGAGCTAATGATATTCCAAGACTATTATTTCAGCAAAGCTCAATGAATGGCATGGCATGGCTGATGAAAGTGGATCCCTCAAAATATTAAGGACAAATGATTGGCTCAAGCTCAAAAGCTCAAGACTCTTCATTTTACATTTTAGTGATCCAAGATCACATTGAGTCTATAGGAAAAGCCAATACTATCAAGAAGGGATGAGGTGTTGCTTAATGAGCCTCTTGTTTCATGTGCTTAGTGATATGCTCCAAAACCCTGAACTACTTTCCCACATCCACAAATGACCTAAACCTAAAGCCAAAATCGGTCACACCGATTCTTTCTATCCGGCGCCACCGATTCCAAAAGTCATAGCCACTGCCACAAACCCTAAGCAAATCGGTCTTACCGATAGGGATCTCGGTCTCACCGAGATGGGGTTGCAATCTCTATGTTTCCCTTCGTAACTTTTCGGTCTAACCGAAGTGAGCGATCGGTCCCACCGAGATTGCAATGTAAACTCTCTGTTTCCTTTTTGTAACATTTCGGTCTCACCGAAAAGAGCAAATTGGTCCCACCGAGTTTACCTGACCAACTCTCTCGAAAGCTTATTACCAAATCGGTCTCACCGAGTTTGTGTAATCGGTCTCACCGAGATTACGTTATGCCCTAACCCTAACCGAATCGGCCTCACCGAGATGCATGTCGATCCCCACCAAAATCACTAACGGTCACTAGGTTTACTAAATCGGTCCGACCGAGTTTAACGATTCGGTCCCACCGAGTTTGGTAAATTGTGTGTAACGATTAGATTTTGTGTGGAGGCTATATATACCCCTCCACCTCCTCTTCATTCGTTGAGAGAGCCATCAGAACGAACCTACACTTCCAACTTACCATTTCTGAGAGAAAACCACCTACTCATGTGTTGAGGCCAAGATATTCCATTCCTACCATATGAATTTTGATCTCTAGCCTTCCCCAAGTTGCTTTCCACTCAAACCCTCTTTCCACCAGATCCAAATCCTATGAGAGAGAGTTGAGTGTTGGGGAGACTATCATTTGAAGCACAAGAGCATGGAGTTCATCATCAACGCACCATTTGTTACTTCTTGGAGAGTGGTGTCTCCTAGATTGGCTAGGTGTCACTTGGGAGCCTCCGACAAGATTGTGGAGTTGAACCAAGGAGTTTGTAAGGGCAAGGAGATCGCCTACTTCGTGAAGATCTACCACTAGTGAGTCAAGTCCTTCGTGGGCGACGACCATGGTGGGATAGACAAGGTTGCTTCTTCGTGGACCCTTCGTGGGTGGAGCCCTCCGTGGACTCGCGCAGCTGTTACCCTTCATGGGTTGAAGTCTCCATCAACGTGGATGTACGATAGCACCACCTATCGGAACCACGCCAAAAACACCGTGTATCCAATTGCGTTTGAATCCTCCAAACCCTTCCCCTTACTTTCTTGCAATTTGCATGCTTTAATTTCCGCTGCCTATACACTCTTTGCATGCTTGCTTGAATTGTGTGGTGATTGCTTGACTTGTCTTAAAATAGCTAAAATCTACCAAACTCTAAAATTGGGAAAAGGTTAAGTTTTTATTGGTCAAGTAGTGTAATCACCCCCCCCCCTCTAGACATACTTCAAGGTCCCACAAGTGGTATCGGAGCTTTGGTCTCCATTTGCTTTGATTTCCATAGCTTTTGGTGGTCATAGCCTTGGTTTCACAACCTAGGAGAGTATGGCGTCTAGCGAGGGAAATTATCATCGTAGAGGTCCTTACTTTGATGGTACTAATTTTGCTAGTTGGAAGCATAAGATGAAAATGCATATTCTTGGACATAACCCCGCCGTTTGGGCAATTATTTGTATTGGCTTGCGAGGTGAATTCTTTGATGGGAGAGAACCGAACCGTGAAGCTAATGCGGAAGAATTGAAGATGCTGCAATACAACGCTCAAGCATGTGACATCATCTTCAATGGATTGTGCCCCGAAGAATTCAACAAAATCAGCCGTCTTGAGAATGCAAAGGAAATTTGGGATACTTTGATTGATATGCATGAAGGTACCGAGTCCGTCAAGGAATCCAAGTTGGATGTGCTCCAAAGTCAGCTTGACAAGTTCAAAATGAAGGATGGTGAAGGTGTCGCTGAAATGTACTCTAGGCTTGCTCTTATCACAAATGAGATTGATGGCTTAGGGAGTGAAGAGATGACCGACAAATTCATCATCAAGAAAATCCTAAGAGCATTGGATGGAAAGTATGATACCATGTGCACATTGATCCAAATGATGCCAAACTACAAAGATCTCAAGCCAACGGAAGTCATTGGAAGGATTGTTGCTCATGAGATGTCACTCAAGGATAAGGAGGAACTTCACAACAAGTCAAGTGGTGCTTACAAAGCCTCAAGTGAAGCCCCCACATCATCAAGTGAGAAACCAACCTTCAATGAAGAATTGAGCTTAATGGTGAAGAACTTCAACAAATTCTACAAAAGTAGAAGCAAAGAAAGAAGCTCCAAGTCAAGGTCTTACAATGACAAGAGATCTTCTAGTCGAGAGCGCAATTGCTACAATTGTGGGAGACCCGGACACTACTCCAATGAGTGTACGACACCCTACAAAAGAAGAGAAGATTCTCCAAGAAGAAGGAGCAAAAGAGAAGAATCACCACCAAGAGAGAGGAGGAGTAGAGATGATCGTTATGAACGAAGACCCTCACGGAGAAGTAAGGATTCAGAAAGAAAGGACAAGTCATCAAGGAGCTACACAAAACAAAGACATCAAGCTCTTGTTGGTGAATGGGTTTCCGCCCGACTCCGACAATCACTCCGAGAGAAGCTATCACTCCGACTCCGAATATACTCAAGATGAAGGTGTTGCCGGTCTAGCACTTGTGTCAACCAACTCCTACGACATATTTGACTCACCAAATGAAGGTGTTGGAAGATGCTTCATGGCCAAAGGTCCAAAGGTAACACATCCCGAGTATGTTGATTTTAATAGTGATGAAGATGACTTGCTTGTGGATGATGATTTACTTGTTGACAACTCTAGTGATGAATACTATGATGAAACGTCAATTAATCATGCTAATCAAACGAATGACAATGATAAGGAGAAAATTGAGCTTCTAACTAAAGAACTAAACACTCTTAAGTTGGCTCATGAAACTATCTTCGAAGATCATCGAGAACTTTTAAGGGCTCATGAGAAGTTACGCTTTGAAAAGCTCAATCTTGAGCAAGAGCATGAGTTCTTAAAGGCAATCAATGATGATCTCCACAAGAAAAGTTCTTCTTACATTGCCAAGCGCTTACTCTTATCTACTTACATGCCTCAAGTCAAGTCTAGTAACAAGTACAAGAAAGAAACTTCCTCTAGTAGTAACAATAATAATGTCAAATCCAATGTTGTTGCTTCTAGTAGTTCTCTTGATTCCACTAATGATTCTCTTAGCCAAGTTACACTTGAGCAAGAAAATAGTTTATTGAAGGAATTATAGAGAAAGGTGTTTACAAGAGCCTTGCGGGAGTAAGCAATTCGAGGAAATTGTACGCAAGCAAGGAAGGCACGGAAGAATCAAGGTGTTGGTTTTGAACGAAAGTTCAACGCCAATGGAGTTGAGGGAAGAAGATCAATACCCCAAGACAAAGTTTGTTCCTCAACAAGAGAAGTATGATCCTACTTCCTTCAAGGGGCACAAGCTCAAGATGATCTTCCACCACAAGACCACAAGAACAAAGGCAAGGACAAGCTTCAAGAAGAGATTGATGCATTTGAAGAAGCACCTAAAGCCTCGCTCAAGTGGGTCCCCAAGACTACGCCAAGTTCTACTTCATCAAGTACAACTATAACTCCAAGGATTCCCATCAAGATGATGTGGATCCCAAGAAGAAGAACTAGAGAGTTCTTGAGGGTGACTCGCCAACATTCTTCACTCATATCATTTTGGCAAGAACAAGTGCAATCAACTTTCACATCTTGCAGTAGTTCAAGGAGTCACAAACCCTCATGTTGGTAAGGCAAGGGACAAGGTAACCTAATGTTTTCATGGACATCATCTTGTGTGTGCATCACTCTATGTCTATGGATATTCTTGTTCGTTCCTTGTGGGACTAACCCATGTAGGCAAGTTGAAAGTGCAACTCACTCCAAAGGATTGCTCCAAATGATCTACATCAACATTGAGCATCTACATCTTCAACACCTACATGAAGTCATCATCGACAAAACCCAAGGTTAGTTCATCCCGCTAAGGGGGATCTCACATCTAGGGGGAGCTTAACTCTAAGAATTGAGTAAAAGCAACTCTAATGGTGTGAACACATTAATGCATTATGTAAAAGTGGTAACCCCACTTGATCTTAAACGATGAGTATGACCTATGATCAAATGATCTCATTTGACTCCTAAGTCAATATACTCATATATAGATGACCTAGTCATCGCCAATTGCTTGATAGTTGCTAAAATTGGTTGTGCATGCTTTGCCACATATTTCAATTGCCATCTTATTGTGTGAGCATGTTGGTGCATATTTTACTCATTCAAGGACATCCACTTGTTGTTTTGATTGTTTGGATTCTTTTCTTTGTGCCAAGTGGATGGACAAGAATGCCTAAGAACCTTATTTAGCTATCTATGCTTTTCTCGTCTCAAACTCTATTCATGATACATCACAAAATTTGATCAAGTCAGATTCGAACCACTCTGTGTGAGGAGCACTCGGAGTCCCCGATTCGTCATAGACTTAAACTTCCAAAACCTCTTAGTGATTCTCGGTCTGACCGATCCTTCCATTTCAGTCCTACCGAGATCATCAAGTTGATCTGAGTTTTCAATCTCAGTGCAACCGATTTGAACTTTTCGGTCTCACCGATTTGTCAGAATCGAACACGTTATGCATCTCGGTGCCACCAAGTTGTTCCACTCGGTCACACCGACAGGGTTGAGCTATATATAGCCACGGGCAAAATTTTGGAAATTTCTTCGAAACCCTTTGCCCGCGCAACAGCTCGCTCTGCCATTGTGGTATCCGGATCGTCTCCTCGTCGCCAGCAGCCTCCTGTCGCTGGTCTCCACTGCCGTCAACGTATTTCGTCCCCGCCGTTGCCGCCGTAGCAAGTCCACCGCCAAGTTAGGGTATGGACTTAATCTTTGTGCTATCCACGTCTGATTCCTGGCACATTGTTTTCATATTGATTCTTGCCACGATTGAAACTCTTCTATCCAGCCAAAGTAATTCATAGATTAGATGTGATTCAAATTTTAGGATTAGGTTTCATGAAACCATCTCGGACCCACCGAGTTGAAAACTCGGTCTCACCGATTTGGCTTATGCCATTGCACTAGTGACTCTTGGTCTGACCGAGAATTACTAATCGGTGCAACCTATTTGAGGATTCTGTGAAACCCTAGCAGTCTCGATACCACCGAATGAAACTCGGTCCAACCGAGATCATCGATTTAGGTTCCAAAACTGCCGGTATCACCGAGTTTGAAAATCGGTGGATCCGAAATGCTTTCGTGGAAAACTAAGAATGAACTTTGAGTCATTCTTTGCAAAACCTCTGCATTTTGTGATGCTCATCTTTTCTATCTCATCTATAACTCTTCACAGTGGTCAAGATCAGCTTTTGCAAGATGTCCGATCAAAGTGGCAGCCGAACAGTCGTCAAGAGTAGATGGACTTGAGTGAGGGCACTAGTCCCTCAACTTCAGATGAAGGGAGCAGAAGTACTCCTAGCAATTTGCCTAAGGCTGCAACTAGGCAAAGGAGGAAAAGAACTTCAGATTCAGAGGATGAAGATTACAAAGCTGAGGAAGATGAGGCTACTTCCAAGAAAGTGGTGCTCAAGAAGGAATATGGCTCAGCAAAGAATACAAAGCCAGGCATGAAGACCAAAAGGCCTGCAGGAAGACAACCAATGTCCAAAGCCAGAGTGTCTACACAAGCTTCTTTGGAAACCCAACCCAAAGAACCAGCTGCTGCAGAAGGGAAGAAAAGAAAGGAAAGGGTCAAGAAGACCATGGCCAGAGTTGTTGGTCAACCTTCCATGATGGAAGAGGAAGAGCTTGCTGCACCAGCTCCAAAGGCACCAAAGCTTATGGGTGATGCTATTAGATCAGGGGTTGCCACATCCAAGCCCAAGGAAGCACCGAAAGCTGCCTCCAAGGCCAAGTCTGCACCAAAGAGGAATATCAGGAGTATTCCAGCTGCTGAGAAGAACAAGGCCCCAGTGCGTGAGGATGCTGATGAGGAAGATGAAGAAGGACAAGTTCTGAGGAAGCTCAAGCCCAAGATACCAGACCACAATGATGCCCATCCTGTGGCTGAGGACATGAAAATCAGGAAGGATTCAGGGCTGAGACTGTGGAGAATGGTAGATCCATATGCTTCAAGAAGAAGAACTGATGTTGACTACAGGTTCCACACAAAGGAACAGCAGGACTTCTATGAAACAATTCTGTTGGACAAGAAGCCCATAGTCTGTGACATGAGGTGGGTTGACTGGAAATTCATCAAGGAAAATGAACAACACTATCCTGGAGTGCAAGACAGCTTTATTGCTTGTGGAGTTGCATTTTTTGTTGGACAGAAGTTCACCAACTGGAATGATGAGCTTATCATGCAGTTCTACTCCATAGCACACTTTTACCCAGATGGAAGAATAGTTTGGATGTCTGAAGGTACAAGGTACCAGTCCACTATTGAAGAATGGGCAAGTCTGATCAATGCCCCCAAGGAGAATGAGGATGACCTAGATATTTATGCAAAGAAGAAGATGGGTCACAATTCAATGGCTCACATGTACAAGGAAATTCCAGACAAGGCATTAGAGACTCACATGTTTGGATCAGTTCACTTTCTTGTCGGGGTTGCCAACCATAAATTGGATTACGAGGCACACTTTGTTGCCCAAGTCCGTGACCATAACATGATCAGAGGGCATGCCATCAACATGTTGCATGTGTTTGATGTGCCATGAAGTTCAAAGTCATGAGCCACGATCATTGAAACAATCAAGAGGACTGCAGCAGATCGGAAGAGGAGCTGTGGATATGCACCTCAGATTCAAGAATTGATAAACTCAAAGATGGGCACAGGAAAATATCAGTTGGATAAGGAACACTTTCCACTTTATCCAGACTTTGAGGACAATGAGGTTTTCATGAATGAAGATTATCCACAATCGGTTCAAGCTCAGGAGAAGAAGGAGAAGGCAAAGAGGGAGAAGGCTGCCAAGATGCCAACTCAAGAGGAGGCATCTGAGTATTTCTTGAAGAACAACCAGGAGCAGCTCGGATACTTAATAGCATCAACCCTGAGGATTGAGAAGGGATCGGCCAACCTCACTCAAAATCAGGAGAGCTTGGAGAGAATCATAGAACAAAAGTTCTATAACTTAGATGTGAAAGTAATGGCGAGATTCAGTCTGCAGTGGAGGAACTACAAGATGACATGCAGGAGAGGAAGGGCAAAACAACAACTGATGCATTTGCCAGAGTGCCTAGAGCCCAGAGGTCATCTGCTGTGCCAGTTCCTGACACTAGAGCAACAACTTCAGCACCAGCCACTGCCCCTACAGCCTCAGTGCCACCATCTCCAGCACCTACATCAGCTCTAGCTCCATCTACATCAACTGAAGTCTTCATCCAAGGAGCCATCTCTACACCACCACCAGAAGATCAAGCCTGAGAGTCGATCTAGCACTATGCATTTTCTATGAACTTTTTGGTAACTTTTTGCCAAAGGGGGAGAAAAATGTATAGATCATAGGCTTCGAGAGAGAGTGTGTTGCTTTTGTTCTCTCTTGCTTTATTTGGTGGTTTTTCAATCTTTGTTTGCTTTTGGTTGAGATACTATGCTTGTGAGACATTGATGATCATGTGTTTGATCATAGGCTACACTTATGCATGCTTGATATTATCCTATCTAATGTGATCACTCACTATGCTTGGTGATGAGTGCATGTATTCATTGTTTATTATTTTGAGCGCTCCACCAAGATGTATGTGACATGGCAGAGTAACCCATGAGCCTAATTCATTGTTCATTTGCAGTCCAAAGCAAATCTAAAACTATGCACAAATTTAGGGGGAGCTCTTGCTTATCACATACTTCTCAAAGCGACGATGTTATTTAAATTTTATTATCATTTGTCGAAGCTTTGATCTATATGTTGTCATCAATTACCAAAAAGGGGGAGATTGAAAGTGCAACTATCCCTAGGCGGCTTTGGTAATTCATAACAACATATAGCTCATTGAGCTAATGCTATTCCAAGAATATTATTTCAGGAAATCTCAATGAATGGCATGGATGATGAAAGTGGATCCCTCAAAATACTAAGGACAAAGGATTGGCTCAAGCTCAAAAGCTCAAGACTCTTCATTTTACATTTTAGTGATCCAAGATCACATTGAGTCTATAGGAAAAGCCAATACTATCAAGAAGGGATGAGGTGTTGCTTAATGAGCCTCTTGCTTCATGTGCTTAGTGATATGCTCCAAAACCCTCAACTACTTTCCCACATCCACAAATGACCTAAACCTAAAGCCAAAATCGGTCACACCGATTCTTTCTATCCGGCGCCACCGATTCCAAAAGTCATAGCCACTGCCACAAACCCTAAGCAAATCGGTCTTACCGATAGGGATCTCGGTCTCACCGAGATGGGGTTGCAATCTCTCTGTTTCCCTTGGTAACGTTTCGGTCTAACCGAAGTGAGCGATCGGTCCCACCGAGATTGCAATGTAAACTCTCTATTTCCTTTTTGTAACATTTCGGTCTCACCGAAAAGAGCAAATCGGTCCCATCGAGTTTACCTGACCAACTCTCTGGAAAGCTTATTACCAAATCGGTCTCACCGAGTTTGTGTAATCGGTCTCACCAAGATTACGTTATGCCCTAACCCTAACCGAATCGGCCTCACCAAGATGCATGTCAGTCCCACCGAAAATCACTAATGGTCACTAGGTTTACTAAATCGGTCCGACCGAGTTTAACGATTCGGTCCCACCGAGTTTGGTAAATTGTGTGTAACGGTTAGATTTTGTGTGGAGGCTATATATACCCCTCCACCTCCTCTTCATTCGTTGAGAGAGCCATCAGAACGAACCTACACTTCCAACTTACCATTTCTGAGAGAGAACCACCTACTCATGTGTTGAGGCCAAGATATTCCATTCCTACCATATGAATCTTGATCTCTAGCCTTCCCCTGTTGCTTTCCACTCAAACCCTCTTTCCACCAGATCCAAATCCTATGAGAGAGAGTTGAGTGTTGGGGAGACTATCATTTGAAGCACAAGAGCAAGGAGTTCATCATCAACGCACCATTTGTTACTTCTTGGAGAGTGGTGTCTCCTAGATTGGCTAGGTGTCACTTGGGAGCCTCCGACAAGATTGTGGAGTTGAACCAAGGAGTTTGTAAGGGCAAGGAGATCGCCTACTTCGTGAAGATCTACCGCTAATGAGGTCCTTCGTGGGAGACAGCCATGGTGGGATAGACAAGGTTGCTTCTTTGTGGACCCTTCGTGGGTGGAGCCCTCCGTGGACTCGCGCAGCCGTTACCCTTCGTGGTTTGAAGTCTCCATCAACGTGGATGTACGATAGCACCACCTATCGAAACCACGCCAAAAACATCCGTGTCTCCAATTGCGTTTGAATCCTCCAAACCCTTCCCCTTACTTTCTTGCAAGTTGCATGCTTTAATTTCCGCTGCCTATACACTCTTCGCATGCTTGCTTGAATTGTGTGATGATTGCTTGACTTGTCCTAAAATAGCTAAAATCTACCAAACTCTAAAATTGGGAAAAGGTTAAGTTTTTATTAGTCAAGTAGTCTAATCACCCCCCCTCTAGACATACTTCAAGGTCCCACACTACTGTCGGGGTTGAAGTCGGTGTCGTTGATGATGTAGTCCTCGGGATGGTCGTCATCTCCTCCTGGCGCGGGGTCTCCCATGAATACTCCTAGCTTCCTTGTCAGGTTATCATTCTTCTCCACTAGTATTGCGATTTCATCCTCGTATCCGTCGCGTGTAGACTTGAGTTCCTCTTCTAGCTCCATGTTCCTGGTCATCACCTTCTTCAGATCTATCATGCTTGCGCACATCTGGTTCTCCTGGCGGCGAATGTGCTGGTTTAACTCCTGGATGAAGGCTGCAATGGACATGTCCCTCCTGGTGCTAATAATCTCCCATTGCTCATATCGGTGCCCACATATCTGGTAGATAGTGTCCTTAAGCTCCTTGTGATAAACTTCGCCGATGCGTCCCATGGCGATGTGGGCTGCCATGCTCTTACCTAGACTCCAGGTTGGTGCATCAAAGTAAAATTCGATGGGCTCAGTGACTGGCATGAACGTCCTTCCTGGAACTTGAACTCGAATCATCCAACGCTCCTCTTCTGGTAAAGTGGTGGTGTAGGTCCCGGTGAAGCTCGGTATTCCGATGTTCAGGTACCTAGTGACTTCCTTCAAGTGTCGTCCAAAGGGTGTGTCTTCATCCGGTTGTGCAAACTTGTTCCTTGAGTCCGCCATCCTATAGAGTAGAAAATGGAGAGGAGTCAGAAATGAGTACAGAAGAGTAACCTATGGCCCAACTTAGTGGTCGTGTACTACATTCAGCGTGTGCTCTGATACCATCTTGTAGTGATCCGACCTCAGACGGTCAAATCTCTGTGCATAAGTGTCATCCCTGGATCGGTAATGCTGACACACACAGTACTCGAATGGATTTATAACAGAGTAGCAATCACACACTTATTACATCGATAGTCTCAAGAGAGATCGTATTACAATAAACATGGCTTAAGACCATCTAAATAAGATAACCGCGGAAGACTTGGAAGATAAAGTGAGCCCATCAACTCTAAGGGCATAGCTGAGTGCATGACAACGACCTAGCGCACCTTACTCTTTGTCTGAAAGGTCTGCAACATGATATGTTGCAGCCCGAAACGGGTCAGCACATGGAATATGATGGCAATGTAACACAATAGAGCAATGAACAGAATAAATGCTATCACTACATGCATATATGGCTAGTGGAGGCTCTATGGTTATAATGTTTTGCGAAAAGCCAATTTTTCCCTACAACAAAGGAATATATTTTATTGAGTCAATTACAGTGGTGGTGCTAGAACTTGGCGCAAATGGTCACTTTAGTGCTACAAGTTGTGGCATACATCAAAGTGGTGTAAAAACTTGGTTTCGACGTGCAAATATAGTGCTTATCTCGCTTGTATATGGAATCAACGGTGACTAGGCGCGTGGGGCCCGCTGTCAGCCACTGGACCAGTAGAAGGGGGTGTGTGACTTAAGTTTTCCAGAAACACCCTCGAAATATTTAGAAAAAAAACTGTTGACGTGGATTTATATTTTTAAATCTAAGACCGGTGGGTCCTGCCTGTCGGGAAGGTGTGAAAATTAAACTAAAAAGTTTGGCCGCACAGAATTGAACCGACGATCAGCACCAAGCATGCAAGCTGGCTAGCCAATGCACGCATCACGCTACCTTGTTTATTCTGGATAAGGACGTTATATGTACTTAACTTGTATGCATGTGGAACTTGAATGGGTTGCCGGTACTGCGGCCAAAATTTCTCCGGTTTGTTTCTCATTTATTTTTCTAAAACGTACGTAATAAAAATTTACTCTCAATAATTTTTTGTTATAAATATTAGACCTACAAACAATGATTATTTGATAAGAAAACAAAATATACATCCGTGTATTACACAAAAAATATGTAGTTAATATGGAAAAAATTAATTAATAAAAAATATCACACTCGCTGCTTATATTTAAATGATTAAAAATTAATATTAATATCAACAGTCTAAATTATGAATAACTTTAATTATACAAACATTGAACTATACAAACATGCGAATGATTGAAATGTTTGTATAACTAAAATAATTTTCTGAATTGTAATTTTAGTATATTTGTTATTATTTTAAAATATACAATCTTTTGTAACTCACAAATATTATATTAAATATATGATTATTTTCTAAATAATACGTGAACAATTAGTAAAAATTAGTTATTTCATTAAATCGTATATTTATGCACACAAATATTCTAACTTTATTTCATCTACTGAGATTATAATTTACATTTTGTTTTGAGGGAAGAGATTATAATTTATATACTTTCTACAAATAGAACAGAAAAAATGGAACTCCTATAAAATGGGTCGCAGTATCTGCAGCCCAAATTCCACATGCTTTGTGTTTAAATACATGTAACCTTGTTATCCATTGAGTACACAGGAACGTGAATGGTGGAGTGGTTTAGCCGGCTTGGTACTAACGTCTCTGTTTTGTGTTCGAGACTTAGAATCCACATGTTTTGATTAATTTTCACTCCCACCTGACAGGTGGAACCCACTGTTCATAGAGGTGAAGAAAATGGCACCTCTCCCATGCCAAGAGGATTTTTTTGTGAACAAAATATATATTTCAAGGGTGTTTCTAGAAAAAAATGTCACACACCCCCTTCTCCTGGTCCGTAGCTGACAGCGGGCCCCATGCACCTAGTCAGCGCTGGTTCCGTATGCAACAATGAGATAAGCACTGTATTTGCACGTCAAAGCCAAGTTTTTGCACCACTTTAACGTATCCCACAACTTCTAGCACCAAAGTGACCGTTTATGCCAAGTTCTATCACCACCGGTGTAATTGACTCTATTTTATTTCACTATCATGGTGGTTGAAACATTGAGAAGCTTCCTCCAACTCAATCCCAATTAAAAAGTAATTAACAACCCAACAAATTTATTTAGAGTGATGAGATCAACATGATAATCCAAGAACCAGATATTCAAGATGTCCATAACCGGGGACACGGCTAACCATGATTAGTTTGTACACTTTGCAGAAGTTTGCGCACTTTTCCCCAAAAGACTCAATCTCCTCCGTTGGATTTCTCGCACTACATGGTGTTTGAGAAACGGATGACCGAGACACAGTCTTTCAGCAGCATTAACTCTTTACTCTGGGTAGACAGTACCACCTACCTCCCCTACATCTGCTAGCCTACCACTGAAAGAGGTCACACAACAGACTCAACTATGCCAGAGCCCATAATGGCTTGTGACTGCACACAGAAGTTTCTAGCATGAATAATCTTATGAACCCTTTGAGCCTGGGTGGCGAACCATAGTATGATCACACGGGTACTCCGAGATATCCTAGGACAATATTGGATTCTCCAGGTGCGTGCAACCAATCCACCCAGATGTGTATTCAAGTAGCCACCTTAAATAAACCATTAATTAACAATCTCACATCTGTCATGGATATATTCAAACCTCAGGGTGTGCAAAACCAAACCGGAAACCAAAAACCAAACCAAAAAAACCAAACCGAACCGATTTTTTGGTTTTTCCAAGTTACGGTTTCAGTTTCAGTTTTCGGTTCTTGAAACCATTTAGCATTTGGTTTTTTCGGTCAGAAACCGAAAACCGTTCGGTTAAACCGAAGTTCGCGTCTGTCTGCAAGAATATGAGCTTCGCACTTCACCACCCTTTCTTTTATAGCCATCCGCTCACCCCGCTGCAGCTCAATAGGCGAGGTGGTACTAAATCTCTACAGCTCGAACCAACCAGAACCAGGGCACATCACATGCGCTTATTTGGGCTCAAAGTATCCAGCCCATTCGACCACTTTGTCTAGCGATCCACCACGTGTGGTTCATCCCAGGCAGTTAATCGCTATTTCCCTAAAAAAAGGCAGTCATTCGCTAAAAAAAGAGAGTTTATCACTCAAAAAAAAGGATTGGCCTGGTTGAGGGCTTGTGGCCGCGTGGATGCACTAGGTTTTTCTACCATTCCATTTCTACTTCCTCCCTCATTTAATAAATCATATCTACTACCATTTAATCAAGACCAAATCATGTGGACCTCCGACACCTACCTAATCTCTCATATCTACTGCTATCTAATGCATATGACTAAATCATGGCTGTCATCTAATCCCCCAATCTACATACACATTTCTCACAAGAAAATCTGACCTACATACATGTCATGAACGAAAGTGTGTGACCAAATAATTTTTTGTTGTATATAAATTCGCGTCAATTTTGGTTATTACCGAAACTGAACCGAAATTAAATGGTTATTACCGAAACTGAACCGTATCTACGTACAAAACCGTATAAACCGAAGTATAAAAACTGTATAAACCAAAAACCATATAAAACGAACCGAACCAAACCGAAAAAACCGAATGCACACCCTGACTCAAACCCAATCCACGTCTACGAGCATAGCATGGCAATATAAGCATAGCGTAGAAGTAACTAAAGGGTTTGATAATAAAAGGGCAATAGGTTCTACCTCATCATCTACTTCTGAATACCCACAAGTTAATCACATCCTAATCATGCAGTGTTTGAGGATTGTAACTAATGCATAAAAACTGGGTATGAAAAGAGTATGATCAATGTGTTACTTGCCTTGCTGACGATCCGCAAACCCTAGAGACTCGTAGTAGCACGCTTCGCACTCCGGGAATTCTATCACAAACAAACAATAGCATACATAATCACACAAGCAAAGATGCACGGGTAAAACTCAAATAAGAAGATTGAATCTGAAAACCAATAGAAGAGATTCGATCTGCAAAAAGAATCAATCGAATCGGAGCTACAGAACTGAAACTACAGCCAAAAGAACTTCAAAAACCAAATCTGCTTGAAACCAAATTTTAATTTGTCAAAACCTTGTTCAAGTTGGTTTCACTGGATTTGGACAAACGGGCGAAACGTTATGAGGGTTTGAAGATGAGGGGCTAATCTGCAATAAAATTAATCGCGGATAGGTCCCTGGCAGAAAAAGAAAATAAAAAGAAAAGACTAACGAACGAACGTTCGCTGTTTGAACCTAACCGGCGAACAATGTTTGTTAAAACGAAAGAACAGACGAACGTCCCCTAAATAAAATAAACCGATGAAAACCAATCTAAGAAATTAAATGTAACGCCCCGGATCCAACTTTCCATATTCGTAACTCCAACTCTTGCCTTTTCCGGAGATGTGATATGTTTTTTCCTCCGTGGTTGGGTTTTGTCTGTTGTTTTGCATTGTGTTCATGTCGTGCATCTCATCTCATAGCATCTTATGATTGCATCTGCATGTTTTCATAAAACATGCATCCGCCAGTAGTTGCCGTTCCTCGCTTCTCTCCGCTGCGTTCGTTGACCGCCCGAGACCAACCGTGTTTTCGATTACCTCTCGCACAACCAGCTAACCTCTCTTGCCAGCCAAGAGCACCCTCGTGTGCGTGTCCTAAACTTACCCGAACCCAACCCGCTCGGTCATCACCATTGCATTGGTTCATCCCCTAACATCTATAAAACATCTTCGTTTTGTTTATTGGACTCCCTAGCCTATTTTTCTTGACCACCCGATCTAAATCGGAGGGTCCAATTGGACCTCTACCCAAAATCCACTTGCTATATAAAGACCAACCCTAAAATCTAGGGAGATGTCCCATCCATCCCATCACCGCACCGACACTCCACCCGGTCTCTGCTTCCACCTCGGGATCTTCCCAGATCCAAATCCTCCCCTCCTCGATTTCAGCCACCAGCCAACCAGTGCTGCTCCACCTCGTCTCGCGGCCTCCTCTGCTTCGCCTCGAGCCCGCAGCAACAGCACAACCTCCAGGCCAGTCCCTCGCGCTACCTCCTTTTTTCCCTTCTTCCTTCCCTGTCTCATCTCTCTATGTCTTTCTCCGCATGTTCGAACAGGAGGCCATGGAGCCGCTGTCTTCAAGCCGCGCCGACCTCCTTCATCTCGTGCCAGCGCTGGACCTGGAGCCCGTGACTCCCGCCTGACCTCCGCCTCGCCCTGTTTGTCCGCTGCCTCCCGAAGGCCATGGAACCTCGCTGCCGACGCTCGCCCTTGCCGTTGTACGTCCCTGCCGTTCGGCCACTGGATCCGGTCGTCCTCCGTCAACTTCCCCCGGATACACGCTCAGTCATCACCTTGCCTCCGCCGCCTTCATCGAACCTCGCCAGCAGGTTCCGTAGACGAGCCCCTCGCTCGTTGACCTCGGCCTCTTCAAGTCCGCCGCCGCCGCCATGGATGGCTGTGCCCCGCGCCCGAGTCCCGGTCCGTGCCTCTCTTGGCCGGATTTGGACCCTAGCGCCTCCCCGCGCTCCGTTCCGCCCGTTCCGGCCGGTTCCCACCGATTCGGTCGCCAGGACCCCCCCCCCTGCGTCTTCCTCTCCATGGCCATGGCCCTGCTCCTCTGCTTGTGTTCTTCAGAAACGAGAGCAGCAGCTGCTCGTTCCGAGCGTTGAGCACGCCTCCCGTCGTGCACTGGCTCGCCTCGGCGCCAAGGCCCAGCTCGCCCTCCATCTCCCCGCGCCAAGCAAGCCACACCGACCAGGCCTTGGCCGTGGTGAGCAGCCCGCCCCTCTCTCTGTGCACTTTTGGGCTGACCAGATTCGGCCCTATCCATGTTTTTTTCAGCATGAACGATTTAGCTATTATTCCAGATCTGCTGTTTTACGTAAAAACCCTAAGCATCATGCATATAATATCTCACAAACAAAGGCATCGGATTAAAATGAGTTAAACATGTAAAATGCTTGGGATTATATCTAGTTTCATAATATGCTGCTTTCATCCATGTTTGAGATGTTTAAAATGTTGTTTGTTTAAATTTGCTTAAATGCCATGCTAAAATGATTTATTTCATAACTAAATAACCGTAGCTCCAATTTTAATAAAATTTATATGTAAATGGGGTGGAAAAATGCCTAGTTTAACATGGTGGACTTTATTTTCCTGTTTAACAACTCTAAAATTGTGTGTAGGGCAGAACAGTACCAAATTCGAAATATGGACATGAGGATTTTCCGGAATTGTTGTTTGTGGTTCCGGTCTCATTTAAACTTGCCTAGATAGGTAGTTTTATTATGCTTCACCTCTTGCCATGTTAACCAACATTTAATTTTGTTGAGTAGTTTAAACGGGTGAGAACTAAATAATTGTTGTGAAGTTTCGTCAATATGCAACTCGTTGCATATTGAGCTCCACTTAATTCGTAGTGTTGTTTGTTGCACTTTGCCATGCCATGCTCTTTAAACCGGACATGCATCATACTTGATTGTGCATCGTGCCATGTTTATGCTTGTGCATTTATCATGTTGTTTCTTTCTTTCGGTGTTGCTTCTCGATTCCGTAATGTTGCGATTGTGAGGATTCGCTCGACTACTCCCGTTCATCTTCTTCATGGACTCGTTCTTCTTCCTAGCAGGATTTCAGGCAAGATGACCGTCACCTTGGATCTCATTACTATCATTGCTATGCTAGTTGCTTCGTTCTATCGCTATGCTGCGTTACCTATCACTTGCTGCTCAAGCCTCCCAAATTTCCATGTCAGCCTCTAACCTTTGTCACCCTTCCCAGCAAACCGTTGTTTGGCTATGTTACCGCTTTTGCTCAGCCCCTCTTATAGCGTTGCTAGTTGCAGGTGAAGATGAAGATTGCTCCATGTTGGATTATGTTTATGTTGGGATATCACAATAACTCCTATATTATTAATGCATCTATATACTTGGTAAAGGGTGGAAGGCTCGGCCTTATGCCCTGGTGTTTTGTTCCACTCTTGCCGACCTAGTTTCATCATATCGGTATTATGTTCCCGGATTTTGCGTCCCTAACGCGGTTGGGTGGTTTATGGGACCCCTTGACAGTTCGCTTTGAATAAGACTCCTCCAAAGAAGGCCCAACCTTGGTTTTACCATTTGCCTCACCACCACCTATACCCTTCCCTTGGGTCGGCCAACCCGAGGGTCATCTTTATTTTAGCCCCCCCGGGCCAGTGCTTCTCTAAGTGCTGGCCTGAACCGAGCTGCCTGTGGGGCCCCCTCGAAGAAACTCGAGGTCTGGTTTTACTCGTAGCTAGTCTCATCCGGTGTTGCCACGAGAACGAGATATGTGCAGCTCCTATCGGGATTTGTCGGCACATCGGGCGGCTTTGCTGGTCTTGTTTTATTGTTGTCGAAATGTCTTGTAGCCGGATTCCGAGACTGATCGGGTCTTCCGGGAGAAGGAATATCCTTCGTTGATCGCGAGAGCTTATCATGGCCTAAGTTGGGACACCCTGCAGGTATAAACTTTCGAGAGCCGTGCCCGCGGTTATGTGGCAGATGGAATTTGTTAATATCCGGTTGTAGTAAACTTGAAGTAAACTCTTCTAAAATATACCAACCGTATGCGTGAATCGTGAGTGTCTCTTTTCGGGTGGATCGAGAGGAGAACACGGTTTCTGGGTTATGTCTGACGTAAGTAGGAGTTCAGGATCACTTCTTGATCATTACTAGTTGACGACCGTTCCTTTGCTTCTCTTCTCGCTCTCATTTGCATATGTTAGCCACCATACATGCTTAGTCGCTGCTGCAACCTCACCACTTTACCCCTTCCTTCCCCTTTAAGCTTTGCTAGTCTTGACACCCATTGCGATGGGATTGCTGAGTCCTCGTGGCTCACAGATTACTACAACAACAGTTGCAGGTACAGGTTATGAGATGATCATGACGCGAGAGCGACGTTACTTGTTTTGGAGTTCTTCTTCTTCTTCGTCGATCGGGGATAGGTTCGTGTCGGCAGCCTGGGCTAGGTGGTGGATATTGTTTGAGTTTACATTTATGTTTCATCCGTAGTCGGATGTTGATCTTGTATGTTGTATTGATGTATTCATGTGACATTGTATGTATTGGAGGTATCCCCACTATTATGTAATGTTGATGTAATGATATCCACCTTGCAGAAGCGTCTTCAAGATGCGCTTCTATCCTTGGTGGGACCTTCGAGTTCCTTTAGGATAGGATCGCATCTTGGGCGTGACATTAAACCGGAAAACTAAAAAAATAGGGTTTAACCGAGAAAACCGACCAGTCAAACGGGGTCAACGGCGGCAGCTCCGGCGAGATCCGTGGCGGTGGAGACGGCCGTCGGCGGCTGTAACGCCCCGGATTCGATGCGCCAGGTGTCCGCCAGTAATTCGCCGTCGTTGCCATGTCATGTGCTTGCGTGTTGCACTTTGCCATGTCATCATCTGCATTTCATATCATGTCATCATGTGCATTTCATTTTGCATACGTGTTCGTCTCATGCATCCGAGCATTTTCCCCGTTGTCCGTTTTTCAATCCGGCACTCCTATGTCCTCCGGCGCCCTCCTTTTACCTCGTTTCGTGAGTGGCCGAAAAATCTTCTCGGAATGGGATGCAATTCTTTTCATCCATCCGGAGTACTTCAGGTGTTGCTTTCGCTCTCGATCATCCGGAGGACATCTTTTCGGGATATCTCTCCATTCTAAGTTTTTCAAATTCGTTCTCCAATTATTCTATATCCGTGCCCCTTCGTTCGTCTCAATATTCTTCCGGTGCTGCGTTCAAGCATTCGTTAATCAGTTCGCGATCTCTTCGATCTCTTTTCTCTAAATTTCCTCAAGTATCTTCGTGCTTTTCTTATTCTTCCCGGTGATTCATTCTCTTTCATCAGTCATTTTCGAATTCTTACGGTGGCTCGTTCAAGATTCTTTTCTTTGTTTATCATATTTATCCATTCGTTCTTTTCAATCCTACCGGTGATTCATGAAGACCTTCTCAAGTTTGCGATATGTCACACTCAACTCTTTTCAAGATGAATAAGTAATATGCAAAATCCATTAATTGTCATCAATTTAATTTGATGAAGGATAAGCATACAATAAATCTTATTCTTATTTCATCAAAGTGATTAATCTTTTTCTTCGTAATTTGTTCTTGAGGAATAAATTCTACTTCCAAGTGTTTTTCATCTTTTCTTTTCCGGAGTTTAAATTTCCTCGGCCATCTCGTCGGAACCTCCATCTAAATCATCGCAAGGCTCATCTTAGTATTTCATCCTTCATTTTATCTCGTCATCCTTTTGGTACCGGAGTTCTTCATGGTGGTTCTTCATGATTTAATTCATTCTTCAGGAGTGCATCAAGATTTTGTTGGTGGAATTCAAGTATCTTTTCTTCTCGCGTCTCGAAGTGCAATTAATTCTCCGTATTCTTTTGAAATGGAGTTTTGCATTTCTTCGTTCTTCTCAGTTATCCAATCATTTCCATTTGTGGCCGGTTATCACCTCTTGATCTCGAGATGTTACCTATAAGACCACAACAAGCTTTCTTTCGTTGTTGATTTTCTCAACAACTCCGTTCAATCTTTTCTTCTAAGGTTGCTTTCTATTTCATTCGTGGCACAAGTTGTCATATTCTTATCAGTTCTTTTCATTCAAATTATTTCAATTCTTCCGGAGGCATTGCGTTGTTTATCTCGTCTAGTGTCATTCCATCTTCTCAAGTTCAGATTCTGTTCCTTCCATGTTTCAGCCGGAGTGCTGCCTAAATCCTTTCAGTCTTATCCGTTTCTTATTTTATTCTAACCGGAGTCGTTTCATAGTCTATCCGATTCAGTGAGCTTTTGATTCTCGTCATTCTCGTCGTTCCTCTCTTATTCTCGAGTGCTCTCGATTCTTTGCTTCTTCTCTTGATTTCTTGTTTCACCTCATCCTTTTTCTCTTCCGTCTCGGTCCTAAGATCTCGGGACGAGATCTCTTGTTAGTGGAGGAGTGTTGTAACGCCCGGATTCGGCGCGCCAGTGTCCTTGATTATTCGCCGTCGTTGCCATGTCATGTGCTTGCGTGTTGCACTTTGCCATGTCATCATCTGCATTTCATATCATGTCATCATGTGCATTTCATTTTGCATACGTGTTCGTCTCATGCATCCGAGCATTTTCCCCGTTGTCCGTTTTTCAATCCGGCACTCCTATGTCCTCCGGCGCCCTCCTTTTACCTCGTTTCGTGAGTGGCCGAAAAATGTTCTCGGAATGGGATGCAACTTGGCATGCGGTCTTATTATAGTGTAGACAGAGCGCCTGTCAAGTTTCGTCGCATTCGGAGCTCGTTTGATAGCCCAACCGTCATTCGTAGCGGCACCGTTGCCGGTTTAATCGTCGGACGTTTCGGTCTCCGAAACTGTCGCCAGGCTACCCTTCTCTTCTCTCTTATCAGCCCAAGGCCTCTCTTCGCAGCTCACACCCACTCTAATCCAGCCCAACAACTCCTCCTCGTGTCCGGAGCCGTCCGATCATGATCCGACGGTCCGAAAACGGAGCAAACCCCTAAACCTAGACCCTTTTCTATATATAGACACCCCCCCTTCCATTTTCGGCAGCTACCTACCCTCCTCCTAAATTTCCGCGCCTAATCATCTCCCAGCCTCCTCCCACCTCGAGGGCGCCACCACCAACCTCCTCCACCGCGCCGTCTTCCCCCTCCAACCGCGCCCCACCTCACCCGCCACATGGCGGCGCCCTAGTGGCCAGTGCCACCCACCATCGCCTCCACCCACTGGTGGCGCCACGTCGCCCTGCGTCCCCCTGGCCTCCCAGGCCTGACCGCCCATCCGCTGCCCGCCTCGCCGATCTGGCCTGAGGCGCCAAGGCCGCCGCCACCGCCTCTCCCTGGCGCTCGCCTCCTCCCGAGCTCCGGACCCGCTGCTGATCGCCCGTCGCCGGTGCCCGCCGCCGGCCAGCGCTGCCGCGGACCCCAGTCCCGCCGCCCTCTCTCCCTTCCTTTTCCCTCTCTCTCGCCACGGCCCTGCTCCTCTCGCGCCTGCAGAGCCGCTGGCCGCAAGACGCCGCCGCCGAGTCCTCCGGCGACCTCCGTGGCCGGATCCGACCGCTCCCGGATCCGCGTGCCCGCCGCGACCCAGGCTCGGCCCGCCTCGTCCCCAAGGCTGTCGGAGCGGCATCGGGATCCGCCGCCACCGTCGTCCCGCTCGGGATCGGGCGCAGCCTCGCCCGCTCGATCTGCTTCCTCCGTCGCCGCGTGGGCCCCGCGATCCCATCGGCCCAGCCGGCCTCCAGGCCCAGCCGGCCCCCCCTTCCCGTCCTGGGCCGAGCCCAGTGGTGAGCAGCCCGTCTACTCCCCGCCCTGTGCACCGTTTAGCTATACGACGACCATATGTTTTTTTTTCAAACTGCTAAGTCCTGAATTTTTCATAATATGTTGCTATGTTCATTGCATCATATCTCTGTCACCGTAGCTCCGTTTTGCGCGTATAATATGTCAAAATGTTTGTCTCGAAGAGTAGATCATTTCATCTCATTGCATCATTTTCATTTGAGCTCATCTTGATGCCCGAAATGCTGTTGGAAGAGTGCTATGTGATGTTAGTTTCTGTTTCCTAACAGAACATGCACTTTTGTCATTTTTGCCATGATTGATGTGTGCATCCTATGGACTTGAGTCCTACATGTGTTTTGTAATATGTCATGCCATCTTTCCAGGGGTGTATGCCATGTATTTTTGTGATCTATGTGGTGACTAGCACAAGCATGCAAAGTAGGTGTCCTGATGTTGCTGATTTCAGCCCTGTTTTGCTGATATTTTGATGCCATGTTAACTTGATGCTACAGAGTTATCCATGCATATTTTGAGATTACTTCAGTAAAGATGTTTTGTTAAACATGTCTTGCTCTATCCATCCATGCCCTTGTTTGCAATTATGGAGTGCCATAGCTTGAGTCAATCGAGCTCTACTTTTGCTATTAAATGTTTCCTGGCAGATTGTTTACATGTTATTCAATTTTGCCAAGGTTGTTGTGGTTGATCCATGTATGCTATGTTATTGTTCTTGCCATGTATGTCTTCTATGCCATGTATTCTTGATGTATGTATGCTTAGTTTATCATATAAGGCTCTGTAGTGAGTGCATTGAGCTTGTAAACATGCCTACTCATCGTTGTTCCTGCCATGTTTAAATCTGTAATATAACTTGCCATGTTTACATGGGTGCCATCATATTTTCTGATCCTTTTTGGCTTATGGTCAGTAAGGGACTTTTGTTCTATGAAAATAGTAGGTTCATGCCATGCCTTTGTTTGCCATGTTAAGTTCCTGTAACATGTTGTTTGATAGCTCTAAACATTGCAACCTGATGTTATTTCTGCTAAAGTCTGAAACTGTTATTACTTGCAATCTTGCCATGTGTTTTTGAGCATGTTCTAGTGATTTCTGGAGATAGCTCAGTGTTCATGTTTTGCAATGCTTTACCTGTAGATCATGCCCATGCCTTTTGTTTTCATATTGTGGTGCTGTAGCATGTTGTTTTGATGCTTGCAAGATGCCTAGTTGCTGTTTTGGTCAGCTTATCCCTTAAACTTGTATAGAGTGTATGTGTTGAACCGTTGCTCCGTTTTGAGTGTGCTCTATATGAAACTTGCTTGATTTTGCATGTAGTTTCACATTATCATGTTGAATCCTTGTTTTTAGGTGTTTGCTTAATGTTTGTATGCATTTTGCACCAATGCCATGTTTAACTTGTTTTGCTCATATCTTCTAGGCCGTAGCTCCGAATCTAATGAACTTTATATGTAACTTGACTAGAATTTCGTGTAGATCATCGTGGTGCATCTTAACTTGATGTTTAACAACTTGAACATAAGGTTTATTCAGATCTGGACCAATTTCGAAATTTGCATATGAGGACTTACCGGAATTGTTATATGTTGTTCCCGGCCTCATTTAAACTTGCTTTGATGTGTTGTTCTTGTTTGCATCATCTCTTGCCATGAGTAGCCTCATCTAGATTTGTCATGCATTATGCTTGGTTGTGCATCATGTCTTGTTCATGTGTGGCGTGTTTACTATGTTGTGTGCTTCTTCTTGTTAGTTCCGTTGCTATGCGATCGTGAGGATTCGCTCGCTCACGCTTGGTTCGGCTTCATCCGTTCGTCTTCTTCATGGACTTGTTCTTCTTCCTTGCGGGATTTCAGGCAAGATGACCGCTACCCTGGATCTCACTACTATCATTGCTATGCTAGTTGCTTCGTTCTATCGCTATGCTGCGCTACCTATTACCTGTTTATCAAGCCATCCCAAATCGCCATGTCGCCTCTAACCTTTTGCACCCTTCCTAGCAAACCGTTGTTTGGCTATGTTACCGCTTTGCTCAGCCCCTCTTATAGCGTTGTTAGTTGCGGTGAAGATGAAGTTTGTTCCTTGTTGAACATGGAGATGTTGTTCCTTGTTGGAACATGTTTACTTGTTGGGATATCACAATATATCATATATTATTAATGCATCTATATACTTGGTAAAGGGTGGAAGGCTCGGCCTTATGCCCGGTGTTTTGTTCCACTCTTGCCGCCCTAGTTTCCGCCATATCGGTATTATGTTCCCGGATTTTTCGTCCCTAACGCGGTCGGGTGATTTATGGGACCCCTTGACAGTTCGCTTTGAATAAGACTTTTCCAGCAAGGCCCAACATTGGTTTTACCATTTGCCTCACCTATGCCCTTTTTCCCTTGGGTTTCGGAGCCCAAGGGTCATCTTCATTTTAGCCCCCGGGCCAGTTCTCCTTCGAAGTGCTGGTCCAAACCGAAGCGATGTCCGCGCCTCGGCAATCAGGGTTTATGCCAACCCGACGTCTGCTCATCCGTGTGCCCCGAGACCGAGATATGTGCAGCTCCTATCAGAATTTGTCGGCACATCCGGGCGGCTTTGCTGGTCTTGTTTTATTCTTTGTCGAAATGTCTTGTAGCCGGATTCCGAGACTGATCGGGTCTTCCGGGAGAAGGAATATCCTTCGTTGATCGCGAGAGCTTATCATGGGCTGTTGGGACACCCGCAGGGTTTGAACTTTCAAAGCCGTGCTGCGGTTATGTGGCGATGGGAATTTGTTAAAGTCCGGTTGTAGAAAACCCGAAGTTGATCTTAATTAAAATACACCAACCGTGTGTGTAACCGTGAGTGTCTCTTTTCGGGGTTGATCGAGAGGAGAACACGGTTTCTGGGTTATGTCTGACGCAAGTAGGAGTTCAGGATCACTTCTTGATCATTACTAGTTGACGACCGTTCCTTTGTTTCTCTTCTCGCTCTCATTTGCGTATGTTAGCCACCATATATGCTTAGTCGCTGCTGCAACCTCACCACTTTACCCCTTCCTTTCCCATTAAGCTTTGCTAGTCTTGATACCCATGGTAATGGGATTGCTGAGTCCTCGTGGCTCACAGTTTACTACACCACCAGTTGCAGGTACAGGTTTGCGATGATCATGACGCGAGAGCGATGCTTGCTTGTCTTGACTTCTTCTTCTGCTTCTTCTTCGATCAGGGGATAGGTTCCAGGTCGGCACCCTGGGCTAGCAGGGTGGATGTCGTTTGAGCTTCTATTTATGTTTCATCTGTAGTCGGATGTTGATCTTGTATATGATGTTGATGTATTCTTGTGGCATTTGTGCCTTATGTATGTATCCCATCTATTATGTAATGTTGATGTAATGATATCCACCTTGTAAAGCGTTTCAATATATGGTCTATCCTTGGTGGGACCGTCGAGTTCCTTTGGATAGGGTCGCATATTGGGCGTGACAATGGGTGGGTGGTGGCGGTGGGCGGCTGGGGCGGTGGCGCGGGAAAGCGAAGCGGGCGGCGTCGGCGTGGCTCTGGGAGGAGGCGGCGGGCCTCTGCCCTATTTAAAGCCCAGGGGCGCGCGGCTTGGGGAGGGGTCGTCCGGAGGAGGAGTCCTCCCCGGACTCAGCGGCGTGCGTCCGGAGTCGGTCGAGGCAAGGGGGTGGGCTACGGCGGCGGCCTGGCTCGGCTGGGCCGTTGGCCTAGTCGGGCGCGAGATTTTTTTTAAAAATAAAATTCCGCCGAAAGAAAATGCTAAATAAATAAAAGAGACTCTAAAAATACCAAAAACAATTTTCTCCGTCTAAATAGAATATTTAGAACAAAGTGAACATTTTCTTGGCCTCAAAATGCAATTTTCAAAAATGCATATTTTTCTAATTCAAATAAAATAGCAATAAAATCCAAATAAAAATCATTTATTCGATTTTTAACATTTGTCCTCCAATATTTCATTTATTTTGGAGAAGTAATATTATCTCCTCTCATATATTTTTAATATGAAATATTTTTTTGGAGAGAAAAATAATTAAAACCAAAATGATCCCCTCTTCAAAATTTGAGAAAATTGAAATAAGAAAATAATAAAATCCCCAACTCTCTCCGTGGGTCCTTGAGTTGCTTAGGATTATTAGGATCTCAACCAAAATGCGTGGGAGAAGAGTTTATGATGGGTACTTGGTATCTCTTGACTTGGGCGTAGATCTCCCCGGCAACGGCGCCAGAAATCCTTCTTGCTACCTCTTGAGCATGCGCTGGTTTTCCCTTGAAGAGGAAAGGGTGATGCAACAAAGTAGCGTAAGTATTTTCCTTAGTTTTTGAGAACCAAGGTATCAATCCAGTAGGAGACAATGCACAAGTCACCTAGTACCTGCACAAACAATCAAGAACCTTGCAACCTATGCGATGAAGGGGTTGTCAATCCCTTCACAGTCACTCGCAAAAGTGAGATCTAATAAAGATAGTAAAGTAAATATTTTTGGTATTTTTGTTGTATAGATTGGAAAGTAAAGATTGCAAAATAGTAAACGGGATGCAATGTAAATAAAAGAGATGCAATATAATAAGAAAGAGATCCGGGGGCCATAGGTTTCACTAGTGGCTTCTCTCAAGATAGCATGTATTACAGTGGGTGAAGAAATTACTGCCGAGCAATTGATGGAAAAGCGCATAGTTATGAGAATATCTAAGGCAATGATCATAAATATAGGGATCACGTCTGTGTCAAGTAGACCGAAACAATTGTGCATCTACTACTATTACTCCACACATCGACCGCTATCCAGCATGCATCTAGAGTATTAAGTTCATAAGAACAAAGTAACACATTAAGCAAGATGACATGATGTAGAGGGATAAACTCAAGCAATATGATATAAACACCATCTTTTATCATCGATGGCAACAATACAATATGTGCCTTGCTGCCCCTACTGTCACTGGGAAAGGACACCGCAAGATTGAACGCAAAGCTAAGCGAAGAAAGATCAATCTAGTAGGCCAACTAAACCGATAATTCGAAGAGACTTGCAAAGATATCAAATCATGCATATAAGAATTCAGAGAAGAACCAAATAATATTCATAGATAATCTTGTTCATAAATCCACAATTCATCGGATCTCGGCAAACACACCGCAAAAGAGTATTACATCGAATAGATCTCCAAGAACATCGAGGAGAACTTTGTATTGAGAATCAAGGAGAGAGAAGAAGCCATCTAGCTAATAACTATGGACCCGAAGGTCTGTGGTAAACTACTCACGCTTAATTGGGGTGTTGATGTAGAAGCCCTCCATGATCGATTCCCCATGCGGCAGATCGCCGAAAAAGGCCCCAAGATGGAATCTCACGGGTACAAAAGTTTGCGGCGGTGGAAAAGTGGTTTCGTGGCTCCCCCTGATGTTTTTAGGGTATAAGAGTATATATAGGCAAAAGAAGTACATCGGTGGAGCTACGAGGGGCCCACGAGGGTGGGGGGCGCGCCCTCCTGCCTCGTGGCCGCCTCGTGGCGTTCCAGACTTCAACTCCAAGTCTTCTGGTTTGCTTTCGGTCCAAGAAAGATCATCGCAAAGGTTTCATTCCATTTGGAATCCATTTGGTATTCCTTTTCTGCAAAACTCTAAAATAGGCAAAAAAACAGAAACTGGCACTGGGCCTCCGGTTAATAGGTTAGTCCCAAAAATAATATAAAAGACCATATTAAAGCCCATTAAACATCCAAAACAGATAATATAATAGCATGGAACAATAAAAAATTATAGATACGTTGGAGACGTATCAAAGGGTCACGTGTCAGAGCCTTTAGGCAAGTCCACATACTCAACCATTATATAGTCTTGTATGATTGCTAACACTCACCGCGTACACATGAGCAAAACATTTCAACCGGACACATAGAAAGATAGGGGCTTATAGTTTCGCCTCCCAACATACTCACCTCAAGGGTGATGTCAACAATAATAACTCATGCTATATATATCAACTGGACATATGTGCCTAGATCTTTCCTCACCACATGATGCTTGCCAAAGGAGAAAAATAAAAAGGAATAGAAGGAAAACTTTGACTCTTTGCGTAAAAGTAAATACATAAAAGTAAAAGATAGGCCCTTCGTAGGGAAGCAGAGATTGCCATGCTCTTATTTGTTTGTATGATCAATCCCTTAGTGCAAGACAACATCATGTTGTATTGCCCCTTAAGATGACAACTTTTATTATGCAGTCTGTCGCTTTTATTCTTTGTCATCCAAGTTCGTACAATGCTCAATTTTCTCTAAATGATCTCACATTTTTAGAAGCAATTTTAATGCCTTTTTGCACCGATGACAACTTACTTGAGGGATCTTGCTCAATCCCTAGGTAGGTATGGTGGACATATAAAAATATGATTTGGGTTTAAGGGTTTTTGGATGCACAAGTAGCATCTCTACCTGGTGCAGAATTTTTGGCTAGCAAAGATAGGGGGCAAGCACCACATGTTGAAGGATCTATGACAATATGACTTCTCTGTGAATATAAACAAACATAAACCATTAAGTTGTCTTCCTTGTCCAACGTGAACAATTTTGACATATAATATTTTGATGAGGGCTCACAATCACAAAAGATTTCTAGGATAGTATATTTATATGTGAATCTTCTCTTATTAATTCTTTCATGAGTTGCATCATTGACTAATGCTATGTTTGTCAATCTCTAATAAAATTTCCTACTTATACTTTTCCTTATGTGGTGCTATCACCTACCATAGGATTAGTATATGATCTTATTGATTTATTTCCTTTCTTTTATTTATTTCCTTTCTCTTTTTATTTCTTTCTTATTTCTTTTCTTTATTTGTAACATGAAAGTAAAGAAAGCAAAAACTCACACTAAACTTTATTATATAACTTTCACACGATTACAATGATAGATCACTAAGCAAACTCTCAAATAAGAAAGGATCAAACTAAACTTTTATTCATTCTAAAGCAAAAGACCGAACTAAGATAAGTAAAAGCAAAAAGATAGTGGGATGATACGATACCGGGGCACCTCCCCAAGCTTGGCGGAAGCCAAGGGGAGTGCCCATACCCGATACTCAGTTTTCCTTTGGTGACGACGAAGATGGTGGTGGTGATGAAGAAGAGATCTTGTCCTCGAATTTCCATGGCAGTGGTCCATCGTCATAAGAGGAAGAGTGAGTCTCACGGGTCCTGCAACTAGTGGCCAAACTCATACCTTTAAACGTCGACTCATATTCAAAGACTTGGTTTTGAAGATCATAGATCTGGCTTCGGAGAAAGTTGATTTGCTTGTTGAGGGTGAAGATGATGTCCTTCATGGGCTTGCCATCCACCTTGAGATCATGGGAAAGTTTCGTGATCATGAGGTGATTGGCATTGAGCCCACGCTCCACCATCCCCTTACACCGGAAGACTTCCCGCTCCAAGGCTTCAAGCATGGCCTCCATGGTTCCCGTGCCCTTGGGACCTTGCTCATCACAGATGTACAGCACCCCCTCGTGCATCTGGATGGTTTGAGGGTGCTGCACCAGCTCCGGCAGATATGGGTTGATGACGTTCTTGAAGAACTTATCCTTGGAGGAGCTTGAAGAGGCAATGGTAGATGGGATCTGACAGAAAACAACAAGGAAAAAGAGAACAGAGGATTTCTTCGTGATACGGTGGTTAAAGGTTCGGGAAGTACATACAGATTTTTTATATCTTGGAGGACAAGCATACGGAAGAAAAATGGAGTATGGAAGGTGTCCAAGGTGGGCACAACCCACCTGGGCGCGCCAGGCTGCCTGGCGCGCCCTGGTGTATTGTGCCCACCAGGGGACGCTTCCTGGAAGTTTCTTTATTTCCAAAATTCTTAAATATTCCAAAACTAGTAAAAAATATTTTTGCGGATTTTTCGGAGTCTGTTTACTTACTGTATCACATACCTCCTTATTTTCACGATTCTGGAGTGTTCCGGAAGGACTCTTTTATGTGTTCTTCCGGTGTCAAAGTTTGGATAATATTACTTTCAACGTTAATGGGCGTACCTGAGATATAATGTTTTATTCGTTGCCCATTGACAACCTTCCGGTTAGTACCTTCGGAATTATTTATTTTGATGGCTCCAGACCGGTAAACCTCCTCGATGACATATGGGGCTTCCCATTTTGAGAGGAGTTTTCCTGCAAAGAATCTGAAACGAGAGTTGTACAAAAGAACATATTCTCCGACTTTAAACTCATGCTTTTGAATTCTTTTGTCATGCCATCTTTTAACCTTTTCTTTGAATAATTTTGCATTTTCATAATCTTGGGTTCTCCATTCATCTAATGAGCTTATATCAAATAACCTCTTTTCACCGGCAAGTTTGAAATCATAATTGAGTTCTTTAACTACCCAATATGCTTTATGTTCTAACTCAAGATGTAATTGACAAGCTTTTCCATAAACCATTTTATAAGGAGACATACCCATAGGATTTTTATATGTTGTTCTATAAGCCCAAAGTGCATCATCTAATTTCTTAGACCAATTGTTCCTGGACCTATTAACAGTCTTTTGCAAAATTAATTTTTTTCTCTATTGCTAAGTTCAACTTGACCACTAGACTGAGTATTTCAAGGACCAATATTTTTGTTAAGCATTGGGAGCTGAGTCAAATGAATTATTCTTCATAATATTTTTCTGTGACAAACCTATGTCAGCAAATTGATTATGAAGATGGCATATTGACCCGGATTTTCTAGAAGAAGGAATGACAAGGACTTAAGGATGATCAGGATCAGTTTAACATGGATAAACCCAAATTAAACTTGGGGCTAATGTCGGGGATATAGCCCGCGGTATGACCCGGCCAGAGTTATAACCCGGCTGGGATTTGGTAAACCGGCACAGAGTTAAGACAGATGGTTAAGGCAGACAGTTAAGACAGATAAGTTAAGACATATGGTAAACCGGCAAGAAGTCATAACCCGTCAGACAATCATAACCCGGCAGACAATCATAACCCGGCAGACACTCATAGCTTCTACCCACTTAGTAACATAATCAACAGCAACCAAAATATGTGTATACCCATTAGAGGAAGGAAAAGGTCCCATGTAATCAAATCCCCAAACATCAAATGGTTCGACATCAAGTGAATAATTCATAGGCACTTGACGCTTACTGATATTACCTATACTTTGACATTCATCACAAGATGAGACAAACTTACGGGCATCCTTCAAGAGAGTAGGCCAATAAAATCCAGACTGCAATACCTTATGAGCAGTTCTATCTTCAGCATGATGCCCTTCATAAACTTCGGAGTGACATTTCCGTAGGATTTGTCCCTGTTCATGCTCAGGTACACAATGTCTAATAATACCATCTACTCCTTCTTTATAAAGATGTGGGTCATCCCAAAATTAATGTCTTAAATCATAAAAGAATTTTTTCTTTTGGTGGTATGTAAAGCTAGGTGGTAAATATTTAGCAACAATGTAATTCGCATAGTCAGCATACCAAGGAGTATTATGAGAAACATTTATTGCAGCTAACTGCTCATCAGGAAAACTATCATCAATAGGTAGTGGGTCATCAAGCACATTTTCAAGCCTAGACAAGTTATCAGCTATGGGGTTCTCAGCTCTTTTCTATAAATAATATGTAAACCAAATTCTTGTAACAAGAGAACCCATTGAATAAGTCCAGGTTTAGCATCTTTCTTTTCCATAAGATATTTAATAGCATCATGGTCTGTGTGAATAGTTACTTTGGAATCAACAATATAAGGCCTGAATTTATCACAAGCAAACACCACTGCTAAGAATTCCTTTTCAGTAGTAGCATAATTTCTTTGAGCACTGTCCAGAGTTTTACTAGCATAATGAATAACATTCAGTTTCTTATCAACTCTTTGTCCTAGAACAACACCAACATCATAATCACTAGCATCACACATAATTTCAAAAGGCAAGTTCCAATCAGGTGGTTGAACAATAGGTGCAGAAATTAAGGCTTTCTTGAGTGTTTCAAAGGCTTCTAAACAATCAACATCAAAAACAAAAGGAATATCCTTTTGCAAAAGACTAGTAAGAGGCCTAGAAATTTTAGAAAAGTCTTTGATAAATCTCCTATGGAAACCAGCATGACCTAGGAAACTACGAATACCTTTTATATCCTTAGGACATGGCATTTTCTCAATTGCATCAACCTTAGCTTGGTCCACTTCAATACCTCTTTCAAAAATTTTATGACCCAAGACAATGCATTCATTAACCATAAAGTGGCACTTCTCTCAATTCAAGACAAGATTTTTTTTTCTTGCATCTCTGCAAATCTCGATCAAGATTGCTTAAACAATAATCAAAAGACTTCCCATAAACAGAAAAGTCATCCATGAAAACCTCAACAATCTTTTCAAAAAAATCAGAGAATATAGCAGTCATACATCTTTGAAAGGTCACAGGTGCATTACATAAACCAAAAGGCATACACCTATAAGCATAGGTTCCAAAAGGACAAGTAAAAGTGGTCTTTTCTTGATCAGGTTGAGAAACAGGTATTTGTGAAAAGCCAGAATATACATCAAGGAAGCAAAAGTGTGTGTGCTTAGATAATCTTTCAAGCATTTGATCAATAAAAGGCAAAGGGTAATGATATTTTCTAGTTGCTTTATTTAATTTTCTAAAATCGATTACCATTCTATAGCCTATAATAATTCTTTGTGGAATAAGTTCATTCTTATCATTAGGAACAACAGTAATACCTCCTTTCTTAGGGACACAATGAACAGGACTTACCCATCTACTATCAGCTCTGGGATAAATTATACCCGCTTCGAGAAGTTTTAATATTTCCATTCTTACCACTTCTTTCATCTTTGGATTTAACCGACGCTGGTGATCACCAACGGGTTTAGCATCAGGTTCCATATTAATTTTGTGCTGACATAGAGTGGGACTAATTCCCTTTAGATCATTAAGAGTATATCCAATAGCAGCTTGGTGCTTCCTTAGAACTTTCAATAATCTTTCTTCTTCATGTTCTGAAAGGTTAGCACTAATAATAACAGGATATATTTTATTTTCATCAAGATAAGCATATTTCAAAGTGTCTGGCAATTGTTTTAATTCAAACACAGGATCACCTTTAGGTGGAGGAGGACCTCCTAGAGTTTCAATAGGCAAATTGTGTTTAAGCAGAGGACGTGTTCAAATAAAATCTAATCTATTTCATTTCTTTCATGCATATGTAAATAATTTTCATGGTCTAGCAAATATTGTTCTAAAGGATCAGTAGGTGGTACAACAATAGAAGCAAGACCAATTAATTCATCCTTACTAGGCAATTCTTTTTCATGAAGATTTCTACTAAACTCGAAAAAATTAAACTCATGAGACTCATCACCAAAACTAACACCGACAGTTTATTTCTTACAATCTATCTTAGCATATACTGCGTTCAAGAAAGGTCTACCAAAGATAATGGGATAGAAGTCATCTTGTGGGGAACCAAGAACAAGAAAATCAGCAGGGTATTTTATTTTCCCACACAAGACTTCAACATCTCTAACAATCCCAAATGGTGATATGGTGTCTCTATTAGCAAGTTTAATAGTAACATGTATTTTTTCTAACTCTGCAGGTGCTATGTCTTTCATAATTTTTTGATATAAGGTGTAAGGAATAGCACTCACACAAGCACCCATGTGACATAAACCATGATAACATTGATCTCCTATTTTAACTAAGATGACAGGCATGCCAACAACAGGTCTATGTTTATCTTTTTATTAGGTTTGGCAATTCTAGCAGCTTCTTCACGGAAATAAATAACATGCCCATCTATACCTTCTTCTAAGAGATCTTTAACCACAACAATGCTAGATTCTATTTTAATTTGCTCATCAGGTTTAGGTGTTCTAATATAGCTTTTGTTAACCACAGTTGAAACTTTAGCATGTTCCTTTTTCCTAACAGGAAAAGGTGGTTTCTCTATATAAGAAGAAGGAATGGATCAACATTATAAAGTATAGTTTCTTCTTCAATTGGTACTGGTTCTTTAATTTCTTCTTTAATAAGTGGGTGATATTTAAACCACTTCTCTTTAGGGAGTTCAACATGAGTAGCAAATGATTCACCAAAGGAGGCTACTATCTCAGAGTCAAGTCCATATTTAGTGCTAAACTTTTGAATAGCATCGGTATTCATAAAAGATTTAACACAATCATACTTAATTTTAATACCTGACCCTTTTCCTTCATCGAGCTCCCAATCTTTAGAGTTGCATTTAATTCTTTCCAAAAGATCCCACCTGAATTCAATAGTCTTCGTCAGAAAAGAACCAGCACAAGAAGTATGAAGCATGGTTTGATCATTATGAGAAAGCCGTGCATAAAGATTATGGATAATAATTTCTCGTGAGAGCTCATGATTGGGCATAAATATAACATTGACTTAAGCATCCCCCAAGATAGAGCGATACTTTCTCCTTCATGAGGCCAAAAATTATATATATATTTCCGGTCATGATGAACTAGATGCATAGGATAATTTTTTTGGTGGAACTCCAATTTCAAACGATTCCAATTCCATGATCCAATTTCATCGCATAGCCTATACCATGTGTCGGGGATATACCCCGTGGTATGACCCGGCCAGAGTTATAACCCGGCTGGGACTTGGTAAACCGGCAGAGAGTTAAGACAGATGGTTAAGGAAGATAGTTAAGACAGATAAGTTAAGACAGATGGTAAACCGGTAGGAAGTCATAACCCGGTAGACAATCATAACCCGGCAGACAATCATAACCGGGAGACAGTCATAACCCGGCAGACAGTCATAACCCAACAGACAGAGTCGCCTGGGGTTAATAAACCCGAGACGTTATGAAGCCCGAGACGTTATGAATCCCAAGACGTTAAGAAGCCCATGAAGAGAAGTCAGAATAGTTTAAGTCTTAATCCGAGTTGGACTCTACATGTAACCCGCCCCTTCAACTTATATAAGGAGGGGCAGGGCACCCCAAAAGAGGAGGGATAATCTTAGGGCTAGACATAACAAGGAGAGCCGGTTTACGGCAACTCCCTCATGATGATAATGAGACTTAGCCACAAGAAGCATGTAGGGTTGTTACCGGATGATGTTTCCTGGGGCCCGAAGCTGTCTAAACCCTTGTCTTGCATTGCGTTTCTTGATTCCGCTCAACCCCTCTCAAGCTACCACATAGATGCGTTGGCCTCACGATTAAGTCCTCACACTAGGACATCTGCCGTGACAATTCCACGACAGTTGACGCCCACTGTGGGGCCCGCGCACGATGGTGTTGAGTTCTTGAAGGGATTTCTTCAGGGATCGAGAAGTTCGTGTTTGGCCGGATGAAGAACCGGCAGAAAGCAATCACACGGTTAAATTTGGAGATGATAGTACGATGTTTGAGTTGACTGAGGTTCCGCCCTGAAAATCAATAAAGCAAAAGGGAGCAAGATTGGTCTAATCCGCTTGGCCACATATTGCATATCATCGATCACACGACAACCAAAGAATGTCAAACAAGTGAAGGCGTGAGGATCAAAGCAGTTAAAATTACGGATTATTAGTGCTACGCCAATTTGTATTATGAGACGTGAAGAAACTGATAAAGGGATTAGGATTTGATTGAGAAAAAAGAAATAGCACAGCCGTCGCGGACTCGAGCTCTGCAGCTAGTTATGGAAAGGATACACGCCGGTCCAACAGGCGAGTCAATTCAACCACAACCCGGACTCTGCATGGCTGCTGACGCAACACCGCCTCTACCGTGGTTCTGCTGGGCTTCGCCGGTCCGACCTCGCTCCGAGCCGCTGAGTGGCCGCAGCTGCTACCTCCATGGTCTCACCTCGCCAATTTGCCGCTGCCTCCACCGGCCCAGAGGCGGCCTCGCCTCGCCATGGAACTCCGAGCAGCATTGCCTCTGCCGAGCCGCTACGGCCTCCTATCTCCTCCGGGCCGATCGCCATCGGCGCGCCCTCGTTTTTCGATCTGTCGGTGCCTCTCCGACCGTGCCGCGAGCAGCTCCCCCTCGATCACAGTTGGCTGCACGGCCTCATCTCACCACCGTGTGACGCCGCTTTCGCCGCGGCTATGCTTTGCTGGCTCTCCACTGCTATAGCTCCGCCCGGCACCTCTTTGTCGCGGCCACCTCTGTAGGCCAGTTCCGCCTCTGCCCCGCCCGCATTGACGCATCCCCTGAATCCTACCATTGGGTTGAGCCGGCCCTGCGACTACAAGTCACCGTGGCCATATCTCCTGGTTTTAAGTCGCCCCCGCGATTTCACTCGTGGACGTGCCTTTGCCCTTGCGCCCTCGCGCTAAACTGCCGCCTAGCCATCTGCTGCATGTAAACCGCCGATTCAGCCACACCTGTGACCTGGACGATGTGGACGAAGAGGGGTTAACCGAACACGACCCGGAGAAGGATACGCATTCTGCGGTTGATTCGACCTTGCTCCGAGTCGCCAGAGTGCATCCAAGTCACCACCGGTCGTCATCTCCGAGTCGTTCCATCGCGCCTCGAACCACCGGTCTTCATCACGAGTGGCCCTGGCCGAGGGGCCCGACGCCTCTCCTCCACTACATGGCTGCACGCACCCGGCCGGACCTCTTCCTGGCCATGGTACGACGACCCGGATTCACTACGCGACCCACCATCTTCTTTCGTCGCCTCAAGTTACCCCGTGTCTCCGGGCCTCCGTGCTTTTTAGCCAATCCGCTGCCATGGTCGATGTCCTGAGTCGCCGTTGTTGAACCGCCGGGGCCGTGACCCGTCGGCGCTCCTGTCGAGCCGCTGGCGCAGTTGCTATCTCCCACGGTCCTTCAGCGCCCTGAGCCGCCGCACTTCGGGTCACAACCCGCCTCCGTGTTGCCCTCCTCTGCCATGGGCCTCCCGGGCCTGCTTCAAATCGCCGAGCCGTCGCCGTCGAGCCAGCCTTGCTTCTGCCACAAATCGCTGCGCCTCGGCTTTAAGCCCTCTGCCGGTCATTGCATCCATGTCCAATCGCCGGGTCGCCGCGCTCGCTTGCTTTGCTTCCGCTTCTATGTTGCAGTTTGTCTGAAAGTGTTATGAGGACACGCTGCTGCAGGACCTCGCCGCGAGTCACCCGGCCAGTTCACTATCGTCCCAAACCCGCCTTGGTCGATCCACCTCGCCTGCTCCTCTGTGAGTCGCCGGTTTATGGGCTGCCTCAAACTCACCTCGTTGCAAGACGGCCTCGTTGGGGCAGGCCTCACGCCGCTGCACATCAAGCTGGCGTCTAGGTTGCCAGCCTCCAAGTCGACCGGATTCAGCCATGACTCAAGTCGCCCGTGGTCTCCTGCAATTCTATGATTTTTTATTCTTCCAAGCAAGGAAGAAGCCACGGAGACCATCGTGGTCATCGCAAAATGAAAAAAGTTGAATATTTGAAGCAGCAAGGAATTCCATGCAGTTCTGCTCAGGCCGATTACATCAAGCATGCAAAAGGCGAGGCGGTGTTGGTCATCCGCGACTGAGTGGGCTATTCCCCTGCTACCTACACCAGCCATCCCGGTCTATGCTCGAGTCACCATCGCCAAGTCACCCTCGCGGACCTGCTTCGCCAATCTGGCCGTGCCGCCGAGCCGCCTCCGCCTCCGCCGCGTGGCCACAACTCCGCCCCTGCTTCGGGTCACTAAAACGCCCTGAGCGGCCTCAACTCTGCCGCTGCCGTGGCTCGCTGACCCGCACTTGCACATAGGCATGCCGAGGGGCTGCGTCATCAACGACTTATTCATTGCTAAGCTGGCAACTCCTGCAACTCCGCGGTTATGCCATGCAGGGTTGACTGCTGTTGCACCTTGAGCTGACTGGTTCATATGTTGTCAGTCATCTCGCTACCCGACAAAAAAAATCGGGCTCTGGTGCTGTCTACAAGAAGAGGAATGGTGTGGCTACCTGAAATCGGTCAATCAAGTTGACTGACTCGCTACTAGCTAGCTTTGGAAGATGGGTCAACCACGGCCCCCCGAGCCACCCGTGGACGGAGCCTCTCTGACCTACGTAAGGATATAAAAAAAATAAGGGGGGAAGGCAACCGTCCGCGTTCATCCGACAAAAAATACCATGTAAAATTATTGTTATACTGCGGGTATAAAGCACGCACTGGCAACGTTCTACAACGGTGTTTTCCTCCATGTCACATTACCTGATGAATGGATGGCCGGTTCACGCGTCCGCACCGGTTTACAATGTGGAGGACAACTTGCCTGTTCACACCGGCCTATAATATCGTGGCCGACTCATCTGTCTGCTCCTACGGCGGACTCACCCATGATTGATTTCCACTTCACCATGGTGATCATCAACTCCGCGGTGGATAACTACTGGCCTGGTGTATCAAGTGAAATCCATCCAGTTTATTTTTATATTATATATTGCTTTCTTTAAAAGAGCAATTACTCCGGATTGCAAAGTTATCTAATGCAGGACCCTAAACCGCCATATTGGTGCAAATTTAAAGGCCGTCAGAAAATTGCTGGCTTAAAAAGAAGGATTCCGATTCAAAATTCGGCTCAAGGGAAAGTTGTCTCCCACAAAGCTTTGAAGCTCTCAATATCTAGTTTAAGAATTTCCGGTTCAAAAGAATAATCTCTGGCAAGTTCGAGTTCTCAGGAAAAATTAAAGGGACCAAAGAGAGTTTGTTGCACATCACAACTCAAACACAGGCACCCGGCGAGCACAACTCAGAAATATATCACTTGGGGGCTTCCAACTTATTGAGCTAAGTTATGATTACCTTTTGATCCGGCTTATACGCCATGTTTACAAAAACACTTGGGGGCTTACTACCCAGATTAAAGGGACCAAAGAGAGTCTGTTGCAAAAGCACAACTCAAACATAGGCGCCCATTGAGCACAGCTCAAAATATTGCTTGGGGGCTCTTTTGTTCTAAAGAACAAAGAGTCTATAACCTTGTAATAGGCTATAAAAGCCAGGCTTGGAAGCCAGGTGTATTCACCTAAAACCCTGGGTTATCTACCTTTTTAAGTAAGTCACTCCGCCCAGGTAATCCTGGAATGACCCGTCGAACGTTTGACAAGTCAATCTTATGCAGACCGTGAACTTGTCAAAGTTAAAACGACGATTGGTTAATGTGAGGTCCATCTTATAAGGTTTGTAAAATGGTTTAACTCAGTGGCCTGGCAGCCCATGAAAAGCCTCGTTTTTGGGCCTGGCAGCCCATGAAAAGCCTCGCTTATTGTATGTTTTTCGCAAATTCTTTCTTTTTGAGGTTTATTTGATAAGACTTATAAAGTTTTATGATTATAATTCACCGGTGTTTATTGACCCGGCCTGGTTTTTGACTATAAGTCGCTTGTGAAAGTGCTAGTTATCGACTAGAGGGGGGGGTGAATAGGCGATTTTTATGAAAGTCTTCAAGACACGGATGTTTCGAAGACAAACAACAGAAATGACCTAGTTGATATGCAGCGGAAGATAACTACAACAAGTAAGCCATAGTCAAGTATGCAATAATGTGAGCGGACAAGACTAATAGCAGCTATGTAGTAAGGATCAGGATGGAAGATAGTATGAAGCCAAACAACAATAGAAGTCAAGCGGTGAAAGTCGAGCAGATAAGACATATAAGAAATGACTTCACGAAGACAAACTTAGAGTAAAGGAGGAAGGGATAGAACCGGTCACTAGTTGAAGACCACGATTTGTTGGACCAGTTCGATTCTTTGTGACAAGCTGTACATCGATTAGGGAGGCTGAGATTCAACTCGAAGACCGCGTCTTCACCTTATTCCCCTTGAGTTAAGGACACACAGTCCTCGCCCAATCACTCTGGTAAGTCTTCAAGGTAGACTTCCGAACCTTCACAGACAGCGTTCACGGCAATCCACAATGACTCTTGGATGCTCGAAGGCGGCGCCTAATTTGGAGGATTCACGGTCCCCAAGTGTAATAAGTCTTGAGTCACCTGACAGGAAAACTTGAGTGATGCCTAACACTCTTTGGCTCTGGGTGTTTTGGGCTTTGTCCTTGCAAGGTTTCTCTCTCTCAAAGGCTTCGAGGTGGGTTGCTCTCAAGCGACAAAAGCCGTGCACTAACTCTTAGCAGCCACCAATTTATGGTGTAGGGGTGGGCTATTTATAGCCACTAGGCAACCCGACCGGTTATGTCGAAATGACCCACAGGTCACTAAGGAACCGACACGTGTTCCAACGGTCGATTTCAAACACTCATGGCAACTTTACTTGGGCTACAAGCAAAGCTGACTCATCCACTCTGGATAAGTTTTGCTCTCATTGTCTTCGCTCGAAGACATAGGATTTGGGTTGAGCATCACTTCAGTCATTCTGACTATGATCACTTGGACCCCACTTAACAGTACGGTGGTTCCTACGACTCAACAAAGAAGAAAAGGAAACAACAAAACAACACAGTCTTCGCGCTCCATAGTCTTCACTCAATGTCTTCTCATGTCATAGTCTTCAATGTGAATATCTTCACATACCACCATTGTCTTCAATGTCTTCATACATTTTTAGGGGTCGTCTCCGGTAGGTAAACCGAATCAATGAGGGACACTACCTGCGTTATCCTGCAATTCTCACAAACGCATTATTCCTCAACCACATTTGTCGTCAATACTCCAAAACCAACTAGGGGTGGCACTAGATGCACTTACAATCTCCCCCTTTTTGGTGATTGATGACAAACTGGTTGAAGTTTTCAACGGGATAAAATATTTGAAATTGTAAAGGATAGGAATTGTCTTCATAAGTGGCAAAGGCTCCCCCTGAAGATGTGCATATAAGTAGTTTGCTTTTGGAATGCAAATGCACATGGCAGGTTGTACTTGTGGAGATCCTCTTCAACTTATGAAGATAATTCATCATGCATGAAATGATATAGCTAAGAGAATGACATGCATAATGAAAAATGGACGTCTGCAGAATGATCTAAGTGCAGAAGTTATCGTCGCACATGCGGAATTTATAATCGCACCAGGGTAAAGCAAATAAGTAGCAGACAACCATCGAGTTTAAGTGTTACAACTCATAAGAACCAAATGTTTCAAAAACGAGAGTTGTAAACACTAGGCAAAATATAGTGCAACCGCCCTTATGAACCCGCTTGAAGACTATCAAACTCATATGCTTCTCCCCCTTTTGTCAGTAAGGACCAAAAAGGTTTGAAGACATAGAGCATCTACTCGTCCTCTTCTGAAGAAGATGATGCAGCAGGGTTGTCGTTGTTGGTTGGCGGTGCAGACGAGCTGGGCGCAGTGTCGATTCGTGCAGAAGTAGGGGGCGGTGAAGTAGCATCGGCTTCATCATCGATCACTCTGGCATTGACCGTTGCCGCGGAGGAAGAATAGTCAGAGTCTTCAAGAGATGGAGTTCGCCATAGAACTGCATTCCGTGGAGGAGTGGAGTCAAACTTGAAGCGTTCGGTGAAGGCATCGTCTTGAAGATCAGCTTGACCTTGGTAGGGTCAAACTCTTCCATGATCGCCGACAAGTCTCGTGAGTGACAAAAGCATTCTTGGTGGCAAGGTTACGAATGCGATTGGCGTCCACCAAGAGGCTTTGCATTTGGCGCTTTAGCCAGGAGTGATGCTTATCTTGCTTTTGATGCAGCGCCACAAGAAGTTCTCGATCATTGAGGACTCGAGGCGCTTAGAGGCCTTTGGCCAATTGTGCTTCAAGTGGCTTCGGTCCGTGCGATGAGGCGGGCGTGTGTTCCCAGCCGGGGATAGACACGAGATACCGCTTGGATGCCTTCCATAGGTTGAGAGAAGCTGTGGTGATCTGCGTTACGAAGACTTAGTGGCGTTTTGGCGGGCTCGGGGTATATGGCTTCAAAGACATATCAACCTCTTGTAGAAAGATCGGATGATTGCGGCGGAGGTTGATAGTTGATAGCGAGTGCATCTTGATGAGGCGCATGACCCATGGAGCATAGAACTTGGACCAAGCGGATCAGATCGAGGCAGCCAATTGTCGGATGAAGAAATCTTGCGTGTTGAAGCTGATGCCATTGAGGATGTAGAAGACCAATGTCTTCATTGCTCCTTCAAGCTTTGCGACGATGAATGCCCTTTTATTGGCCATAGAGTTCGCCGTATGATGTGATATATAGTGCGAGGCAGATACTCAAGGTCATCAACAAAGAAGTGTTGAGGGTATTCAGCGTCATGTGGCGATGGCTTCATCATGCTCGACATCGACTCATGTCGAGTCGGCTTATGAAATATGCTTTCCAAGGCATCGCGGTGGAGTTGACATCGAGGTTCAAACAGCTCTCCGGGAGTGGGTAGGCTGTGAGCTCAATGATGCCAAGAGCTTTGGCTTCATGATGGACATTTCCGGTCATCCACTCGAGAACCCATGTCTTCGTATCTCTGTTGTAGCAGCGGATGTGGAGTGTGGCATAGAATTGAAGCACTAATTCTTCATTCCAAAGTGCTCTTTGTATATTCTGAAGCCAAGCAGACTGCATCATGAAAGCAATCAAGTGCTTCTTCTAAGCACTGACAGTCCGGCAATGGCCCGATGTCGAGGCGCATATGAGGAAAATCGGCCTTGGTCATCTACGAACACAGGAGTAATAGCTTCTTTGTTGATAGCTCGAACCGGTCGGATGAGATCCTTGGCCTTGTGTAGGGGTTCTTTGCCTTTGTCAAAGAAAGTATTGTGGGCTTTGAAGCCATTTGCATTGAAAGAACCAGTTGAGGTGGCGGTGCACGGAAACCTTGGCAGTCTTGGCCCGGCTTACGGACGGAGGCCTATGCTCAATATGATAGTCGAATTGAGGACCAGAGGCATGAGGCGGAGGGACGAGCAGGCCATCTTACCGTGACTAGCTCGCCATAGTTGTATGCTTGCTCGATTGTGTAGGGCCTTGGTGGCGGAGGCTGGGCGATGGCGGCAAGCGAGGCTTGAGCTGCTCGGCCAGATGCTTGGGAGCAGATTGCCTCATTGGCCGAGCCACAGTTCCTTCATTGGCCGAGGAGGCGGTTGGGATAGGCTCCACATTGGCTTCAGCCATGACCACGTCATTGGCTTCATTGGTGTTGGAGGTGGCAGCCTCATTGTTTTCAACCTCCACTTGAGGAGCTGGAGGGTCGGGCACTGGCACGTTGATATCGGGGATCACTTCTTCAATTACTGGGGGTGTAGGAACACGTTCTTCTTCTTCTTCTTGGGTGTCAGCGGCTGATGCAGCCGGATTGTCTTCAGCAGCTTTGGCTTCAGACTCAGAGACATTCACAGTTGGAGTGGCTTCTGAAAACACTTGACGTGCAACAGGTTGGTGGTGCACTTCTCCTTCTGGAATGCTCGGAAAAGGCACTTGAGGCCTTTGACCTTGCGAAGCCTGCGAAATGCTGACGACGCCTTTGGAGATGGGGTTGCCTGGGCCTCAAAGTCTTCCTATTCTTCTTGGTGTTGCTGTTGGGGAGTGACTTGTTGTTGGGGAGTACTGGGGGAGTCTTGTTGTTGCGGGCGATCAGCCCATGAAGCATCCTGTGCAATTGGCGTCAGAGGACAACCAATGCTGATGAGTTAGTTGTTCGTACGAACAGGCGATGATACCACATTGTACTCGATTTGAGGAAGAACTTCATCATCTTCAACACTTGTCATGGTGACCAATGTCTTCAGCGGTGGGGGATCAGCTGCTGGAATCTCTTCAGCTTCAGGAGCCTCTGTGGAAGCAGGCTCATGAACAGTCATTCGAAGTTCTTGGGTTGCAGACGCGGGACGAACCACAGGAATGGGTTCAACAATCAAGGGTTCTCTAGGAGCAGCCCGATTCTTCTTGGTCTTTAGCTTCTTCTTGGAGGGAGCAGCATCAGAGGCGTCAGGATTTTTCCTTTTTCTCGCTTCAGCCTCGGCAGCCCTCGTCTTTTTCTGTTCAGAAGCAGTTGACCGTACCTTTTGCTTCGAGCCAGTCATGTTGCTTGGGAAGACTATGCAGGGCTCTTTCTGCCTTGAAGGTGCAGCTTGGTCAGCTGAAGACTTCTTTTTCTTTTCAGCCATCACAGGGGTCGATGCCGGGGCGGCCAAGTGCCTTGCGCTTCTCAGCCTCATTGTAGGCAAGCACACACTTGTCGGCCAGAGCCTTCATGCGCTCACGAGAGCCTCGGCTTCTTCACGCTTCTTGACAAAGTTTTCTTTGAGGTCGTGCAGCATGACCTTGAAGTTTTGACGTCTTGCACACTGAGTGCAGCCATATGCTTCTTGAACCGAGCCTTCTCATAGTCAATTTTGTGCTTCAGTTCAACAATCCGCTGAGCTAGAGCTAGCTCAGAAGCAATGGCGCCGTTGAAAGAGACGCTGAGGCCAATTGGAAGTTGCAGATCTTCAAAGCAGATGTTTGGTGTGTCAAACCACTCATCAATGAAGTGATGGATGATTGCCACATCAAAGTGTTGGGGAACGTAGCAGAAATTCAAAATTTTCCTACGTGTCACCAAGATCTATCTATGGAGAAACTAGCAACGAGGGGAAGGAGAGTGCATCTACATACCCTTGTAGATTGCTAAGCGGAAGCGTTCAAGAGAACGGGGTTGAAGGAGTCGTACTCGTCGTGATCCAAATCACCGGAGATCCTAGTGCGAGCAGACGGCACCTCCGCGTTCAACACACGTACAGCCGGTGGCGTCTCCCACGCCTTGATCCAGCAAGGAGAGGGATAGGTTGAGAAGACTCCATCCAGCTGCAGCACAACAGCGTGGTGGTGGTGGAGGCGTGGCAATCCTGCGAGGCCGCCAAGCACCACGGGAGAGGAGGAGGAGGAGGCAGGGCTGCGCCAATAGAGGGAGAAAACTCATGTGTATGGCAGCCCCAAAACCTCAAGTATATATAGGGGGGAAGGGGGCTGCGCCCCCTTTAGGGTTTCCCACCCCAAGGGGTGCGACCAGCCCTAGATCCCATCTAAGGGGGGCGGCCAAGGGGGGAGAGAGGGGAAACTTGCCCCCCAAGCTAGGTGGGGCGCCCCCTCCCCAAACCCTAGGCGCCTTGGGCCCTTGTGGGGGGGCGCACCAGCCCACTGGGCTGGTCCCTCCCACACTTGGACCATGCTGCCCTCGGGGATGGTGGCCCCACTTGGTGGACCCCGGGACCCTCCGGTGGTCGATGCGTTTACAAGCAAAACCGAAACTTTTCCGGTGACCAAAATAGGACTTCCCATATATAAATCTTTACCTCCGGACCATTCCGGAACTCCTCGTGACGTCCGGGATCTCATCCGGGACTCCGAACAACATTCGGTAACCACATACAAACTTCCTTTATAACCCTAGCGTCATCGAACCTTAAGTGTGTAGACCCTGCGGGTTCGGGAGACATGTAGACATGACTGAGACGTTCTCCGGTCAATAACCAACAGCGGGATCTGGATACCCATGTTGGCTCCCACATGTTCCATGATGATCTCATCGGATGAACCACAATGTCAAGGACTCATTCGATCCCGTATACAATTCCCTTTGTCTAGCGGTATTGTACTTGCGAGATTCGATCGTCGGTATCCCGATACCTTGTTCAATCTCGTTACGGCAAGTCTCTTTACTCGTTCGTAACACATCATCCGTGATCAACCCCTTGGTCACATTGTGCACATTATGATGATGTCCTACCGAGTGGGCCCAGAGATACCTCTCCGTCAACCGGAGTGACAAATCGATCTCGATTCGTGCCAACCCAGCAGACACTTTCGGAGATACCGTAGTGCACCTTTATAGTCACCCGATTACGTTGTGACGTTTGGTACACCAAAGCATTCCTACGGTATCCGGAGTTGCACAATCTCATGGTCTATGGAAATGATACTTGACATTAGAAAAGCTTTAGCATACGAACTACGATCTTTGTGCTAGGCTTAGGATTGGGTCTTGTCCATCACATCATTCTACTAATGATGTGACCCCGTTATCAATGACATCCAATGTCCATGGTCAGGAAATCGTAACCATCTATTGCTTAACGAGCTAGTCATCTAGAGGTTAACTAGGGACTTGGTGTTGTCTATGTACCCACACATGTATCTGAGTTTCCTGTCAATACAATTATAGCATGGATAATAAACGATTATCATGAACAAGGAAATATAATAATAACTAATTTATTATTGCCTCTAGGGCATATTTCCAACAGTCTCCCATTTGCACTAGAGTCAATAATCTAGTTCACATCGCCATGTGATTAACACTCACAGGTCACATCGCCATGTGACCAACATCCAAAGAGTTTACTAGTGTCACTAAACTAGTTCACATCATCATGTGATTAAGACTCAATGAGTTACGGGGTTTGATCATGTTTTGCTTGTGAGAGAGCTTTTAGTCAGCGGTGCGCAACATTCAGATCCGTATGTACTTCGCAAATCTCTAGGTCATATTGTAAATGCTGCTTCCACGCTCCACTTGGAGTTATTCCAAATGGTTGCTCCACTATACGTATCCGGTATCTCTACTCAGAGCTATCCGGATAGGTGTTAAGTTTGCATCGAAGCAACTCTTTAAGTCGAACTCTTTATCACCTCCATAATCGAGAAACATGTCCTTATTTACTCCAAGGACAATTTTGACCGCTGTCCAATGATCCATTCTTGGATCATTCTTGTACCTTAGTGACTCATGGCAAGGCACACTTCGGTGCGGTACACAACATAGCATACTATAGAGCCTATGTCTAAGGCATAGGGGCGACCTTCGTCCTTTCTCTCTTTTACTGCCGTGGTCGAGCTTTAACTCTTAACTTCATACCTTACAACTCAGGCAAGAACTCCTTCTTTGGTGATCCATCTTGAACACCTTCAAGATTATGTCAAGGTATGTGCTCATTTGAAAGTACCATTAAGCGTTTTGATCTATCCTTATAGATCTTGATGCTCAATGTTCAAGTAGCTTAATCAGGTTTTCTATTGAAAACACCTTTCAAATAACCATGTATGCTTTCGAATTTCTACATCATTTCGATCAATAATATGTCAACAACATATACTCATCAGAAATTCTATAGTGCTCCCACTCACTTCTTTGGAAATACAAGTTTCTCATAAACTTGTATAAACCCAAAATCTTTGATCATCTCATCAAAGCGCACATTCCAACTCGAGATGCTTACTCCGGTCCTTAGAAGGATCATTTGGAGCCAGCATATCTTTTAGCATCCTTAGGATCGACAAAACTTTCTGATTGTATCACATACAACCTTTCCTTATGAAAACTGGTAAGGAAACTCATTTTGACATCCATCTGCCAGATTTCATAAATGCAGCTTATGCTAACATGATTCTGACGGACTTAAGCATCGCTACGAATGAGAAAATCTCATCGTAGTCAACTCCTTGAACTTGTGAAAAAATCTTCGCCACAAGTCGAGCTTCATAGATGGTGATATTACCGTCCATGTCCGTCTTCTTCTTAAAGATCCATTTATCTCAATGGCTCGCCGATCATTGGGCAAGTCCACCAAAGTTCATGCTTTGTTCTGATATATGGATACTATCTCGGATTTCATGGCTTCTAACCATTTGTCGGAATTTGGGCCCACCATTGCTTCTCAATAGCTCGTAGGTTCATTGTTGTCTAGCAACATGACCTTCAAGACAGGATTGCGTACCACTCTGAAGTAGTACGCATCCTTGTCACCCTACGAGGTACGGTAGTGACTTGATGCAAAACTTCATGATCACTATCATAAGCTTCTACTTCAATTGGTGTAGGCGCCACAGGAACAACTTCATGTGCCCTGCTACACACTAGTTGAAGTGACGGTTCAATAACCTCATCAAGTCTCCACCATCCTCCCACTCAATCCTTTCGAGAGAAACTTTTTCCTCAGGAAAGGACCTAATTCTAGAAACAATCCTTTTGCTTCGGATCTGAGCGGAGGTATGCCCAACTGTTTTGGGTGTCCTATGAAGATGCATTTTATCGCTTTGGGTTCGAGCTTATTAACCTGAAACTTTTTCACATAAGCATCGCAGCCCCAAACTTTTAAGAAAGCGACAATTTAGGTTTCTCCAAACCATAGTTCAAGCGGTGTCGTCTCAGCGAATTACGTGGTGCCCTATTAAAGTGAGTGTGGTTGTCTCTAATGCCTAACCCATGAGCAGCGGTGGTAATCGATAAGAGACATCATAGTACGCACCATATCCAATAAGGTGCAACTATGATGTTCGGACACACCATCACACTATGGTGTTCCAGGCAGTATTAATTGTGAAACAATTTCCACAATGTCTTAATTGCGTGCCAAAGCTCGTAACTCAGATACTCATCTCTATGTTCATATCATAGACATTTGATCCTCTTGTCACGAAGATCTTTAACCTCACTCTGAAATTACTTGAACCATTCAATAATTCAGACTTGTGTTTCATCAAGTAAATATACTCAACATCTACTCGAATCATCTGTGAAGTAAGAACATAACGATATTTACTGCATGCCTCAGCACTCATTGGGCTGCACACATCAAAATGTGTTACTTCCAACAAGTTGCTATCTTTTTCCATCTTACTGAAACGAGGCTTTTCAGTCATCTTGCCCATGTGGTATGATTTGCATATCTCAAGTGATTCAAAATCAAGTGAGTCCAAACGATCCATCTGCATGGAGTTTCTTCATGCGTATACACCAATAGACATGGTTCGCATGTCTCAAACTTTTCAAAAATGAGTGAGTCCAAAGATCCATCAACATGGAGCTTCTTCATGCGTTTTATACCAATATGACTTACATGGCAGTGCCACAAGTAAGTGTTACTATCATTACTATCTTATATTTTTGGCATGAAAATGTATATCACTATGATCGAGATTCAATAAACCATTCCTTTAGGTGCAAGACCATTGAAGGTATTATTCAAATAAATAGAGTAACCATTATTCTCCTTAAATGAACAATCGTATTGCGATAGACATAATCCAATCATGTTTATGCTCAACGCAAACACCAAATGACAATTATTCAGGTTTAATTCTAATCTTGATGTTAGAGGGAGCGTGCGATGTTTGATCACATCAAACTTGGAAACACTTCCAACACATATCGTCAGCTCACCTTTAGCTAGTCTCCGTTTATTCCGTAGCACTTTTATTTCGAGTTACTAACACTTAGCAACCGAACGGTATCTTAATACCCTGGTGCTACTAGGAGTACTAGTAAAGTACACATTAACATAATGTATATCAATATACTTCTATCGACCTTGCGGACTTCTCATCTACCAAGTATCTAGGGTAATGCTGCTCGGTGGCTGTTCCCTTATAGAAGCACTTAGTCTCGGGTTTGGGTTCAACCTTGGGTTTCTTCACTAGAGCAGCAGCTGATTTGCCGTTTCATGAAGTATCCTTTCTTGCCCTTGCCCTTCTTGAAACTAGTGGTTTCACCAACCATCAACAATTGATGCTCCTTCTTGATTTCTACTTTCACGGTGTCAAACATCACGAATACCTCAAGGATCATCATATCTATCCCGATATGTTATAGTTCATCACGAAGCTCTAGCAGCTTGGTGGCAATGACTTTGGAGAAACATCACTATCACATCACGGAAGATCAACTCCCCTCGATTCAAGTGATTGTTGCACTCGGACAATCTGAGCACAAGCTCAACGATTGAGCTTTTCTCCCTTAGTTTGCAGGCTAAGACAATCGTCGGAGGTCTTATATCTCTTGGCGTGGGCACGAGCCTGAAATCCCAATTTCAGCCCTCGAAACATCTCATATGTTCATGACGTTTGAAAAAAACGTCTTTGGTGCCTCAACTCTAAACCGTTTAACTGAACTATCATGTAGTTATCAAAGCGTGTATGTCGATGTTCGCAACATCCACAAGCGCGTTTGGGGTTCAGCATCTTGGCGGTGCATTAATGACATAAGCTTTCTATTGTCCGCATAATCGCTCTTGTCAACTTTCAACTATATTTTCTCTAGGAACATATCTAAGCAGTGGAACTAAAGCGCGAGCTTCGACATAATTTGCAAAGATCTTTTGACTATGTTCAGGATAATTAAGTTCATCTTATGAACTCCCACTCGAGATAGTCATCCCTCGGTCATCTAAGTGATTACATGATCCGAGTCAACTAGGCCGTGTCCGATCATCACGTGAGACGGACTAGTCATCATCGGTGAACATCTTCATGTTGATCGTATCTACTATCGACTCATGCTCGACCTTCGGTCTCTCGTGTTCGAGGCCATGTGCGTACATGCTAGGCTCGTCAAGTTAACCCTAAGTGTTTGGCGTGTGTAAATCTGTCTTACACCGTTGTATGTGAGCGTAAGAATCCATCACACCCGATCATCACGTGGTGCTTAGAAGCGACGAACTTTAGCGGTGCTGCAGTTAGGGAGAACACTTCTTGAAATTGTTGTAAGGATCATCTTATTTACTACCGTCGTTCTAAGTAAACAAGATGCATAAACATAATAAACATCACATGCAATTATATAGTAGTGACATGATATGGCCAATATCATATAGCTCCATTGATCTCCATCTTCGGGGCTCCATGATCATCATCGTCACCGGCATGACACCATGATCTCCATCATCATGATCTCCATCATCGTGTCTTCATGAAGTTGTCTAGCCAACTATTACTTCTACTACTATGGCTACGGTTAGCAATAAAGTAAAGTAATTACATGGCATTGTTTAATGACACGCAGGTCATACAATAAATAAAGACAACTCCTATGGCTCCTGCCGGTTGTCATACTCATCGACATGCAAGTCGTGAATCCTATTACAAGAACATGATCAATCTCATACATCACATATCATTCATCACGTTCTTCTTGGCCATATCACATCACATAGCATACCCTGCAAAAACAAGTTAGACGTCCTCTAATTGTTGTTTGCATGTTTTACGTGGCTGCTATGGGTTTCTAGCAAACGTTTCTTACCTCATAAAACCACAGCGTGATATGCCAATTGCTATTTACCCTTCATAAGGACCCTTTTCATCGAATCCGTTCCGACTAAAGTGGGAGGCGGCACCCGCTAGCCCCTTATGCACCAAGTGCATGTCGATCGGTGGAAACTGTCTCACGTAAGTGTGCGTGTAAGGTCGGTCCGGGCGCTTCATCCCACAATACCGTTGAAACAAGATTGGACTAGTAACGGTAAGCATATTGAACAACATCAACGCCCACAACTAATTTGTGTTCTACTCGTGCAAAGAATCTACGCAATGACCTAGCTCATGATGCCCTTTGTTGGGAGCGTAGCAGAAATTCAAAATTTTCCTCGTGTCACCAAGATCTATCTATGGAGAAACTAGCAACGAGGGAAGGAGAGTGCATCTACATACCCTTGTAGATCGCTAAGCGAAGCGTTCAAGAGAAGCGGGGTTGAAGGAGTCGTACTCGTCGTGATCCAAATCACCGGAGATCCTAGTGCGAGCAGACGGCACCTCCGCGTTCAACACACGTACAGCCTGGTGGCGTGTCCCCGCCTTGATCCAGCAAGGAGAGAGGAGAGGTTGAGAATACTACATCCAGCTACAGCACTGTGGCGTGGTGGTGGTGGAGGAGCATGGCAATCTGCAGGGCCGCCAAGCACCACGGGAGAGGAGGAGGAGGAGGCGGGGCTGCGCCAACAGAGGAGAAAACTCATGTGTATGGCAGCCCCAAAACCTCAAGTATATATAGGGGAAGGGGCTGCGCCCTTTAGGGTTTTCCACCCCAAGGGGTGCGGCCAGCCCTAGATCCCATCTAGGGGGCGGCCAGGGGAGAGGAGAAACTTGCCCCCAAGCTGGGTGGGCGCCCCTCCCAAACCCTAGGCGCCTTGGGCCCTTGTGGGGGCGCACCAGCCCACCGGGCTGGTCCCCCCACACTTGGCCCAGGCTGCCCTCCGGGGATGGTGGCCCCACTTGGTGGACCCCCGGGACCCTCCCGGTGGTCCCGGTACGTTACCGGAAAAACCCGAAACTTTTCCGGTGACCAAAACAGGACTTCCCATATATAAATCTTTACCTCCGGACCATTCCGGAACTCCTCGTGACGTCCGGGATCTCATCCGGGACTCCGAACAACATTCGGTAACCACATACAAACTTCCTTTATAACCCTAGCATCATCGAACCTTAAGTGTGTAGACCCTACGGGTTCGGGAGACATGTAGACATGACCGAGACGTTCTCCGGTCAATAACCAACAGCGGGATCTGGATACCCATGTTGGCTCCCACATGTTCCACGATGATCTCATCGGATGAACCACGATGTCAAGGACTCATTCGATCCCGTATACAATTCCCTTTGTCTAGCGGTATTGTACTTGCCCGAGATTCGATCGTCGGTATCCCGATACCTTGTTCAATCTCGTTACCGGCAAGTCTCTTTACTCGTTCCGTAACACATCATCCGTGATCAACCCCTTGGTCACATTGTGCACATTATGATGATGTCCTACCGAGTGGGCCGAGAGATACCTCTCCGTCAACGGAGTGACAAATCCGATCTCGATTCGTGCCAACCCAGACACTTTCGGAGATACTTGTAGTGCACCTTTATAGTCACCCAGTTAAGTTGTGACGTTTGGTACACCCAAAGCATTCCTACGGTATTCGGGAGTTGCACAATCTCATGGTCTAAGGAAATGATACTTGACATTAGAAAAGCTTTAGCATACGAACTACGATCTTTGTGCTAGGCTTAGGATTGGGTCTTGTCCATCACATCATTCTACTAATGATGTGACCCCGTTATCAATGACATCCAATGTCCATGGTCAGGAAACCGTAACCATCTATTGCTTAACGAGCTAGTCATCTAGAGGTTAACTAGGGACTTGGTGTTGTCTATGTACCCACACATGTATCTGAGTTTCCTGTCAATACAATTATAGCATGGATAATAAACGATTATCATGAACAAGGAAATATAATAATAACTAATTTATTATTGCCTCTAGGGCATATTTCCAACACAAAGAGAGGCAAGTTGTTGAAGATTTCTGCTTCTTCTTTGCTCTTGATAAGCTGCTCAAGAGCATCATCTGCAAGATCGTCATCACTTGACAGATCAATGTGCTCTTCACATGAGAATGGCAGCGAGGGTCGATGTCGATTCGTATTCTTGACACTTTTCTTTCTCTTCTCCGTATTCTTGGAGATCGGGATTGATCCTCGGGCGTGCGGCCGGGAGGTGCGATGGCGATGGCTTCACGAGATGCTTTTGGAGGAGCGGTGACTTTGGAGCCTTAACTTTCTTAAGCCTGCGGCTTTGGAGTAGGAGCAGGAGCTGGAGCTGGGGCTTCATCGAGTCATCATTGTCATCGAGTGATCCACTTTGGCACCTTGGACCAAAATATAAGTGATGAGGCCTTCAAGGTTTGAAAGCGGACCGATGACATTGGGTTCGGCGTCACGTAGCCGTCGGCCACGGGGAAGCGAGAGGACCAGGGTTGAAGTCTAATCCCAATGACTTCTTGTTTTCCTTTGCGAAGCCTTTGCGTGCTAGAAGTTGCGCTTGAAGAGATTGTCATCGCGACACGAGCAAAGGCGTCGAATTCGGCATTTTCAGGTGAGGTCCACGGACCATGCAAGGATAGAAACCTTGTGCAATAGCTTGACCATGCTCTTGGGAGGAGGCCTCGAAGCAGAATATCACCCCAAGGGCTTCGATGGCATTCTTCTCGGCATATTCTTGTGTGACGAAATTGTACTTGAACCCTGTTCAGCCCAATAGCGTCGAATCCATTGGATTCGTGTCTTGCGCTGATTATAAGTCTCTTGAGGATCTGTCTTGTACAGCTCTGCGAGGTCATCGAGCAGATCTTTTGAGGTTCCCTCACGGCGCTGTCTGCCGCCCTTCTGACTAATTTATACGTAGCCATGAGCTTCAAACTGAATGGCTTCACAATCAAAGGCTTCAAAGGCTTGCGTTTGCTTGACAGACAAGAAGCGGCTTGGGAGAGTTGGTTTGATCTTTGTAAGAATTCTGCAAGCGAATGCGAGACTATGAGAACCAAGGATTCTCCACGGACATGTACTGTGACATCATTAGAGATGTGAGGAAGGGAAGAGGTCATATGCATTCTCGGAAGATTTTGAAGATAAATCGGTTTGAAGACATTGACCTCATGATGCGAAGACATTCACTTATCTGCTGAGAGTTGGTTCGATTATGCGAATCCGTGAATAAGTACAAGTGAGGAATCTAACTAGTTGTGAAGCTTAAGTGAATATACTAAGCGATGCGAGATCGAGCAGAATAGATCTAACTTTGTATGGGCAGAAACCATTTTTGGCAAGTAGGATGAATCTTGAAGATCAAAAGATGGTAAAAATAGAGATATATTTACGCTTGAAGAACTGCTAGGCGGAAGGAAAGGAGGCGAGCAGTTCAGTCCACGTGCCCTAACTTGGCGACGGAGGACACCTCTGGCGGCGGAGATGAAGATGTTCGCGGCGGCGTGAGGACGGCGTCGGAGAAGTCGCGGCAGCTAAGCGCTTCCTCTCCGGTTCTTCGAGAGCTAGCGGTGGCGCTAGGGTTTTGACGAGGTGGAGAGGTGGAAGAAGATTTTATTTACCGCAGGGATAGGTATTTATAACGAGGTGTGCGGCTGGCGCAATTACTCAGTGCCTGGCGGTTCACATCGAGGGCACGTGGCGCGTATGCAACATCTTGTGAGTTATCCACGTTCCCACGCTCGCCCGGTTTGTCGGAGGTCGTTCCGGCTTCTCCGGAGTTCAACGATAATGATGAATCATTTAAAACAGACTTAAAGTTTGTCTCTGTGTCTTACTGGCGACAAGGCCGAGAGAAGACATTCGACAGTTTCAATAGAATGCATATGATTTGGACAGATAGAGTTTGAGATAGAAAGCATAGAGAGATTGGGGTCCGATCACATTCACTTAGTTCAAAAGATTCAACTTGAAGACATAGCTATAAGTGAATGTTGTAGAGGAAAGAAATATATGTCAGACAGCAACCAAATCATCATAGTGAAGAAAATCATGAAAATAGGTTGAAGTTGAAGTCAAATCAAATGCGAATGGCTTCAAGAAATAACGCCATGAGTGAAACACATCAAACAAAGAAATTTGGTGGTGGCGTTACCCACCGTATAGGAAGTATTAGACCCAGACACGGCGCACAATTATCGTGGCGCTCCGAACTCAAATTCCACGTTAATGTATTCACACTTAGAATGTAAGTCTTCACTGATTGAAGATATACATTACTTCGTGTGTTGCACATCTAGGTCATCAACATGCATAAGTGTTAGGATGTGTGCTTGATCACAGGACATTTGAGGATTCCAAGATATTTAGCTCACACCGTAACTTGCAAAACCTTTTCTCATCCAAGGGCTTTGTGAAGATATCGCGATTGCTCTTGGTGTTGGCGTGAATGATGTCAATATCTTTCTTCATGACATGATCCACGAGAAAATGATGGCCGAATTTCAATGTGCTTTGTCTTGAGTCTTTGGGTGGATTGTTGGCAATCTTGATGGCGCTTTTGTTGTCATGAAAACAGGTACTTGTGTCGATTGATGCCATAGTCCTTGAGAGTTTGCTTCATCCATAGAAGCTGAGAACAACAAGATCCGGCAGCAATGTATTCAGATTCTGCGTTGAGAGTGACACAGTTCGCTTCTTTGAAGACCAACAGACAGTGATCGTCCCGAAAGTGACATGTGCACGATGTAGACTTGCGATCCACTTTGTCACCAGCATAATCAGCATCCGAAAATCCAACTAAATCAAATTTTGAGCCCTTTGGATACCATAATCCGAGTGTTGGGGTGTGAGCCAAATATCGAAGAATTAAGCTTCACGGCTAAGTGATCACGATTCCTTTGGTGCCGCTTGGAATCGAGCACACATGCAAACACTAAGCATAATATCTGGCCTAGATGCACATAGGTAAAGTAAGGAACCAATCATGGGCGGTATACCTTTTGATCGAACTCTTTACCATTGTCGTCGGGACCCAAGTGGTGTTTGGCTGGCATTGGCGTTGTGTATACTTTGCATTCTTGCATTCCAAACTTCTTGAGACAATCTTGGAGGTATTTTTCTTGAGATATAAAGATGCCATTTCTTTGTTTATGAATTTGAAGACCAAGGAAGAACTTGAGCTCTCCCATCATGGACATCTGATATTGCTCTTGCATCATGTATCCAAACTCATCACTATACTTACGGTTGGTGCGGCCGAAGATAATGTCATCCACATATATTTGGCATACAAACAGTTCACCATCATATGTCTTCGTGAAGAGTGTGGGATCAAGGGATCAGGTTTGAAGCCTTTGCTCTTGAAGTCTTTTATTGTACCATACCATCGCGAGGAGCTTGTTTGAGGCCATCTGATTGCTTTATTTAGCTTGTACACCATATCGGGATGTTTTGGATCTTCAAAGCCGGTGGTTGGCGACATATACTTCTTCTTCAATCTTGCCGTTGAAATGCACTCTTCACATCCATTTGATAGAGCAAGATGTTGTGGTGGTTAGCATAGGCTAGTAGTATGCGAATAGCTTCAAGCCTAGCTACTGAGGAGCAAATGTTTCATCGAAGTCAATTCCTTCAACTTGAGTATATCCTTAAGCCACAAGCCTTGCTTTGTTTGACGACTTGACCATGCTCATCTTGCTTGTTTCAATATATCCATTTGGTGCCAATAATGTTATGCTTGCGAGGTCGGGGCGCTTGACAAGTTCCCAAACATTATTCAGCTTGAGCTGTTGAAGTTCTTCTTGCATAGCTTGAATCCATTCGGTTCCATAAAAGCTTGACAACTTTCTTGGGTTACGATATTGATACAAAGGAAAAGTGCCCACAGAAATTTGCTAGTTGTGTTGCTCTTGAGCGAGTAAGCGGACCAGTGCGTTGATGCTATCGATTATCTTCTCAATCTGTACTTCATTTACCTTCGAGGATGGGCTGGGCGAAGACTTTTCTCATCTTGATCGTTGTCGTCATTGGAAGGATTGTCTTGGTGAGCATTGTCTTGAGTTGGTTAGGTGCGAAATGATAAGTTCCTCTTGGGCTGTGCTTGAAGGCATGATTTCACCAGTTCCCATTAGCTTGATAGATTATTTGGGTGGAGCTTCGTCTAGTGTGCTTGGTAGGAACTCTCTTTGTGAACCATTGGTTTCATCAAATCGCACATCTACAGATTTGACGATTTTGTAGAGATAGATTGAAGACTACTGTAAGAGTGTGAGTCCTTTCGTAACCGAGCATGAAGCCTTCGTGAGCTTTGGGTTCAAATTTTGACTTGTGATGAGGATCCTTGATCCAGCACTTAGCCCCAAATACTCTGAAATGGCGACATTTGGCGTCTTGCGATAAGGAGCTCATAGGATGTTTTGTTCGAAGCTTATGGATATAAACACGGTTGATGGCGTGACAAGCTGTATCAATGGCTTGGGCGAGAACTTTCTTGGTGTCTTGTACTCGTCGAGCATTGTTCGAGCCATCTCAATGAGGTTACTGTTCTTGCGCTCCACGATGCCATTTCTTTGGGGTGTGTATGGGCAGAGAACTCATGAGTGATTCCATGGTATCGAGATAAAGATCAAGTCCGGTGTTCTTGAATTGATTGCGTTATCACTTCGATATGCTTGATCTTGATGCCATAATTGTTCATTGCTCGATTGGCGAATCGTGCGAAGACATCTTGCACTTGAGTCTTGTAGAAATTATATGCACCCATGTGTATCTTGAGTAGTCATCAACAATGGCGAAGCCATAGAGACAAGCAGTTGTTGTGAGGCTAGAGTAATGAGTAGGGCCAAACAAATCCATGTGAAGCAGCTCGAAGGGTTGAGATGTCGTCATGATTGTCTTGAGGGTGCTTTGCCTAGTCATCTTTCCGACCATGAGCACCACACAAATGATCCTTCTTGAACTTGACACCTTCCTTGCCTATGACATGCTTCTTCTTGGCGAGTGTGTGTAAGTTCCTCATTCCGACATGCCTGACCTCCGATGCTAGAGCCGACGATGCGAAGCTTTTGCAAGAAGACATACGACAAGTGTGGACCTCTTGAGAAATCTACCATGTATAGATCATCTTTCCTATACCCTTCAAAGACTAGAGACTTGTCGATTCCATTAGTACAAGGCAACAATATTTTCGAATATCACAATCATGTTCAAGTCACAAAGCATTGAGGCAGACATTAAGTTGAAACCAAGGGACTCAACAAGCATCACTTTGTCCATGTGTTGATCCTTTGATATTGCAACTCTACCTAGACCCAATACCTTGCTTTTACCGATTGTCGACCAAATGTGATGTGACTCTAGTCGATGGACATAAGGTTGAGTCCATGAGAAGACTTGATCACCGGTCATATGATTAGTGCATCCCTTGTCCATAATCCATTACGAAGCATGAGGTGTCATACCCTCTGATGCAGTTAGGGGATAGGCTTCACCAAGAGCATTGTGAAGCATAAACATTTGATGGGCAAGTGGATTATTGAAGCTTAAATCAAGATTAGGACTGATGGGATGAATGGCAAGCGATTCAGGAACAAAATACATAGTGAGACCATTTGGGCATTTGATCTTGTGCCCTACAAGATGTTTTAGGTCCCTGACAATAGCATCGGGCGCCTTTGATTTTGGTGGAGACCCTTTCTGCAAAGAGAGTTAATTCTTCTTAACCACCCACATCTTGAGGGTGGCTTAGAAACAATGAGTCTAAGTCAGCATCTGAGAATTTGGCTTTGGAGCCCTAGCAAATAGCCTTGCAGGAGATGAGTGATACTCATATGAATAAGCGAGAAAAGTTCTTAGTTCTATGAACATAGCGGTTTGAGGACACACGCTCATATTCATAAATTTGAGTATTGTTTCCATGCAAAACATTGTCGTTAGGGTGACTCAAGTGAGTCCTCTGTCTATATGAAGCCTTTGGACCATATGGCGCCTTTAGTGCAGGGTTTGTCTTCTTCCCGTGGTGTCATGATGACATTCTTTGGAAGATTCTCAAGACAGCTTTTGGGAACCAGATCTTCTTCATAGGCGGTCCATTCCTGCAGTTAGTACCAATATACGGCAAACACTTCACCATTACGATTCTTGAATAGCTTATAGTTTGCATCAAAGTTCATCAATGATAATAGGGTTAGCACAGGTAAAGCCGGATAAGGTGGATGGATCCTTTGAAGGTCCCTTTGCTGACAACCCATGTGGTTTTGGGATCTTGCTCGGGCTTCGGTAGGAACCATCAACATTCATTTCCTCTCGAACCCAACACCCTCTTTCCTAGGGTTTGGTTCAGAATCTGCTTTTGAGGACATCATAAAGTGTCGATGCCCTTTCGGACTTTTATACATCCTGTTTCAAGCAATGTCTTCAACCTAGCATTTTCATCGGCAATGGCGGTGGTATCCTCCAGAGAGGGTTAGTAACCACATTGGTAGTTGAAGACAATGCAACGATAGCAGCGATTGAACATTCAACAGCGAGAGGTAGTGATATCACGCTCAAGACATTTTAGACATGGTGGTTCAAATCCATCTGGCGGAACTGATCATTGGTTGAAGTGACTCATTCTCTTTTGAAGATCTTCATGAGCCGCTCTCAATTTCTCAAGCTCTTGCTTCCTTTGAAGATAATCATAGGAGAGCCTTTCATGAGTAGTTGATAGCGTTTCATGGCGACTTTCAAGTTCTTGGTACTTAGCATGAAATTTTAATGTCTTCAACTAAGGGCTGTGAGCGTGTCATTTCGCGTCCAACGGGTCATCGCTTTTGTCTAACAGTTTTGAGTATGTTCCATAGCTCTTTGTTGTTCAGTTGCAATTTTAGCAAGTGTTTTGTAGCTGGGTTTGGATTTACAATCGAGTCATCTTCACTTGATGTTTGAAAGTAGGCATCACGTGATTTTACCTTGGCACCGCGTGCCATGAAGCGATAGAGTGGGAGCAGGGTCGTCCTTGTCATCGGCTTGACGTTGGTGTAGAAGTCATTGTCTTGATGTTGAAGATGGACTTGGCAACATAGGCGTGGCTAAAGCCGGACTTACAGCGCCGGGTCGGACTCCTCTTGATTCCACCTCCACTTCCTCGAAGCAGACTCCTCCTCTGAATCCATTTCCTTGCCAACAAAAGCACGAGCCTTGCGGATGATCTCTTCTTATGCGATGAAGACTTTGATGAAGACTTGGAAGAAGACTTTGAAGATTTCTTCTTTTCTTGTCATCGAATCATATTCCTTGCTCTTCTTCTTCTTCTTCTCATTGTCCCCTTGTGGACACTCGGAGATATAGTGTCAGTTTTCTTGCACTTGTGACAGGTTCTCTTCTTGTAGTCTTGAGTGGAAGCTTCATCATTTCTTGAGCTGGATCGTGAAGACTTTCGAAGCCTTTCTTCCTAGTGAACTTGGAACTTCTTCACAAGCATAGCAAGTTCCTTTCCAATGTCTTGGGATCATCGGAACCCATGATGATTCTTCTTGGATGAGGAAACAACTTTTGCCTTCAAAGCGCGAGTTCGGCCATAGTTTGGACCATAGATATCTCTTTTCTCAGATAGCTGGAACTCATGTGTATTGAGCCTCTCAAGTATATCAGACGGATCGAGTGTCTTGAAATCAGGACTTTCTTGTATCATGAGGGCAAGGGTGTCAAAAGAGCTATCAAGTGATCTTAGTAGTGTCTTGACGATTTCATGCTTGGTGCCTCAGTGGCGCCGAGAGCATGAAGCTCATTTGTGATGTCAGTGAGGCGATCAAAAGTGAGCTGGACATTTTCATTGTCGTTTCTCTTGAAGCGGTTGAAGAGGTTGCGAAGAACAACGATTCTTTGATCTCTACGGGTTGAGGCGCCTTCGTTGACCTTGGATAGCCAGTCCCAAACTAGCCCGGCGTTTCGGAGCACTCACACGGCCATAGTGTCCTTTGGTGAGATGACCACAGATGATGTTCTTTGCGGTGGAGTCGGTTGAATGAACTTCTTGACATCGGCGGGGTGACACCTTCACGATTTAGGAGCGCCGTTCTTGACGACATACCGGAGGTCGAGATCAATGGCTTCAAGATGCATGTGCATCTTATTCTTCCGATGAGGGATAGTCGGTTCCATCAAAACAGGGGCAAGCAGCGGAGACCTTGATTATCCTGCGATCGACATAGCTAAAACTCCGGTGGTTAAACCGAATCACACGAACAAGGAGTACCTTGCTCGATACCAATTGAAAGTGCTAGTTATCGACTAGAGGGGGTGAATAGGCGATTTTTATGAAAGTCTTCAAGACACGGATGTTTGAAGACAAACAACGAAATGACCTAGTTGATATGCAGCGGAAGATAACTACAACAAGCAAGCCATAGTCAAGTATGCAATAATGTGAGCGGACAAGACTAATAGCAGCTATGTAGTAAGGATCGGGATGGAAGATAGTATGAAGCCAAACAACAATAGAAGTCAAGCGGTGAAGTCGAGCAGATAAGACATATAAGAAATGACTTCACGAAGACAAACTTAGGGTAAAGGAGGAAGGATAGAACCGGTCACTAGTTGAAGACACGGATTTGTTGGACCAGTTCGATTCTTTGTGACAAGCTGTACATCACAGTTAGGGAGGCTGAGATTCAACTCGAGAAGACCGCGTCTTCACCTTATTCCCCTTGAGCTAAGGACACAGTCCTTGCCCAATCACTCTGGTAAGTCTTCAAGGTAGACTTCCCAACCTTCACTGAGCAGCGTTCACGGCAATCCACAATGACTCTTGGATGCTCGAGAGCGACGCCTAACATTTGGAGGATTCATAGTCCCCAAGTGTAATAAGTCTTGAGTCACTGAGACGGGAAAACTTTGATGCCCAACACTCTTTGGCTCTGGGTGTTTTGGGCTTTGTCCTGCAAGGATTTCTCTCTCAAAGGCTTGAGGTGGGTTGCTCTCAAGCGACAAAAGGAGTGCACTAACTCTGAGCAGCCACCAATTTATGGTGTAGGGGTGGGCTATTTATAGCCACTAGGCAACCCGACCTGTTATGTCGAAATGACCACAGGTCACTAAAGGCCGACACGTGTTCCAACGGTTAGATTTCAAACACTCATGGCAACTTTACTTGGGCTACAAGCAAAGCTGACTCATCCAACTCTGGATAAGTTTTGCTCTCATTGTCTTCGCTCGAAGACATAGGATTTAGGTTGAGCATCACTTGATCATTACGACTATGATCACTTGGACCCCCTTAACGATGCGGTGGTTCCTCGACTCAACAAAGAAGAAAGGAAACAACGAAACAACCACGATCTTGGCGCTCCATAGTCTTCACTCAATGTCTTCTCATGTCATAGTCTTCAATGTGAATATCTTCACATACCACCATTGTCTTCAATGTCTTCATACATTTTAGGGTCGTCTCCGGTAGGTAAACCCGAATCAATGAGGGACACTACTGCGTTATCTGCAATTCTCACAACGCATTAGTCCCTCAACCACATTTGTCATCAATACTCCAAAACCAACTAGGGGTGGCACTAGATGCACTTACAGCTTGTATGAGATAAGGTAACATCCGGTCTTTATTAACCCAGCTTGGCTTTCGACTATAAGTCGCCAGTATATATTTGGATTGCGCCATTGGAATCATGCGCTTATAAATCATTGGGTTATATTATTCACATCTTTAATAGCCAACATGGATGGATGTTTATTATGGTTATCAATAACCGATTATTATGATTGAGGTTTTCAAAGTAAACGGTATAATGGCTATTATTTTATCAATGGATATAATTTATTCTACAAAGGAAGGAATAGTCGAGTCCTGCGGGCTTACAACCCGGCACTTGGGGCTACATTATTCAAGTTGAGATCACATCAAATATGCAAGTCCCATGTCCTTTGCCGGCATGCACCATGGCACTTGGGGATAATGCCAAGTCATTTTTACTAGCCTTATTGAAGACCCGACTCATCACATCATAATGAGCCGGCCCTTGGGGGCTACCAATTGCTCCTGTCAACAATTCAAGGTACACAAGTTAAATCCATTTTATTGAAGGGTCCATTGCTCAGTTGATAAAGCACAAAGCTCTTAACCTTGTGGACGTGGGATCAAGCCCTACGATGCAGACTACATTATAAGATGTTACTTTCATTGAAGTATATATCAAGTCCCAGCTCAGTATTACCTTAATGACCCGGCCCTTGGGGGCTACACATCACTGCTCAAATCTACATGATTATATTTACAAAGTCCCTATTCATTATTGCATAATGACCCGACCCTTGGGGGCTACACTGGTTCAAGTTTTATGAGCATAAGGCAATTTCAAGTCCCAAGTTGCTGCTAGCATGACAACCCGGCACTTGGGGGCTACATATGTGGAATACTCAGTTTATGACTAATGACTGAGATGAACAAATCGGTTTTCTTCAAGGCGGTGACATTTATATTGAAGCAATTCTTAAGCTGTTGATACGCTACCTTCTTAAGACTTGGGGGCTATAAGTGATAGGCATATAAGAGGTATATTTTCAAGCTTGATGTTAACTACAATTATGATCCGGTGCCATCAATATTTATAAACCGGCAGTTTTGGCAATGATAAACCGGCGAGTTCTATATCCTTAAACCGGCTGAAGATTAGATGAGTATTTCAAGGACCAATATTTTTGTTAAGCATTGAGAGCTGAGTCAAATGAATTATTCTTCATAATATTTTTTGTGACAAACCAATGTCGTGATTGATTATGAAGATGGCCTATTGACCGGATTTTCTAGAAGAAGGAAATGACAAGGACTTAAGGATGATCAGGATCAGTTTAACATGGATAAATCCAAATTAAACTTGGGGCTAATGTCGGGGATATACCCCGCGTTATGACCCGGCCAGAGTTATAACCCGGCTGGGACTTGGTAAACCGACACAGAGTGAAGACAGATGGTTAAGGCAGACAGTTAAGACATATAAGTTAAGACAGATGGTAAACCGGGAGGAAGTCATAACCCGGCAGACAATCATAACCCGACAGACAATCAAAACCCGGCGGACACTCATAACCCGTGAGACGGTCATAACGGCGGACAATCATAACCCGATGAAGCGAGTGCTTTGGGGTTAATAAACCGAGGCGTTATGAAGCCGAGGCGTTATGAAGCCCAAGGCGTTAAGCCCATGAAGACAAGTCGGAATAGTTTAAGTCTTAATCCGAGTTGGACTCTACATGTAACCGCCCTTCAACTTATATAAGGAGGGCGGGGCACTAAAGAGGAGGGATAATCTTAGGGCTAGACATAACTAGGAGAGCCGGTTTACGGCGACTCTCTCGTGATGATAATGAGACTTAGCCACAAACAGCGTCTAGGGTTGTTATCGGATGATGTTTCCTGCAGCCCAAAGCTATCTAAACCCTTGTCTTGCGTTGCGTTTCTCGACTCCGCTCAACCCCTCTCAAGCTACCACATAGATGCGTTGGCCTCACGATTAAGTCCTCACACTAGGACATCTGCCGTGACAATTCCACGACACCATGCCAATGCTTTTCCCTTCAAAGATAAAGGGAAAACCTTTTTCATAACTTCGTCTCCGGGTAAACCTGCAAGCTTAAACAATCCACAAATTTGTTCTACATATATCAAGTGCATATCGGGATGTTCGGTTCCATTCCTGCATAAGGATTAGCTAGCATTGTTCTATCACACCGAAGAATTTCATATTCAATATTTTCAATAGGTGCAGTAGGTTGAGGGGTAGCTAATTTTGGTTCTGGACGAGGTGAAGATACCCTGAACAAACCCCTTAATGGATTGTTTTCCATAGTAACAAGTGACAATAAATTTCAGCACACTATATAAATGTTTCCCTACCCAATTCCACTTACCAAAGGCGCTTCACTCCCCGGCAACGGCGCCAGAAAATAGCCTTGATGACCCACAAGTATAGGGGATCAATTGTAGCTCTTTTCATGAAGTAAGAGTGTCAAGCCCAACGAGGAGCAGAAGGAAATGGCAAGTAGTTTTCGATGAGTAATGTCTACAAGTGCTGAAATTTTAAGTAGCGGAGTAGTTTGATAGCAAGACAATTTGTGACAAGCAAGTAACAATAGTAGTAACAAATATGCAGCAAAGGTAGCCCAATCCTTTTGAGGCAAAGGACAGGCCAAAAGCGGTCTCTTATGATAAGCAAAGCATTCTTGAGGGTACGGGAATTTTATCTAGTCACTTTCATCATGTTGGTTCAATTCGTGTTCGCTACTTTGATAATTTGATATGTGGGTGGACCGGTGCTTAGGTGTTGTTCTTCCTTGAACAAACCTCCTACTTATTATTAACCCTCTCTCAAGCATCCGCAACTATGAGAAAAGTATTACGAATAAATTCTAACCATAGCATTAAACTTTTGGATCCAATCGGTCCCTTATGGAATAGCGCATAAACTGGGGTTTAAGCACATCACTCTATAACCCATCATCTAACTGCTACTCCACAATGCATTCCCTTAGGCCCAAATATGGTGAAGTGTCATGTAGTCGACGTTCACATGACATCACTAAGGGAATCACAACATACATACTATCAAAATATCGAACACATATCAAATTCACATGATAACTTGCAACATGATTTCCCCCGTGACCTCAAGAACAAAAGTAACTACTCACAAATGATAAGCATGCTCATAATCAGAGGAGTATTAAATAGCATAATGGATCTGAACATATAATCTTCCACCAAATAAATCATATAGTAATCAACTACAAGATGTAATCAACACTACTAGTCACCCACAAGCACTAATCTATAGTTCCAGTAACAAGATTGAACACAAGAGATGAACTAGGGTTTGAGATGAGATGGTGCTGTTAAAGATGTTGATGGAGATTGCCCTTCCCAAGATGGGAGAGTTGTTGGTGATGATGAGGACGATGATTTCCCTCTCCGGGAGGGAAGTTCCCCCGGCGGAACCGCTCCGCCGGAGGGCAAAAGTGCTCCTGCCCAAGTTCCACCTCGAGACGGCGGTGCTCCGTCCTAAAAGTCATCTCCTTATTTTTTCTAGGTCAAAATGACCTATATACCAGAAGATGGGCACCGTAGGTGCGCCGAGGAGGGCACAACCCACCAGGCGGCGGCTGGGCTCCCTGGCGCGCCAAGGGGGGTTGTGCCCACCTGGTGGGACCCCTCTGGTAGTTATTTGCTCCAATAATTTTTAAATATTCCATAAAAATTCCTCGTGAAGTTTCAGCTTGTTTGGAGTTGTGCATAATAGGTGGCCTGACGTAGCTTTTCTCGGTCCAGATTTCCAGCTGCCACAATTCTCCCTCTTTGTGTGTACCTTGTAAATTGTGAGAGAAAAGGCATTAGAATTACTCCAAAAAGCATTATTATGGATAAAAAAATTATAAATAACAGTAAGAAGACATGATGCAAAATGGACGTATCACATACCAGGCTTTGAAGGTTGTATTAGTTACTTGCAGGCTTTGAAGGCCGTATTTGTTACTTGCTCCGTCAGATGAGATCTATAAATCGTTGAAGCAACATCAGCAAGAGCATTACCAAACGCAGAATAGGCTTGCAATCCGTCACCATCAATTCAGGCGGTTGGTGAAACCGGGCCATGCCACAAAACAACACGAAAGAAGATATCGAAGTCGCCACACCTTGTCGACATCAACTGGAAAACGAAAAACTAAGAAAAAGAAAAGGAGATGGACGAGGCCACCAGACGGGGACGAGGAGGGGGACCGAGGAAGCGGATGGGGTTGGAGTTGTGGGTGTCGTGGGGTCTGAATCTCTCTAATCGTGCACACACTCTATATTTTCGCCCTTTATGAGATTATTTGAGCACCCTTCCCTTTAACAAGGTTCCATTCAAAAAACTTGTACAAACTGGATATATTTGACCCCGCTTTTTTTGTAAACTTCTGATCTATTCATCATCGCCGTTAAGGAATGGGGTCCCCAGACTTGCACTGCGGCTGCTGGCGTGGCTCAAGGAGGCCAGGACAGCCCATCTTCATCAACACAAGCTCAAGACCCTCGCGAGGGCCAAGCCTCGTGGGGCGGACGACCAAGAGCTTCCTCGGTAGCGGCCTCGTCGGGTTGGCTTATGAGGAGGCGGAGAGTTCAAAGCGGGGTACCTCGCGAGGTGCCCATGGCGTAAGCCATAGCGACCAAGGCGCCCGATCGAGCGCCAGCCGCTCAGCGTCCTCCTTTCCTCTTTGGTGCAAAGGGAGCAAGCGCGAGCAAGAGCATCAAGCAAAGGCATCCGTTTGATTGCAACAAGACCAAGACCAGCCCCAGCGGCTGGAATGCGATCATCGTGGAGCCCAAGCAGGCGTCATCACGAGCCTTTGGTGGGCGAGGACCAACTTTAGTCGAGGATAAGTGTAGCATTGTTCCCCTTCAAAATGGCCAATTGTTGGCGCCCTTCCGCTCAATATTTGGGAAGAGGCCGGGGCCTTCGTCTATATAAGTAGAGCTAGCCACCATAGGAGGGAATGAAGGGGCGAAGGATCCGCCATTCGGAATCGAGAGAGAGAGAGATAGAGACCCGATCCTCAAGCGGGCGACGGGATACCATAGCAGTTCATCACACCCACCAAGAATAGACCCTCGCGAGGCTGTTCTTCCCTATCTTGTTCCTCATCAGCCCAGAGGCAATCCACACCACACACTAGAGTAGGGTATTACACCATGATGGTGGCTGAACCGATATAAATCTTGCGTCTCTGGTGCTGTTCTTGTTAGTAGTTTAGGTCCCTGCGATTGGCGAGTGCGAGGCGGTGGAGGAATTGGATCTCTGCGCGCCCGAGTTCAAACCTTAAGGTCTGCGGAACCCATAATCCGACATTTGGCGCGCCCGGTAGAAGTGCGCGGAATCTACCTTCGTCGCCTCGTTCTTCCCGACCACGCAACCATATCGGCTTCGTCGGGCCAGCGCCAGCATCGAGCCGCCCTCGCCTCCCATTTCGCCCGAGCGGCTCCCGTCGGCGGCGTCCTCGTCGTTCCCGTCACCTGCTTGTCCGCGCCGCCACCGGCCCGGCGAAACGAGCAACAAGCGTCGTCAGCACCCGTCCATGAGGCAAAGGCGGCCGCACCGCGCCGCCGCTCACCCCGCTGGTTCTTCGTCGCACGCACCCAGCAGCCATGGAGCCGAGCTGCACTCATTGCGGCCAGCGAGCTCCTGCGCTACCGCCCGTCGGCAGCGTCTATGAAAAATAGCTCGACCGCATCGCCCGAGCTTCGTCGCGCTGCGGAGGCGACCACGCCGTCGTCTCGCTACCGCACCCGCCCGCCCAGCGATAAACTCCCTGGCGCCTCGGCCGCCTCCTCCCAAACGGCGCCACAGCACCAAAGCGTGCGGCCTGGCGGAACCCGTTCCGCCCGAGCACCAGCAGCAACAAGCGAGCTACCAAAGTTCCTCTTTGCAAGAAGCTGCGGCGCTCCCGCTCCAACCGTCAAGACCTGCGCTACCCCGGCCGTGGCGCGGGGAGGCCAACAAGACCAAGCTCTCTGCCGTTCGAGGCCCCACGGCCACGGCGGGCTGCCAGCGCCTTCACCACCGAGCTGCGCGGCGTCGCGTAGCCGCCAAGTTCAAGCTAGACCTGCCTCCACGCTTCTGACGGCATGCGGCTGACCTGTTGGGGAGCGTAGTAATTTCAAAAATTTCCTACGAACCGCCAAGACCATGGTGATGGCATAGCAGCGAGAGGAGAGTGTCGTCCACGTACCCTCGTGGACCGAAAAGCGAGGCGTTAAATCAGCGCGGTTGATGTAGTCGTGCGTCTTCACGATCCGACCGATCCAAGCACCGTTACTCGGCACCTCGAGTTCTTGCACACGTTCAGCTCGATGGCGATCCCGGGCTCCGATCCAGCAAAGCGTCGGGGAGGAGTTTAAATCGGACTGACGGCGTGGTGGCGATCTTGATGTTCTCTGTTGCGGGGCTTCGCTAAGCACCGCTACAATATGACCGAGGTGGAATATGGTGGAGGGGCACCGCTGCGGCTAAGAGCGATCACGAAGATCAACTTGTGTGTTCTAGGGTGCCCCCTGCCCCGTATATAAAGGAGCAAGGGGAGGGCGGCCGGCCCTAGGAGGCAGCGCCAAGGGAGGGAGTCCTCCTCCTAGT